>OY754874.1:12620056-13231306 GCA_963576445.1 Lithosia quadra
TCGATTAACAGTCATTTTAAATTCTGACTAATACCATGTCTGGCAGTTAAATCATCAAAAAAGTTCCGAAACTTCGTTAGATGGAGCAAGACCCCTCATTGTGGAAATCCCTAGGAGAGAGGCCAATGTTTGGCAGTGATGGTAGGTAAGACGAAGATGGTTCACAGTTATTTTTAGTTACAGTACACACATGACAATAACGTAGACTGGGCCTATAATTGTCATACTCCAATCTCTAGTTTTGTTAGCCTTAATTAGCGTCGGTGACCGCTTATCACTAAGCAGAGCATGTGCTTGTTTGACTTATAATAGTAAGTAAAAACAGTAAGAGTAAAACGTTTTTAATTCGCAATAAAATCAACTTCCTATTTGCGTACACAACAAAATAATGTAAGTATGTACTAAGTAATAAACTTTAATGAAATATTATTTAATTGATAGATGACAAATTTTTAAACGGTCATTATCACTAACGTTATCAATATTATTTTAACTGGGATATTTACCACTTAAATGTCAAATACCTAAGTAGGTTAATTATGATAGTCAATACTATTGTTGACGAAAAGTCCAATGCTACTGGAGTACTGCCATATACGAAACAATAGTAGATGCAGTCAGTATGTGTTGCCAACGTTACCTATTTAATTTCGTTACGTTATGAGTTAACTGTGTACTTACTACAGACAATATTTACCGTTTCAATGATTAACTGACGCAACAATTCTCGGGAACAATAGCTATGGCGTAACAAGTTCACATTGCCACTGCAATTAATAAAGTAACTTTTCATTGCCACTCAGCAATAGGCTAATGCATAACAGTAAAACTTTGAAGTAAATTACAGAATATAATTGAAAAATTTGGGGACTTTAGGTGGTCAGAGGAACCTGTTAACTAAAAAAGACAGACCCGACATTTTTGAGCTCATTTGATTCGTCTTGGTGCACATTTACTAAAAATACACAGATTTTAATTATAAGACTACACTAAAACAGTTCAAAATAATTTAACACGCTTTTACTTATTACTAGACTTGATCTAGTAATTGAAATTTGACCCCCTTTCAGTTGTCTGATTGGTCTGATATTTGTCAGAAGTCTTTAGTTCTGATGACAGTACATTTTAAAACTGTTTAACTTAAAACAAGTTTTTTCATAATTTATTTTAACTAATTAAACATCAAAGTAATAAATCTAAACATGATTTATGTTCAATATTTGCGCTTCTAATATATTTTGACGTCTCTCGATATAGAATTATGTACAGAGATCCCAGAGATCAACTACCCACGTTATTTTGTTAACTACCTAATCGACAAAGTAAAAAGCATGAAATCGATTAGAAATTGGCCTGCCTGTTTTTATTCAGGCGAAAGCGGCAGTCATGTAACAAAGTCAATTTTCCTAAGAACGAACAGAAAATAAAAATTCTTGTAATTTTGTATTCATTGTTATTTAATGATGATACTAATCGAGTCACATTGGTTGTTTAACCGAAGTAAACATTTGAAGTGCGGGTATAACTAGGTAAATGTATCAACTTGAAAGTGGTCTACACTATGACCCTTAAGTTATTATTATTACATATTATATATGGTATTAACCTCGGCTGTAGTCAATTGTTTGCGATGATATTATTAAAGTTAAAGAATGTTGTATTAAGTATAGATATTATCATATCAAGTTAAAACCAAAATTGATTTAGTTAACAAGCAGTAACATAAGGTGTAAGTACTAAATTTCCTACTAAAGTACTAAAAGTTTATGGAAAACATCAAAAGGCGCATCGCACGCTCGACATTATAAGAGGAGCCCCAAAGGCCAAATATATAGTAGATAGTTCCAACTAGTCCTTTCCTAGAATAACCGTAATCATTAGAATGCTTGTCGTGATCCCAGCGCGTGGTGCACTTTCTACATCGAATAATAGAGAATTTCCACTCTTTGAAAAATGAATCCTAAGCAACACAGATAGAATTCAATACTCTTTGGTAACCATACAAAAATAATTAAAATCGTTTTATACTAACATGTTTTTAAAATGTCATACATTATTGGAACTGATACAATACTTATTAGTACACTTTCACGGAGATTTTAGTATCGTTTAATTATTTTTCAATATAGTTATGGACGTTACCATGCAGGTTTACTCGAGATGATGTGTGGGGGCCGTTACTTGGACAAGAGTAATGGTAAAACGGAGTGAGTTTTTTTGTGTAATATAGCCATTTTGTAACTAGTTGTTGCAAACAATTTATTTTCACTAAAATTTTAAAAACTCTATTCTAATTTTTATTGTAATTTGTTCTATTAATGACATGCATGGTTTGAAGTTAATATTGACATAAATATAAGTAATTTATAATGTAGGTAGGTATGTATGAAATTAGTCACCAAGAACCATTTTTTTCATACATACATTAGAATTCGCATAAAACAACTTGGAATAAATGATTTAAGTAATATTAATATAAATTCCAAAAATGGCGGATTGATTGATGGCTGAAACTAGATTTGTTGAAAATATTCACATAAAATCCTTAAATCCTAAAAGTGAAAATTAGCAGAAGCTGCTTACTGTACCTACTAACAACTGATACGTCCGGAGTGCCGAGCGTACAGCGTAGAGCGTTTTTTGATAGTGAAGGGAAAAATTTTAATCGACATGGTGTAATGTATTTATATTATTGAAAAATAATTCGGAGTATCGACAATTCCTCAAATGGTCTAACGAATTAAACACTTATTTTTTTCTGTGGATATGCAAAGTGAATGTTTAAACTGGGCGTGGATGGCCATATTATTCTAAAAAATGAAGAATATCGAAAAATGATCACAGGAATCTCGAGGCCGATATTGATAAAAACTAACATATGTATGTCATTAAATTTTCCAAAAATCAATGGTCCTCTAACCAAGTATCGAACTCATTGGCTTGCAAAAAGATCACCTGTATTATTTATAGCACCATTCGATAGTACCGCTATTTACGATTTATTTAAGTAACGAATTTTGAGAAGTAATGAAGAATGAATGAATGAAGAATTTACGGTAAGGAAGGAATATTTGAGGTATTACGATACCCCGAACTTTTTACTACTTTTTTGCCTTTACTATCGGCGAGTATCAGTCATTTGTTTTAAACGCTCTACGCTGCGTAGAGCGCGGCGTAGCCACTCCGGACGCACCCTAGAGGAGTTGCTGCGTAGATTTACGAGGATGCTGGATGTCAAGGAGTAGTGAGCCTTGGTTTTGTTTTATCAAAGACGGACATTTTCAGCTAATTAAGTAATGTATATTAGGGACAGTGGGACACAGCTTAAAAGCTGGGCTGTAATGTTCAAAGTGAAGAACAAAATTTACATGGCCGTACATTATATTCGTGTAAATATTAAAGTAGAAATTATGTAGATATGTATGTAAAAATATAGTCATCAAATGATTTAACATGCTATGTTAAATTATTTTTATATCAAATAGTACTTAACATATTCAAGGTGAAGTAGCTCAAGCTAGATATGTTCAATTTTATTTCATTTACGTATTAAAATTTACTTGTACCGCGTTATTAAACTGATGGTGAATAACCAACATTGTTGTATTCTTCAGATTTTTAGTGTTGTTCTAGTGGGTAATTACGTGTTAATAATTCAGAGCATTCAATTCGAGGTCGGCAGAGTCCGAATGTTTATCAGTTTGTTTGTGAGAATGACCTCGCTATATCGTCGCATTGCGCAGCTGTGTTCAACTTTGTTCAACATTGCAAGGGTTGATTTTAGTGGCATACCGTAGCAAGCCTCTTTTTTCCTTAGAAGCATTTATGGATTAGTGATTATAGACACCCTAGTCCAGAAAATACGTATCCACTCGCCACATATACGCTTTGGTTTACTTTTATCCTGATATTCGGGTGACTGCGTGGCGATGTCAGTTATATACACATGTGACAGACTGGATTAAAACAACCAGTACATTAAAAATATGATTAAAGAAATCGCATTAGGATTGTTATACTTTTAAAGAAGGCTTATGAATAACATTGTAGTGAATAATAAAACGTAACAACTGTAACAAGCTGTTTGTTGATTTAAAAATACGCATATTATTCTATGTGTTTAGTTGCTTAAGACTTCAAGAGCTGAGCTAGAAGCATTAAAAGATCTAGACATAAGGCGATTCAGAAATCAAGAGATCCTCTAAGGGTTACCGCACACGGACCACCGTCCACACCCACAAAACGCCGCCACCGGCATAATTCCTGTAATTTTCATACATTTTATACGGACTTGCCGCAAAAGTCAGCAGGTCAGGTACGGTCAGCTGAAAAGTAGATTGCACAGATTTCAAACTCTAAAGTCCGAATAAAAATTGTTCATTCTATTTCAATTGACGTTAAAAGATATTTCAATGGAGCCCACTAAATAATTTAACAGCTTTTTCATTTAAAAAGTGTTATAATTATATTAAGTACTTCATTCCAAAACTATTTCATTAAATCTGTAAATGCTGACTAGGTATACGTAAAATTTCAATAAATAGCAACTTATTAGTTGAAGCAAAGAATCACTTTGTAAAAAGTCTTAATGGTACGGAAATCGATAAGCCAACAGCTAGCAATTCTAGCAAGGTCGATCCATCGTTATTTATTTTGCCACACCCGTAGCTACAAAATAATAATAATCTCCAAAACTACTTTTCGCTAATTAGGTACAGTCGCTCTCAGACAGAAGTAGCATTAACTCATTCCAAGATAACGATCACCTAAAACCTTCACTAATATTATATAGGAGTAGCTGAAGCTGAACTAAAGATTAGTGCTGTCGTTTAGTTGACAGCACTAATCACAGGATTAGTTCCTGATATTAGGACGTTCGTGGTTCCAATTGAAATTAGGTATTTGTTGTGTTGGATTACCATGTTTATAAGTATACTCGTGAATAAATATTAGCGTGGTAGGTAGCTAGTAGCTGTGGTGTTTGCAAGCATATTGCGTATACCCTCCCCTACAGCATAGCAGCGCCAACGACCTTGCAAGGTCGCTAGTTTTACTCACCCCACGTTTCGTGATCGTTTCATTTTAATTTTATGACTGTTTTGGCAACTTTCTATGTTATATTGGAGACATATCTACCTAAAATAAATGTACTGCAGTAGCGTACGGGCTACGTACAAGGCGATGATTCTTAATGGTTTACCATTCCATAGTCAACTTTATTCAACAATTTGTAGGTACCTATCTCTGACGAGCTCCTGCTACCCCTTTGAAGTAGGTAGCTACTTTTTAAGCGACTAATTTCAACCTTATTCCCTCTACTATAACTCCTTTACACCAGGATCAACAGTAGTGTCACACGAACACACCGACTAATAATACTTTCCAGGTAACATTAAAATTGTCTTGTACCCACTACACCCAGAATAAATCCACTTCCACACCACAATAGACACAAATAGGCAAACTTCCTATCATAGAGAGATAAGCACCATGGATACAAATATTATGAGTCCTACTAAGTAATCTATATTTGATTCCAATACCATGTGTGACAGAATTGCCTAAATACACGGCAATTTACCGAGTTGACACGTTTGTATTATATTGGAATCTATTAAGATTCTAACGTTGCATAAATCAATGCCACAGTGGTCGATATTATCGTCTAGCATGACGAATATTGTATCGAAATGATCAACAGGAAACAATGGTATCGGTTTTATCGATACCGTGATATAAGAGATGTTGGTGACAGAATAGAACATGTAGTAAACTATTGATAATGCGTGCCAATGTGGGACGGCCGAGTAAGATTAATTGTATTGTAACATTTTGCAGTCTTAGACTATGCCTTATAATTCTAATTCTATGTTTGCAGTAATGGTTATTGTAAGCACGATATACGGTACTGTCCTTCTTCTATTCTCACGGTTCATTTATGATTTTACATGATTTCAAAAGCTATCATTGAGTGTACATAGTGTATCTACGCGAGTTACAACACAACCTACGAGTTTGAATTGCATTTTTTCGTGTTTGAAGCAGTAAGTAATTTATACAATTATTATTTATTTATTTATCATACTACTTTCCTAGGTGGCCTGTCGAATGAAGTAAGTTAGCCAGTTTCTTTTCCTCTAGATGGATCGAAGTAATTAACATGGTAAAGCTTTCGCGCAGTAAACCTGCCCGCAAACAAGTGATCGTTACATGATATCATAAATCGGAATTAGATATATCTATATTTATTGAAGTGTCTGTTTGTAATATTAAAATAATGGGTTTAAATAAATACATGACGAGTGCATATATTATCACAAATGCTCCACGTGGTATATTCCTTTCAAACAGACGGAAAGCCGAACAGACAAAAAAAATATAATAGGTAATTTGTTATACTTTTTTATTTAAAAACTGTTTTTTTTTAATCTCAAAACATACACTTTGATTTTATTTACTCGTATATGGATATATTGTATTACGTACTTCCTCACATGATATTTGAATTATCGAGCCCAATGTACCCACGTCATTAATATAAAAAATGATTGATAAGCATAATATTAATATTAAATAGGTAGTTCTACAGATATGCTATGTTGGATTACGTATATAGGACATTTAGAAAAATAACTATGATAAACTATTATCATACTTCACTACATAAACATGGACCGAATAAGTACGAATGTAATGTAGGTACCAATACCAACTCAAAATGATGGCAAAGGTGAAAGGAATCTATGCGCACAGTTTTCATAATCATGACTGATAATTTAAACATCTACAGCTAGTGTTTCTAAAGATTCTGAAGCCGCTAAAGATTGTGATTAGGTATAATTTACATTTAAACTTTGTGCATTTTTATATTTTCCTTAATTAGGTTCGTAAGATTTATTTCAGCTCAGTGTCCATTGAAAGTAGGGTTATAATATCACTCTAAATACGGATGTACGCACTATTAGAAGTTTAAATATCATGAATATTCAATAGCCAGGACCATTTTCTTTGTGAGGTCGATAGCAAACTGAATGATGCCTTGTCGAATCATGACGGGTCGTGTGTCGAGGTCTATTATTCAATTGTTCCACAAGACAGAACCACGGTTCGTATAGAACCGTATCTACTAATATTGTCTGTTATTCTGCCATGTTCGATATTCAAAATATTCTCGCGTAATAAAATAATACTAATATTACGTGTATAAACGCGTAAGTTTGTGAGTTGTTGTTTGTTACTCTTTCACGTAAAAACGGCAATGGATCTGGCTTAAATTGGGTACAGGGATAGATTATAGTCTGTCATAAGTCATACAATAACACATAGACAAAACTTTTTATCCCAGGAATAGGTGCCCATGGGAATGGGTATTGGCGTAGCTAGGGATTTTTCCTAGGGTGGGCCATGACCCCAACCATAAATCAGCTTGTCACGGCAAGGTCTTAAGGAATTAACTATCAGCTTACTTTGTAGGTATCAAGTACCTATCTATGGATTTTACCTACTAGGTGCGATTTAGCGATTTTATTGACGCGAACGGGTGAAAGTTTTGTGTGTGTCAGGATAGCGTGACTGATGTCTGAATATTCACAAAATATGCACCAAATAACTGTACCTAAACTGTAGATAGTGAAGAAGAAGAAACATGGACACGCCAGAATGGCCTGTCCATGTTACTATCTATTTAATATGTGATTGTTTGAGGTAGGTACAGTTTTTTTAACAAAGGTACAGTTAGGTACAGTTTAGGTACAGTTATTTGGTGCAAGTTTTGTGACTATTCAGACATCAGTCACGCTATCCTGACACACAAAGTTTTTAAGTTGGTATTGATAATAAAATTCTGACAAGTAAATTTTCACATACCTACCCCCTGCCCATTTTGTTGGAGACGGTTTTCGCTTTCGTTAATTGAGGTTGAGGATGAATTCTAGGGTGGGCCCATAGCATTCTAGAGTGGGCCCGGCCCACCCTGCCTCTTCATCCCCCTAGCTACACCCATGGGAGTGGGAAACGAATTTCAAGCAGCCGAGGCCGCGGGCAAAAGCTAAAATCATTTAGAAATAACGATAAAGTATTCTTAAATTCCAAATTCTGTTCCTTTTGCTGGTGGAGGTGCTTACGGGTTTTATACTTTTTTTAAAATTATTCTATAACTTCTTGGCAACTCGGGAGTCAGGAAGTTGCCTGGTTGACACCATGAAGCTATAGATAAACATGGAGGCCTCACTTCCAATACCTACTTGATGCTCAGTCTGTATTTACTATCTTGCTCTCTGTGGGCCGACTTCTCTTTCTAAGTATGATAACCTTCTAAGCAAGAAATCACCATTTAAACAAGTTTAAACACTTACGCGTGGAATTTTATATCACATCCTTGATGCCACGTACTACCGCAACCACGCACTATACAATTTTGCACCATTTTTTGAGTTTATACTTATAATTAACTTTAAATATGTTAAAAACCAAAACAATAATAAACAACCGCCATATTGTTTATTGATAAATGACATATAGTACTAATGTTGCCACATTACGTACTGAATCCATAGACAATGGGAATTTAATTCACTGATTTCCTGATTCAACTATCCAATCATGCATAATAAATGGCATAAAATTTTTCAATTTCCACATTAATAATCGTAGTTGAACTATAGAGTTATTTATAAATCATTTTACTTGCATTTTTGGTTAGTATGGTCTATTTCTATAATTTACTAGGAGATACTAATAAGAAGATAGCAACATTGTACAAATACACGAAAGAGAAGTCGGCCCACAGAGAGTGAGATACAGACATGTAGGTATTTGGATCAAGCTGTTCTTCCCGGTTTGGCCTCCATGTTTATCTATAGCTTCATGGTTGACACTTGACAGCAATAGTACGTGAGACCGTAAACGTGTTTTACACAACATAATATACTGACAAGATTATTGAGATAGCCAATATTAGGGCAACAGTGGAATGTTGATTCTTAATGAAATGATAGTGAAATTGGAAACTTGAGGTTCAATATTAAATAGTTTTACCAGCATACTATTCTTTAGTAAACGGCGCATAACTATTGATTCCTGGGGCCATTGGTTTTCTAATTAGGTAGGTGTAAATTTAGCTCCCACAATACAAAACAGAAGTTATTATGTAATTAAAACTTAATTACCGTTAGTAAGTACAGTCGCTGAAGAATAAATATAAAACATGTAATTATACATAGGGTATAGGTAATTATTACGCCCAAGTAATTTTAAGTTAAACCTTGTTGAAGGTTTCGCGAAAATCGTAGAAATGTGGCATCTAATCCAATATACAAGATTAATAAAATTCGCCTGCCGCTGAAAAGCATTTTACTAATAGGTACTTAGGAGGTAAGCCCGTATAGGGACGACCTTTGGAAATGTCTGCCACAGCCACAAGATTACTTTTATCGATTTTCATGTTTGTTGACAACCTTATAATGTACTAAACAATGCCGCATAGAGGACAATGAAAGGCAAAACAAACAGCTTCACGATAATAGCTGGTCGCGGTGCCCGTCCTTGTCCAACCTATTGTGTTTTATGATGTTAATGTGAATGGTATACGAATGGCAAGTCTATAGTTTTCCCATTTCTGATTATATTAGCGATAGTAGTAGGTAAAGTTAATATTATAATGAACAGGTATGTTGATCGACTAAATGAATTGATAAAGCGACGCTGTGGCTTAATGGCTAGGGCATCGGACTTGCTAAACTTGTAGTCAAACGCTGTGGTTCAAATCCTACACACCTTCGCGCAGTTGACAGTTTTATCGCAATCGGAGGAACGGCACGGTACGGCTGCGCATAATACAAATAAACAAACAAAGATTGATCATAACATAAATGTTGATGATATTAAGAACATAAAACTGGTACTTAGTAGCAACAGCAAGTTCTTGCCTATACAATAATTTACTAAATCCAATTTGCTTTTTTGGTTGCTGCGTAGCTGGGGAGCGTCAATTTCCAAAGTGATAACGGGACGAAGTGGTCATTGTGATTAAATGAATGCCATCCATGAAGCGCATTTTATCTTGGTTCAACACTTTACAGCCGTTTATCTTATTGAAAGTAATTGTATATATTATCTTGCGATGCGAGCGGACCTGTTTGCGATTTTTCATTTCCTCAAATGCCCCACATCTGGGTTTTTCAGCAAGTTTATAGATAACGCGGAGTTAGTTACTGAAACGTGGCAATTAACAGTATATACACTGCTGTATGGCACGTTGCATGTGGTGGAAACTGCTGAGTAAATATTTATATGCATAGATACTTACAATTATTATTAGAACGAATGTATCTAGTAACGCTCATATCATAAACAGCCATATTATAGTGTTTTAATTATTACTAAACTAAACAGCGTTTCTTACAATTGTTTGGACCATGTCCAGTGTTCGAAAAAACATAATTATTTTTTTATTGGGGGACGGCTTTCTATAACAACTACCCTTAAACTAGATGTTATAGAAATATATTTATATGATCTCTTAATGTCCTATTATTATTTCGATTTTTATAAAAATGACAAACTATGGAGCCAAACGAAACCTTGCGCTAGCTTGTTTAGATTGTGCACTAAGTCTCGAGTCTTATCTAGATTTACGCCATACAACAGAAGCAGTTTATTCGCCCTGCGAATTTAACAATGGTATTCTTCATTTTGAATGCAGTTCACGACACAGTCTCGTCGACCTTGTTAGACTGTACTTTCTTGCGCCGCGAATGCATGACTGTAAGTTTGTATGCGGACCTTGTCGGTATAAAATGTCATACCACAGTGTCTAGGTAGGTATATTGCCTTTTAAAAAATATTTTATTTTATACCGTTGAAGGTTTACAACATTCTCTTGATCTCAGTGTTATTTTTATACTTGATTAAGTAAAAGAAAGGTATTTTTTATTACTTATCATTTTTGTTTATCTATAGAAATGAGTTAAATTTCAGCTGGCTTCGGTTCACGACAGAAAAGTATAGCGTTTTATTACAGGTCCGCAGAGAAGCAGTTACAAATCTGATATCTCAATCATCGATGGTACTTACAAAGCGGATGGTGGTCAAATGGCAAGGGCATTTTAAATAAATATTGTTGATAAAATTGGACAAACGTTGTGTAACTCATGCATTCGAGTGATGGCAAAATAATATACAGCATTTCTTAGATTCTTTTATATAACAACAGTAGCATTCTTGTTTCGATCATTTTGTTACCTTTTATACCTACCTACATTACTAAAATACTAACCGATTTACGCGGCTCCACCGGCGTGAATGTCGGTTACTGTGTCTTTTGGTCATATCGCCGGCTCTACTCAGCTAATTGCAATCACATAGGTATATATACGGAATATTTTAAGTCTGACCAGGACTCTTCTAATAAAAAATCCTAACTAACTAAAATATTATACAAATTCTTTATCTTCCTTATCCCGCAATATACAAAACAACAGGAATAAAGGGCAAAGACAATCGCGAAACATGCCTAAATTAGTATCAGTGGCGACGGATCGGCTGCGCTTGCGCAATACATTGCGTCAGGCCACCGCTCTGGCTCGGGCTAGGGGCCCAGTTACCGTAAACTGAGAAACGTTGCGCTGTGTACTAAAAGTAGATTGTCTAACTGAGATTCGTTGAAGGACTAACTTCATCTTATGAGTGATGATTATTGGTATAAATAAATATTATGAACGAGAGCAAAAATAACATGCCCTTCAAGTTGAGAAAGGTTTCAAGTAAGTACTTACTTAATGGTGATAATATTGTGGTGGTACTTGTGAATTTAATTATCAAATCTGGGAAACTAGTAATTGCGGTTACTAGTCTAAGTAGGTAGGTAGTCCTCGTAAATAAAAAAACTCAGAGATCTGAAGATTTGTAAAACAAATTTTGCATGGTATCAATATTATGGTAAACAATTAGTTAAGTACATTATTTACCTATTAAGTCCCTAGGTATATAAGATGCCAACAGAAGTACACAAGAGTAGCTATGTAGGTACAATATGGGGTTCGTCAATAAGGGTATTAGAAGGTTTTTGCAGGGTCAGCAGCGCGAGTGTGATGCCCCTGGTATTGCACGCGTCCATAGGCCACGGTGACCGCTTCCCATAGTTCCCATCAGGTGGGCCGTGTGCTTGTCTGCCACCTAAGTGGTATAAAGAAAACAACAGAAGAGCTGCAACGTCAACTAGATACTGATTTAAAGACAAAGCGCTAACAGGGTCATTATTTTATAACCAACAATGACACGATGCTTCCGTCCGATCCCGTTAACAACAACAACACGTGATAAATTGCAGTTATGTAAATTAATGAATTAACACGAATTAGGTTCCATCATCTGGGTCAAGATTACGTTGTGCGTGCAAATATCAACTTGAACAAATAATTCAAAATTAAGCTCACTTGTTAAACTTAACCTTGTGAGACAGTATTTACTTAACGGTAGGTATATTAATATATTTTTTATTGTTAATTTTCTTGTCGTCGTTTTGCGTCATACAGTTTAAAATGGTCTATGTTTTGTTTAGATAAGACGGATGAATATTTTTTGTTAGATTCCTTTAGTTTATGCGAAATATACAATTTAAATTAATTACCTACGTGATAACGCCACATTTGAATACAGCTCTATGCATAAGTATAGAGCTGTATATTTAAATAATACAATAAGATACTCAATACTTATAATTTTTTGTACAAGTAATCAAATAAGTACTTGACAAACTTGGAAGTTCATTGCGTTTTTTCAAAAGTCAATCTTAACAACTCAGCACTGTGTTACATTTTTGGATTAACTCTTTGTCTGTAATAATTATAATTATGACGCTATTGAAACTAGATCTTAGGTAAGTACTTGCATTTAATTGTGTCAGAACTCACAAGCATAATTGAAAAAATAACATTTTGTTGATTTTTGGGTCGGATGTCGCCCTTAAGTTGGCTATTAAGCATGCTGAGTAGGATAAGGCTGATTCGAGGAAGTACCTACTATCCTTTATCCTTTAAATGATAAGCTTTTCCTCACTCACAATTCCTTAGCCACCATGTGTTTTTTTTGTATTTTTCGGAAGTTTGTTAAATAAACGCGGGGAAAAACCGGCGAGGTGGAAGAATGGTCTCATTAACTGTTGCTTAACACCAAGTGGGGCTTGTGCTCGTTTGCTGTTCAAGCAGTAAAAAGTCGTAAAGGAAATTTTCTTTTCCTCAGATTCACGCAGAAGCACTACACTACAAGCAGTGCTTGACTACTGCTGCTACATAGACATGCATGCATTCAACACCGCGGTACCTATTGAAAATATACTGCAGTACAGTACTGCATGCACTACTGCTGCCTGTATCCGAAACTGACCTTAAAACTACTTGCTAATGCTACTACATTTCAATATAGAATTAGCACAGCTGTGCCGCGCGATTTTACCGCGCGTTAAGATTGCGTTTTTTAACGTCGCAGTGTTGTTATGTAGAATTTATGAATATATAGATCCAATTTATACATATTATGTATAAATTGGAGTTCAGACGGTTAAAGAGTTCACTGTTACATGGTCACAACTATTCGCACCAAGATAACGATTTTAGTTTTTTGACTGCCTCTGGAAAATGAGGTCATCATCGTCGTTAGTCGAAATCGGATATTGCTATTCCATTAGGCATTTTTTATTAATCGCACGGATTCGCGAAAGTCTAAAAGCGAAATTTCTCTACCTCATAAATATAAAAAATATATTATGAACGGAATCGTCGACTTGACACTAATCAATACGTCTCATTAATCAATTAACATAGTATATTGGCTAACAATGATTACTAATCTGTTGGTACAGAGAAAGAGTGGTAAGTAGATAAATACTGTGCCTGTTGGC
Source organism: Lithosia quadra (assembly GCA_963576445.1). Lineage (NCBI taxonomy): Eukaryota > Metazoa > Arthropoda > Insecta > Lepidoptera > Erebidae > Lithosia > Lithosia quadra. The sequence continues at coordinate 12,633,954 of OY754874.1, forward strand.
AAGTGGTACGCATTTCTGCGTGTGCGCAGGCGACTTGTCGATACGGAAGCACATACTGACCTACAATCTTCGCTGTACCCAGCCAGCTTGCAACGTAAATGTATCTTTAGCACTCTGCAATTGACTCGAGATTCAGATTAATCTATCGCTGTAGTATGCGTCACAGACTTAAAGGAGTGCTTATAAAATTATGTAGTTAAAGAACATGGAGGTGGAATGAACGGATTTATGACAAAGATGTGGTTGCAAGCGCAGGCGAATTCGAAAATGCCATTCTTTAATTAGATAACACAGAAAATGTAGCTGAAACAGATTGAATGCGTCAAGCGGAAGATCGGGTGTCATGGTGCACATTTGGAAAGGCCCATGTCCGGCAGTGGACGGAGTGGGGACTAGTAGATTGATTGATTGACAGCAAAAATATATAAAATTTGTTTAATCGCCAACCAATTCAAATAGTGTGTTTTATAAGTAGCGAAGGCTAAATTATGAATGGAAGCCGACAAGGCTTTGGTGCGACTTTAACAGATGCAACTTACTCGTATAAATCAATTCTGACCATAATTCTTCTGATCATGTCTTCAGAAAGGAATAATATACATACCTAATTGCTTTCTGCCAGTGGCATAGTCAATTATTATTCGAGTGAAAATTTAATCGAAACGAAAATGTTCAAGTTATGGTTTCCTAATTTCTCCGAACACAGATATTTAGTATATCTACATTAATTGCCATATAAGTAAATTTATTGTCAGCTTTTTACTTTGTTTATATAAAAGTTAAAAGGCTTTATTATAGTTAAATACATACTTGCATTTATTATAAAAGTGTAAGTAATTATATTATCATTAAAATACTGTTGAATTAAATTACCTACTTCACAAATTATTCAACACACATAACTGATTACCGTTAATGGTTGCCGAGTAATTAAAAAAGTCGGAATAGCGTACCGAAGGTTCCGTATCATTATCAGATGATATTACTATGAAATTAGAAAGACCAGTAGGTACCCCCTAAGGTTAAGACTACCCCCGTCAGGGTGCAAGGGAAATGTGTTATGGTTCATCTTACACCCTGGAGTTTCTAGATTTGGGTATGGTATCGCGGAGATTACCAAACTAGGACTTCGCGGTCATAGCTAGTAACAAATAAGATGCAGTTACCCGTGTTCGTAGGTTCCACATCATTTCACGAGGAATTGAGTTACAGCAACCAGTAAGCCATGCCTTATCAGCTAAATAAAATATGTCAGGACCAAGTGTTATTATCACGACTAAGTATAAGGTTGTACATAAAGAAACAATCCTTTGCTGCTTTGTGAGATTTTAGAAACAGTGTTAGTTTTATGAATGCTTTTCTGCATTGTTAAGATTCGTATTCTTATAAACGTTTAATATCAACCCACAAGGAAGATGGCAATGTGTAAGCTTTGGACGTAATAATATTCAACTTACACAGGTGTAATTAATAACTTTCGTTGAGTAGATGCGATGAGATAATTTATGTTTATTTCGGTAATAGATTGAATCAATTATGATGTTTGTTCTATACCTATGCTTAATGAATGAGGTCTTCCCGTAAGTTTGCTATAAGTTATTACTTCCCAGAATTCGTTCCTTATTAGCAGCACTATAGAGTGGCGCAATAATACAGTGTGTCTTTTTTAAATCAATGAGTATGATTCCTGGTTAGGTGTACCTATAGATTAAAAATCCAAAAATGTTTGAAAAAAACTACCTGTATAGTACCTACTTGGTACCTTATATTATATTATATAAGGTACCAAGTAGGTATATATATTAGATAATATAATAATCATGGAACGCGAAAGTTTAAAAGTTAATACTTGGTACCTACCTATAATATTTTAACATGTTTAGGATTAAAGCTTTTTGAACCACACAGGAGACTCCTTAATTGATCTGATGATGACAACGTCTTTTTTATTTCTTTGCAATATTGATAATTTCTGTAAAAAATTCTGGAATGAGCCAACAAATCCTTTCCTACTACACAGTGACTACCTAAAAGCATGCTTGTGTGGACTTAATGGGTTGGTAGGTAAATAGACAACACAATTGAATGTTGTAAGTAGTAGCCGAATAGGAAGATTGATAATGATAACGACGATATAATTACGAACGATAATGGAAGAGGATCCTACCCAAACTTTGTGATGTATGATGTAAGTGTCAAAACCATTTAGATCATAGACTTTACCAATTTGCTGCAAAATTTTAAAGTAAAGAAGTTCACAAATGGATACATCACGAACTAAGTTTACCCATAGCGAGTTGTCTGCGTCCAAGACGTCCGAACTCCGAAAGCCAAGCGAAACTTACCGTTACATCTTTTGATTTGGAACTATGTATCACTTTTGGCCAAGGGCATAAACCCATTATATTCAATTCTTATATTCAATTAACAAAAATGGCACACACTTTGGTTTACCTAAAAAATATTAATTATAAAACGTTATCATTGTTGTGCAGGTTTAAGAGAAAAATGAATAATATTTTATTATAATAACAATTATAACCAATACTTACTAAGTGTAGATACCCTTAATAGCAATAAATTATTATTAGGTATTTTAATTACAAAAACCGGCAAGTATTATCCATTTTTGTACACAAGCTAGAAGTCAAACAACCGTTGTCATCAACGCTCGACCATGTAGGTACTGTACAACATTCAGTTTGTATGCAATGAGTTGTACCATTTTCATGGTAAGACAGTCCACTCCAATATACTTTGATGATGATGGTGTTGGAATTTAGATTATTAAGTTTTTTTTTTGCGCGGAACCTTGAATCATTTAAAAAAAATAAAAGTAGCCTAGATGTTATATATCTATCAGTGAAAGTTCTGTCAAAATCGGCCCAGCCGTTCCAGAGATTACTTACCTAAAGCAAATACCTTGACAGGCAGACATTAAAAAAAAATCTTAAAACTTATTTTAATGTTACAAACAGACACTTCAATTTTCACAAAGAAGAAGAAGAATCACAAAATAGTGGTTATCAAAATAGTAAGCAGTCATACAACCAAATTCATAACAACGCCTGAGCATATACTATAGAATAGATGTTGGCATAATTACTTAGTACATCCATGCTGGTTGAGGTAGAAAAGGAAAAAATAACGATAGTAAATAAGCTCAAAGACCTCTTTTCAAAAATACAACACACACACAAACAGTAAAAAAAACATGGTGCGAAAAATATTGCCTTCACCCTAAAATTAATGGTAACTGTATTTGCCTACATGCTAACTGTAAATGCACATAAGGTACCATTCCCATGGGTATAATCTCAAGTGCAGCATCTATGCCTAACAAATAAAATTGATGAAACCCATAATCTAACCGAAAGTGACGTTGCTACCCTTAAATGGAAAGATTTATAATATAAGTATAGTTATGAAAAGGATCTTTTTATAAAATCTAAATGCAATTTTATCAACAAAAACGGCAAACCATTGGCTGGACTAATGCTGATAAGTCCAGGCACATTATATATTGAGAAACAGAACATTATAAACCTCGACACAATTTGGTTTTATTCCTTAGAGATTCTAACTAATGATGCATTTCTTTAAACAGACATTGTTCATGGTAAAAATTATATTTGGACGGATAATAACAAGCAACCAATAAAGTGATTCTCACTAGGCAACAGTCATAAGAAACCATCTTGTATTCAAAATTTTAAACACCTTTATAACAGATTTAGGAACATACTCTACCTTCTTATTTTTCACAACTTAATTGAATTAGCCTGTGAAAAATAAGACATACTAGCTATATAAAGTATGGTACCTACTAATATATCAGTAAACAGAAAAGTATGTGAGAATAAAAGACAAAATCAATTTACTAAGTGGTGCTGGGTAGTAGTATTAAGTAAATAATTGTATTACCTACTGATAACATAATACTACATATTAATAGAATAGGTAGTTAAGTACTTATCATTGAATTTGTATTCAACCAGGTACCTATTTATTAGAAAGGGATGCCTTAACCTATCTAGCACAGTTTCAAGTAGAGAAACATGTTCGCTTAGTTGAAACTGTACCATATTCAATGTAAGTATAACCCAGTAGATGATGTAATCTAGAGGCTTTTACTTAAGTACAATGAAATCATAATGAATACTTGTAATCTACCTTTTTATGATCTGCTATTTATCAGTATATTTTGACAAGTAAGTGGTATTATGATGGATGGATTTAATGGTTAAGTAATGACAATCATAACATAATATTACCTATTATCATTTCAGTTTCGATTTAGTGTGAATTCACGACTAAATGTATTATGTTTAAGGACAATGTCTTGTAAAAAAAACAGTGTTCTATCGAATATCAATTACATTGTAAGAAATAGGTAGAAGTGTTAACTCAGCTGCTTGATTGTACGTTCAAATGTATGTTACCTACTCAAATATAATATTTTCTTTTTGCTTGATAAGTTTACCTAATAGTTACGCTCATATATTACCTACTATACCTAAACCTAAGCTGAACACTATTCTCAATAACATGATGTATAAAAAAACAAAGCGTTATTTAGTCAGCCACTCGAAAAGCAATCAATAAGATTAAAATTAAATCACATCAGTAAAAAAAGTCAAATGATTGATAAGAATCTATTTTAAAATACATCCTGATAATTACACTTACGGTCCACGATAGGATGTCTTTTTGGTGAAATGCGCACTGGTAAAACACGAAGACTCCCGTTTATCCTTTGTGAAAGAAGTCCGTCGAACACACAAGACTTTAGAACACAATTTCACGTAATAAAACGCAGGTTAAATCACAAATTATGATAAAATTAGTAAAACAATATTGAATGCACTGGTCAATCAATTTCCTAACAAAAAATATTTATAATCCGAACGAATCAGTGTACAAACGCAACACACAAAATCGAACACGATTTCTTACTGGCCGATTGTTAGTTGGTTGACGTGATATGAAGTTAGCTGCAATTGAAAAGCAAAACATCATCATAAAACAGCTGTTTTGACGATCTTATTGCCATCTAGTAATATTGTTAGAGTACAAAACAATACTTATAAAAATAGAATAGATGGCGCTATATTGTTTGCGGACCAGTAGTGCATTGAATTTGTATGAACTTGTTTGAATAGATGGCGTTGTAATAAACAATTTTATTAGACTTCATATTATTGGGATGAATTGAATTTCAGGTTTCAACTGGAATGTTTACTTGAAAACTTAATAACCATCTTCCTTCAATAACGATATTGTAAAAAATAATCAACAAGCAAAAAGAGGGCCCCTCCGGGATTTGAACCCGGGACCTCCTGCACCCAAAGCAGGAATCATACCCCTAGACCAAGAGGCCGCTCGACGAATAGTGTGAAATACTCAATTAGTTATCTCTTACATGCATTTCATGACGTGACAAAACAATTATTAAAATAAATAAAGAAACAAAGTGTCCCGTAGTCTGTGATGTGATGTGAAGAGCAAATCTCGAGAACATAAACCTATACAAATTCCAAAATTTGCCTGTAAACCACAAGGACGAAGTATGCCACGGGCGAAGCCACGGGGCACAGCATAAATAAAGTTCTCTCTCTGTGCTCTTATTAGTTTACTAACCGCCACGTCCACGTCTAGGTACCTACTATTTTCTCCGCCAATCCTTTTACCTCCTGATTGGACCCGAATATTCTCTTTAAAATTAGCATCATCATAGCGATTGCCCAAGCCCAGTTTTGTCCAAAGGTTGAATTTCGGAGCCCGGGGTTCGCTTATTGTTTTTGTATTCTATGTCGGTTTTTTGCGGAAGCAACTGCCGTCTGACCTCTAAATCCGCGACAGAGTCCGTCCAATGTTTAACAGGTGCACAGACTTGTAGGTGAGGTTGGCTTCAACCTTCGGGAAGGGGTGTAGATTGTGTAGAACCATCTACACCCGAAGTTCTCTCATGTATGAAAATAGGAATGTGTGCTCGGCAATATTGCCACAGTACCTACCGCCCTCTGCGTACCTACCAGTCTAATAAAAACTACCAAGAAAGTAAGATCAGTATTTTTAAAACGGCTCATTGTCTTTTTTTTACTCTTTGTGAATTTTAATTTTATGCAGATACTGGGTTTTGATATTAGGTACGCAGTTGATAATTAGAAATCATCGAGCATATAACCAATTAGATATACTTAGTTACCTTAAGTTGTATAGGTAGATACTTACTAAGTAAATGTTACATTAGTGCTCATCGGACGGTTTCTGATGCTTTTTTTTCGGCTTTTTTATTGGCATTTTTGGCAGTTAGCTGACATGGCAGTAAACAGTCAGCAAGAGTCACTTTCTTTATAAGGATATTTCACTAGGTAGGTACCTACCTCAGACTACAAGGTACCAACTTATTTAGTTTGAAAAAAAAAACATTTAAAATCTCGTGAAAGCACACAAATTTCCAGCGCATTTTGTCATTTACTAAAGTCATCGCCACACTCACGGGCACGGCGACAGAGCTGCCATTTCAAAAATTTAACTGGGCAACGCAGACGGCAACACCGCAGGGAAGACCTCCTTCACCCACCTACATAGGACTGCTGGGAGGCTCTCCATGTGTCTCTTAACTAGTAGAGAGTACAGTGGGCAAGCGAAAGCCGGGCTGGTTCTCTGAGCGCAAGCCGGCCACCTGTCACTCTAGCAAAGTGACGACATCGGCGGGGCAGCGCGCTCAGCTCACTCCCTTTCTGGGTTTCGAGGAGGCCATCTTAAAACCGCAGGTGGCCCAAAGTCAGCTAGGGTGCGAAGGCAATATATAATTGGTAACCTTAACCTTACTTACTTTACTCGGACCTACCGAGTCCGACCGACATAACCACCCCCGATGGCTGACGGGGTAAGATCCACAGAACAGTTAAAAGAGGTTTTTAACTGTTCTGTGGTTGAATCCACGGGGATTTCCAAAAGATGTATGCTGTCTTGGTCTACTACCTACCTACCTCTAACACTAAGTATACCTACATAAAAATATTGGTCTGTGTGTTCCTATGTTAACTTAATTATATTATCTACCAACCTATTTACAAAATAAATATACCTACAAATGGGTAGGTATGTTGTTATGCGCTTTGGAACCAATATAAATTACAAGCTATAGCTGATTTGTGTTTAGATTGTGCTGAGTGAAATATCCTAGAATATAGTAAGTTATGTAATCTATATACCTACCTCTCGAATCTGATGTTAGCGTATCCATGCGTCGCGGGAACAGCGGACACAAAATATGCCAAGATATCTATAAAACAATTATTTCTGAATCACAAAAATTCTGAATGGTCCCATATTGGAATCGTCTTAAGCCATTGTACCCTCACCATGCAGTCAAAACTTGCTATATATTCAACACGCATTGTTCCGCAAAGATTAATGGGTGAAAATTACGTAGCCTTTAATTTATTGTTTTTCTATCCAACGGGTTAATTAGTAAGTCAGATGTGTAGGTACTTAGACCTATTAGCAGTCGACACAACTGATGCACGTAGTTTATTCGGCATAGCATTAAAATTTAATGTAACAGTCTTATATCATGTCGGCCACGCACTTTGACGTAATTGTAAATTGCATGAGCAAGCGCAACGCTATATCATGCGAAATTCCCGAGCTAGGACTGGTCGACCGTTACCGAACCATTTTTTTTACCGATTTTTAATGTGTTGAAGTTATTGTGTAATTTTAATACAATTTCGATATGTATTTCTGTTAGCTGTGCGCCGTGGTTTCACCTGCTGTCCTGGTTATATTTAATTCTTCCGCGTCGCAACTCCTGCCCGCTCGTGTATTTTTGGTTCGCTCTTATTGCTCGGTTCCTAAGTATCGCAACCTACCCCAATTATATAGCCCACCTCAAGATGTACAAATGTTATATCAAATCGCACAGGTAGTTTTAGCTAGAGGTTAGTGTGTTCAATAAAACAAACTCTTGATCATTAAGTGGTACATTTACTGACTTACATAATTGGTACGCGATCATTCTCATCAGCATTTATATCACTATCCTGATGTAGATTGTAATAAATATTAGTAACGAGTTAACATGTGTCATTGGGGCCAATATAATGCCTACTCACACCATTTAATATCGCTATCGTGAGCAACCTGGAAATTTGACTCTAAGAAAGAATTTTTAGCATTCTTCTGGGCACTAGGACCTTCTAGTCTCTATCAGTTTTAAATTAAATGATGCTATAAGTTACGGCAACTGCTTGACACCCGGCTTTGCACCCATTAATGGTAAACATAATTTATTTTTATTTATAAGAGTTAAGTTTTAGTTATTAAGAGTGGAGCGTCTACGAGACACCCAGAACATAGACCTTGCACTTAAATATCAAAACCTTCCAAAGATTAATTACGCCTGCCTTATGTCTTCCAACGTTCAAAGTTTAGGTATGCCATTATACTTGAGTTTATGTTTGATACCCAACGCAAACACGCTTTTCAACGTTCAATTTAACAAGCACTTACTAGGAGTATAAGTAGGCACTGTCTGCAGTATCTGCATACTGGTAATTTAGAATTCAATAGATGAAAACAATGCTAATTCATTATACCAAAGATCATGATAATTATACTTAAACCTTGACAAGTTAAGAATACCATATGCGATATATGTACATTATTAATTTATTTATGTATTTACAACTTGCTAAGAGGCAACTCACAAATTTCGTGGGGCGAACAATAAAATTAAAATGTAAATAAATTCTTAATTTATTATCCAGGCTATCCTTCTTTTTGTTAGAAAGATCTATTAGTCTTTCAGAAGGCTTCCATAAGGAGATTGGATTCACACGTAGGTTTAATAGTTCATTGTCTTATGGTTTGAAACAATTTCGTGACCTTACTATTCTGGGTTCGAATCTCGGCCATCACAAGCAATGGTATTAGACATCGAATAAAACTATTTTTAACGGATTCTATAGCGATTAATTCCTCCCTTAGACTCTGTCTACCCGTGACCATGGTTGCTGAGAAGCAACCGAAAATGTCTGATGGATCAGTGTAAATAATAAAATATACCAAATAAATCACGATAGAATTCGTTAAAAATAGTATACTTTCACAGGCAATTTATCTTAGCTAGAGACAGAATACCTACCTACTAGTAATTTCGTATATAGATAGATAAAGGATAGATAGTATTTCGTGGAAAAAAAATCTGATCTAACCAATTACGTACATACCTTTAACAGCGACATTTTTTAAGGCTGTTAATGAAATGCAATTAAACAAGAAGAGTCTTGCATGTTACGTAAAGTTTTCAATAATACGTGGAACACTACATATGTACCTATATCTTTGCGGTAACTTTGGGCACGTCGTCTCATTAGATTGCGAAATGATGTCTCAAGATGTCAGCACTACGAACCGTGGACAAATACAGGGAAGGTCATAACATCGGTTTTCAAGTCTACTTGTCTAGCCTAATAATTAAAACTGTAAATGTTCTAAAGAAAACGGTCAAATGAACCATTTCTTACAAATGGTTCATTTGACCAAGACTAATTCTTATACTGATAACAAATTTTCCGTTGTATTATAAAACAATTTAAGAAGTTTTCTTATAATGTACATTCTTTTTATCCACGGGGTAAAATTTTGAAAAGCTCTGATACATGTGTGCATTTATTTCTAACCAGAAGTAAGTGTATGTAAATTCGTCTTTGAAAATAGGACCGTTCAGTTCATCCCTTATTTTACCCAAAATCTTTCCTTAGTGGATGCTTATAACACAGTACAGTGCCTCCCACTGATCACGGGAGACGCTGCTGCCTGCGGCAAACCCGGCCAGGGTGGGAGTGGCCCTCTAGAGGGCTGCTTCGAGGCTCTTCCACTTGTCCCTCTGACTAGCAGAGGGCACAGTGGGGTGCAGGTGGGGGGCGGGCTGATTCTTCACGCGCGAACGGTTGGGTGACAGGACGATCGCCTCATCCCACCGTCAATGAGGTGACGCGATGCTCGCCCCACCCAATTTCAGGGAGTCGAGGGAGCCATCTCAAAACCGTAGATGGCCTAGGGTCAGCTGGGGTGCGAGGGATATGCCTATCAGGTAACCTTACACCCTGGTAATTAAGATCCAAGACGGCATGCAGTTTTAGTCAGTTCGATCTCGACATAACCAAAGCCACCCCTGATGGCCGGAGGGGTTGGTATCTATCCATGGGGATTTCTGCAAGATAAAAAAAAGGTACCTAAAACTAGAAATTCCTTTGTTTGTATTACGAAAATGCATATCCTCGGCCGGTAGGTACCTACCTCAAGATTAGGCGTGTTCTATGAGGCTACATGGCTCATAAAATATGAATAGCCTTGTTGATAATTACAACTTTAATTACATCTACTATTATTATGCTATGGCCACAGATTACCTCTCATATCTCAGGCAGTCTGTGCCCGCAGACAACAAAAAGTGGACTGAGTGTCCACACAGTCCCCGCCAACTTGATAGTTGAACAATTTATCACCAAATAATTAATTATGACTACCAGTAAACGATGTCCAATTTTTCTTTTTAATACAGATGCACTTGAAGACTGCCATATCTTGATAATTTTTTGCACAGCTGTTATTGAATACAAGGGAGGTGGCTACACCTTAGTACTTGAATACACAATTTCCTTGAACCCTACGTACGTACGCTACGCATCGACCCCTCCCCGAAGCATCGCTATTGCAATCTATAAAAGAATTGGATACCAGCTCATTGTCATCTGTGAGTCAGTAGCTGCAGTGCTGAGTTGTGTGCTTATTAACAAATAGCCAAGGTATTTCATATGCATTTACTAAACAAAGTCAGTGTTTCCGCGGTAATGAAACATTTTCATAAAGGATTTTCGTACCTTGAAAGGTTAATTTGAGTGGTCTAATATTTTGAGGACTATCTGCCCTATTAATAATTTTGACAAAGTATAGCATAGTTCAAGGGTTAATAAATTAGTAGTTGAGTTGTTTATAACTTTAAAGGTATATCCGTGCTGATCTCATGGGTACACAATTTTAAATAGGTACGTTGTGCGTATCTCATTGATTTTACGTTGAGAACTCGTGCTATTTATTTATTACTTATAGGGTCATTAATATTTAATGACGCATTTAATGACTCATTTATACTCGATTTTTGGCGTAACTTCCACTTGTCACCCAAAACGAAATGTTTTATTTAGGTATACATACACAGCAGCATCGCAATTTTCTACATAATTTGCTACCTATACTTTTCGCGTATTGCCGTGCATCAGTCGATAGTCCGATAGGTAGTGAAGCAAATGTTTTCTCAGAGGCAACCGCAACCGGATCGGCGCGAGGAGATGGCTAGGAAATGTTGAACGAAAACCAAATAGAAATGTCTCAATTTCCGTTGGAACGCTTCTTAGCAAAATTGCAACATTTCTTTTGGAGAAAATGTTTTACCTGAATATTTTATTATATTCATTTACCTATATGAATTTTATTATATCACTTCAAATAAATTCCAACGAAGTATTAGAACACAAAATTGTTGACAACATTAACCGGCTTTTCTGTTGATTTTAATAACTTCAAGTTCGTAATGCCTATAGTTTATGCTCTCAGGGTTTAGGTACATTCAAACCTCTAACGTGGATTAAGGTGCAATTTAATAAACGAATACGCCGTAATTGACTTCAAAGACAATGCTTGATCAACGGGTAGTTTAGACATTTTACAATAGGTAAAAACATCTGTAGTCAAAATCAGAGTCCCCTAGTTAATGTCCCGTGGAGAACTTGTCATGTTATCGGTATTGGGTTTTGGCAATACAAAATTGTCGCTGCGTCGGTTAGTGATTGATGTACTCGTAGGTGCTCGTAGGTATAACTGAACAGCGTTTCATTTTGTCGTAACAATGTTCGGCAGTCATAACCATCACGCAACAACTAACAAGAGCGGAACAGTAAGTTTAACACAAGTGGTAGGTACCCATATCTGAAATCTAACTGAGATACCCATTGGATGACCACCATAAATATAAATATACCTATATTATAATATATTATATAACCTAGACCAACAAAAAATTAGATAGGCTACGCTAGCGGCTCCACCCGTGTAGACTACTGATCCCTTCTCCTCATCCTTAAAAACTTATTCTTGGGATGAAAATAACCTATATCCTATACTTGGTCGTCCTTTATCCATGTGCAAAATTTCAATTGAGTCAATCAAGCCATTTTTGCGTAATTGAGCAAGAAACAGAGATGAGCATTACTCATGAAACAAACGATTAAAACAATCGCTAATAGCAAACCATGTACTGATTTAAGGTCAGTCCAGCCTAGTCTCACATTTTTTGTATAACAATATAAGCCAAATAATGGTTTTAGCATAGCGGACCCCGGGCTCCAAGGCTTTGTATGCAACCGGGATTGGCGTTCGGATAAAAAGGTTTAGCCACGCATTGCTTTATGCTATGCATGTATGTATAGACGAAACATGTAGGTATATGCAGAGATACAGGCAGTGTGGCGCGACGCACCTAGACATGCATACAATAACAATACTTAGGTACTTACATTAACATATTTTCCCAACAAGAAAAAAAGCTTAGTTAGTGTGTCAATTTGAGAATAAGTTAAAGGAAATTCACACAGATTTAACTATGGCAGATTTAGGAAAATTATTGTCATTGACTGTCATAATAATAAGAAACGTGACATGAATTCTTATTATTTTTGAATAATTTTGTGAATACCATGGGTGAATACACAATTAATCTGCGTTATGGCTTATGGCTGATGAAAATAACTACAAGTTTCCGAATAAGGCAAAGAAGTATTCTTTTGAGACGAAATTAACTACTGCATTCGATCATACTATAAAAAACTTTGTTGTTAAAGCTGTTTAATAGTTATCACACCATCTCTTAGTGCAAGTGCCCTTTAATGATAATTAATCTTCCGTGTAACTATATTTTATTCTTCTTTTTTATTGATTGATTTACAACATTTTAAATGTTTTCAAGGTTCTAAGTAGTTACAGAATGTTATTTTTCAACAACTTTATCTAATTTATTGAAAATCATATCGAGACATGGAAAAGTAATGCAAACTGTATTCTTGGGTTTTTTAATATGTAGTTTGATTGATTCTAGTTGCTTCCTTTCAATCAAAGTTCATTAAAGACGTTGTTTTATAAAGAAAATTCTGAAAGAATATGTCATGAATGTGCAAATACTTCACGTTTTGTATGATTAAATATGTAAATTAAAATGTCTTTGTTTATACGCTAACGAGTAGTTATTGAGTAATACATACAAAATAACGGAGTATAGATTTCTACATTAGAATTTGGACATAGGTTTTAAAAGATTTAAAGTGGTAGTTTATAAAAAATTAACTTATCAATCATTTTCGATTCCACAGAATCCAACAATGCAGACCTCAACAATCGTAGTTCTCACGTGCCTGCTGGCCATTGTAGTTGTTCAGGCGCAACAAGAACCTCAGTCAGTTGTTGAAAACGTTCAGGAATCCACCTTCGACACTCCTGTCCACGACAGGAGTCCCAGGAACAAGAGAGGGTTGCTACTGTTGAAGAAGAAGCTAATTCTCGGTAATTATATCTAAAACTGCCATTGTTTAGATTAATATTGTTACTAGATATAATATTATAGATTCCTTAATAGTTGACGTTGCCTATTGTTTTATTATTATAGACAGGAATGCTGCTAGACCATATTTCTTACATTGTTTCGTGTTTCTTGATAGTTTGGTTTTGATGAGAGCTAACTGATTCTAATTTTTGGTGTTTTGTTTCTATTATTATTTATTATTGTACAGACATTTCGACAAAAAATCGTGCCATTACCACCATTACTAGAGTTGCAGGAGTTTAAATAGGATTCATGCAATTTTAGAAATTCTTATAGTACCTAATGTACCTATTACTTCTTATTATATTTGGTTCTGTCTTTAGTCACTTAGGTTCTGTGAAAGTTTTAGACTAGTAGATTAGCTTATCCTACATTTTGTAGGTATATTTTATACGTTTATTAAAATAAAAGACAATTTTTATAAAACGTGTATACATTGTAAGTATTTATTATATTATATACTTTATCTCTCTGATCCTAAAAGGCCTTTCCTCTGCTATAGGATTGATATTCGCAATGTAGTCAATGTTCAAAGGACGTTTCAAGTTTGAAGGGTTTCATGCATTATCCATCCCGCGTATCTATTGAAGATTACATAATTTTACTTTTTATTTTTGCCCTGAGCCTTTTTTGCCTTGATATCCGGTAACCTAATCCTATGCTTTGCGTTATTACCAACTTAAGTGTATAACGTCATTATTGTTCTTTAATTAAAGGGATGTGTGATGGCCGGTTTCTGAATTTGAGAAGAATGTCTATTGAAGCACAATTTTGTTAGCTTAAAATTGCTTAAAAGTTATGTATGCTAGCTCAAAGTTACTTAGGTCGAAACTACACATCATATTCCGTGCGAGTTATTTTTGTTTAGTATGAGAATCAATTAAGAATCTATTATTAGCAATTGGCCACACACCCAAGAAAAAAACAGCGGCAATTAAAATATTATAATTAATTATAATAGCCATATAGTTAGATTAAATATTTTAATATCTACTACTTATCCCAATGTTTAATTTGAACGAAAGGTTTCTGTGAAATTTTCCTATTCATTAGTAGCCACGATTTATCATTATTCATTATTCACTCACACTAAGTTACAAGGTAGTCAAGTTTAGAATGTATTAAATTCTCTCGTAATAAGAAAACAGAAAATTCCATATTATTATGTTGTACTAGTTAACATAGCTACTTTTGTCGTTGACTGCACAGAAGAAAATAAAGAAATGTATTGTATTTTCATCAGGTGCCTTGGGATTGAAAGCAGCGAAGGTTGGAGCGGCAGCTGGAGTAGTGGGAGCTATCGCTTACAAGTCCAAATCGAAGCCTAAGTCAGTTGTCCATCATGTCCATGTCCCTCGTTCAGCTTATTATTCTCATCATGGGTAACTATCATGGCTTGTACTAACTTTCATTTCATCCGTTGAGCAAAACATATAGATAAGATAAATTAATTTGTTTTCATAATATACTTTGAATATCGAAAAGTATATCAGAAACATAGAATTACTAATCGTAAGATAATACTGGACTTTGAAAGCACAAAGTACTAATAGGGTGTATCTTGAAATTTGGCATATTCAGTTGATTCCCCTGACGCTCACCACTTAGAAGATTTATAACAAATAATACTAATGTGTTTACATTTATCACATAATTTAATATTATTATTCGTATTTGTTAAAAATCTTCAAAGTAGTGGGCGCCAGGGTTTCAACTGAAGTCGCCAAATTTCAAGATTCTCCCAATAACTGTATTTTGGTCGTCACTTATTGAATTTCATTGTATGTCACGATTCTGATGATGGATTTTGTAATTTTTATTAATTAAAGAGTATTAACATCCAGCAAGGTACTGATTAATCACTGATAATAAATCATTCAATTTAAAACGTATTTATGTGATTGTAAATTTACAAATGGGAAAATTACCGAAAGATCAAGTCACCGCATGAATAGATATTGGTACGGTTTAGTTCTTGTAATCTACCTGATCAAATTCTTAAATTGCAGGTGTGAAGGATTGCAAATCTTATCTCTATGTTTTGCTTAGCTCGATATCTGTCATAACGTCATCATGATTTCTCAATTAGAAAAGTCATGGTCCGACTTAAAATTTGCCGTATGTTTACTAACCTGAGAGTGTCAGTTAATTATGTGCCGATCAGCAGACTACGTTCCTAATTAGTTCATATGCTAATATAGTAAAGAAAATATTACATAAAGATTAACCTCATCATAAGTACTTACTTGCTAAATAACTAACCATTTCACAGCCTACATCCATCAGTCGGCGTAGAAGTCCATCGGTAAGTTCAAGGATTTCTACCAATGAAAGGTTGCACTGCTTAAACGAGAGGTGGCATGTTTATCATTTAACTTTGATATTTGCTTTGTCCGGGGAATAGCCACGGATAGTCAAGTGCCGACTGAGTACGTACGTCGTGCCTTATGTACTGTGGTCGTGCTGTCCTTCACTTACTCATAAATTTACACCTTAAATAAAAGAGACTAAAATGTCAACAATATTTGTATGCCGTTCGGACACTTATGCACATGTAAATAAAACAACACTTATTATAATATCTTAGAAACGTTGGCCGCACTTATGAAGCTTATTGAACATTCTAAAGCTATTTTTATTTTTGTTTTGTCTTTGCTTTCGTTATTTCTTGATTGATTTCGTTGTTCATTTTTATGTGTAGTGTCGTTGTCCATTTTATTGTCCACTGTACTATACATGTGTAAGAATACACATGCATACATAAATTTATATGTGTAATGTTAACAAAGACACTCTATTCTAAATATATTACTCTTGAGTGTAGGTAAGTATCTTTATGGCAAAAGGTTAGTGCAACGAACGGTTAAAGCAACGTCACCTAGGTATATTTGAGTACTTTGGTTAATTACAACTTGAAATTCAACTAGAATTCTCTGTTTACGGATCGAAAATTTTATGAATGTACAATGTTATGTGCGGCATTTTAATGACGCAAGAAGTCGTGGACAGGTTCTCTTCATTTTTATATACTTTTATTTATTTAGTAAATATTAAACCGGTTGACATATTTCACCATGTACTGGCCACACGGTGATCTATACATAGTAATGAATGGGTTTAGCATAATTGGGTGATATGATCGGTAAAACCATAAACTGCGAATGATGGAATGCGGATTTATAGTGAAAATATAAGAATAAATTTGCTTTATATTTTTAATTAAACGATTGAATTTGAACTATTCATATATGACGTAACCTACTAACTATTTAATCTATTTATGGGTAACACAATTTCGATGGTCAATGGCTGTCGATCATGAAAAGCGCCAACTACCAACAGTATAAAACTAGGAATGGAGATCCATAGGTATATACCTACGTTTGCTTACAAATATACAAAAAAAGAAGTGAAAATAATTTTTTATAACTAAGAACTACGACTCAATTTTGTTTTTATTTCAATAATTTCATTTTGCATTTTGCTTTCTTATCATTTGTTCATGCACCAATATTTATTAGAATATTCATTTCATCGGTTTATGGGTATATTATAATATTTAAAACGAGGTTTTTATTGTTACTTTAACTGAAGCATAACATATTTTGAAAAGCGACAATTCATTGATTAAAATTGAAATTGATTTTAACATCGTTTTAAAATCAAGCCAGGCTGGCCAAATTCATAAAATATAATATACCTGGCTAGGTATATTTATATGCTACAAAGTTAATAAAATAAAATTTGATATTAAACAGCACAAGATTGCTGGAATGGGCATTACGCACAATACGCACACCCAGATTTAGGTGGCGTATGCTCTCACCATTTACATAAAAACTTATAAAAAGATAAACCTATCTTAAATAAATAATTCGACAGAATGGTAATTTTGTTGTATGTGTAAAGTGATATCATCTGTATTTCCTTTTTTATGCTTTCAGGTGGTGATTGAGATGACGTCGCGTCATCTGCGTTTCTACGTTCTCAGAGAAATCAGGAGCGGGTATTATAGTTATAATTTGTAGGACTTTTTGCTAATTTTAGGTAATTTTACATGATGGATATTACATTGTGCAGGTATAGTAGTTAACTGTGTCACTTGCAAATAATTATACTAATAGATGTTCAATTTCGTAGATTTGATATAAAACTGGTAATCTTTCCAAGTACAGTTCGTCTTTGTTGTTTTGCTGAATAGTTTTAGTTATGTCCAGTATGTGAAGCTGTTCAGTTATTAACGATTAGGGAATCGTCAATTAAATGCTAGTGACATAAAACCGAAAATCCATGATGTAAAATTAAAAATCAGCATTGTACACATCTAGACTTTGCTTTAAATAAATCGTTCTTCTGTTGTGAGGCAAATTTCGTTGCAGTGGGTTAGGTTTAACAAAAATGACGTACACGCAATTAATTGAATAATAAGTGATATAATCGTGATCCACTATGCACAGTACATGGAAACCAGATTCAAGACTGTTATTTGCCACGTAAACTTGCATTACGATGTTCATTACCTAACCCTACGATTTAAATATATAAGTAAGATTGTTAAGGGAATGCCATAGTAGATAGTTAGTAAGCCGCATATCATCTGATTACACAGAAGTTGAGCTATTGTGAATGTCAATATTACAGTTGTTTCTGTCTGTCTGTCTGTCATGAAAAATATCATCAATGTACCTATGCAATAATAGTCAATTTCATTCTTACATAATAAGATAATTTGTAATCATTAGAGTTAAAATGTGAGTAAACTTAGGCGATGTTTGTTATAATATTTATAACATTATCTGCAGTGTTTGTGTCATTTCTAATGCTTTGTTATGAATAAATGGAGTGATTATAAATAATTTATTTTTATTTCATATATTACCGGTCATATTTTTGTAAACTGTGATTCAAAGTACAGGTAATGGATACCTGTCTCGAGTAAGTTTTTCCGTAGAAAAGAGAAACATCGGAAAGATGGTATTGTTGCAATACGATGTACTAAAGCTTAGTTAAGCTTAGTTTCTACCAATTCTTGTATATTGACTATATTAGAAACGTTAATAATAAATATATTGGAAGAACCTAATCTAATTGGTGGTTCCAAAGGGCTTGGTTATTCTATATGGGACAGTAAACGGATATATTTGCTAATTACTTAAAGACATTAGGGGCATTACTACAAGGCCTTTAAAATATTTCAAAAGTAATACACGATGTACCTATAGCTCCATCTCTCTTCTTCAGTTAAACTGCATCACTTTAGGAGAGTCGTGGTAAGGCCCCTGTGCTACTTTTAGGATAATAATAATTGGTCACAGCAATATCAAACCTATTTGAAACATATCCTATACACACGTGCTAATCAAAGACACGCTGATACTGGGAAAACCGATAGGCTGTTAATCAGGACAAGTACATCGCACGTTTATTCGGCCGCCATCGATATACAAACTTGAAGGCTTGAAGGTAAAAGCAATGTTTGAACAACCTTCGCGTAAATACTTCACGGTTTATGTAACTGGACCGAAATTCTAAAAACTATTTAGTAAATAACTTTTGACTTTTATGACACTAATACGATCCTAAGGGTTATTGATTGATTTTAATAATCAATTAACTTATTTTTTTAATAAAGGTACACAGCGTCATTTAGACCCAAATTAAGCATACCTTGTAAAATGGGAATTCAATACAAATATGTTGTAGTAAAATCTAAACGGGGAATTCGAGCGCAAATTGAACCCGTGACCAGTCGAATGCTCTACCGTTATTGCTCACACCCACTTACACCTCATAGTTCGCATTTTAAGATTCGTATCACACAGATTATCTAAAACTATTGCTGTCACACTTAATGCCAGTTTTTTTTTCACGAACCGACTACCTCATAAAAAGTTTGATAATGAAACATTTATTTAAAAATTATATGAAATATTAAAGCAATCGTAGTTACCTACATACTTTACAACTTTACTCTATGGTTTGCAATGGCACAGTGGCGTCTTTATGATATCGCGGCATCGTGCATCATGGATTGATTAAACTTATTAAATTGTTATTTAAGCTAAGTCACATAGAATTATAAAAATATGTTTTTATCTGTGTCATGACAACAATTTTCAAAAGTAATGAACTTGGAAATTCTCTGTCTACGACTTGGAATGTTAAACGCAATTCTAGATGGATAATACATTGTTACATTGGTTTGTAGTTCTCAATACTTTCGGTAGATGGCTCTAGCTGAAAATTTAAACTTCATAAGATTTGATTTTATTCATAGAACCAACAGATGATAACATTATGATGCGAGACTAGAGACTAAAAGCTGTCAAAATCTGATTTCAATTAAGTGGCAGAATAAGGATGCTGCCAACCTGATGAGGCGGCCAAAAGGTTATTGCGGCCTACGGGCCGTCACATGTGATGACCGTTCCAAACTGCCCATGACCTGCCCATATCTTCTGGTTTTACCGGCTATTTTGATGACACAGGTTCTTAAATTATGCACATAAATTTTACGTTTTTTTTTTCTTACATGGTTTAATATCACACAATATCCAAGAATGAACCTCTTTTGACTTTTGGGAGAGTTGTATCATTGTTTTATAAGTTACAAAGTTGTTGAACTTTTAACCAATCCTAACTATATGTTTCTGATTAATAATAGTTGTACTTTTTAACATTAGGTAATTGAGTGTGAGTATTGCCAAGTAGATATAGGTACCTACATTTTTTTATTTTTTTTTATACCACTTAGGCGGCAGACAAGCACACGGCCCACCTGATGGGAAGCGGTCACCGTGGCCTAGGGACGCGTGCAACACCAGGGGCATCACACTCGCGCTGCCGACCCCGCAAAAACCACTTCTTGAAGAACCCCATATTGTAGTCGCTAGGGAAAACCACTGACTACCTGACCACTACATATCGGATAAAATGTCGTAGCGCCAAAAATATAGAGCAGCAGTACAGAGTTAGCACCTCTTTACTATGTAGGTACTTAGTTACTAATTTAACGCAAATATTTTTTAAATTATTTATATATACTACTTATATAGGTACCTACTTTGGACGCTCTTCGCATGCCTATTACAGCTTTACATACTACTTCACTAAAAGCTCGTTAATATTGTTATGTTATCTGGAAATTAAAGCTACTTAATGGATCCAGATTTTTTGGAGATTCAGGGTCTCCAAAAAATCTCGATCGTCTATCAGCAGATTGATGGTTTTGACATCGCGTCTTCGTAAGGCGACAGAAATAATATTAAACAAGGTTTAGTCATAATCATAAGTATTTATATAATTTCAAATTTGTAAGTTAGGACAATTTTATTTTAAATAAATTTAAAAAGGCTGTTAATATTTAAACCGGTTCATTAGAGACGTATTATGTTATAGGTAGTGTTGGAAAAAACCGATACGACACCACGACAGGCTTAACTTTGTAAAGTATTATGTAAAAAGAACTTACGGGTCATTGTCCCTTTTATCGTGTGCTAATTAATTCCCAAGTGAGTTATGACAGTCGCATATGTATTTAATAATGTACCGTATATTAATGCTAACAAATATGATAAACATTACACGTGTTCACGTAGATTTAACATGCTAATAACTAAAACAGCCGTTTTATTAACTTTTGAAAACTAAATTAATGAAATGTTAATATACTTTTTTCTGATCTAACTATTAGGATTTTACTCAATTAATGAATTAATATTTTTTTTGAGCATAATGGCCACTTATTGCTGGTGAGGCTGTCTCTGGCACCTATAAAGTATTCAAGATAGTACAACTCTATCTCCCAAGCCTGGCATAACTAGGTATAGCATTGCTTGAGAACTTAGTTCAGAATATAAATTAATAGCAAAAGCAAACTACAACAATAATTATATTCATAAGTAGATATGTCAAACCTTGCGCTTGCGCACGACTCAGTTGCGCCACGTTTTCAAAACGCGTGATTTTAATTCGATTAGAAGGAAAATGAAAAAAGAAAAAATGCTTCGTTATTTGGTATGATTTCTATAAGTAAGTATCTACTATTATAAAATTGTTAAGTCTGTACATTGGGTAATGTTATAATATAAGATTACCCAATGTACAGACCTAAATCGTTCATAACATGAACGATTCTGTACAAAAAATTATATGTTTGTGTGCGATAGACGTAAAAACTACTGAACGAATTTTGATGCGGTTTATATTCTTTTAATAGGTCTTGTGAAGACTTAAAATTTTGCATATGTATGTTTGCGACATGCATGTGGACGGAGCCGCGGGCATAGGCTGGTACTATTATAAAATTTTAAAGTAACTGTGATTTATACAAATAGAAATTCTTCATTATGTTTACTAAAATAATTATTCAGCGTGTAGGTTTGAACAAATATTTTTTACGAGTGCAAATGTACTATTACGGATCATCTCGCATTGAATAAAGTAGCGAGTTTCATACCTTAGGTTAAGGTAGGAAACTCGCTCGTCCCTAACTCACAGTCGATTAGCGAAAATAGGTTTAGTTAATCTACCGACAATTTATAATATTTTTGTTCCATTCTCAACTCCACATGAAAAATGTTCGTTCTTTGCAACAAAATATCGTTCCACTTCTCAATTTTTCACTACAAATATACTGGTGCTGCAGGATTGCGTTCCTTCGCTGTTTTTATGGAACAGCAATGTATTTAAAGAGACAGCTTGTACCGTGTTGTTTTTTATTATTATAATCCGATGCTATGTTTCGCTCGTCTTACCAAGCGCAAATAAATGGCACAAATTATTGTTGCAAAAAGATTTCTAAATGGTAAGCGTGAATGTAGGTAATAATTTGTATTCCTATTTTTATGAAAATTGCGTTTATTTATTCTATTAGTTTTACTAGTATTACTTTGCCCTTTGGGTAGCACTACAGAGTTCTATGTCCCGGAAAGGCATAAATCAAAATAAGGCATCATACGAAATAAAGCGCACCTACTCGTATTTAATGTGCAGAGAAGTTTATTATTAACCAAATTACCCTTTTGTTATATATATAATAGGCACTCGTACAAAAGAATAAACAACGACATTTTGAATTTGGAACCTGTCATTCTTAAATCATTGTTGTTTTCTCATTTTCGCGCCAATCAATTTGTGTTTATTCTCGTGATATTTAGGTGTGGGGTGATAAATAGAAAATAATCCAGAAATATCGGTCGGGGTCGGTAATTATCGGTTTAGTATTTCTAATGTCATTGGGGACAAATTAAGGACTTGCATTATGTCATCACTAAAAATATGATATTAGAACGAGCACGATGATCCAGAGGATGTTTCATGTTAAGAAAATAGAAAACTCGAGAATATTATTATTGTCATACATACTTTGTTAAATTAATCTCCTCTCGGTAAGTAAAATTTTCTCTACTTTTCATTTCATTCCTAATTGCATTTTTTAAAATTTGGTCTGAGTTTTAGTACCGGTATCGATACCTATATCGCGCGAGTATGCTCACTGCGTACGAGGTTTTGGGTTCGATTCCCAGGTCTTAGCCTGACCGTCACTGTAAAATGAACCGCTAGAAGGCAATTAAATAGGCCATCTTCATGTTAAGTGAGGCAGAAAAGTACCCATATGTTTTGAAATATTGGCGTAATGCAATATATCTCCACTAGCACCATCTCTTACCGAGATATAGGTGCGTAGGTAGGTACAAGCATAAAATAGGCGACCAAGTTGTGAATAAAACACAAAAAGAATTAAATGTCTAGGACGGTTGGTTTATAGATCGATATAATAAGTACTTACATAAGTAGATAAGTCCTCAACAGTAAAAATGTACACTATGTTGTGTTTTTAAAGTAAGGAAATCCTAATTATTAATTTAGACCTTTCCTTTTAGTTTCCAAACACATCGATGCCAATTATTACCCAGTTTGCTGGACTCTGTCACAGCTGTGTCTGGACGGCTGTGAGCTGAGAGACTGTCGGCTTTCACTCCATTCCTTTTCTTATTCTTTTGTATTCCTCGCCCTTGGTGTAGGGAGTACACGAGTGACATCTCATATGTTGCAAGCATTTAGCAGACCGTAGTGATTTATTAGCTATTCTTTATTTTTATTACGGAATCTCATACCTATGTAAAGGGTAATAAAATAGTCTTACATAGTTGTAAAAACTACTCATACACAAATAATTCAACGTATTGTAGATGACATTATTAAAACTGTCTAAAACACTCGTCATTATCCATACTGTCTGTCTGTCTGTCTGTTACGCTTTCACGCCTCAACCGCTGAACCGATTTTGATGAAATTTGGTATAGGAGTAGATTAGACCTCGAGAATGAACATAGGCTATGTTTGGTCGCGATAACCGACATCCACGCGGGCGGAGCCGCGGGCAACAGCTAGTTGTCAATAAAGTTAATAATAATCAGTAGTCAGCAAAACATTTTTTAAAGGTTTTAGGTTTTTAGATTTCTGTAACGAATGACATTTTTAAAAATATATTTGGGTGAATCTTGTAATTTGGTGTATTCAGTTGATTCCACTCTCGCCCATTGCTTTGAAGGTTTTTGACAGTAAAAAGAAATGTGTTAAATTTAACATATCTATAGACACGTAATTTAACATACTACTCTTATTGGTTAAAAATCCTCAAAGAGCGCAAAATTTAAAGATTTCACCCTTTTATCAATTTTACTCTGTTACGTCAGCAGTAAGTGCGTGCAAATTATCGTTTACCTCTTTATTATCTATTTTATTCATCTCTGTCGTTTTAGAATAGCGTCACTAATCGACACTTCCACAGGAAAATCTTGATACTGTGCTACTTAGGTGCGCTATATGCTCTCTATTTACCACTTCGCGTCGAGTTAACATACCAAAATAGGGTAATTAAGTTTAGCATACAAAAACTATATAAGTACATTACTAAGTAAAGTTTGTGTAAAAAATTATAAACTACTTGTTTAGGTCATTGGATCCAGTGTTGCTATTTGATGTTAAATAAAAAGACTTGCGTTAACCTTGAGAATTGGACGACTAAATTCCATTATTCTGATTGGCTATTGTGATGTTTCGTTGATGACAAAATGTGGTTTTCTAGGATAATGTATGGAGTACCTTCAACCACAAGGTGTAATAATTGTTTTCCTGTACTAGCCTTCGCCCGCGGCTCCGCTCGCGTGGACATTGGTTTTCTCGTTTTTTGACTATATCCGGTTCTACTCAACCGATTGTAATCAAACATGCGTAGGGTTTAAGTCTGATCAGCCCTTTCAAACAAAAAAAAACTGTAGCGAAAACTGTTCAGTAGTTTTTGGGTCGCATATATTTAATTTTATTAGTTATAAATTCTTCGAATATGTTAGTGATAATAATTGCCATTTATGTTAATTATATCAATGCAAATTTCTATTCAACTCTGACTCTTGCGCTAGAAAAAACTAGATTACTGCAGCCAGCGTCCTAATCGTCGATAAGATGAATATTTTGGATGAAATGAATAGGATGATTAGAATAATGTTGAATATACTTTAATTTCCTACTTGGAGGATTGTTTTTAAGCTCATAAAATTTAAACATTAGACCCTTAATAAAAACAGTTGAAATGTCAAAGTTCATAAAATTACCATTCACAAAGACGGAGACCAATTTTCAGCTCTCAGCTACTCACCCTATTATTACAGCATAATATTATAAGTGTGACGTTACACGTGATATATCTCAGGTACTCGGTACAGAAGCTTTTGATTAAAGATCTAAGGAATTTCGTAGCTACGAAACAAAGTTGTGTTCACAAACTATGCCCATCAACAATTTCGTGCTTGTAATAACGTCTAATGAATATTGAATATCTGAAACTACTAGGATTGTTGTGTGTGTGGTATCATTCTATTATACCTATTGGAGGGGCCGTCACATAACATACCATATTAAAGACGGGTTATAATGTGATCTTGGGTGTGTGCTCGCTTTGCCGACCTATAAAAGTCATAGGCAGGACATATGCGAACAGTTCAGTGGTGATCAGTGCTGTGTTCGACGGCGATTGATAAAAAACAGGTAGGGTTTGAAAACGTAATAATTTATAATGAAATTATTATTTTTTTATTTGTTAAATTCAGTACTTACCTACCTAAAGTTGTTCATGAAAGTGCTACACACGACATGTGAATTATTGAAGTTGCGAAAATGTGTTCTATTAACTTTGTGTAATAGTTTTGGAGAAAATAATTTCATTCGAAAGAAATATAAAAATATGTTAGCCTCTTAATGAAAGGAGGAGATGATTAGACTATATCTCCTATTTTAATGTCAAGAGTTCATGAGAGTGAAAAAATAGATTATGAAATTCCACAGTTTTAGGTAATAGTGATACCATTTTGATTTATTGGTTTTGTGTTCATTATTACTTTTGTTCTAAGATCTTATTCTATAATTATTATTTATTATCTTTAATTTAGTATCTATAATAAAAACTTTTCCTGTACAAAAAACTGAAGGGTCTGTCAAGTTCCGTCTTAGATGTTAAATATTTCCAAATTATAACTTTATTAGTGTAATAGCCAGAGTTTGAACCCACACCTAATCACTAGGCCAACTAGAAAATGTAAGAATACCAGCTACCTATCATAACAATGCCCAATTTAAAATTGTGTACTTCTTTTAGATTACCATGAAGGTGTGTACTATTATCTTCGGTTTGCTGGTGGCGTGTGTAGCGAGCTTGGCAGCTCAAAATGGTCCTATTTTGGCCGCTTTACAGCCAGCACCCCACGACAGTCGGGAAGTTCTCGTAGTAGACCCCCAGAACCGACAGAAGAGGAGTTTACTTCTTGGTGAGTAACTTTCCTATAAGTGATGGTGGATCCATAGAACGTAGAAACAAGTATTTATGTATTAGTACAATATATTAATACTGTATAAGAAGTTCAATTAGGTATATGGGGATCCTACCAAGATCATCGGAGTCCAAACTAACCTCGTTATGAGTCGGCACACCTACTGCTTAACAAATGAGGCTCTGGTAGAGGCTTTCCTTTCGAGGTTTGTGGCAGACGGTTTCGCTCCTGTTATATCCAATATAAGCCACATCAGGAGGAGAAAATGAAGCAGAGCGAACTCCAGGCTTTATAGTGCAAGCTTTGAATGCAACCGGGATAACTGCTGTGATTATGACTGTACGAAGAACTTATTGATTGTAAATGGTTACTGGTATTGTAAACCCTTTGTATGAAAGGTGACCACGTCACATTCTAGTTTCTAATTGAATGAATTTATATGTGAAGGGTATAACTCCATATACGAGTACTGTGTGAGATTTGAAGTAGTTAAACGTATGTACAGAGAAGGAATGAAGTAGTTAAAGTGGGTATGTAGTATATTATACAAGTGTCTACATAAGTAAAAATAAGACATGTATTGTTTACGTTCATGTCATTATGTCAGTGTTAAATACATAATGGTATATTTGCGCGCTCTCAACTGACGAAACTGAACAAAATATATAAGTAGGTACTTGTGAAGAGTATATTATTAGTAATCCATAGGGCGGAGTAGGAAAACCCACCCACAACTCATGGACAATAAAACTTAAAATAGATGTATATATAAATTATCGTTATAAAATCGTTATCACAATTTAAAATATTTTCTTTCAAACTGCGTGTGATTAAATTGGGTAAAATTTATAAAAAATAAAATTACAATAAAACTGTAGTTTGTAGACATTGTAGTGTGTATTAACTAACAAAATATTATCTAATGCCAACATTGCTGGTGTTTATTGAATTTCCTAAATGAACATTATATTGGAATGTCATTAAAATTGATTGATTGAATCAGAGAGAAAAAACTGATCTAGTAGTTTTTAGATCATTTATTATTTTATTACTTACACATTGAAACACGAGAATAACATTATTTTTTATTGTATAGAAGAAATGAGATTTATATATAGGTTCAACTTCGTCATTTTGTACGAGTATAATGTAAAATTTATCATTCTATGACTAAGTTAGGTATTAATAAACCCAAAACCAATTCTACAACAAATAAAATAAGAATAATTGTAATAATCTTCAAGTATTTTCTATTAACTCCAATATATACAAATACATATTTATAAAAAAAAATACATCTAAGTAGGTAGGTATATTTTTCTCATTCTAGAACTCATGGCACAAGATACTTAAGCTATGCTTTCTTTGGGTCTAGATAGCGCTGTGTAAAATATCTTAGAAAATTCATTTTGATATTTGAAAGAAGAAAGATCTATTTTATATTGAATCACGAAGCTTTGTAGTAAATGTAGTTTTGTA
Source organism: Lithosia quadra (assembly GCA_963576445.1). Taxonomy (NCBI): domain Eukaryota; kingdom Metazoa; phylum Arthropoda; class Insecta; order Lepidoptera; family Erebidae; genus Lithosia; species Lithosia quadra. The sequence goes on from OY754874.1 coordinate 12,661,932, forward strand.
TGTACGTACACTTATTTTATCTGCAACAACCCTACTAGCCTCTTAAAGTCACGCAGAGATTTGTTACGTCCTTATACCTGCCGTGAAATATTGTAATGGCAAGAATAGGGTTAAATCCCTCCTGTGGTTCGCACGATTACAGTTTTACACCTGTGAGAAGATTATGACAAAATGGTACGTCCGAAATATTTTGTTTCCAATTAAGTAATGGACTAACAAGTTCGTTATACACATGTAAAATATGGACCTTTATATTAAAATAATACCCAATTTTTTTTGAAGAAATTCCTTGGTTAAATTGACATCGGCGTCTCCGCCATTACTTAATAATTTATAAACATTTTTACTGTTTTATTTGACTTTAAAATAGCGACTTGGCAGCAATTCTTGTGAAGCCATTAATAAAAGAAAAAGTCGTAATTTATGTACTAAAACATAATCACATACATTGTTGGTGTTAACCATGAACTTACAATGTAACTTGAATACCTACTAGATTCATTTGAATGATGTATGGAATGTTAAATAGGTATATTTTAGCTGTGTGTGGTTTGGTGGTTACTTCTTAAAGCAGCAATTCTGCTGAAAGGATGTTAGGTACATTGTTGTGTGTTGGTGCATTATGCATTATAATAGGTGAGATTCGACCTCCACTTCGCTAATGAACAGCTGTTGGTATCGGAAATACCGAGTAGCTAATTGCTTCAATTGTTAACTTGCTCGTACTTTAGACAAAGCGCACGGTACCAATTTAATTGTGGTGTACCTTTCATACGTGCGTTATGTAACAATTTTTTTTTTGTATTAGAATATACTACCGACGACAGAACTCCAAATGCATAGCAATTTAGCTTAGCCGACAGGGTTCACGGGAATACTAATTACCTGCTCTTTTAAGAAAGTAGCCTTTTAGCCACTAGTAAATAAAACCTCATTTTATAAGAACACTGATGGTTATTTATCAATTTAAAGACACAAACCCTAATATTATAAACCCTAATACATGACTCAATGACACCATTAGTAGATAAGAATTTTTATCAATTTATGAAGAGGAGGTGGAGGGTAGGCAACACGTGTGTGACACCCTTAGTGTTGCACACGTCCACAGGCCACGGTGACCGCTTCCCATCAGGTGGGCCGTGTGCTTGTCTGCCACCTACGTAGTATAAAAAAAAGTTATGAAAAAAAATCTTTTGTCAGTTTTAAAACTTCTACACTTACGTAGGCATAGTATTGTTTATCTAGACAATAATCGCTCAACGTAATTCCCAGCAGAATATTGATACGCATCGAGCATATTTGTAGGGTCGCTGTCATCGTTGAGAAATTGATACCGCGTAACAAATACGTCATGTCGATCCCCGAAGACCTCACTTTCTAGGCCTGGAGATTGATGATATAATATTAAACAACAGAAACATTAGACGGATTACTTGATCGGCTATTCATAGTCTCGTTATACTACGATGTCATAACAACAACGAATATTATCTAAATACAAAAAGCTTAGACATTATAACTAATTTATAATGAAGTATACGAAAACTGATTGACCGACCGAAAATTAATAATGCTAAGTCCGAGTAGAACCAAGTAAAACCACAAGAGGAGGTTGGATAGCAGGTCCGTCATCAGCTGCTGGTAGGTTTTGACCATTAAGTATCACTGGCGTGGTGAAACTGCCTCTTTAGGGCCAAACAAATCATTCCCTTCTTGCACACCACCTCTTCTGACTAGTAATAGAATGCTAGATCATCAGGGTGGTTTTTTTTAAGTTGTAGCTGTATTTAGGTATTCCTCACAGTCCAGAATTTTATTTCCAACTAGGATGCCAGCAACCGGATGGTAATCAACCTTATCTGTTTCTTTACATAATCTTACGATTTCGTTCACCTTCAGATCCTCCAGGTCTTTTGTATCCAACTGTATAGTGTATCTAACTCCATAGTCTACCATCTCACCCCTGAATAACCTGGCATGACTTTTCAGTCAAGCAAGTTTTGTGAAAGATTATTTCCGTAATTAATATAATCAGAGACGGCGATCCCACCCAATAAGCCTGATTAAGTCCTACTGTTTGTATAAAATACGTCCAGTCTTCTTCATTACTAGGGTTAGTAATGAAGAAGACTGGACGTATTTTATACGTAAACTAATATAGTGAATAAATAAATATGTTAAACACAACACCTTTTTCCTCGCGGCCATGAACTTTTATCTTCACTATTATAATTTTATTATATCACTCAGCAACAGGATATATAATAACCATAAAAATTCAAATTTCTCAGACAATAAATAATAAAAACAGAGTAAGTAAAAGAATTAAAGCTTCCATAAAAAATCGCGTAGGTCCCAGTCTGGTGGGGTGGCAACACTCGTAAATGCAAATCTGTACGACATGACAATTTATTTTTATGAACGATTAGGTGCGTTGTCTTTTTAATAAGATAATCCTGTAGTTTATTCTTAATTTTACCTGCAATAATAATTTGTGTCTAAAGGGCGTTTTCCATGTCACGTCAGTTTTTATTTATCGAATGCAAATTGAATGTGAGGTAAGAATGTGTAAATGTAACACTGGAATAAATATAGGTATAAATTGTAATTTCTTAAATCAATGAATATTGTCATACACTCTTTAGATGTATGGTGGCTTTCCTGTCGGGGTTGGAACCAGCAGTCCCTCCAGCAAAAAGCCAAGACAAATCAAATCAAAAAAGGGTCTCTTAGAACGGATCTCGGGCATTCTAAGTATGATAGGTACCTACCTAATTTGTCGCTCTACGGTTGAACTTTAACAATATAATCGTTTTTTTGGTTAATATGACATCACACAGAGTAATCAGTAATCATATGAAATGTCATCCTACGAAACTCGTAGAAGATCTTTAAAATAGAAAAAATAGAAATACATAGAACCGGATTCATAGTTGCATAATTTTATGTTATGGTTGCTATGTTGCTGTATGGCATAATCAGGCATTCTATGCACCTATGCACTAGCTTATGCCCGCGGCTCCGCCCGCGTGGACGCCGGTTTTCGTGTTTATGACTATATCTATGGTTCTACTCAACCGATTGTAATCAAATACGCTTAAGATTTCAAGTCTAACCAAGACCTATCTAGTAATTAAAAAATCAGAAATCCGACTGTGTAAAAAACTAAAAAGAAAAAACAACAAGCACTTAAGATGTCATATGGTCGGGATAACAGTCGGGATCCATTGAAAAGTTATACCTATTGGTTGTCGAATAACGGATCCCAACTGTTCAGTTCCCTTCTTGGCAGTCGGGTAAAAAAGCGCATCAAAATCCGTTCAGTAGTTTTTACGTCGGAAATTTGGCACATCTATAGGCTACTTCATATTAGGAAAATAGCTTACCCTGCATCACGAGAAAGGTAATCTCGTTATTATAGGTATTTCACGCGGGTATAGCCCCGAGAACTGCTAGTGTAAAATAGTTTTCTTAAAAATAATATTCAATTCTTTATTATTCACAGGTGCTGGTCTTGTGGGCGCTGGAGCTCTAGGCGTAGGTCTGGTCGGTGCAGGTCTCATTGGAGCCAAGGCTGGATTTATTGGCGGAGCCCTAGCTAGTGGTGCATTCAGTGGTAGGGGTTACGGCGGCTACGGAGGTGGTTACGGCTACGGCGGCGGTTACGGCTACGGCGGCGGTTACGGCTACGGCGGTGGCTACGGCGGGTACGGTTATGGTGGCGGATACGGCTACGGAGGCGGATATGGTGGCAGGTAATTCAGTCACCAATTTATTATCTCTTTTAGTATTACTCATACAGTACAGAGCCTAAACCGCTGGATCTACAAACATCATGCCAACTCAGCCTTTTATTGTAAGCATCTACTAAACTGTAAGCTTCTTGGTAATTTCGTCCCTAAGGGAGTAAAATAAGATATGAACGCTAGTAAAATTATGTTTGTTTGAGTCTTAGTACTGACATATTTTATTTTTCGAGTTGCCACTCATATTATTATTACCTCATTTATTTGCTAAATTTAGCTATATGCAAATTATCACATTTGTGTCATCTTACCTATTTTATTTATAGAACCTATGTACCTATTTAACCAAAATTAACTAAGAATATATCTGTTATGTGTTGTGGAATATAAGTATTATTATAATTAACCAAAAATATATTTTTAAATAGGCGGAGGTTGAGGCTGTAGATATAACGACGAATACTGAAGTTCAATTCAACCAGTGATCAATTTGAAGAATAGTGGGATAATCTAAATTACAGACAATTTATAGATATTAAATGCACAAAATATTCAGCACCTAGACTGGTAATTAGGATAGTATAATTGGAACTAATGCAATTTTTGCTACTTACTTTCATTGAAGAATAATATAATTAGATCTCATTCTAGGTATTATATTATTTAGGTACCTTTTTTTAAGCCCACGTAAGAGCATGAAATTTGTAGTATGTCGGGAATTTCGTTTGTTTGTACGGTGTCACTTTAAGTACCTATCAAAATGTAAAAGTCATATTAAAACCATCACCTGAGAAAACTAAATTCTCCTTCAACTATAATTTTATACATAATTGATGGTGATTTAATCTCTGTTGAACAACAACAGATTTTTAGACACACTTGTAGGCTATGTTACTTTTATGTATTTCTATATAATATATAATTTGATATTTATATTTAGTCGCATATATAGTAAGTACTCATATATATTATTATATAAGTAAAGTTTGCTTATGTATTTATGGACTATTAGGTGTATATATTATTATGTATGTACCTAATAAATGTCTTATTAAATGCCACTTAATTTCTTGTCTTCCTCCTCTGGTAGAGCTTCAGAGTTGTGCTGTTAATCTTTCCTTGCACATACAGTCGTTAATACCAGCACATTTCTTTTCAGGAGAGCTTACATCATTGAAGACCCCTACTGCGAATACTGAATGAATCGACTGAAAGCTTATTACTAGTCATACCAGTGAATGTGGACTCAAATGAAGTGAAAGTGTACAGAAAAGTAAAATAAACACACCTACATAGGTAATACTATACATATCTTTCAATGGACTCGCTTACAAAACCCTTTGCGTACTTCGTTTTACTATATTATTAAAACACATATGTGAATTTTGAAGTTTCACATTTAGGCTGGCTTTCATTGGTGAAAATCTATTCAACTAAACTGAGTTCACACGATTTACTCGACGGAATTTTTTCATTAGAATGTCGTAACACATATTAGTTCACATTGATCACGGTTTCTAACACTGCTATCAGTTTATAAACCAGTATGGTGTTATTAACTGTATATTACTAAACTTTATATCTACATACATATAAAAATCACACCTTTTCCCGACTTGTAGTAAGATAGGTTAGAATAATTCAATGAAACTTTGAACCTCTGACCAACTAAACTAGAAATATCAAATTCGCCGAGCCTATCACCCCGAGACGCGGATATACTGGAGAATTGCGAATATCTAGGACATGTCCAGGATCCATCGAGGCAGCTCAGTTGGTTAGAGGATTTTTGTCCTGGATGTTATGCAAGCGTTCCTCATTTACTACTCAAACATAGGTCTGGGAACAGCGTAAACTTTCGTCAATATCATGTTGTTATCCACTGTAAAACGATATTTAACAATATCAAATCGACGGCTTCCCAATAATTCGGTTATGCATCACGGTGGACACTAGTGAATGGAACGATGCCTTTTGATACAGCATTAACGGAGATGGATGGCTCCTGCCCACGCCAACGCCTCTTTAATCTCACCTACAGAAGAGATATATGAGCTACGCTCCGATACTGCAGTTGACATACAAACAGGACATACGAGTATAGTTACATGGGTCATAAGAAGTTGTATTTCGCTTTGAATCAGCTTATTACTCAAGGAGTTAAGCAATATAAAGGTACCTTGTGCTTGTGGTAAATAAATATATAGGAATAAATGTAGAAAGTGTGTAATATTTATACATACGAGATGACAAATTTTCTGTCAATAAGTGAACCTAGACAAAGTTAAATTCAATCGGCTATAACGCCGGAGGTACAGTCAGAAATGTATGGAAGTGACATTTGTTACACGTATCCACTGCCATACATTTGAATGGAATATAACTTTGTCGGAGCCCAAGGACAGACAATCACGTCGTGAATCCCTACTAGCAACATGAACCTTAAGTGAGTGAAAAAGAGAACAATAAAGTATTATGAAAATACTCCATTCGAATAAGCGTAGTGAGTATGGAATACAACTTCCTATAGCTAAGGATAATCGTGTATAAGATGTATCGTATTGCATATATACATGCATATACGAGAGAGTTAGATCTGAGTTGACTGAACTCAGCTATTTGGGCTCAACATAGAGCCTAAGTAGCTGAGACTATAAACATGATGCGTTTTATGTTGTGAGATTTCAATGAGGAACATTTTTGGAAATTTCGCTCGTATAGCCAAAAATACAAAATTTTCCCGTGGGAAGCAGAGACCCGTATAAAAGTACATTTCCCCAATATTTTATACAAATAAATTAGGATAAACAAACAGTGATACGTATAAACCTAGCTTCAGTGGGTTGGAAGCACTCAGCACACGACCCTGCCTAGCACATACTTACACATCCAAGTAAATGCATAATATATGTGAACATCTAATTGAACGAACAGTCTAGCACTAAAAGCACCATTCCATTAAGAACGTGCCGAAACTCAAAGACATAATGACTAGCAATACAGTATTCAAAGATGGTTCGCATCTTGCTCCAAAGGTCATGAGCAAAATAAGAGATGGAGTATAACAATGAGAAATGTCTATATCGCTTTGGAGCCGATCTGTAGACGGAAGCAATAATGACGTAGATTAATTACTAGCTCAATAATGACGGTACAATCTTATCTGGTGCCATTGATGGAATAGATTATGAGAGCTGTTTGGTTCTAAGAACTTGTGCAGACGAGGCGTTTCGTGTGTAGGCGTATAAAGTGTAGTTAATAATATTTTTATAAATTAAAATCAAATGTCACACATTATGTTTGCGTTCACCTTCTGTAATACGAAGTTCGGTCGAAAAGCCTACATCAACAATTTAAAGTAGGCAACTCGAACCTAAAATATCTGATGACCGAGTTTACGGTCATCAGATATTTTAGTTTCGAGTTGCCTCCTTACCTCTCCGCGTATTCACAGCAATTTGACCTAATACTTATGTGAATTTATTTATTTAAAAGAGAAAATGTTATAATTGCATTTCCATTTTCTGTGGATTAGCTGAAAAGTTTATTGCCTGAGGGTAACACTAGTTGGTCAGGCGAAGACCGAAATAATTTAGTACGAAATTAGTTCCTACTAGTAGAAATGTGTAGTTTAGTTATGTATATAAATAAAAAATATTTAAGAATGCGCAATCCCGCGCTACGCTGCGTGATGCGGGCCAGTGTGTGAACCGCCTACGTGGCTCGTCATCTCTCGTCATCAATATTCAAAGTCGTTTATTTACTATTGTGCTCCACAAATATCATAACAATAGTGAAGGGTGTATCTATTTATCATCAAGATTATGTGATATAAGATGATAATAGTCCAGTTATATGTATCTTTTTATGACCACATATTTTCAAAATTCAGCATGTTTTAGAGCCAGTATAACATTTAACGTTAAAAGTTATAAAGACTGTGTGCAGGTAATTATTGTACTCTGTCCTATCACATTCGGAAAACTTATCGAATAATCTGGAAAATGTCTGGAAATACAAAAATCTCTTCACTTACCCACCTTGGAATAGTTTCTAGTGATGCGGTGACGAATAGAACGTAGCATAAAATTGCATTGCTTAAAAATGTATGCCTGAATCAAAGTTCTAAATAGAATCAGAGGTCTAATTCATCACTGTTATGAATCGATTTAGATTATATTAATCTATCATTTTGAGCGTTCTTCTTTTAACCGCATGATTTGAATAATCGTTAAATCTATACTTATAATAAATCTGTAGAAGTGAAAATTCTGTACATTGAAAATATCAAAAAATTAACTGGCAGGGGGTGTTACTAGACCGACACCGAACCCAAAAATGTGATTAAAAAATTTTTTGTCTGTCTGTCTGTCTGTCTGTCTGTCTGTCTGTCTGTCTGTCTGTCTGTTTGTTCAGGTATCACGTAAAAACTATCGGTTCGATTACGATGAAACTTGGTATAAGTATTCTTCAATATCCTGGGCAGCACACTGGGTACTTTTTATCCCGGAAAAGTACATACAATAAAAAACAAACTTAATTTTGCGGTTCGATTACTAGACCCGATTACTGTACCAACCGCAAATAATAAGTTTGTCGTAGGCTACGTTACCCGCCGGCAGTGGTGTTCAAGTAAGATTAGTGGATAGTGGTGTTAGTTATTAGTTATTAGGGATTATGAGTTTTATTAACAAAAATAATTTTTACATTTTGAGTTTAGATTAGTTATCATCAGATATAGGTTTATGGGAGTGGGAGTGGGAGTGTGTGTGGGAGTGGGAGTGTGTCTGGGAGTGGGAGTGGGAGTAGAAGTGGGGATGGGGGTGGGAGTGGGAGTGGGAGCGGGGGTGAGAGTGGGAGTGGGAGCTGGAGCGGGAGTGGAAGAAGGAGTGGAAGTGGATGCAATAAGCGACTTCCACGCGAGCGGAGCCGCGGGCAACAGCTAGTAGGAAATAATTGCGGTTTATGTGCACACTTGTAAGTACTATGCGATGCAGGATACACGCCTAATGTATCTAATGTTATTAATGTTCTATCATAATGAACGGAGTATTCCGTTTCCTTTTCCGTCGAAACATTTCCTTATCACAGATAATGTAAATTTTCTAACTTGATTTTATCTAATGAAGACCTTGTTCGTGGAAGTGGGACGGTAGTAAACCGTGACCATCGAAACTTTTCAAATAAAACCAATGAGACCCCTTGTTTACGTACTTTGTTGCTTCATCTACCTTTTTCTTTGTTCAAATTCAAGTTTGTCGTGTTCCTTTGGTAATTTGTGCGGTTTCAACTATTTTTATTAGGACACAGAAGATTGTATGAGCCCTTTGCAGTTTGTTGTAGATAGTAGATAGGCCGCTTGTGAAGAATTTCAGGTCTTGATGGTGAGGCAAGAAAAGGTAATATTTTAGGTGTCAAAATTTTACAAAAAATAGATACTTATTTTCTACTTTTTCTAAAATTTAATTTCTAACCTGACGTACCTAACTTGAGTATTTACAGTCCTATAAATAGTTTGAAACAATAATCTTTTTGGACTAATATAAGGTTTCTATTATAATAAGTATATGTGGTAGTTTTGAAGATTATTCAATCAAAGCGATCATCCTTTCTTTTACTCTACATATATCGGTGAGTTTACCGTTTCAGAGGCAAGCGAGGGGACGGGTAACATCACGTTAACCACCCTCTTGCTGTCTTTCCACTGTATCCTTTGTTTGTGAAGACACGCAGAGTTACCGAGTACTTATACCTGTGCAGAATATTAGGTGGTGGCATTAAAGTCGCTCCCAAAGGAAAAGAGCCGTAGCCGTTTACGTTACCCAAGATATGGTAAGAGGAAGTTTCTCTTCCTAAATGTCTACCATTGGTCATAAAAGCATTTTATTACAAATTTATTACCGCAGTTTAATTTAATTCGCAGGGTAAAGATAATCTGTGATATATATCAACTTCTGCTAATGTGGTCCATTAAATCACTAAGGGGCTTGTTAATAACGATATGTTTCAGAAAGCATTTATCGCTTTGATAAACCCTTTGAAGCTTCATCCAGCAAAATGAGCAACGGTAAAATATTCATAGTATGGGCAAGTTATTAAAGCACTCCTTCCAATATTATAAAAGCAAATTTACTACACGTGGTAATTTGCAGGAACTTTGGTGTATAAGTTGATTTAATGTTTGTTTTGATAAAGCCACGGTTACCATTTAATGGCCTCATGTTGACGATTAAATTGTGTTACCATTTATACTTAATCTGTTTGGTGGTTGAAGTTGTAATAGAGAATAATGAATAATGATTGTTGTGGAGCAGGCAAATTGTGCGTTGATGATGTTGATACCTACTGTAGTCAACATACAGTGCATGTTAGTTTGTTATTCTACATCTACTTTACTAATATTAGAAAATTAATATGTAAGTAATGAAATTCCTTGCCTGAAAATGTGCCTCTTCTAAATGTATTTTTATTGAAGATGTGTTTTTAAAGTTCTCTTTTAGACAGCTGCAGCTGTCTAAAAGAGAACTTTAAGATTATCTTTAAAAGAGGTATTTTCAAAATTTACGATTTTGTCGGTCCTAAGTTGATTTAAGCATGAATATTGTAAAGACGGAATAGGTCCTATTATAGTACCTATCGAATAATTGTTTGTTTCATAAAATGTTTCGATAAATCGTCAATATAATAAACCGATTTCAATGCAACTTTATAATAATATATTATACCTACTCACTTATACATATATTATTCCTTTAACGTTACACTTAGGTACGTACTCGTTCGAATTCTTAACATGCAGTTTAGTTAAGTTGAAGGTAACCAGTATGGTGGACAAAAGCAAACATTTGAAAAATCAATTATTATGATTATTTTAAAATTGAATTTCGTTTTATGACAATGATGTTACAGAGGGGTTGAAAAAATGCCGGAAGCTGAATAATTATACAGATATGCATAAGCGTAATGGTCGACGAAGGGAAAGAGTACGAATGTCTTACGTAGATAAGATGTAACACATAGCGTAGGTATATATTATTCATGGCATGTTCAAGAAGCAAGAGTGATTTAATTTTGTAAGCGTGCGTGTAGTAAGTAGTAGACATCCTGAGAAAAAATGAATATTTCCTTGAAGATTTATTTCTTTTTGTTGTCTTATGAATCCAGTTTTCATATAAAAGTATGCATTTGTTTTATCTTATCAGATTTTGTTTAAGACTGGTGACTACTTAGTGGTAGTCCTTTCTGTTTATCTATTCATTAGATTTAAGTGGTACCTATCCTACTTATAATACCTACAATGATATTTGATTAAAATAATCCTGTATGATAAAGTCTCAAACTTTTCTCCTCCTGAAGATTTTGAATTTTAGTTTTTTATTTCCATTGCTATTACAGTAACAATAACCCCGTTACGTATAGCAGACTGAGAACCTGTAGCCTCTCCGGTATATTTCTACTGAGTCTCAGAAACTATTGAGTGAATCAAAAGTTTAGTCGAAATTTTTAATGGTCGTTCCATTAGTAGTTTGGCATAATAATGACTGTATTCGAAGATTTGTTTGAATTCGACAATCAACATCAATGCCCTTGATATGCCAAATTCTCGATGTATTCGTGAACCATTTTCAAAGTAGGTATCAGTTTCTTAAGAACCCTCTCGGATTTCAATAATTGGACCAATAATTACGAATTCATTTACATAGTTTGTTTTTCTAATGGGGTTGGCCGGTGAAAGCTAATCGCAGATGGCGCTAGCGAGTTTGGTTCTCTTGTGTACGACGGCCATATTCAGTGTCATTATTGTTTACAAAAAAAACATGCATTTATTATCATTTCATAACATAAAGAGGGACCTAAAACAGTATTAACTAGTAGTTTGTGAACTAATACATCATGTATTGTAACTGGTGAGTGAAGGAACTTAAAGATTAACTTAAAAAACGTGGTGCTTCTTTACGAGGAAAAAAAGCAGATCTTGTGGAAAGGTATATTGTTTTAAATAAATTACCACTATATTCACAAATTTCGTATTCAGAAACATTTTTGTTTTGAAGATACCATTACCTAAAATGTAACAGACTTGTAATACTTATGCATATAGTTAAACTACGGGGATAATAATAATATACATTCTTTTACTTTCAGGTTGGAGATTTATGACCAAAACTTCAATTTTGAACACCTATAAAGGGCTGATAACGAAGATCCTGAAATATAGTTACCATTGCCAGAAACCTATCGTGATATTAACAGTAACACGGCTCTACTACCTCTTGATAAGACAATCATAAGGCATTATCTATGCTAGTAAGTAGTTTAAACTAAGTATAGATTTATACCTAATAGGAAACTACATTGAGGTAGGATATAAACCAAAGTGAAATTTTAACTGAGACCCTAGCCCATTTTCACCATTACTTATTCACAACTATATTTTTTCTTTTCAGTACACAAAAAGAACAATATTGCTATGCGCCTGTATGAAACCCGTCATTTATTGATGGTAAGATCTTCTGTTGTTGATAATAATACCTATATAAAGGGATATTGCAGAAAATCAATGAAAAATGTTCAATATGAAGTGGACATACATAATACTTGGACGTGAATAGGACACATGAAGCTTTTAAAAATAAAACACTTCATGTCATCTTAGTTTTTTTATTTACAATACCTGCATCATCTGCAAGTAGTAGCTCTGTGGAAAATAATCTTAAGTATAGTGTACAGCATCTATCTTGGCAAGATTTTAGAGTAGTGGGGCCCACCGTCCACACTATTAAGTTAGATGCTGTGAACTATATATTAGATGCTTGAGTACTTCGATGAGTGTGGCAAGTTGTTGGTGTCATTATCAATCTCATGCTCTTGAGATACATTGCAAAATCATCATAATATACTATCACTATATTTAATGGCACTATGCCTTCACAGGATTGGTAAGTTGATGGCATTTCAAATAGCTATTTCCTCAGGTTCCGGACTCCCAATATATCTTTTCTTGTTCTTGCTGTTTCTGATAGTGGTTAAGTGTTTCAAGGAGATATAGATGGTACAGCGCTTTTCTTCATATATTTATGTTGGTGTTCAACTCCTAGAATATAGAAATGACTGTTATTATTAAGATCATAGGAGTAAATCAATTTGTATGTTATTTTATGTAGGTATATCAAGTACATATGTATTAGGACTACTAATAATGTTGAATAAGCAACACTCACCTGTGTATTCACAATTTTTTTATAATCATTTTCCACGAAATGTTTTCGACATAACCTCCAACTATTTTTAGAAATAAAATTTTGTAGGCAAATGTCTTGCAACCAAAGCCGACGAATTTTGTAATCTTTTGGGATATGGTGTACTCCAAATTCTGAGCATTTCGCTACTATACATTTAGTCATCTTGGGTTTAAAAATTATTTTGTAAATAACTCCATACAAATGATCAATGTTTTAGGAACCAACTACACCAGCGCCACTTTGACAGTTGCCAACCCCATTGAATCAGGACGACGCGACGACGTGCTAAACGCCAGATCTTCAGATTCGTTTTCGGAACGTAAACAGACAATTCCTATGACCGGAAAACGAAGTTCGTTTTAGCTTGTGTTGTGTAAATTACAAATTAAAAATAATTGAAAGCCTGCGGTTTGTACCAAACCGCTTTCAGAATTCGAAACCGAATGTGGAAAATGAACTTTTGTTCCACTTTTATTACAGTAGCTTGTCGTAAAGTGTAATATTGCCATATTATCGCAAGATGATTTATTGTTATGGGTGGAATACTTTATAATACTTGATAAGTGCCGGGTTTTAGTCACCTTTTTAAAAGGTATCAACATTAACTTGGCACTGGTCAACGAGGTGCGGTTTATCTATTTAAAAACCTCCGTCAACCACAAAAAAATACCAAAAGGAATAGTTACTTATAAAAGATTGAAAAAAAAAAGATACTCGAAAACCAAAACCTTTAAACTACGACTATATGAGGCGACTGCAAGGTAAACGGAGAAAGACTACCATTGTCAGGTATGCAGTTTTCCTTAAGAGAATTTTCAGCACCATTAAAGCAACTGATATTTAATTTCTTATGTGAATTGAAAAGCCAGAGGTGCGTGACCGTCGATCATACTTACGGGTAAGCCGCTTGCGTGACGCCAATGGCCCAGAATATCTAATGGCACTCCTGGTCCACTTAGTTATCGGTACGTTACACAAAAACTCTACACGCATTTATGTCATGTAGCACCAAACACACCAATCGAAAGGGACAGAATTTGATCTGACTGGTCGATTTCAATGGAATGGTCAGCACAGCTGAAATGCTTTCGTTTCGTATTCATTGGCATTTGCATGTAGGTTTAACCGTGGAAGGAAATTCATGGAGTTTGCAACATTTCGCATGAATAGTTCTTTGAATTTTGTTGAGAGTGGTGTTTTGAGTTTAGTACTATATTGGATGCAATGGTTATTTAAATATATTATCTTCATACATTTTATGGAGGCAAAAGGCGAATTCGCCGACGAGGTTGATGAAAAATCTGAATTAACTTCTGTAGCAGCCTATTACAGAATTTATTCTATTACTATTGGCTTATTCAGTGGCCAAATAGTACAATGTACTCGTAAAGATGTACTATTAAGGAAGTAAACCGTTGTTACACTAGAGAAGATTCTAGCTCGTTACTACCTAGAGAGAAGGAGGCAGCTTAAGAGAATGGGAGAACTACTTCTTTCTACACCTAAATCGTACGAAAATTTTAGTAAAATGCGGTAAATACGAGTAGGAGGATGGTATAAATATTTGACGGACATAAGGTTCGATCATAATTATGCGTTCATAAAAACCTTTTCTTGTTTGTTCTATGTCGTAGCTTACCTTATTGGCGAGGCTCAGCTTACTCTGGGCAAATAAAATATCAATATGTACCCTAAATATTATACAAAATCCAATTAATTATATGTTAATGTAACCATTTCATTTACTACCTGAACCCTTCCTAATGAATTCACGAAGTTGATACTTTAGTTTGTGCACTATTTGTACGTCATGATATTAATATTTATGATACTTTGAATGTTCATACCTGGCAAAATGTGTGAATGTATAATCTTTTATTAGATCAGGGGTTCCCAACCTTTTCTAGTGTGAATTCCTTTACGGGTATCGTTTTTGGGCATTATTCCCGGTTTTACTTAACCAATTGTAATCAAACATACGGCAAATTGTAAGTTTGACCAAGACTTTTCCCTAATATACCTTATTATAAAAATACCTAGTTTTCCCGTTCAGTAGTTATTGCGTTTATCGCGAACAAACAGACACTTAGGTGGCAGACAAGCGCACCCCCCACCTAATGGGAAGCGGTCACCGTGGCTTATGGACTTGTGCAACACCAGGTGCGTCATGCTTGAGCTACTGACTTTAAAATCCTCAAAACCTCAAAACTCCAATGTCCAGGCACATCTAATTTTCAATTTTATAATAGTATACGTAAAAACTGTAGATAGATCATAAATGATTTTGAAAAGACAATAAATTTATTTATTTGTAATCATTCGGAATATATATGCATTAATATAAAGGGCAATTTTACTTTACGAAAAACATTCCATTACTTTAATAACAGGAAAAGCATTGAATCCACTCGCTTTTAAAAAAGATTTCCAAGAAATACTCGAGAGGCCTCTAATTGAATCAACCACAATCGTGACAACAATATAGCTTTAAATGAATAACATTCTATAAGAAAGGCAAAAAGCGCCAATTCTTCATAAACTTTTCCAATATGACAGAGATTATTATTGCGGCACGAACAGTAAACTATCAGTTTTCATAAATCGTACAAAGATCAACTTTGATTTGATGGATGACTCGGCTGCGTTTGCGTTCGCGGGCGACCAATATTCCCTCAGAATAAGCGTACGATTATATTATAATTGATTTATAAATGGTGTGGCATGCTATGGTCTAACGCGGGCATTTACATTTTGTTTTTTCAACCAGAATATTCTAGTAACTTTGGAATCAGGGGTCTGCTCACCCATTCCTCTTATTTTGACTTTTACGGGTGCGACTACTCTTAGATCTCCATACCAAAAAAAAAACTAGTGGGCAAAGCCAGCTACAAAGTCTCATTCGTCAATCAATACACCTGTACCGGGTGGCAAGTGAGGTTGACCTGGGCTTCAAACATCTTGGTATCCCTAGACCTCTAAACACCCTTGACCACGGGACCATGATCATCAGTTGATAATGTCAACAAAATAATAATGAATGAAAAATCTATTTATTGCGTTCTAACACTAGTATTTCCTTATTAAACAAGACGAAAAATAACGACGAAAAAAACTGTTTTAGTTTAAAAAAAAAGCTTCGCTGACGCCTGTCAACAATTACGATATCAAAAGAATAACTTCCTTAATGTACGTGGTATTTCTCTTTATAAAATTTTCCTTATATATCTACCCGATAAAAGGCTCGTACCATGTTGTATATATTTATTTATTTATCAAAACCTCTTACTCTTGGTAATTCCTAAAGGAAAATCTGGAGTAATTCAAACATATTTCCCTATTTGCTTCATTTTTATCGAATTCAGCAACTTTATTGTGGGTACTGAGTTTCCAGTTTATTACACTAATAACTTGTAACAATATTATGTATTTGGAGTATCTTGTTTATTTTGGAAAAAATGTCCTTTTTGATATCTTTAGACATGTGGACTATTATTTCATCGCGAGAGTATTTCTGATGGGAAGGAAAGGTATGAATACTTTAGGTTAAAAAGTTGTGGAAAAAATTAATTTACGTTATAGCAAAGATTATAAACTAAGATCATATTAGTTCCAGTAGTTAATCATATTTTTTTTTAATAAAAGTTTGTGAATTTCCATCCTTGACAAAATTGCAATAATAATAATTGCTTATAGTACATACAAATCTGTAAAAAGGTGAATTTTATTTTCTCATTAAAAATCTAATATCTATTATGTTTCTTAAGTCATTATAAATTTAAATGAACTTCGAAGCCGTAAAATTGTTGCAGTTAAACGAAAAGTTTCCCTATCACAGAAAATTGTTTTATTGATTTAAAAAGGTTTCATAACAATTTGATGAGCTGTTTTCCCCTAAAACCTTACAAAATGATCAGAACTTTTCATTTTATTACCGAAACAATTAATTAAATCATAGGAAGTTAATAATGGTCCAAGTAATTATAAAGTGGTATCATTCACTTCACATCGTAATAAGCGTTGGATAAATTTACATTTATTATAAAAGGTAATAGAGAAATTTCGTAAGATATTACAGCAACTCACCGGACCGATGAAAATTTTGTTATATTCTCGTAACGAAAAGCCCTATGTGGGAACATTTGCCGGCTCAGGTCGTTTTACTGACGACGCTATCAGGCCCTAGAGACCTAAACTCTCTATTGAAGTCTTATACCTACCCTTTGGAAATAAGTATGAATGTATAATGACCTTAATGTGTTCATAATTACTTAATAAGTACTTCGCTGTAATAAATTAAATGAGGTATATTCACCAAGGTAAATAATAATTAATTTCATGGAAATGGAAATAATCATCTGGCTGCAGGTCATCTGTCTGCTGAAAGTCAGTATCAGTACAGTATGCTGTTGATGCGTCATCTGTCTGCTGAAAGTCAGTATCAGTCATCAGTACAGTATCGTGTCCGTATAAATAATTCAAAATAATTATTTAACTTTATCTATATTGCGTGAAAGTGTAAATTTACTTAAATTATCATACGAAACTTAAGTGTTAGTGTTTGCAATAACTTTAAGAGGCTAAAAACAATTATGTTTGCATGAATTGTGGGACGTAAAATAAACAATAACAACAGTGATAAACTTTGTTCTAAGTGTTTTCGGATGACTTCGTAACAAATGTACAAGAAATTTACAGTATAAACATTTACTATTTAATACTACAGAAACAGGCTTATCAGATAACATAATAACATTAACTGAATAGTGTTATCTACCTACATCCAAATTATTTTTTCAAATTTCGAGTAAATAAAATAGCAGTGCTACCAACGTAATTTTGCTAAGGCGCGTTCCAGTTTCAACATATTGACTTAGGCTATACCTTAAGCGTAATTGCTTGTTTGAAACCAAGGGATTTTGGACATAAGCTACCAACTAGTAGAATTATTAAGTACCGTAAATTATTGAATAATATATTCCAAAAAATAAATAAATAAAGAGAAATATTAAAATGGATAATGAATTGGAGTATGAAACCTATAACAATATTACACTAAGAAAAGAAAGAAGACAATCATTACATTCTTCGATTGAATCTATAGATAGTTTGGCCTCATCTTCGGATCAAAATGCCAGAAGTATGATGGATTTATCTACTCATGTGAAAAATGATGAAGTAATAAAATTGAAAACCATAATAGAGGAACTTAAAAAGCAAATTATGAGTGCGCACAAAGAAATAGTAATTCTAAGTATGGATAACTTATCGCTACAACAAAAACTATCTGAAGAAGAACAAAAACACGAGCAATTCAAAAAATTATATATAACAAGCCTGAGTACCAAGAAGAAAACAGGTAGCACCAGGATTCCCATAAGACATACTACACATCTTTCTGCGCGCAAATTGAATCTAGATATGGATTTTCAGACACCAACTACATCATCTAAAAGTAAATGTAGTTTAAAGAGTAATGAAAATAATGTAATCCCACAGAGTAAATTAATTAGCCGAACAACCAAAACAGACCCATCGGAAACCGTTACTGCAAATAAATATACAGTCGAGCCTACAAGGGAAATACAAAAGCCATCTCAAAATCTACATGAAACTGAAGAAGGGAAAATTATATTGCTATCAGACAATCAAGGGAAGGGAGTAGTCCAAGGTCTACTTAGAAATCAAAAACTGCTTATAATTAATAAATACACCGTAACCAGCATAAGAAAACCAGAAGCGCCAACAGAAGAGGTTCTTGCGAGCTGCAACACGTTGTCAAATTTGACTAAGAAAGACAGTGTAATTATTATGACAGGTAGTAATGATACAAACCCAGTCAAATGTATGGCGGAGATAGCTGTTGCAATAAAATTGTTAAAAAATTGTAATGTTTATATTATGAGTGTTCAGTACAATGCATTTTTAAATGAATGTAAACTAAATCAAAAAATCAGGCTCCTTGCACGGAACTATGATAATTGCAAATTTATTGAAACAAATAATTACAATGATGCCATTAATCAAATAATTTATAATATTAATCTAAGACAGTATAAATATCAGTATCTTTCGCTTAATGTGCAAAAAACAAGGTCTTCTCTTGTCGAAGCGCGTGCTGTAAAGCCTGTTACAAAGAATAAGACTCAACCAACTAAAGGAACTATTCCATTTTACTTTCCCAGAGTTGATAAAAATAAAACTCAAGCAAATACTGTAATTGATAACAGTAGTACATTTTTTCGTGAATAATATAGTTAAGAAGGAAAATAGTTTTTCAGTATTGCATCAGAATATTGCAGGTGCCATAAATAAAATACCAGATATAGAAATAGCCATAAAAGCAATGAATGAAACGAATATAAATATTGATGTAATGTGCCTAACTGAACACTTTATAATCAAGGGCGAAGAGAACTACCTAAAAATAAATGATTTCAAACTTTGTGCCATATATTCCCGACGTACACGACGGCGGGGTGGTACATGTATATTATGTAAGAATTATGTTCAATGTAGTGAGTTGATTGAACTTAGAGAATTTGCAATGCAAAGCCATTATGAGATTTGTGGGCTTGAAATAAAAAATATGAACCTCATAGTACTGTGCATGTATAGAACGCCCGATTCCGACATTAGTATATTTTTTGAAAGTTTTGATAAAACCTTAGCAAAATTGCAGCAAAAATGTAGAAATATTATAATATGTGGCGATTTTAATATAAACTTTTTAGATAATGGTAAGGACTGCAAAAAATTTAAGGAACTTATTTCTAATTACGGTATGCGGTATCACATTCAGGAGGCCACTAGAATGCATAGATGTATAGATAACATTATTAGTAATATTCAGAATGCTAAAGGAAATAACTATAAGCTTTGCTTATCGGATCATAACACAGCTCAGGTTATTAAATTTGAACATAATAAGAAAGTTATGATAGGTTATTACTTCTTGACAATATATGATATGAACAGAC
This sequence comes from Lithosia quadra, assembly GCA_963576445.1. Lineage (NCBI taxonomy): Eukaryota > Metazoa > Arthropoda > Insecta > Lepidoptera > Erebidae > Lithosia > Lithosia quadra. The sequence goes on from OY754874.1 coordinate 12,681,900, forward strand.
GTAATATTAAAAGGTTTATTGAGTGTATTGGTAATCTGAGTTTCTCTGAAATCTTTGATATTTCAAATGCTAGTACAGCTTTCAACACTTTCCATGACACCATAACCTTATTCTATAAATTATGTTTCCCACTTATTAAAGTAAAAAAAAGTTACAGAACTAACAAATCAAAGTGGATAACTAGAGGAATTATGATTAGTAGTAAAACTAAAAGGAAATTGAGGTATAAATATTATATGAATAGAACAAATGAAAATAAAACAAAATTTAAAACATACTCAAATAGACTTAAGAAATGTATACACCATTACAATTCTTTTTGTAATCTTAGACATATTGCCCTGTCAAATAATAAAGGAAAAGCCACTTGGGACATAGTGAAGGGTAGTATAGGTAACGAACCAGCAGGGGGATATATTGATGAATTGATTGACAATAATGCTAAAATTGCATCTGGACATGACATTGCAAATTTATTTAATAATTATTTTATTGACATTGTTAAAAATAATTATGCTTCACCTAATAATCACAATTGTATTTCTGATATCAAGACTGTTGACAATAGTATATTTTTGGAACCCACCAACGCTATTGAAATTTTAAATATAATTAGAGCTTTAAATAGTACCAAATCATCAGGATATGATAATATCAGTTCTATTCTTCTGAAGCAAATCTCACAACATATTGCAGCGCCCTTGGCCCATATTATTAATTTATCTTTGGAGCAGGGGTGCTTTCCGGATAGACTCAAATTGTCTATTATAAAGCCTCTACATAAAAAGGGCTCTAAAATGGATAAGAATAACTACCGGCCCATTTCTTTGACTCCAACTATATCCAAGATATTTGAAAAGGTTATGTACAAGAGAATGGAGGCCTTTCTAGACAGGTTTGAAGTTTTTGCTGGTGAACAGTTTGGCTTTAGAAAAAATAAGTCGTGCTCAATGGCAGCGTTTAGTTTAGTCAAGTCTATAGTCTGTAATATTAATGCTAAAATACAAACTACTGCATTGTTCCTAGACCTGAGCAAGGCATTCGATTTTGTACACCACCCCACTTTACTTACCAAACTGGAGAGATATGGTATCAGAGGTCCAGCTATTGAATGGATAAAATCCTTTTTGTCGGATAGAATGCAAATCACGAGAGTTGTTCAATTCGATAAAAAATCAAATAGTGTGGTTAACTTTGATTCAGAGCCCAAATGTAATGGTTTTGGTGTCCCACAAGGAAGTATCCTGGGACCAATACTATTCCTCTTGTATATTAATGATCTTCCCCAGGTGGTTAAATATGATTGTGTACTGTTTGCCGATGATACTACGATAATCATGGGTTGCGAAAACAAAACAACACATGAAACAAACATTAATGACACTTTGTATGACATCGTCACCTGGCTAAATCAAAATTCGTTAAAAATTAACACAGAAAAGACTAAAATTATACATTTTAAAACTCAACAGAGTAAACCTTTAGAACTCAACATAGTATATGAGACTCAACGAGTTGAACAAATTCATAGTACTAAGTTCCTTGGCATTACAATAGATGAACATTTGACTTGGAAGGAACATATTGACGGTTTAAGTGTAAGGATAAATAAATTTGTGTTTGCTCTGAGAAAGGTTAAGGATGTAGTATCTAAAGCAACAGCCATAATGGTATACCATGCTTATGTTTGTTCTATTATCAGATATGGCATAACTGTTTGGGGTAACTCAACAGAAGTTACACGGGTTTTTATAGCGCAAAAAAGGTGCATTCGAGCTATATTTGGTATGAGTTGGACTGATTCTTGTTTGCCTGTTTTCAAGGCCAATAAACTTTTAACTGTGCCATGTATTTACATATACGAAATTGCCATATTCGTGAAAATTAATATGTCATTGTTCAATAAAAAGAACAACATTAATAAAAGAAAGATTACACACATGGCTCTTGAAATGCCTGTGCCTCGGCTGGAAATGTTTAGACGTAGTTGTGTTTATATGGCTCCACTAATATACAACTCATTACCAGAGTCAATTGTACACCTGCCTAAAAAGAGATTTTGTGCTGCATTACACAAGTGGTTGGTAGAGGAAAGCTTTTATACAGTGGAAGACTTTTTAAAGAAATATGCATGTCGTTCTTACCACTGCAGAAATGCATTGTAATGTTTTTGTAGTGGATGCTCCTTTTTGTGACTGTAATGCTTTTTGGCATTCCTATTTGTTTTGTAGTACCTAATGTTTATATATAGCTAACTGTTTGCATGTCAACGTTATGGCGAAATGTGTTTGAACCAAATATTTTATATAATGTTACCATCTCCTGTACCACATTACACGCAAATGAATAAATGAAAAAAAAAAATAAAAAAAATAAAACGAACCACAAAAAACCACAAACAAAGGTAATTCATTCAAAGGTGTTACTTAGGGAGCTACGAGAATAATGATAGATGCAAAACATCGACAGCTTGTTCGGCAAAATATATGACTAGTTATTAAAATATGAATCTTGAGTCGGTGTAAGTGTTACTATGTAGTGTGTGTATTACTTATTTGCAGGAAAAATAATAATATTAAAACATTTTCCACCACCACACCATCACTTTCCATCAGGTGAGATTGGGGTTAAACGTGAGCCTATCGACTATAAAAAAAATTAGGTACATTAACAGCCATTCCCACTTTTAATACTTTATGCTTCTGTATGGCCGCGTAAATAGGTACTGTTGTTGCTTGCTTACTGTTGATTTGCTTAATGTTGTGTTTGATTTTCTCTTGAGTTTCTCAGATTAGAAGACGGCATTATGGAAATATTTGAAATCTCGTTAGGGACCGGTGATCACACCGAAACCCTGATAAAAACGGACAGGAAAGGTGCTTCTCGGTGTCTTCAAAGCTTTCTTTCCCAATAAATAAGGACGTAATTTTATTGTTGACATCTAAATTCAATAAAATTAATTACATAGTACAGAAATATAAATAGATAAGTATAATGTACTATACATTTCGAAGTCTTGTACACAGACAACTTGCTGCATTATACAACAGCCTTTGGCATACGGCCTTAGATTACGTTAAAAGCAAACAATGTTGCAAAGGATGACTAAAAATTTATAAATTTCCTAGTATAATGTGACACGTACCGTACCTACCGTATGTGCATAACGTAATAGGCATTTTATTGTACGAAACCACGTCATTAAGTTTGCAGATTTGCAGCACGAAGCGTTGTACATCGACTACAGTTTGGCAGGTTGGCGGGTGAAGTTTGTCGATGAGCTGAGTCGGCCGGCGGTAAAAGTTGGCACATCAATATGCAGGGGCGTCTGGCCACCGGCCAATGCAGGATACGCCAATTGAATATTTTGGCCGTGCCACATTTTACCCCATATTTGCGATACACAATTGACGACAAGGTTAATGGGTGCTGTTAGTCATAAGCCCACTTGAAGCTGCCGTAAAATTTATGAATGTGTTATTTAGTATGATGACCAGCTATTATTTTACAAAAACCGCTAATAATCTTAGAAACTTATCCTTACTTCTCACTGGGTTTGTTTTGAGAAAGTATTATTTATTACTAGCTGTTGCCCGCGGCTCCGCCCGCGTGGACGTCGATTCTAATCAGCCAATTGTTATTAAAAATGCGTAAGATTTTGAGTCTAACCAAGACCTTACTACTTTTAACGTCCATCGCTCTCGCGATGGTCGTATAAAATATCGAACGGATTTTGATGCGGTTTTTTTATTAGAAAGATCTTGCTTAGACTAAAAAATTACCGTATGTTTGGTTGTAATTGGTTAAGTAGAACCGGAGATATGACCAAAAACGACCTAAAAACGAAGCGCGGGCGAAGCCACGGGTATCAGCTTGTATAAAAAGTAGCCTATATTAAGTTGCACAGAACTATAAACTATAATCGTACCAAGTTTGATCAAAATCCCTCCAGTAGTTTTTGATTCATGCCTGCACATACAGACAGACAGACAGACAGAAAGACAAAAAATTTACTGATTGCATTTTTTGCTTTAGTATCGATCACCAATCATCCCCCAATAGTTATTTTGTAAATATATTCAATGTACAGAATTGACCTTTCTACAGTTTTATTATAAGTAAGTATAGATTGTCACTATACTGCGGTGCTTTATTTTAAAGAATATAAACAACACAAGAAATAATCTTCTTCTATACTTATAATAAATCTGTAGAAGTGAAAATTCTGTACATTGAAAATAAAAGAATAAAAAATAGCAGGGGGTGTTACTAGACTGACACCGATCCCAAATATGTGATTAAAAAATTTTTTGTCTGTCTGTCTGTCTGTCTGTCTGTCTGTCTGTCTGTCTGTCTGTCTGTCTGTTTGTTCAGGCATCACGCAAAAACTACCGGTTCGATTACGATGAAACTTGGTATAATTATTCTTCAATATCCTGGGCAGCACACTGGATACTTTTTATCCCGGAAAAGTACATACAATAAAAGACAAATTTAATTTTGCGGTTCAATTCCTAGACCCGATTACTGTACCAACCGCAAATAATAAGTTTGTCGTAGGTTACGTCACCCACAGTTCAAAATTCAAAATCCAAAATTCATTTAAAGGTCACAGGTAGATACATGAAGCTATAGATAAACATGGAGGCCTCACATCCAATACCTACTTGATGCTCAGTCTGTATTTACTATCTTGCTCTCTGTGGGCCGACTTCTCTTTCTAAGTATGATAACCTTCTAAGCAAGAAATCACCATTTAAACAAGTTTAAACACTTACGCGTGGAATTTTATATCACATCCTTGACGCCACGTAATACCGCAATCAGGCACTATACAATTTTGCACCATTTTTTGAGTTTATACCTACTTATAATTAACTTTAAATATGTTAAAAACCAAAACAATAATAAACAACCGCCATATTGTTTATTGATAGTTGACATGTAATACCAATGTTGCCACATTACGTACTGAATCCATAGACAATGGGAATTTAATTCACTGATTTCCTGATCATGCATAATAAATGGCATATAATTTTTCAATTTCCACATTAATAATCGTAGTCGAACTATAGAGTTATTTATAAATCATTTTACTTGCATTTTTGGTTAGTATGGTCTATTTCTATAATTTACTAGGAGATACTAATAAGAAGATAGCAACATTGTACAAATACACGAAAGAGAAGTCGGCCCACAGAGAGTGAGATACAGACATGTAGGTATTTGGATCAAGCTGTTCTTCCCGGTTTGGCCTCCATGTTTATCTATAGCTTCATGGGTAGATAGAAGATGTTGTCAATTACATAAAAGTATCACCGTAGCATGTCTGATAAGACGTACAATATTATAATCATATGAACCACATCACATACAAATTAAATTGTGAATTTTTTTTTTCTTATTCATGATAGGCTTACGTTTGACCTCAATCTCACCTGATGGTAAGTGACGATGTGGTCTACGATGAATCACGCTTGCCTAGAAGGATTCATCGTAGTAATATAATATAATAATTGTACTAAGTATTCTTTCCACCTTCCATTTTCTTTACTAATTAACTTTGTGTGTGCATAAATATTAAATAAATAAATAAATAAATCAATAACAAAAATTATACAATAAATATGTCACCTTAATAATAAACAAAACGTTATATGTCAATCAAATTACCCGCCCCTGATCGCGCCCGGTGCAAAGGTGCCCATCACACTCGCCGCATTTCCACGTTGGATTGCGACGGCCATCCTCTGCACCAGGAACGACCCGGAGCGAGAGTCACCCGTGGCCTCTATCAGCCTTTGGCCAATCGCCCTTATAAGGCTTTTGGCCTCTTTGCCCCAGCTCCCCAAAGTCTCCACCGCCACCGGCACGAAGTCATACAACGGCTCCATAAATCAATTATTTAGATGAAATTATGTTTTTTATGAGTAGGTTAATTTATGAGTGGGGTTCAAGTAAGATTAGTGGATAGTGGTGTTATTAGTTTTTAGGGATTTTGATTTGAGTGGGAGTGGGGGTGGGGGTGGGGGTGGGGATTGGGAGTGGGAGCGGGAGCAGGAGTGACAGTGGGAGTGTGCGTGGAGTGGGAGTGTGCGTGGCAGTGGGAGTGGGAGTGTGCGTGGGGGTGGGCGTGGGAGTGGGAGTGTGAGTGGGAACGGGAGCGGGGGTGGGAGTGAGAGTGGAAGTAGGAAATGGAGCAGGAGTGGGCGCAGGAGTGGGAGTGGATGCAATAAGCGACTTCCACGCGAGCGAAGCCGCGGGCAACAGCTAGTCCTAAATAAATGTAGTTACTTTAATATTATAATCAATACCAAGTACTCTACGAGTATAATGCGAATAATATAAATAATATTTAGTGGTGGAATTTAGTAGGCATGTCGAAATTAAATCGATTCAAACCACAATAAAAAGCATTAGATTGTTCGTGTATTGCTCCAACAACAGGTCCAATTTCAATCGGATTCGGATTTAATTCTATGCATTCTAATTCATCGCATATGTAATTTTGTTTGAAATTGAATCCATTTGAGGTTTGGTTGTTAAAGCCTAAAGCTTCACAATCTGTGACTGCTGATTCCCCATTTGTCGGTCTAGTTTCTAGTAGGTTATTCTCCGCGATGGAATACTGATATCAAGAAACTTTCTGTATTTTTTTCTCTATATATTCATTCTCATTGCATTCCACTTAATTTAGAATACGAAAGTGAAATTTAATTGGATATTAGATATCTGCAATACTGCGTGGCGAAGGGTGCCTGTATTTGACAGAATATTAGACGTTATGTAGTAAATTATACAGATGAGAATAGCATGGATAGTATCACGAGTAGCACTGATATTATTGTGTCGGTACATATTTGCGTTAGGTGGGATTATACCTGTCTACGTATGTTATATGCGTATGAATGTCGGAATTTGGTTAATTAGTGTTTGTTGTGTCGATGCGAATTTCAACCACAATCTTGTTACTGCTATCGTTACGGACGGGTACATCTTTCTTATGCTTAAGTAAATGTTTTGTTTTTCTGAAAAGTGTATCTTTGTGATGACTTGTATGGGTAAGTACATTGTGATCACGAAGAAACGACTGTGTGTCAAAGAGCTGCACATGTCATCTTCAAGGATCAGTCTTCTTAAGAACTACGTATCCATTGTTGCTCATGATTGTACCTATAACTAAATCTGGATGCGATAGGTGATAAGTTATTAATATATATAAATCATATTTCTGTTGGTAGGTAAAGCCGCTATTCACGTGTATTCCGTCAGCATTGTTTGCTGTCAAGAATTACCTCAAAGTTAAAAAACACATTCATACATACATGAGCCAGTTGGTCGTTAGCTTAGGAGTGCATTAAAGCACTTTATTCTACATTAGCCTCGTGCGTTTGTAGATAACTTTGTACTCCAGTTTCAATGCGGGCTGTTGCAAGTTTCGTTTGTACATGAAGATCACGCGTATTTTGAAATGGTGCTGAAAATTTATGGAAGTTGAGCTTTTAGATTTGCCTAAACCAAACCTCGTAGCATGTATACTTATCAGGGTTTACTCGCAACTCTGACCTCATGTAAGTGCGTTCGAAACCATACATTAATATATACGGACTTCTTCGGTATATTAAATAGATCTATGAGAAGAATCACGCCTGTCTGTTACTCCTTTACTACATGGAAGCACGTACTGGAAAACGCGCTATCACATTTGTAATAACAAGTTATCCACATAGTTGCCGTAGACAAAGTGTGGGAAATCATAGTTATTCTAAAATTCTTCATCTAAAAACTTTCCTAATCTAAAAATACATGGCAATAAAACTGTAGGTGTTAATAAGTGAACAATGAAATAGAGCAAAGCTTGTTCGGCATGAAAATACGAACCCTTAATTCAGAACACATATTGAGTTAACCGTCGGTAGATCTGATGGGGCCTGCCAGCCGAACTCTGATATGCAGCTACGAGCGTAGAAAATAACTACGTCGATTGTGTAGTTCACCGAAGCAAATTTCGATTGCAAATTCTAATTGTGCCAGCGTTTGTTGAAACCACATCGAAAACCTTACGGGCCAAACGACGTTTGTTTCAAAACACTCGCAAATGGAACTAGTTTGTATGCAACTGAAGTTTTTCATAAACTTTTGCCCGTTTAAACCGCGCCAGGCGTGGCTGTGAAGCAAAAAGTGTAATTAGAAGAAGAATGAAAATGAATTCATTCCGTTCATTTTTTTTATTTCGCAGTTACCATTTATTTTTATGTTATTAAATTCTTGACACTTCATTTGGCGTTTGCATGTTAAAAAGATTTGATAATAGTTGTTAAAAGTTGCTAGCGGTCTATTTTGAAATAAGTTATCATAAGCTCTTCTCTTGTTATAATATCATAGGTATATGAAGGAATTACTGAGATCCAAGCTTCTATTTTACGGAAATGCCAACTAAATCTATTATGGTGATAGATCAAACACGAGCACCAGACACTATTTGGTGCATACCTTGTTGATAGTAGAGGACAGGAAGCGACAGAGCAGTGTCTGTAATCGGATTACGGGGCAATGGGCAGCTGTGCGCGAATTGTAGGTACCTTGTTTGAGCTGTTCTACCGACACCCTGACATATAGCTAATATCTGTTACCTGCTCTATTCGGCAATATAATGAAGAGTGCTACTACTTCTCTGTAATTGGAGTACTTTCTCTTCATTTAACCCGCAATTTGTTTTCAAATCTGAATTGATCTTTTTTAAAATTGCAAGATAATTTCATTAAGCGAAATAACTAGTAGGTAATCTAGTTATTTGCGTATTTATATGAAAATCCACTCCACTCTCTATCTCCAAAGTTACTGTAAGTCTAGAATATGATTCTTATAAAAAAACCAACATCAGCTGGATCAAATTAAAAAATCATCAAACTCGGTTACCCTGTCGAAAGTTCTGAGGTAACAAAACCTAAATAAAAATTCAGTCGAATTGAGAACTTACTCCTTTTTTGAAGTCGGTTAAAATAAAGGAAACGATTCTTCACTTGTACTCGTTGATTACAAGAACAAAAATAAAAGTCCAATGGTGAATATCTCCATTAATTCTATGGTACAGACTAAAATTTGCAGTTGGAATTAATGAGAGAAAGCATTTGCCCACCTGTTCTACTCCATATTTCAAGCAGATCTTTTGCTGTGCTCAACCTCTTATTACATTAACCTAAACATTAGTTACCAACATTTGAATTTCCTCAAAATGTTCCAAAGTTTCTCGACAATAAATTACATCGGTATTCACGTGTGCACACGGGCTACGGCGTGCACTAAGTAGACTTGACTTATGTATACTATTTGTCAGATGGTTGTGTATTTCCATCGACACAAGTCTATGTGACGAACTATTGTAGTCGGTTGGTTGCAGTCTATGTGAATAAAATGAGTGAATTTTATTTTATTTCATTGCTATTGTGATGCACTTGGAGTGTTTGAATCGGAAATTGCGTTTCGTGGAATCTGAATTTTATTTAAAAAATAAAGCTGTGTTGTTACAAGCAATTGAAGTAGATAAATGATAAATGTAATGGGTAGGTATATTATGTAAACTAATAGATTACAATGGAGGATGGTAGTATGGACGGAACTTGTGATACATAATTATGATAATACAAATTTTAATTTACGATATATTAAACTAGAGCCGAAAGCATAGTTTAACTAGATTGTAGTACTGGTTCTAGAATGCGGATGAACATACATTACTTTTTAAAATACTAACAGTCTTACATATTTTATTGACTGAATGAGCGTAATCGAACCCGTGATCTGCGATGTAGCAGTTTACCGCTCTACTGCTACGCCACAGAGGTCACCATTGTGACACATTTTTTTAAGATGACAATCCACCATTTTGAACAAAATATACAAGAGTTAATTAAGTATAGAAGGACTCCTATACTGCTAAACATTATTGTCACATATATGTTCTTTTAGAAAATACTTGTTAAAGTGCAGAGTTATAGAATTAATAAAAGGCAAAAATTATGTCCCAAAGATGACACACTATTGGTGTTACAATGTCACATGTATTAGGCGATGAGATACGAATGACTCACCTAATGTATCTGGACGTACAGAAGCCAGGTAGATTTTCCGCAACATGCAATTTCGAACACATTTTCAAAAGCCCTTTGGGAAATACAAAGTCTAATACAGTTGGGCAATAAAACATTGTTCTGCGTGTTCCCATGTAAATCCCATAACTACGTTTGAGCCACGAATCCCGAGTGGCTTGTAGTTTCGGGCCTGAGCTTTGGGCTCTTGTTACATTTGAATGGAGCTGTAGTCTATACGATTGAATAAGCACTGGTCATTGCTACGTTGTTCGACAAATAGAATAACTGAACAGATTTATTATATCTAACATATTCCCAGAGGTTGAGTGGAGTACTAATGTGAGCTGTGCTATTCCAATAAGGTTGAAAACCCTACAGTATTTGCTTGGCTTTCATATAGGTACTAAAATGAGAGCAAATAATTAAATAACACTGAATAAATCGCGATAGAATCCGTTAAAAAATCGATTGCAATATATTGTCATTCATTATTTCTGTTAGTTCAAAAGTATTTCGATAGATGGCTCTGGTTTCATTCCAAGAAGAATGTATAGGAGAATTTCAAACATCCATGACGAGTCCTGGTTGCTCAGTTGGTCAGAGTATTCCACCTGTAAGAGACTGTCGCGGGTTCATGTCTAAGATGTTGATTTGTCTAAAGTATCTAAACCTTTAGGAACACTTCTTAGTACACTAATTGCTGCAAAATTTCATTAAATAGTTTATACTATTCGATGCTGAAGAAATAAAATCACTACACAAGACCTTACAATCAAGTCATCACTTACTCTGTAGTTACAAAGTAATCATTAGGAGTAAAAATAAGTAAAACGAATGGCGTTCCTGAAAATAAATTAGCAGAGAATAATTAAAACACTTAGTGGTAAATGAGAGAAGTAACATTTTTGTGCATTCTTGTCTCTACTCAGGTAAGTCTAGCCATTTTTCATGGCGTTATTTAAAGTTCGATCTCGTTCTAAGATCACGTGCCCCTTAAACTATGTTAACTCATTGCTTTTAAGATGGTAGAAAATTATGAGGAAAAGAAGTATGATCTTTTAAATCATCGAAAAAAAAATCAAGGAAAAACTCATTACAATATCACTATTGCGGTCGGACAGACGTGATATTCTATTAATTGGTGATTCCTTACAATATTATTCAAATTGTTTCCATATTAGGTTCCTAAGACCCTTTCCAAAACTCTTACTTACAAATTTATCCAAGAAATCATCATGTGTAACAACTTTTGCTATAACTACAACATTTATTTTATTTTCTGTACCGACAAAATAACCTTCAACATTTCTTGTTAGTGCGTCAATGTGCAATATCTGAAAACTCTTGTTACTTTCCCATTTTATTGCGACATTGCAATATTTTCATGCAAATTCTACAATTAAATATAAACATAGTTCCTGATTTTCATATTTGTTTATCTAGATGAGTACGTACCTAAATGTTTGATTCATTCCACTTTTCATTTTTGGATTCAGGCCGCTGACCGTTTTTATTTAAAATTTACTGCCTTTCACCGAAAGCCTGACCTAAGGTGTCCGTTCCATGTAACAGCGGAGTAAATTTCCTAACGAACTTTGAATACGCCGGGTTCACGTTAATTGAATTTAGATTCTGACTGAGCAGATTAAAAAAGTACTTGTTAAATAAACTTTTGCATAACGTGATTAAATCTTATGGAGTAGGTATATTGTGTCGGATTAAGGTTTTTAGAACATACAGATTAGGTACATTCAAATCTGAACTGTGAGTAGCGTGGGTAATATAATATGTTTTTAGTATCCCACTTGAATAACTTCTTTTATTTTCTATCTTCTTTTTATTATTTTGTACTACCTACCTATTCATCTGAACCTAATAACGTCGTGCTAACGACTTTACCAAACTGAAATATTCAAGACCAATAAGCCGAAGCAAGAATGATAAATATGTTTGAGTGACTACTAAAAGTATAAAATTTAGTTTTGTGCTAGTTCTAACGTAAAGCAGCAGGTGTATTTCTTGTTAACTAATTAACTATCATACACTCGTATTGTTTATTTTATAAGTAGCTGGTAGGTGCATCAAATAACCAACCGACTTCGTTATATTTTTCTTGTACTTCTTTAATCTGAGCGGACTTGAAAAGATTCGAAGTATCTAATTGGAGTTAGTGCGTAGCAGACAGTAGTATTAATTTCTGCTGTAGCATGTGATAGCGAAACATTGTGCTGCGCCGCTGCTGGTCCAACGGCCACTGCTAATTGGATTTCCTCGAGGGCACCGACTGCACACGACAAAATATTCCATAGAGATCGTATAATCGTGTGGCGATTCGTTTATATTGATATACTTTTTTTCTGTACTTGAGCCATTGTACCAATAAGTTTGTTGTAATAGAGACCAGGTCAACAATCTGGCGCAGGTGTCGTTCAGGTCGTCTCGGAGTGAGAAGGGGGGAGGAGGGGGGTCAGATCAAGCACCTGCAAAATCTAACCAAAGCCAATAAGGTTAAGGAGGAATAGGGTAGCGGTACCCTGGGTCGGTCGGATGACGTAGAAGAATGCTGGAAAGTAATGAAATACCTATTAGTAGTGTACAGTAGAGATTTGAATGAACCTAAAGTGTAGATCCACATTTAAGTATATGTGTGACAAATATGAGCCAAGTTTATGTGACTTTACTAAAGGCGTGTATGGAGTTTTGGAATCAACGTTGAAAAGCACAATTCACTGTAATATACCTACCACTTTCCTAAACTCGTGCACGTTGCCGAAGATGTTATGTTTAAAAACCACCATTTTTATACATAATAACTACATTTTACACTAATAATTTCAGAAAATGATACAATGCCTCGATGTGTCTTTTTCAGCGTTGGCGCCAAAACTCTACAAATATTTGCACAGAGCGGAAATCGAACTCACGTCACCTAACGCACCATAGACTAAATTCATTAAACAAAGAGTATGTAATGTATAATATCTTGTCTATGGTTGATTGAAATGCCAACTATGCAGACAGCATAGTTTTGCGAGTCCGTGAGTCCTGAAACTTTGAAGAGATCTGTACATATCTCAGAAACGTTTCAGATTCTTACTGTACCCTCGTGTATGCTTAGGACTATTTGTAGAATTTGTTCAATAGAGGCTTACACATACAATATTCGCACACTTTATTGGATTTCGTTTGGCATTGTTTTACTTGATTTTGGATTATATTTGTGATTAAGATTTTGTAATAACTTGTAAGAAGTTCATTTGTAATAAAATTACAATTCAAATTACGATAACGAATAATAAGAGCAAATTTGAATTTCAATGTGAATTGAATAACCAACTACAATTTATCTTACAAACAACTTATTTAGTTACTGAGCAAATGTAAATACCCATTTTTATTTAGTACTTATTTACTTTTCTTTTAGACATTTCAAAGTTGTTTATTTCTAGAAATGGATTTAGGCTAACGGTTATTATTCGTGGCGCCAAAAATTACACTGTTCTATTTAATGGAATCCATATTTTTTAAATGAAATGATACCTTTTAATATGTCTTAATAATGTTCTCTTCTTAATTACACTAGACCAGGGCTGTCCAAACTATACACCTTCGCGGGCTAATTAAATTTCATACAAAAGGCCAGAAAAATATTTTCAATTGTCAAGTAAATAAAATACAGGGTAATTTTGTCTTTCTATGTTTATTGATATTTCGTTAATTTATCTTTAACAATAGTATCGATATCCACGTCAACATTCGTTGTTGCCAGGCGCATTGCATGAAGAAGCGATTTATCTGACAGTGAAGATCTATACTTGGATTTTATAAAATTCATTGTTAAATATGCACTTTCACATAAATAAGTGCTGCCCATCATCGATCCCATTTTCAAGCCAATACTTTTTAGCTTGGGGAAACGGTCGCCAAGGATCTTAAAAAAATCCATTCCTGTCTCTTTTCTACCCTTGAAAAAGGGATCTGACTGAACTTCACATAATTCTAACTGGTATTCAGTCTTTTGCTTGTTATTTCAACTGTTAATGGATTGGTAAAAAAAGATAAATCGCTCTCTAATCCTTTGAAATCAGCAAAACGTCGCTCAAATTCAAATATTACCTCGTCGATATACTGGAGGTTGTCCGAAAAATTGCATCCTTCTATTTCGCTATAAAGTTCTTTGCAACATGGAAAAAAGAAAAATCATTTTGTTCCAGTGATGTTTTGAATAATCCCAGTTTATTTTTGAACCCATTCACATATCCATACAAGTTGGCTAGATTAAAATGTGTGTCGCGGGCCGCATGAAAACAAGCCGCGGGCCGCATGCGGCCCGCGGGCCTTTGTTTGGACAGCCCTGCACTAGACCAAGAATTTTACTGTCGTAAACTTCTAGATAGGTACTTCTCAACTTTAATATCAATTTTGGCCTCTAAGTATTAATCATATCATTTTACTTAGTTATTCATGTTATTTTATATATTTATTTTAAGGAAGACCACAAAACAAACCCATAACAACCACCTACTTATTGCTTTTCAATTTAATGAAACTAATTTAAACCTACTGAATTTGAAAAATGGTATCGAATGCATAAGTTTTCTTTTTATTGTTTTCATTTGTTTTTAAAGAATGGTCTGTTTTTTTTAGAAAATAAAATAGGCTTGGAAAACTACTTCATTTTTTCCAAATAGCCCCGGGGGCTATTTGGAAAAAATGAAGTAGTTTTCAAAGCAAACATTAATTTGTGTAACCAAAGAACTATCTACTTATGGGCATTATTTGGATCGAATCCTTTCGATATGCTTTCAATGACCTTAATTTCAAAGAGCGAAGTTATTACCTACCAAAACGCGGCAACCTAAAATATTTTTTTTATTTAAATAACTTAATCCTCTATATTATATTCTACTTTAAAAGACTTAAAGTGGCGTCATTATAATACAATTGATCAACAGAAGTTACAATTCCACGGGTCAGTGAAAAGGTCGCAGAGGTACCTGAAACTGAATAAAAAGCCAATATTGTTTGGTTTCAGATTCATGAATAACTTTACCTGCGGCTTAACTCGCTGGCTTTTGACTTTGTTTTGCGGAACTACCGAATTTAAATTTCCATTTACGATTATTGTTTTAAAATTATTCAAACGTAAAACGGTTTTCTTCTCGAGCGTTTATTTAAAGGACTGACTTACGAACTTTTGGTTTAGTTTTCACGAGTAAAAGAAAATAATGGTTAAGTAATGTTATAAGGTAATGTCATCCTCGTATTTTAGTGACCAGTTCAATATCACCTATTAGAACACATAAATGTGATAGTAATCTTGAGGGTTACAATGTAGGGGTATGTGGTCCAGAGTCTCTACGTGGTGTACCCTGGCTAACGGTGACGGTAGCGTTGTTGGAGTGGATTTCTACAGGGGCGCTAAAGTGCAAAAAAATACAACCTTAAAAAACTAAAGACTAAAAACCAAAACGGAATATGTTTAAATTGATATATTATGGTCGATAATAGTGCTATTACGTGAATTTACATGAAACCGCAAACCGTTCGCGAAATTATTATATCTCTGCTTACCCCTTCGGGGAACCAATATAATATCCCTGAATTTATAATTTATGACTTACGTTCTATGATGAAGTGTTCTCTATGAATGTCATAAACATCGGGCTGTATATCTATATTTGGGTTCGGTGCGGTGTTCCGCCTTAATAGTATTGATTCAGGTTATTTGTGGATTGCTGCATTCAACGCCGTCTGCTGCCCCACACCAACCGCCCAGTAGTCTAAATAAAGATTACGTCTGACTGTTCTAAAATCTACTCGTTTTACAGAACCTGCATTAAATATTGCGAGTGTGGAGATTGCGATAGAAGCCGTTGAAATAGTTTTATTTTGGAATGTGGAGACAATGATATGCCTCGGTAGGTTAGTGGATATGGTCCTGGGTTCAAATCCTGGCCATTACACTTCTGACGTGTACCCATTCCTAACACAAACTATTTAGTTCAGCTGTAGGGGTTAACGGGAATACTAGTAATTCCGACTTTAAAAAACACTAGAGGCTTAAAACGGGACTTGTATAGAATTAAATGTGTTAACGTAAAAATAATTTATTACTTACATATTCACCTCATATTTATGAAAAGGAAAGTGGCTTAACCTATAGAATGTTTTATCTTTTTCATTCGTGACACAAATTAGACAGAATGAGGTCAACATACTTTAGCCAAAGTCCACTTGAAATTATTATTTACCTGTTATTTAGCTGTTGTACGCGGGTTTGCCCACGTGGACGTCGGTTTTCGCGTTTATATGCGTAAGATTTTAAGTATAGCTAAGAACTTTCCAATTATAACAAATGAATCAAATGAACCAAATAGAGGGTTGCTCCGAGGCTCTACACGTGTCCCTCTGACTAGCAGAGAGCACAGTGGGAAGCGAGCAGGGGGCGAGCTGATTGTCTGCGCGTTGACGGTTGGGTGACAGGACGGCCGCCTGTCACCCTACACCCCACCGTCGGCGAAGTGGCGCGATGCTCACCCCAACCCCCCATCGCGGGGGTTGAGGGGGCCATCTTAAAACCGTAGATTGCCTGGGGTCAGCTGGGGTACGAGGGATATGCCTATTGGGTAACCTTACACCCCGGTAATTAGATCCGAGACGGCGTGCGGTTTCAGTCGGTTCGATCCCGACATAACCACCCCCTGAGATTTATTTCGTGTAATTTTATTATTACCATAATCGATGATTAATTTAATTTCCTCTTACCGTCCATCGTCCCTACCGATTTTTGTCCAAACTGTCCGATAATTTCTTCGATAATAATGAGTTAGTAGGACTAGTTGGAATAAACCTCCACTTTTATCCCTGCAGGTAACACGTGAACGCGTGCTTGTTTGCTAATTTAATACTATAAAAAATCAGGTAAACTATCATTCTGGCGTTTTTAAATGAGCATAAAAAGGCGATACAGTAATTCAAAGTCATGTACTTACTACAAATACAATGGAGACCAAAATTGTCCATAAATACAGAGAGAATAATTTCTTGTTCGGCACCGTTGTTTTATTAGATCATAGCTATCTTGACAAGGGTAATTTGTCTCTAGTATGATCCTTTCATTCGAAAGAGGGTGAATCATTCTTCGTAATAACACCTTCGCTAGGTTTGTGTTAAGATTTACGATTTTATTCAATCCAACGTCCCGGTAAATTACAGGGAGCCGAGATCCATTAAGTGCTTAAGTGCCTCCCGAGCACAAAATTGGGGATGATAATGGAAATGGGTTCCTCACTATGTTAATATGGGACTTTACACCGAGCGGTCCAATTCACGCGTTGTTCTAAGCAATATGCAAGGAAGGGTATTGCGGTATAAACCTTTAAGTTATGAATAGGCCTTGATTATGCTGACTCATTACTGTACACTAAATGTTGCTAATAGCTCTCTAAAAAGATTATATCATGGTTGTTTAAGAGGGCATGTGGCGTTTAACTGTATGAACATGAAGTCTTAGGTCTTTATTTAACTGGATTTGACTTGGAATTACTTCATTTAACTAAGGACTTAATTTAGTGACTGTTTATGGAGAAAGGATTAATCGTTACATAAATATAACTATTATTTTCAACGGAATTATAGCCAAATATTCAAAGCAATACGCTGCTTGTGTTTATATTATTCTTGTGTGTGGTGTATGGGGTCCAACTAAGATATTCGAGGCCCAAGCCAACTTCATCAGCAAAGCCGGTGTACCTGCTTATTACTACGGTCGTGGGTCTGACGGGTTTTTAACTCAGGTTGGTGAGTCAGACAGCTATCACTTCACGAACTCTGGGGTCCAAAGTGTATCCAAACTTTGGGTACGACCGAGAATAACGCTGCGATGATGACGATTTTCCTTATATAAAATGTCCTTCAGATACATTAGTGTGTCGAATTATCGTCATTTGCGTTTGTGCTGAAAGAACTCCCATAGACTAAGAGGAGAAAGACAAGGCTGTAATTAAAAGGTTCTTTGTTAATTAACTGTAGCTCTGTAGCTGCAATTTGGTAGGAAATTACGTTTTAATAATTATTTCACACATTACCTCACAAAGTAATTACGGTAGATTATACCTTGTTATGCAAAATTTTGTATAAATTATGTAAAATTTTGTTATAATGAATTAATAACGTGTCGTTTGGAAAATAGGTACGCATATATTTTTTGTATTAATCTAATTAAATTGATATATTTATCTTCATAATACTGTAAATGCGAAAGTTTGGTTGAGTAGATAAATGGTTTTGTCTTGGGTGATAAGGATCTTGATCAAACTTTGGGACGAAAATGGATCATATTTTGTAATACTACATAGGTTACTTTTCAAGCTATTAAAAGGTTTCTGAGTATGAGCTAGTCACTTACTAGTGGTAGGGGAGCCCATGAAGGGATTTGAAGAGTTACTCGAGCGCGTCAGAAAACTATATGAGGAGAAACCTTATTACTTGTAATGTACTCCTACCAAATATAAACCCTTTATATAAGGGCGTGCTCCGAGGACAGCCTGTCAGATTAGTAAAAAAAAATCAAACCTCAGAAAAACTCGAGCGCGTCAGATTAAGGCCAGGTAAGTTAAATACATACAGAACAGACTATATTTCAATAATCTGATGATTTTTGCGTGGCATAAGGAAATGGGTGAGTGGCAAAATTGTAAAAAAAAAACGTCGCTGTGAAATACTCGAGCGCGATTAATTTTTTTTTTATTTTGAAGGAAATCCTATGAGAATTACAGAATAAAATAATCTGACGATTTTCATGGGGCGATGTAGCTTAAAGCATAAATAAAGTGTGGTGTTATACAGCTGCTGAGAACTGGATTGAAACTCCGCGCTTCTGTTTCCTTCTCACTTTTTCTTTATGTTTCACTCTCTCGCACCATCACATCACATAATCATCGCACGTAGCTTGGCCAGGTTTTGGAGTAGTTCGCGCATCGTGCACTTTGAGCCAATCAAATGATTCAAAGTACGAACGAACGGAACGTTGATTCGCTACAAGACGTCTCTCGGAGACATCTGATTGGTCCGTCAAGTGACCTCACTTGACGGACCAATCATATGCTCATACCTCAAAGGGGACCTAAAAATCGACCTTACATATCAGGAGATACTGTAGATTCAGGTACGTTTATTTTAATACTATAATACAAAAGAAATAGAAAATTATATTATATTATTATATTATTATATTATTATATTATTATTATATATTATTATATTTATTATATTATATTTAGAAACAGAAAATGAAGAAGAAATTGACCAAGGAGGAATCAATTTTGAAGATCAATCCAGTGAGGATGAAGATTAAAAAAAAAAATTATATTTGTAGGTGTAGTTTCACCTACATAATATGCGTAATAATTTATTCCATTCAGGAAAAAAAAATTTTTTCTTTCAAATTATCAGATTAAGAATATTCCTTCATATATTTGTCAGATTATCATTTGGGACGACTAGAACATCAAGTTGAACCGTTTGTGTAAAAATCTGACGCGCTCGAGTATTTCAAGGTCACTTTATTTTTTTACATTTTCAAAAATCTACCATAACTTTTGACCACATCCAAATCGTCAGATATTTTAATAAGACACTTTTTTGAGTTTTCTAAATATTCCCTTCAAATATCTGACACGCTCGAATAACTTTTTTCTTATTTTTTTTTCTACCCTTTTCTACAGCCATCCTCCCCTATATAGGGGAAAGGTGTACAAAACGATCCCTTGAGGTCAAATGATTCCCAACTGTTTAAAACAAATTACTAGTGCCATCTGTTTAAAATTGCCAAAAACGTATTCCCCGCATCCCGCTCAGTTGTTCGGCGAAGTTTCATGGCGGTGTGATCACTTTTGGTAAGTAAATTGACAAAAAAAAGAAAATCAGTGTGCTCGATCTAAGTTAGGCCTTAATATAATATTAAATTGCTGCTAATTTATTGTGATTTGGAAAATAGCTGTTTATTAACGGTTTCTATAGCATTTCAATAACATTTTGAACAGGTGTTGGTTCTCAATATGATAGCTGTTTCAGGTTATTTTTACGAAGTTTTCAAAATAATACGATTGGGGTCAAATGATTACTCATTGTGGGTATAAAATGATCCCAGGGATCATTTTACCTACAACATTTTGTCAGTTTATAAAAATAGCAAGGATACAATATATGATTTAATATATTGGGATACCTACTTACTATAATTTATACTTAGTGCCTAGTATAAGTATAATATTATCTATAATGCCACATCAGCATCATAAATTTCATAATGTTGCCAGTACAGTTAAATCCACTGCATTGTACCTATTATGGTATTTTTTTGGTATTAGTTGCCCTGTTGTTTCTATATCTTCTTCTATATACTTATAATAAAACTGTAGAGAGGTCAATTCTATTGGGGGGAGGAAAATAGCTATTGGGGGATAATTGGTGATCCATAAAAATGCAATTTTTTGTCTTTCTGTCTGTCTGTCTGTATGCGCACGAATGATCAAAAACTACTGGAGGGATTTTAATCAAACTTGGTAAGATTATAGTTCATAGTTCTGGGCAACATATAGGTTCCTGTTTATACCAACTGATACCCGTGGCTTCGCCCACGCTTCGTTTTTGGTCATATCTCCGGTTCTACTTAACCAGTTACAACCAAATACGGTAAATTTTGAGTCTAAGCAAGACGTCCATCGCTGATCTCGATGAACGTAAAAACTACTGAACGGATTTTGATACGGTTTTTTCATTAGATAGGTCTTGGTTAGACGAGTGGAGACCAGTAGAGTAAATAGTGCAGTGGAGAGTGGACTCAAGAGTGGAGTAGAGAGTGGAGTGGAGAGTGAAGTGGAGAGTGGAGTGGAGTGGAGTGTGAAGTGTGGAGTAGTGTATGGATACTTAATTCTTGTGTTGTGTATTCTCAATCAATAAATTTTTATTTCTTTCTTCTACGAGTATATGTCTTTATTCTTTTACAGATCATGCCATGTAATTAGGTACTGTAGAAAAAATACTCGACAAAACTGGAGTGAGGATGTCTAATTAGAATACTTTTTTTCTTAGTTATATTAGAATATAATTAGAAGAATATTACTAGAAGATAACAAAGGCTTTTAGGTAAACTATATAATTTTATTCATATATTGTTATAGAGAATGTCGATCTCAGACTGTGATGATTATGATTATAGAATAATAACTTCATAAGGAGGCTGTAATAAATAATTATTGTTAAAAATAACAATATTTTTGTTCCTATTAACGCTACTTTTGGGAATAAATATGATTATAACACACAAATATTGTATTAAAACTGGGAGGGTAAAATGATCCCCGGGATCATTTAACCCCTACCCTTGGGATCATTTTGTACACCTGGGTGTACAAAATGATCCTTTAGTAAACTTCTGGAAAATGTCTAATAAATTGGAAAACGTAAATAAATTACAAAATTGTGGTTTGCCAGTATATGTATAACTAAATGGTTGAACTAAAATTTCTTAAATGGTTACTATGGGTTTAATATTTTTGACACAGCAGGCATTTTCCCTTAGGGGGATCATTTTGTACACCTTTCCCCTACTCGTCAGAATAATATCTCTCGGTTGTTAGAAAAACAAAGCGGGTAAACACCGTGAATGTCTGACGCGCTCGAGTATTTTTATGTGAATGATTTTTTTAACATTTTTGAAAATTAGCACACGCTCTCCTCCTCACTAAAATGGCAAAATGAATAAATTATTTTTCGTTTTAGGCCTAAATCTTCACAATCTAATCGGTCCCCATGACGCTTTAGTAACTGCAAATTTAGCGGGCCGGCCTCCCCTACTATAGCTAGTGCTGTGGTGAAAAAAATAAGATTAATCGCAAGCGGCTATTAGAACCGGCGATATAGTAAAAAAAACGCGAAAATCGACGTCCACGCGGGCGGAGCCGCGGGCAACACCTATATTTAATAACGTTTGCAAAATTATGTTATGTATGTTTGGTTGTAATTGGTTAAGTAGAATCGGAGATATGGCCAAAAACGACCTAAAAACGAAGCGCGGGTGAAGCCACGGGTATCAGCTTGTATAAAAAGTAGCCTATATGTTACCCAGAAATACCAGTAGGTACTCCAGTAGTTTCAGATTTTAGCGTGAACAGAAATTTAGTGCGGACAAACAGAGGCACAGACAAACAGACAAACAGACAAACAGACAAAAATTCTAAAAATCGTAGTTTTGGCATTACATTCATTAAGTCCCCTGATAATTTTTTTCTCATTTATCTTCCATGTACAGGCACCGATCAGTTACAGATTTATTATATGTAATAGATAATAGATAATCCTTGCTATATATGGTATAGGCATAGCTCATCTGCGTAGTGAACCTGGGTGGACCACGCGAAATAATTTATTTAAGACACCATCTACAACTAAATATATTCTTTATACAAACCGTTTTCCAGTGGTAAACGTTCACTCACCTCGCTGAGTTCGGTTTCGAGGCTCGTAATTTATTTAATTTTCATATGTCCAAGTTGGCGTCAGTTTACGACAGGCTTGGAGTTTCTTCGACGAAGGCAGTCCCATTTATCATTCACAACTTTCATAACCTCTCGTTCGATTCCATCTACAAAACTACACACACCTATACATTACATTTATACCATGATTATTTATTAGTTCGGGCACACTAACTCGTTGGAAATGGAAATGGGCGTTCGTTCGTAGTCTCATTCGGTAACTTCGACACAATAAAGAAGTTCCAATTCCTTCACGCTGAGGCTACAAATGGGATAACTTTAAGAAAGCAATCGGACTTATATGGTCGTTATGGACCAGTAGGATGGAGCTGGCGAGAAAACCATTGAAAACTTTCCTTGATCGCTTCAATTGATATAATTCTTATATATATTAGCTATTTCCGTTTTGAAACTAGTGCGCGATAAGTTTTGAAATAACTTAGCGCTTAATAAATGTGAAGGGTGATACAAGGCAGGGCGAGTTCAGCGTGGGGGTCGTAGAAACAAAATTAATTACGAAATAGTCGAGAAAACTTTTGGGTCGCGTCGCGTCGTTGTCGGAATAATTGTTGCTAATTGAGTTCTATCCACCTGGGAAAAGAGCAGTAGGGATAGATTACATTTGTGAATATGAGCGTGCATCGCCGTAGCCTTTACCAGGCTGCAGCTAATGACTTACCTTCAAATTACACACACATTTTCACTGAGGACGCAATAGTCTGAGTATTCAGTGTTTAAGTAAACTTGGAACTAGTCTCATAATTTTGTTTGAAATATATTTTGTATGCGGGTATCTGCACATGACTATTCTTAATCGTTTTATCTTACTACCACTATTATAATAGTGCTAAAATTGGGATGAATTATTATGGATGTTTGTTACTCAGTCACATTAGAATAACTATTTATCCAGGGAATAAGTTCTTGTCGTCCCGGGGACGATATCAATATTTAGGGTAGGCGGAGTGCCGGTCTACAGTTAGTAGGTATAGGAATGCATACTGCCATAATCTTATGGTATATATATGTAATGGCATATGCCGTTAATAAGAAGTATACCTACAACATAATAATAAACGTAAATGGCAAACTCCACATCAAAATATTATAATGTCAAGTAGAGATTATTTTCTAGTGTTCTACTAGGTAAGATAAAAATAATGTTGACAGTAACCTTTATGTGTTATTGTGAGCGTCACCATTAAAATTAAATTTAACCAAATTTTAAATTAACTTTATTTTAACTACTTCGAGGATAATTTGAGATGCCATTTTCTGATAAGATATTCTTATCTAACTTTAAAGTTTATAAAAAATGTTAAAGAGCACGTCTCTTATTTGAGACATGAGACGATGACCTTCAGTAACTATTACCTGTAATACTTTCAGTTTTTATAAGTCCTTTTGTCCCCAAAGTCCAAAGAATCGTTACGTTACAATATTTTACTTATAGTATAATATAAAAAATTCTGAGCACAATGAATCGATATATTTTATTCTCAGCAGGGGCACTTTTAAGGCGTTTATCACGTTATTAACAAAAAATATGAGTATTTATTTCATCTACACATGCTGCAGAGTTCGTACTTATATCAATGTCATAAAAAGTTTAAACGTTCTCAAGGGTATTCTGACCTTTACTATTTGGGGTTTGCAATTTAATTTTTCTTTTAAAAATAACTTTTAAAAAAATAATTGGGAGTCTTGAATAAAGTTAGATAGACGTTTTGCACGCAGGAGTAGCACCTTGTAAGATAAACTCTTGATTCTTTGCAGAATAATGTTTTCACCTCTGCGATGGTTATGACTGTAACGTGCTGTCCACAACCCTGAGCTAACTGCCAGCGATAGCTCAAGAAATGAGGTTTAAATCCAAGTCCTCTGTCCCTATATCAACAATATAGTTAAGTATACACAAATGGACTCCAGTTACTACATATATTGTAAAATACAACATGGTTTTCATCGCGCGTTATAGGCCCGGTTACATCTAAAATTTGTACTTTGGAACTCTTCTACTCTTGTGGACGACTGGGGTTATTTGGCTTTTATGGAACTGCCTTCTGACCTTGGGAGGACCAGGTGAGTTTGGCTTGGGCTCTGAAGATTTTGATGGGGCCCTAAAACACCCATTTGCAGAAAACACTAAAGTATGTGTGACTTTTATGCAAATCTCGTCGCAAGTTTGGTAAGTGTATTTGAGTTTGGTTGCTGAATCAACACCATTTCTTCTATTAAACATAAAAAATAATATTGAACAGGCTGATAATACAATTGATATAAACCACCCCACAGTATAAAGGAAACTTCCAATCACCGCCGCTATAATTATGTTATTTCGTTCACCCAAATGTTATAATATCACGATCAAATTTCGAAAAAATTCCCGGAAAGTAATAACTGTCTACGGTGCTATTATCGAGAAGTTACATGCGCTGAACACGTTTCAATTATAAGCTCCATTTACAAGCTTTTTATTAAGTTGCTAAATGTAACATAAAGGATCAGTATTTTTAGAAGGAATTTATACTTCAGGTCAGTTACCTACCTTATCATCATGTGTAGATATGACTTAATCGTCTTGTAAATTTTGATAAAATATGTTACAATCCATGACACATTTTCATGTGATTAAAATGTGATGGTTCTTTTTAACCATGACATAATACCACTCTCCCTTTATGTATCAGTATACCTCCAACCTTCAACGTTCTTTAGCATTCAAGGCTATGCAAACTTTGAGGCAAATTTGAACAGTCATTCATTACTTACGTACTCGTGTATTATGATGACGTCGGAAAATTTACGGATAACGTCAGCGAGATATAGTAGGGGAGGCCGGCCCGCTAAATTTGCAGTTACTAAAGCGTCATGGGGACCGATTAGATTGTGAAGATTTAGGCCTAAAACGAAAAATAATTTATTCATTTTGCCATTTTAGTGAGGAGGAGAGCGTGTGCTAATTTTCAAAAATGTTAAAAAAATCATTCACATAAAAATACTCGAGCGCGTCAGACATTCACGGTGTTTACCCGCTTTGTTTTTCTAACAACCGAGAGATATTATTCTGACGAGTATATAGGGGAGGATGGCTGTAGAAAAGGGTAGAAAAAAAAATAAGAAAAAAGTTATTCGAGCGTGTCAGATATTTGAAGGGAATATTTAGAAAACTCAAAAAAGTGTCTTATTAAAATATCTGACGATTTGGATGTGGTCAAAAGTTATGGTAGATTTTTGAAAATGTAAAAAAATAAAGTGACCTTGAAATACTCGAGCGCGTCAGATTTTTACACAAACGGTTCAACTTGATGTTCTAGTCGTCCCAAATGATAATCTGACAAATATATGAAGGAATATTCTTAATCTGATAATTTGAAAGAAAAAATTTTTTTTTCCTGAATGGAATAAATTATTACGCATATTATGTAGGTGAAACTACACCTACAAATATAATTTTTTTTTTTAATCTTCATCCTCACTGGATTGATCTTCAAAATTGATTCCTCCTTGGTCAATTTCTTCTTCATTTTCTGTTTCTAAATATAATATAATAAATATAATAATATATAATAATAATATAATAATATAATAATATAATAATATAATATAATTTTCTATTTCTTTTGTATTATAGTATTAAAATAAACGTACCTGAATCTACAGTATCTCCTGATATGTAAGGTCGATTTTTAGGTCCCCTTTGAGGTATGAGCATATGATTGGTCCGTCAAGTGAGGTCACTTGACGGACCAATCAGATGTCTCCGAGAGACGTCTTGTAGCGAATCAACGTTCCGTTCGTTCGTACTTTGAATCATTTGATTGGCTCAAAGTGCACGATGCGCGAACTACTCCAAAACCTGGCCAAGCTACGTGCGATGATTATGTGATGTGATGGTGCGAGAGAGTGAAACATAAAGAAAAAGTGAGAAGGAAACAGAAGCGCGGAGTTTCAATCCAGTTCTCAGCAGCTGTATAACACCACACTTTATTTATGCTTTAAGCTACATCGCCCCATGAAAATCGTCAGATTATTTTATTCTGTAATTCTCATAGGATTTCCTTCAAAATAAAAAAAAAATTAATCGCGCTCGAGTATTTCACAGCGACGTTTTTTTTTTACAATTTTGCCACTCACCCATTTCCTTATGCCACGCAAAAATCATCAGATTATTGAAATATAGTCTGTTCTGTATGTATTTAACTTACCTGGCCTTAATCTGACGCGCTCGAGTTTTTCTGAGGTTTGATTTTTTTTTACTAATCTGACAGGCTGTCCTCGGAGCACGCCCTTATATAAAGGGTTTATATTTGGTAGGAGTACATTACAAGTAATAAGGTTTCTCCTCATATAGTTTTCTGACGCGCTCGAGTAACTCTTCAAATCCCTTCATGGGCTCCCCTACCAATAGATTGTCGTAATACGGTCTAATTTCTTCAGCCCAAATGGAATTAAAATCTCCATTCTCGGTAACGATATTAAAAGTGAGGGAATATATATTTTAAACCCACGTCTTGTGATATAATGTGATGGTATTAGACACTTGAGCTATTGGAATTCGAAATTTCAGTGAATTCAGAAAATTCGGCTCGATCTAGTAAGTCTAGTAGAATTATTTACAAACCCGAACTACGAGGTGAAGGATGCTTTATGTACTGTGGCGAAGGCTTCGGATGCGACCGTAAGGCAAAGAGGATGTCGATGATGTAGTAGATTTATTGGGGTAGGTATATTTACCTGCTAACGTGCGGCGCTAGACTCGATTTTGTGGTCGGGAAAAATGTTAGGTAACGAATGTAAGGAAATTGGGGTTCTTCCAGGTGGACAAACTATTTTGTCAAACTGTGTTCATAGTTGCATCGAGTCCGGTAAAGTGCTACTAGCAATAGCTAAGGTACAGAAAATACCTTTTTTCGTTTGAGCTCTCAAGTCAAACCGACTAAATACATTGTGTTACCGCTATTTACTAAGAGTGGAATAGCTATCAACCCTGGCAAGTCTTGAAAATCATTGCCTTGAGGAGTGGGCAGCTACAAGGGACCATGCATGAGAAACAACATGTAGTAGGTAATTTCCCGTGTGCTGTAAGTACTTTTTTCTATATTTTCTCTTCTCCATTCTTCTCCTCTACCCTCTCTCATTTTAATTACCATGAAAAAGTATGAATCAAATTGAAAGCGTCTTTTCTAAAGTTGGTCTAAAAGATAATAAGGTCATCATAGCTGAATGAAAACATTTGCCACTCTTTATGATGAAAGCGTGACCGTACATACATACACAAAGAGATTCAGTATATTAATTTACTTATTTATACGTATAGAAGCTTGTCAACCGTATGTGGGGCCGGCACCGTGCCCGCACCGTCGCCCGTCGAGACCTAATTAACGTCAACATAATGAATATGTAATGCTTGTTCGTAATTAAATTATATTTGCTATAGAAGTAATGCAGCGTTCATTTGTTTTATATATTCACGCCCGTATATCTCCGAGGTTCTAAGGAGAAGTAAACCTCGACGTTTGCAAGCTGTTTTTGTTCTTCACGTGCTTATTGCCGTCAACGCAACTTTTTCGCACATAAGAACTTCCTATGAATACAAATTGTTATTGAAGATTTGCCACAGTGATAGATTATAGTCTGGAATGCCTACTTTCATTCCGGGAATAGGTTCCTATATATATAAGCCGCGAGAACCTGATCAGTGATCCACGCGAGTGGAACTGCAGGCGTTAGTTAGTGTTATATTTATTTCAAATTGATATGTTTGTCATTTTTGAAGACAAAATTGAGAACCAAGTGATTCTAAAAAGATTTTTCCAATTTTCTAATGTAGGCAAATCTAATAACTCCCTAAATAAGGAGTGTTCTACACGAGTAAATACACTACTCTAAGATAGTCGGACGTAGTGCAGTGGTAAATGTGTCGATGTACTATCGGCCGGTGTGACTGCTGCGGTACGAAAATACTCATTCGCTGGAGTAGATTTATCTAACCAACCCCATTCTCTAGTATTAAGTTGGTCTTTGTAGATTAGAATCGATACTGGTATTAGAGGGTGCATGCCGAACGGTGACGGATGCAATCTTCGAGTCTGGGGTTTGCAACGAAACTAAATTTAATGAATGTCTTATTTTATAGATGTTGGAGGAATATGTTATGTGAGCATCGAGATGAATTATTTTCAAATAATAAACAATCATAGCGACGCTAGCTGAATGGATAAGGGCGCGGCCTCTACTCAGAGGTATCGAGTTCGAATCCGGCCGGACAGCACCAATGTGAATTTCACTTTGTGGAATTTATATGTGCTAATCACATGATTTACCATCTGCTGACGGTGGAAGGAAAACATCGTGAGGAAACCCACATGTCCTAGAAGAAATGCTAAGGACATGGACGATCCACCAACCCTCATTAGGCCAGCGTGTGTGTATTAAGGCCTAAACCCTCTCAGCTCTCTCGTTAGAGGAGAGGAGACCCGTGCCCAGCAGTGGGACATAAATGGGTAGCTATTATAGTAAACAATCAAACAGACTATTTTTTTAAACTGGCGTCGTCGTTGTAGGCGCTGCTTTATTGCATTCATGACCTTTTTATCATGCTATATTATACTTGCTTAATTTTGGTCACTCTTAAATCCATATCACAAACTATTCTTATTAAATCCATACTTTGGTACAACAGCTATTAATTTTTCTCTACAATTTTACATCTTTATGGTAACAATTCGATTGTAAATACATTTAAATAATACCTACTTGTCGATTTGTCTGTTGTGTGTTCAGTATAGATAGCCACAAAATAGTCTCGAGGGCTTCGTCCAGTATCATCGAACGCGACTTTATACTGCGTTTGAACAAGAGTACCGGAATTTGAATTGACGGCTAACGTCTTGTAGTCGATTTATTTCTATTATTTGGAACGAAAAAGTGTCTGGTTTTTATTAGCGTAGGATATATTCTACGAAGAAATACCAGATTCTGTGGCTTTTATCTAGATTTATCTAGAGTAGGTAGTAGTACCGTTATAGTACACAAATAAATTTGATAAAATAGATATAGTATCCTAATACTCCTCCATTATTAGTAAATTTTAACTTTTACGGGAGCGGCTGGCGACTGACTTCGCCAGTGTTTTTATTAAAGTATAAGAAGTTTGTTGGACTAACAACGTTTTTTTTAATAGTGTTTAAATAATTAATATTTAAAAATTATCATCGCCATTTATTAATAGAAACTCTTTTTTAATTGTGTACTAGTCTTTTAATAGAAACTGGGTGTGATATAATTAATACTAAAATGTATTATACATTCTACAAAACATTAGCTCAATAAAATGTACAGTGGAGACGTAAAGGTGTGCTTTCAACGTGATTATAAAACCCAACACTATGAAAAGAGCTGGCTCATGCGAGACTTACATAGTGGCTACATTTCGTGATGCAAACACATAAAAGTAGTGTGTGGCAGCTGTGAGGGGTAATGGTCCCGAAATAATTTTCTTCGCTGAATACTGAATCCTATCGACGCTTAAGCGGCACGGCGGCGTTAAATGTTCCGTTTTAACTTGAAAATGTTCTGGAACCTTCTTGAAATACTATTTTTGTAAATGTCGATACAGTACATCTGAATACAAGTTGGTTATCGATATATATCAACTTGCATAGTTAATAGGAATATTCTCACTAAAAAGTTTCGTTTGTCAGGTAAATCGAATAAACAACCAAAATAACGCAAGTTTATATGATTTCTTATCCTTCATAAGTCATAAGACAACTACCAGATAAACTACAACTGGCCACATAATATATGAACCTATCATATTATACATACCTAATGTATATTACCTATTATTATTTGAATCATATGAGTAAAAATCTAAAGTTTAATCATTATTTTTTTACTATATAATGTCTATTAAAAAGCATTGTGTTTCACTGTATTTTATGTTTATAAATAATGATTCCAATGATTGTGTGTAAGGTACAAGAGCTTTCTATTAAACATTATCTTTTTTATTCGCGGGATGTAGGTACACTGCATATGCACGGCATATGCTTAAATTTATCGTGACACAACTGCCAGATACATTCCCAGCATTAAAAGCCTGTCACATTTTGAAGTGTTGCGGCCTGCGGGCCGCTTATTTATCGAGAATATGAAAAATACATATTATCGATAAGCTTATCGATGTCGATAGTAGACGTTACCAATATCAGAGGATATTATAGTATCTATACAACAACACTATCCAACGATGTTTATCAGAAGTTACGGTTGATGCTAGACAGTTAATAATTATTGCGAAATTATTTTTTTTATCTAGCCACTATTATGCCACGCACATTATGTCAATGATCAAGCTGTGTATCAAGTTTTCGATGGTGTCAAAAATGTGGATAGATGATTTTCAAAGTAGTAGGTATACCGATAGTTTAGACGATAGGAGTCCTTTTTACTGCTTTGTACTTATATCTTTCCTATCTAAACATTCTATACAGATGAAGGGCCTTATCTGAAACAGTCTATGTATTCGTCAATCTACTTGACTCCAATATTAACCGAAATTAGATTTTAGTTTAAGTAAGTAGGTATATTCATCATGTTTCTCGCTGAATGCTGATTATATAAAGCCTGGCATAGCACGGCCACATAACATATAACTGTGTATTGAAAAGGTAGCTTAAAGCCATGAAAGAATATACGTTACGGGCGAGACTTATTCAATGGACGTGCATAATTTAGGTGGTGAACTAACGTCACATATTTTTAGCCAGCCGTGTCGTGTCCATACTGCATGGACTCGCTCGACGCTAGAAAGCTTGCCGTAGTAGAATATTTCCAGTATGATTTTATAAACTAAACGCGATAGTAATTTCAGAATCCGCAAAAGTTAACGTTACGAAAACCCCTCATATGTTTTATATTTTATAATAAAATCGTAGAAATAAAAAAATGTGCGTCAGATGATGCGGATGAAGTCGCGGGCACAGCTAGTTAGGAATAAGAGATTACGGGTATTAAAAATATAGTTGGCCTCAATACAGTTCTTCCTATCCCTTCTGGGATATACAACCCTGAGTACACCTATTGTATCAATTAATTAATCAATCAAATAACCTAACCTAACCTATCGTAGTCCAAGCCCCATACTATGAGCTGCATCGCATTGGAATTGCTATAAGAGCTCATAGTAAGGCCCCAGCCCCTGCACATATGAGGCCTCTCCCAATATGCGCCATAGCATCCGATCCTCCGCCTTGCGTATACAGTTTACCGTAGCTACTCTTTTCAGGTCGTTCGTACGCCGAGGTTCCTATACAGTATATAAGGTGTGTTCTGATTTCATTTTCATCGTGCCAGTGTTTTTGTCTATGTACTGTTTTCGAACTTTATTCTATCTGTGCCATATCCTCATCCGTTTAGTCGTTCTAGCGAAATTAAGTAGCAACTTCTACGACTTCTATTCATTCATTCAAATAAACTTTCGCATACAAAATAGTAATAAGATATAAAATTTTAACTTGGCATAAACGAAAACACTACGAAAACTTTTACTGTTAGAAGATTTTATTTTACTGGAGTATTCGCGGCTATGGCGGGTCGGGTGCAATTAAAGATTATACCCTAGTATTTGCATAATATTGGGGCGTGTATAAAGTACGGTGGGGAAAAATATGGAATGAGACGAAACAAAGCTCGGCCATTCGCCAGATTACGAAGGCTTTATAATGAATCGTTAAATTTTGGTAAAACAAAGGCACCCGGTAAAGATGTTGTTTTTTATGCGTTCCTTTGAGTTTTGTTTATTAATTATGTGAGTCATAAACAAAAGCGAGGGGAGTTGAGGTCATCATTGATTCTTAATAATTATTTATTTGTTATTTGATCACGAAAAATGACAGGATGGATTTGGAATTTTTAGACATTGGGAGAGGGAGAGTGAATATTATTACCTTTTATCCCAGGAATGGGTTGGTTGATACTTTTGTTATGGTCGTGAATAGTTGTAACTTTAAGTCACAACCTAAAAACTTTTAGTCTAGAAGCAAAAAGGTCTTAGCCATAATTTGGCAAAATACTAAGAAGCACTCCAAAATGTGGCCGGCTGTCTCGAGCACGCGCACTAAAAGTTTGTAAGATGGCGTCCGCGTCCCGATGAGAAATCTCCTCGGAAGTCGACTAGATTTATGAGGGCCGTTAAAGTGACGCAGGTATTTTCCCCACAGAGGGTAAACTGACCAATACCTCAACACATTTTTCCTGGAGACTTTTATTTTCTTTAATGCCTCTGAATTCCAATAATATTGACGCCTTTAATCTAATATGGAGCATTAATCTGTTCATTGTATATTTATTTTTAAAGTAGATAGTAGATACATACTAAAAGAGATACTAGAGATTTTTTTTACAGTGGTTAAACTGTAACAATTTATAAAATATTTTAAGCAATAAAGCCTGGGATGGGTCAACCTCGAGAAACCTGCGAACTAAGTAGGTACATAATTACTTAAGGTGTTACAATGAGCCTAACTTTAACATTATTATTTGTCAAAGAGCCCAAACAAATTCTTTTATTTCACTTCCCAAGCGACTATTCTACTCCACTTTTCCCAATGAACCAAGTTATTGAAAATCTAGACGAAATGTGAAAGTTCCAACTACTTTAAAAGCTCAGTTTTTAGTTTCTCTCTATTTTATGGAAATTCGATTTTCCTTTCGTAATAAATTTTAAATGCTGAGAAAAAAATGTGAAAAACTATAGGCGGTCAAAATCAATTCACAGTTACTATTGCTTTAGTGATAGTAATGATAGTACGTGCAGCAGTAAAGAAATTATTATACAGAACAATGGACTAACGAGGTCTGGGTATATAACTTGTTAGAACGATACATTAGAGAAAGCGACAGTCTAACTTCACATAATAGATAGAAAAAAATATAAAAACTGACCAGACTTTCTAGCAATGATTGCAAAACCTAACTCATTGGTGTATAAATAGTTATTTGCGTTTTAATATGCATTTTTGTTTATATTTACGAATAATAATAATTAATAGTAATAACATACATCAAAATTCATAATGATATAATGCTACCACAATATAAATAATAAAAAAAAAAAAAAAAAAAAAAGAAATTTATATACCATTTCATTTAAAAAGAGTGAAATAGTATCGTATGTTACATAAGACTTAAACATTGAAACGAAATTTTAAAACATTTTTAAACAACGAATAGTAAGAAACGAAAGCAACGTCGAGGTATCACTAAATGAGTAAAGGTGCGGTTAACGTTCCATTGTCAATTACTCGCTGGCCTGTACTACAAAAGTAATTACAAGTTTCGCACTTGTTGATTTCATTTTCCTTCTCTCATTGAGAGTAGCAATCTATTTGGCTGATAACTGGTGTTACTAGTTGATCCATCAAGTTTATACTATCGCCAATATCTAAGAAAGTTTATAAAGATTTTCGCCGCTGTGCAGTTTAGCTATTCGTGAAGAACTCAAATTAGGTATTTCTATGCTATCTTATGTAGGTACCTATTTCATTTGAGACCGATTTCTGACTATAACCTTAAATTTTTTGTATGTATAATTTTCTCAGCGTGTGTTCCGGTTGCATACGAGGCTCTTATACGGCTTTTATGGCAGCGTATGTCATCTGACCTCCCTATATCAAGAGGAAAGACTGCGCAAGAACAGTTTAGATTGTTTGTAATTATCGATCCATTCTTGGTTTATTTTATTTTACCTACTTCTTTTTAGGTAGGTGTAGGTACCTATGTAAGTTCTGGTAAGAGAAATTTAGCAAGTATTTCATTTCAAGAGATTTCCGTTAAATCATCCGGTTCCAGTAAAGTAAAATTTAAATACCTATAGATAGATTGGAAGTTTCTCAGAAATTAATATTGATTATATATTATAATATGTTCTTAGAAGGTTTACAACCAGTAACTTTGAATGTAGCTCAATGAATGTCGAACTTTTTCCAAGAATAAGGTTCTCTCAATTTACACTCATTGCACACTCGCTGTAAGGTTTGAAAGCGCAAAATAAAATAGCAACATTGGGTAAATAGGTTGAGTACCCTCAGTTGGTACTGTGATAAAATATATTATCTAATAATCAGATATTCTAATATTCAGATAATTAATTTTCAGACTCCTATATGGATATGAAAGAGGAAATATATTTGGTCCTTTCAGAATTCTTATCATCGATTTTTTCTAAAATACCTCGCTGTAGATATCTACATAATATAATATATTGCATATAAAAATTGTAGTAGTGGAGTTACAATTTGATCTTAAATTCTATATATATCATCTACAGGAATCCATTTTTGTTCGTTGATAATGTTGGGCGGGTCCAAGAGGTAAGATCATCCGGGCTTTTATGATGTTAAAATGAAATGACATCCGCACGATTACCGTTATAGAATGGATACTTGTATTTTAATGGTCGCATGTTGCAGTTATGGCAAAA
This sequence comes from Lithosia quadra, assembly GCA_963576445.1. NCBI lineage: Eukaryota > Metazoa > Arthropoda > Insecta > Lepidoptera > Erebidae > Lithosia > Lithosia quadra. Next base: position 12,717,026 of record OY754874.1, read on the forward strand.
GGACTTGTAACATCAAAAATAAAAGGGTTAAGATAAGATACGTCATTATCACCATCATCTCAGTTATAGGGTGACCACTCCTAGAGTTTATAATATAGTAGATACTCGTATATAGAATACCAGTACAGTTCATCGTCATCATTATAGTGATTTCTCACTGCCATCTACCCTTCCAACTCTGAGAGAATAGCCTGCGCCAGAACTTCATCCGTTGTTTAGTAGGTAAGGTTGGCTTCGGCCTCAAGGATCTAAGGCTCTCTACACTTCATCAAAATCAGCTGAGTTGTTCAGCAGAAATTTAGTCATGGAGACACGTTTCTGAACTTACTAGGAACATTTTAATCGCAATTACTATCATCAAGCATTAGCTATTGAAGTGAGGTTTTACCTTTATAATAATTTTTTGTCTTAAGTTAATTTAGAAATTATGGTAATGGTATAAATACTCATCACTTTTTTTTTTCTGGTTTTAAAACAGTATATTTTACTAATGCACTATTACGTTTCCTAAGAAGCTCAAAGAAGTAGGAAAGACTACCCTACACAGCTATGCATTGATAAAGTTTTGGAATGTAGCCAAAACCTCCAGTCCTTATACATGTAAATATGATAATAAAAACCAAAAACTTTGCTGTTGTTTTCATTCTAATATCTTCTTTGAGTCACTGGCAAAGTTGCAAAATAGGCTTTACTGTGCCGACATAAACAGGTACATACAATAAGGTATGTTACATTCACTAGTTGGATTTATTAATTAAAAATTGACTTGCATTTACTAGTCTCTTAAAAAGGGACTAGTATCTTACTAACAGCAGACTGGCAGTCAGCACTCTATCTTTTAAAAATAATTTCAATTCATTTTAGTTATGACAATTTGTTATTTCTTTCAGTTGCAAATTTCAAAAACCCAAATCCTATGAAAAACATTTATATGCAAAATATCGCTGAGACGAGTCCATTGAGGGAATAAACTAGTGGTTCATAAACATCTAGACGTAAACAATTAACTATACCGTAAAGTATTAAACTGAATTTTAATGGCCTCAAAGCTACTAGTACTTATTATTGCTTATTGACACAAACGTTTGAGACTGGGTTGTAAAGCCTTTAAGCGGATGAAAAGGCGCAAAATTTATTATCAGAGTGTACGGTTTGGGTCTGCCGTTTGCGTGATTAAGTAATTGCTGTAAAAGTAATAGTAGCCATACTTTTAATTCGGTATTTTCATGTTTTATTGCGTATATTTACAGCATTTAAAATTGCCAGCGTCTTTAAACATTTGTAAATTAACAATAAATTTCAGTTGGTTGTTAATGGAGAAAAACTATTAGTGAGCGCGGCCGATGAGGCCAGTGGAGCGTGCATCAAGTCTGGACCAGCGCCAGCTAAAGATACTCGTACGTCCCGCTGCAAGCATGCAGTACTTTATCTTCATTACAATCCACTGTTAGGGATTAACTTGAGACATTTAAAATTCCAAAATGAAATTCAACAATCCAGCTATATGAAAAGTAACTATACGTAGATACTTACTGTTTCATCTTACCAAATGCTTACTATAAAAAAAGTTTAGAATCTCCAAGGGCTCTAAATCGTTGGCCATTCACAAGAAATATTACCAACCGTCCCCGAACTCAGGGTAAAACGCTTTACGAGTGATACGTAAACATTTTTTATTTCGCACGCAAGGCTAACCTCGAAAACAAAGTATGAATTAAATTTATGAGTGCATAAAATTATTGGTGTACCTTTAACGAACATCAAGCCGTATAAACGTGTAAAATCTGCCCGGCTGACTCGGCCTGCTCATTATGTATTCCGTTTCGGCGAGCGAATATTTCGACAACAAACATTATGGTAATATAGCCGCATAACGATCTATTTTACACCTGTTTACGTAAACACGAAGCTTTGGAGACGATTTTTCCATGCTTACACTAGTTCGTTAGACGCCAAAACGATCGGTTATGTACACAGGATACCAAATAACTTGCGCTTTGAAGAGGGTCTAATGTTTGTAGTTAGCCCACAGCTTTTTGTCCATTGGCTAATGTTTTAGAAAGTCGTTATTGAGTAATTATCTACGGTAAGAGGCCGTTATGAAATTTTATGGGGTATTAAAATGCTTTAGATGGAGATATTCAGTGTTTAATTGTGCTCTTCAATTTGTTACTTGTTGCTCGTACCATTGAAGCGCTTTAATATAGTGAGCATTATAAGATTTTAGATGCAGGTCACGCTCAGTAGTTTACCATCTATTTACAAATCTTGAAGACGCTATTATCTCAAAAATATATTTTACTAAATTCTTGGAGAATCCAAAATATCTTGTAACTATATATTTTCAATTACCTGAATTCTGACAATCACTTGAAGGAATAACTTGATGTTATTGTACTATATAAAACATAATTTAGGCGAAAATTTCAGTTTTCAATTGAGGGTTCAAGTTTATTACAAGCTTGACAAGCAATTCAACATGCACAGGACTTGAATAATATTAATTCCTTCGATAGTATTACGCTCAGAACGTCCTTCTGAAAAGCCGAAGAGTAAATATGGTTCTATGTGTCAAATGTGGTTCTGTTTTTGAGAGTCAATTAAATATAACCACCAAAGTGCGTGTTACGCAACTATTTACCAAAGTTTCTGTTAGCTTTACTACGAAATATATGATATCATGAAAGTTAAGCATTTAATTAATAACATTTTTGTTGCTAGTTTATGGTGAAATTTTTGAGAGTTGCCAGCCTTATTTAATTTTATCAGCAAACAGCCAGTTTTATTATTATTTATTTATTCTCATCATTGCAAATACAGGTATATAAGATGTTATGTTCTGTCGTTAAGGTAACACTGTAGGTACCTACTTGGTCTTACGGCGTGCAATACATTATAACGTAACTCAATATTAGATTATTTAGTTATATTTCAATAAAAAATAATACATTCCAATAAGTCAATAATTCCAAAAATATTTCAATAAATTAACAAACGCATATAAGTCTGGTTAGATGGTGCAAAGAATAATGCCAATTCATAGATTTGAGGAAAACTGACAACCCTTCAGGACTCATCGGAGGTGGTTACTCGGACTCGGACTGACCTAAATCAGACACCGTCTCGGAACTTATTTATCGGGGAGTATAAGGCATTTCTCTTGTACCCCAGTAGACCCCCGGAAAGGGGGAGAGAACTATCTCTAATTGTATCAGTCGTCGTTGTATCAGTATTTAAAAGTAAAGATATGTTCAAACACCACGAAAGGAATACAAATAACTTATTGTGGGTGGGTTTCCTAAATTCTGATATTGTTAATATAAAGCGTTAAGGAGACGAAAATGTCTGAAACGAATAATGCAATAACTCATTACGCGTCGGAAGTTTGGAACAGAAATATATTACGGAACTACTTTTGCCTTAAATCATAATATTCTGACAATAAATAAAGATGGTGTAGCAATGTGCCTACAACGCAGTTATTAACTAATGTTTATAAACTGCTCTACATAGAGATTATCATGTGTTAACAAATTTAAGGTGAAACTGTGGTAGTGCTAGGTGATGATGGAGAATGATTTGGTGGGAAACCAAATTTAGCAGCAGTAGGTAATCTCATGTTACTTTTACTCAGAATATATAGTGCCCTACGAGGTTCAAGCCAAACTCAACTGGAGACCGGTACACACCTTTATAGTAGGGTACACACAAAAGAGTATTTTTAAACTTTACTCTATTCATAAAACGTGCATAGTAAAACTGCGGTGTATATTTACGTTAGAAGTTGTACATTTGTAGTACTTTAAGGAGCAACCCCTCGAGACACGACTATACATACAACGTTGTATGTAGATGAAGCCTCATGATTTGTGGCAGAGTGACAAGCTCTCATTGCAGCCCTGCGGCGCGACGACACTCCAACACACCCTATTGTTGACTTCCATCCACTCCACGCGCTTACCTACGTCGTACAAATATCCGCACACAACAAAGGTATAGTCGGCCAAACCCGTGAATTTTTCCTTCAGATTATTCGGGCGAATACCCTAACTTTACGGTTTCCGAGTCTTAAGTAACCTACGATTTATAGTGCCTATCCTAAAGAAAATCTTTAACGCTGCTCACAAAATGTCCACATAAACAGTGGATTTTAATACAAGTTCATTTATAATACTGGAATGCTTTAGGGGTAAATCTCAAACAAAAACAATCTTGAATAACACAAAGCGTAACTAGCAATGTTTAGCGCGTATTGTGCGAGTAGTTAGATGTGGCGTTGTCTATTGTTAGAAACAAAGCCCAGATTTGCATAACACAGCCCGGATCATCGGCTGTGATTGTTTCGATGCCAGTTACAATCCATGTAATTTGAAGGGATTTCGATGAATAAATGGTATAGATTATGTTTATAAAATATATCTGCGACTTTTACGAGTACGTAATTGATACAAATTGAATTATAAATAATGTTTCAACAATATAAATTGTAGCAATTAAGTAAATAATAGAGACGGAAATGTTCGCGAAAATCATAACGGAAGTTTCCGATTAAAAAAGGTTTAGATAGTCGCAGTGGAGTGGCCACGCTAGCGGTTTCATCTCGATAATACATCACCACTTTGTTAGAAAAAAAAAATGCGTTAATATTTCGCGAGGAATTTCATTACTGCGAGCCTTGTTGGCTTTCAAATAAATAGGCGTTTTATTGCTTTTCTTCCTTCGCCGATGTTCGATATTTTGTATAGGGTTGAGATTAAATAACATACATTCAGGTACTATTATGGGTCTTCTAATAATATTCTTATTGTAAATACGAGTACGCTCATTTTTTTGTGACTATTGACGCTAGAACTTCTTATTTATATGTAATGTAAGGAATAATATTTGGAGTTATAGGGTAGGTTCGGGAATAGATGTATCACGCCTGGTATTATCTTTAGTTGGTCATTCGAGATTTTGATATTTCTGCAAAGTGTGACCTCAGAACCTACCCTCTACTTTATTATTATCACTTTTATTTCTTCAAATGGTTTTTTTTTTTTTTTTTTTTTTATATAGGACACGTCAAAATGACTCCACCTCGCCTGATGGTAAGCGAAAGGCAAAGTCTCAGGACTGGGGCCACCACCACATACACCGGTAGTGCTACAGTGGCGGCCCTCAGCTTGACGGCCTCATCAAATGCTTTTTCACGCCCCGCTTAAAGGCCCCGGGACTATAGGAGGAAGGAAACACATGCGCTGGTAAAGAATTCCAAGCCTTTATGGTGCGGCAAATAAAAGAGGCACCGAACCGCTTGGTTCTTGATGGAATTGATGCCACCGTGTGCGGGTGATACCTCAGTCTGGCACGTGTAGTTCTGTGTAGGAAAGGAGAGGGTGGGATTAATTGGAAGAGCTCATCGGAACACTCGCCATGGTAGAGACGGTAAAAAACTGCCAGACACGCTATATCTCTACGTAGCTGTAGAGGCTCGAGGGTGTTCGTGATTTCTGGACTCCCAATAATGCGGACTGCACGTCGCTGCAATCTGTCGAGAGCATCTAATAAGTACTGTGCAGAGCCATCCCAGAGATGAGAACAGTATTCCACCCCGGAACGGATTTGTGTCTTGTACAAAAGACACCGCTGTTCCGGCGTGAAAAACCGCCTCACCCTGTTCAGGACTCCGAGTTTACGCGAGACCGTTTTAATGATGCTCTCGATGTAGTTTTTGTTGTTCAGCTTGCAGCGAACATCCATGCCGAGTATATCGAGATTGTCCTGCAGTGGTAATGGTGTGTCCCGAAGAGTAGGGAGCGGAAGGAAAGGAGATACCTTTGCTGTAAACGCACAGGCCTGCGTCTTCTTGGCATTGAACTCGACCAGGTTCTCAGAGCCCCATTGAGAAATGTGATTCAGGACCCGGTCAAGCTCAGTGACAAGAAGCTGCCTTTTTTCCTCGATGTCAGCCTGTTTAGCCGCAGGGTGACCGAGATAACGCCCATGCACGGTACTATCATCTGCATAACAATGAATGCTGCCTACTGACAGCATGTCATTGATATGCAGAAGAAAGAGAGTGGGCGATAAGACGGACCCCTGCGGAACACCAGCATTAACCTGCAAGAACTCCGATGCTTGTCCATCGCAAAGCACTCGAATTCGACGCTCCTGCAGGAAGCTACCAATCCAGCTGCACAAACGAGGAGGTAAACCAAAGGCAGGCAACTTGGAAAGAAGCGACTTGTGCCAGACTCTATCGAAAGCTTTGGCGATGTCAAGGCTGATAGCCAGTGACTCGCCATGCTTGTCCATAGCCTCACCCCATAGATGGGTAACGTACGCTAGAAGATCACCCGTTGACCGTTTCGGCCTGAAGCCATATTGCCGATCATTAATTAGGGAGTGATCCTCTAGGTGCCGCATGAGCTGTGCGTTAATGATATGCTCAAAAACCTTGCACAGCACTGAGGTGACGGCTATGGGTCGATAATTGCCCGGCTCGGACCGGTCCCCTTTCTTGGGGATCGGCTGTACATTCGCCTCCTTCCAAGCGGGCGGCACTGTACCCGCGATGTAAGATATGCGGTACAGACGCGTAAGCATTGGAGACAACTCCGCTGCGCAATTACGTAGAACAACCGCTGGAATACCATCGGGACCACTGGCTTTCCGGACATCGAGTGATTGCAGCAGAGTACGAACATCGCGTTGCCTGATATGAATATCAGGCATTGCGTGGTCACAAGTGGGCAGTGTCGGTGGCTGCATGCCGCAATCATCGATTCGGGAATTAGCCGCAAAGAGATTAGCAAGCAGATCTGCTTTCTCCTGCGGCTTATGGGCCAGGGATCCATCGGAATTACGCAGCGGGGGCAGCGAAGGCTGGCAGAAGTTTGCTTGCACGGCCTTGGCCAGTCGCCAGTAGCCACGGCTGCCCGTGGGATGGCTCACAAGCTCATGACCAAGCCGTGCTATGCGCTGGGCATCCGCTCTAATGTAAGCCCTCTTGCAGACCTTTGTGGCTCTGTTGTACGCCGCTCTGAACCGGCCCACATTTGGATCGTGCATAGTGCGCGCCCTAGTCCAAGCACGGTACGCCAACTGTTTCAGATGTACAGCCTCTGCGCACTCGCGCCCAAACCAAGCACGCACCCTGCGGACGCCCGTGACATCAGTGTAGGGGATGTAGTATTCCATACCCAAACTGATCTCACCGGCGACAGCAACAGCACTTTCCGATGGGGCCCTATCCCTAAAGCAGCGTTCAACCCACGGGATGGACGCAAAGTAATGACGGAGTCCATCCCAGTCTGCTGACGAGTAGTGCCAAAGCCGTCGCTTCCCCTGCACGGGTCGAGGGGGAGCTACAATGGGCACCTTGGAACAGACCAGACAATGGTCGGAGTTACCTAAAGCGGCATTCACCGACACACTGTACTGGTCTGGATGACTCGTCAGCAGAAGGTCCAGCAGAGAGGGCGCTTGACCTGATATTTTTGGTATCCTGGTGACCTGGCGTACCAATTGAGTCAGGTCAAGCGTGAGAGCGAATGCATGGGCGGCTCTTCCCGCATGGTCTGTTTTGGCGGAGCCCAACCAGGTCTCATGGTGGGCGTTAAAATCCCCCAAAATTACCAGTTCCGCGTTCGGAAACCGCTCCTGCGCATCATCTGCCGCCTGACTCAGGTATTCGAAGAGTCGAGTTGTCTCGGCATCTCCTGTGTGGGAACGGTACAGGCACACATAGATCTGGCTTGAAGAGCCATGATCTACGTGTACCCATAGGACGGAGAGGAAGGGGTCCTCTAGGCAGCGCAAACGGCGACAACAAACATCCGCCCTAACAAACACGCACACCCCGGCCTTCGCCCGGAAACTTTCCTCAATAACGTAGCCGGGGTAAAGCAAGTAGGTCGTGTCGTCAGGGCGGCGTATTTGTGTTTCCGTTAGAAACAGCATTGCTGGCTGCGCCGTCTCAAGGTGGTGGTGGACGGCGTTGAGGTTTGTATGGAGTCCACAGATGTTCGTGGACTCCACCTCAAAAAGTACATTTGTGGGAGAATGTCGAGCCGCTGTATTGCCGTTATTTTTTTTAAATTGCGCTGCCATGGATAGGGAAGAGAAGGCGTGAAGAGGAGGTGATTGTTATCGCAGCACCGCGTGACAAAGCGCAGAGATTGGTTCCGTCCATGGAAATGAGGCACGGCGGAAATCGACCCGCCGGACGGAAGGGCCCCCGTACCCTCCCGAATATGGTCGCCGGGTTCCCACTCCGGTCACCAACCGGCACGACGATCCATATCGGGATTATGCGCGACCTGGTAGGGCAGCCTTCCGGGGTGGTTAGCCCCAGTTGGGCCCCTGTACTATGCCGCGGGCGGCCAGCGGCACCACCGTTTCTACAGGTCTCCCTGTCCGGCGGGTCGATTCACCCCATGAATCCCCACGCCATAGACTACACCAATATCCACTGGTCCCACAAGTGCTGCAACAACCATCACCTCAAGCCCCGGCTATGTACCTGCTGAACCCTGAACGCAACCCAACCGAGGTTGGATTACTATGGAGGGTTTTCCGCAAGGTGCACGGTGGTACCTACCCGGACCAATTTGAGGCAAGTTTGTGCATCAAATTGTACCACCTAGTAAGGATTTATCTGGATTTATTATTTCTTTTTCGTTAAATTAATACACAGATATTAAACTATGCGTATTTTTCAAACTAGAATTGAAGAATTTATCAGTAGAATTATTACGTATGGTGCTTATCTATATTTTAAAACATTGAGGTACCTATTAAATTTTATTGCCATTTAATAAAACTACACAATTTTACGCATGTGTTGTAGTGAACATAAGTATAAACCATTTTTGTGTTTTGTATACATATACTTAACGGATATTATTTACTAAGACTTCTCCATGTGTAAATTTGTTATTTCAGAGATTGTCGTCTCCAAAAATCGCACAAATCATCGAAATTAGAAAACTTTTCGTTCAAAGTTATAAGCTGTTAGTTTACCAATAAACAAAATGCCTGAAATAGAAATATTTAACCATGTCTTAAATACGAAGTACGTTGCCTTAATAATTTTGTATTCTCTCTATGTACATACACACACGATTTTACTTTCAAGGATTCTGTTTGCTCATTCTTATATGTAGGTATATGTTAAAATTAATAACATCTGCAGCGTTTTCTTTGTTTTTGTGCTTTGGGTTCCGTAATATTTACATAACTGTGGAATAAACATGACAATAAATTATATCAAAATTTGACTATTGTCTGTAGTTGGTACTCTCATTATCATTATCATAGCTTTAGTTCCAGTTACATCCAAAGTTTATACTTTAAATCCCGTGGGTCTCTTGTTAATTTGGTTTTCATGACTTTTATAGAATGAGTACCATCAGGCCTCCAAATCCCCAAGGGGAACTATACACCAGAGCTTCGTCCATTTAATAGCAGGTGTATTACTGCTACTGGCTTGCAAGATCTAGATGAAGCCATACAATTTCTGTTAGATTCACCCGAATTAGTTTAATGTCCCACGTTTCCAAGGCTTTGTTTATGTATGTTAATGGCAATAGGCTCACCACCTATTAAATTGGAACCTAAACATAAACTGGCGAAATGTGGGTGCAAGCACCTCTGCCTACCCCTTCGGAGATATAGACGTGAGTTTATGTTATGTATATGTTTATACAATTACAACAAATGTAGGCGCTGAATACTTGACTTGCTCATAGCGAGATAAGTTTCCACAGGTACTTAGTGATATAAAACATGGAAGAGGTTATTATGTATGAAATAGATTATTTTATTATGGCAGGTGGATGATGATATATTTTTGGTACTTCTTCAAAAGTAGGATAAATAATTTACACAGTCCGTAGCATTGCAGTTAATTATTTAATTACATTTAATTACTACACCACTTTAAAACTTATACCGTAACATACCTAGAAATTTGTTGTTGTTTCAGCTGTTGTTGTGTTATTGAATGTTTCAGCATGCTGTAATTTTCTAGTAAACTTATAGTTAGTTGGAGAGGCAACGTTCTGTTACTAATAAGGTTTTTATTTTTGACGGTACCCTAACACAAACTCGTGTGGCGTAGAGTGAAAATTGTACTCGAGGGATTGTAAGTAGAGGGGGTGAAAATGAGAAATGCAAATAGGTTCTTGAGCTTCAGCTCCGCTCAAAATAAGCTTATGAACGTCTGACAAATAGTACCCTCCACCTCGACGAAATAATAACACAACAAACTGCCAATCAGTTTTATATTACGATGACGAATAAATAAATTTTATGAAATGTTAAATGTTCACGTTGGACACAATATTTCGTCAACATTCAATTTCCTGTCGTATGAAAAGGTTACATCCCGCTATCGAAAATGTCAAAATAACGAGCGGAAATCGAAGTGAACTCAATAGTAGCGATAAATAACCCGAGAAAAATTTGCAACGTTTTCTATATGTTCGCCGATGTCAGCTGTCCGGTTGCAGGACATTTAGTTTTTGTTTTGTTTTACTAACGTACCTATCGGTTTACATGTATATTGTATTCAAATAAAATAAGTTTTAGATTGTAGGCTGGATGTTTATGCAAAAAAAGTCAAAACTAACTTTTGTCCTACTTTAGTTATCCTACTTTCCAAGAAATTGATATACCAGATAAACTTTGTACTTTAGTATACTATACCCATAAGTACCCAAGCAAACAATATTTCAAACTTTCAGATTTTTTGCATTTCCAGTTTTACATTACACTACTAATCTAGACACATGAACAAGAATAATAAAAATCACATTGTTCACGAAAGTTCAATAGTGAAGCAACATATTTCTGATGCTGTATGAGGAAAATAAACAAATCGCAATCTATTTTTGCGAGTTTCCGATATCCTCCTTCCTTTACTGAATGTTTCCTATTATACAATAATATTATGCTTTGGAAAATGTTTTTGGTATGGTACCTTATTACAGATTTATAAACTAATTCGCTTATAACATGTCTGACAATAATGTAGGTTCAAAAATCCTTCGGGGTCCAGCCAACCTTGGTACACTGGTCGAATGACAGTCAAATCAATAAGAAGAAGGAGTGAGAAGCCCAGGACCTAAACCTAAGATTATGATGATGATACCTGTCAAGTAAGTGATTAAATTATAGGTATTTAAGTTGTTATATTATTCAACTATATCATTTTAAGCCTGAAGGCTTAGCTATATAGGTATATTTAATTTTAAAACGACTTATATTGCGGCAAAATTGTGTCTGTACTTTTTTCCTGAAAAGCAAAAAGTGAAATACCTAACAAACCCTGACTTATTTCGTACAACTATATTTTCAAAATGTAAGAACTTGATATCTTATTGCAGAAGAATTTGTTTCAAGAAAGTAGAAACATGAATGCAATTGTAAAAAATGTCCTCATTGTTTAGTCGTAATATTCTCTGATACGACATCGCGACAGTCTCGTAATACCGATGGTTTTAAGTGCTTTCATCGCCGACCTACAATATTTATAACGTTTTAGGGTTCCGTACCTCAGGTGAAAAAATTAAAATCCTTATGGGATCACTTCGTCACTGTCTTTTTCAACGCGTGGATGTATCAAATTCACTTTAATACCAACTTCTGAAGTCAGTTACGCCTTGAAGCTGTGCAATCAAACTTCTAAGTAAACGCAATCAAAATATACCGCCGGTTATGCAGCAAATTAAGACAACCATAAGGGAATCAAAACTTATACACTACTACCCATTGAGCATCATGTTTGGCAAGAAGTAAGGTCAGGAACATAATATTATCACCAAAATTAGATTAAAAGCTTATTTCAATCAATCAATTTTAAGCCTGTTGCTTCGTCGTCTATCGGTGACCCCAGCTACCATTTTCAGGTTCATCTATCTAGGGGCATTTGACCATCCTACGAGTATTACCAATTCTTGGTTTTTACTCTAGGACTCGTTTGGGACCATAGGTCCTTCGACAGATGTTATATTGGTTTGTCATAGTAGTTTTTTTATTTTGCGATTCATTTTGGTAAGTACAGTTTTTCAACAGTAGTTGTAAGTATGTTCCTTAATCCAGTTTTCTACATGACCTTCAGTGCACGAACTGACTCGCACTTAACTGGAAAAATGGTATACGCACAAATATATCGTAATTAAAACTGTGTAGGCCGTGTAGGGGTTAACGAACAAGCCGAATTACTTTTTTTTCTAAATTTAAAAGTTATAACAAAATACATAAAGTTTCAAGGAAGTAAAGCAAAGGGTCAAGATCCCCTCTTGTTAAGTTATTCAGTGCCTACTAACAATTTAGGTTACTACGGTTTAACGGGACTTTCCCAAATGTTCATTGGTCTATTTCAACATTTATAAAACTTATTCTGACATTTTAACGCTAGTATGACCTTCATCGATCTATATAATGTAGACTACGACAATGAAAAGCTTTTACATGATCATCGCATTTATTTAGGAGGAATATAAAAAATTCTATTATAATACTAGCTTTTGCCAGCAGCTTCGCCCGCGTGGAAGTCGGTACTACCACCAATTAAACGACTTTCCACTCCACTCTCCACTCCATTCTACACTTCACTCACCACTCCACTCCACTCTCCACTACACTCCACTCTCCACTCCAAAAATAAAGGATAAAAACCCTTTTTGCCCGTGGTACGGTTTGTTTGTCCGGTGAACCGGACCACGGAAAGCTCTTTTTCTCCATGGTACGGTTGGCCGTATCCTATGACCGTCGCCTGGTTCTAAGCTATACCTCCCTACTAATTTTTAGCCAAAGTGGTTCAGCCGTTCTTCAGTTATAAATAGTGTAACTAACCGACTTTCTTTCATAATTATATAGATGTTGCAATGCTCTATTGCAATTCAGAAAAGTTGATATGCAATAATGTGCTTGTTAGAAGTAGGAGATTTGTTTAAATAATTTTTATTTCATTAATTGTATCATTATTACCTAATTATTACTTATCGTCAGTAGATACTGCTTTAAATTGTAATACAAATGTCGCACAGTTGTTAAAAACGTCTAAGAAAAACGGTCACGTTTTATTTTTGCGTCGATTTCATAAGTACCTATTTCATAAGTGCAATTTCTATAGTCTCTCATCTAACAGGTTCGACAAGGATAAAACGAAACGAAAAATCTATTAGTTTATCGTCTGTCTTTTCTTGGAAATCAAATACAAGGTGCTTTTCGTTTGCGTAAAGAAACTCGAGAGTCAGACGATAGGTACACCGGGTTCTTGTTAGCGATCGGGATGATATTTCAGCGCTAAACAATGGGTCTCTCGTTCTTTCAGTTAACAAAGCTCGAATGACCCTTTACTGTATAGATACCTCCCTTGTTATCGGCAAGCTTGTTTTTCTTTAAACATGCGGAAAACCCTTTCGGGCTTTACTTTACTGGAGTTTTTTATAGTCGATACGCCCACGTTTCACCAATATCTCACCTGATGGTAAGTGATGATGGTTTGACTATGGAGCACGCTTGCCTTGAAATAATCTATTCGCTCTTGACTAAATTCTGGATTAACATACCAGCTTACCAGCAGCTTTGTTTGGGAATCAAATCCTTCACTTCTATGAAAGACACACGTGGCTACATGACACTCTTTCACCTTTGGCCTGCTTCTGCTAAACTGATTTTTATCACCCTGGCTTGCACTTGTAGAGGCTAGAGGTTCTCGGTCTGTAATTTTCTCATTCTTCTCTTACTAAGTGCCTTCGTCCATACAATATATCAAATTGTCCTACTTTCCTTTAACAGTTAACATAACTTAGGGTGATTTCCATAGTACCATCAATGGTACTATTCAATTGTACCACGGCAAATAAGGGAAAAACCCTGCCCCTTATCGCTTAATTTTCTGGCTAGATAATTATTTTACTACTACTACTAATATTTATTCTACTCAATCTACGTAACAGAATAATAAACGATATAGGTAAAGTGCCCTAGTCATAAACTAAACAATTGGTGCGTGCCTTATTTCCTTTGATCCTTTAGCTGTATCTTTAGCCTGTCTCTTCTTTTGAAAATTGACATAATTATAGTCCTCCAACTGATAACAAATATACTTCAAATAAATACTATTTTGTAAGTATATAAGTTGTATTGTTGCTACCTATAGTATGGTTACATTACAATGCAAAATCAAACCTACCCTACATACATATACGGTATTTTAGTTTTCATTCTCTCTATACCCCTATTTTTAAGTCTAGGCAAGAAAATGACAACTACAACTGTCACTGATACAAAAAAGGGTGACTCGCTACAATAGTGATGTTCGGCAATCAATAGACTAGATACTTTAGTCATTCTTTATTTTTATCAGTGAATGAACCTCTTTGCAGTTTATGCTCGCCTAGTACATTACACGACGGAAATATTTTTTATAGAATACTAGCTGTGTCCCGCGGCTTCGCCCGTGGCATACTTTGTCCCCGTAACAGGATAAAAAGTATCCTATGTCCTTCTTCTAGTTCAAAGCTACCTCCCCATCAATTTTCAGCCAAATCGGTCCAGCCGTTCTCTAGTTTTAGCGAGACTAACGAACAGCAATTGATTTTATATAATATATAGATTTAATTACTTACTGTGTATGTTTTCTGTTTAATTACCGTAAATTACATATGTTTATTTATATAAAATTTTTATTTATATATTTAATAAAAGAATTATAATCTCGACTCACGACTAACTTATAATTGGAAAACTCGATTCAACCACATCACTATTTATTTGATACAAAAAACCTGCAACACTGCAAATGTCATTTTCTTGCCTAGAATTAAAAATCGGAGTATAGCATTATTTGACAATAGATTTCTGCCATGTAACGCTCAATTCTACTTTATTCGTACTGTGTAAACACAACTTATTTCGAGAGCCGATTGCATTTGACCCTCTGCTTATACATACCTGTACTGAATAGGTATACTTACTATATGTTTTATTCTCTGGGGTAGAATATGCAACAGTCCTGTATTTGTTCCTGTCCGTGCATAATTCTCTAGCTCACTCTATCGTCATTAAAATTCATATCAAAGTCGTTCGCACCTCGATAATGCATGCACCCACTAATATCGGATATTGGATGGATGGATGGTTGGAATAAGAATTTAAATCTAATACTCGTACGTGTGTCTAATGGTCCAATAATCTGAAGTTACTACTTGATGTAATGTCTATATAACCTAAATCAAATGAATTCACTAAAATCGCTAACGAAATCACGACGCGACGCTATAAAACGACATTAAAAGTTATACATAATTCTGTTTACTTAAAAATATTCTAGTTAATAAAAGTATTATCAAGCACTTTTAAAAACGTGTAGTGGATAACGAAGGACGGCACGTGATACAGTGCAGATGGATGTGGCTTAATTAGATGAATAAAGAGTGCATAGTCAACAAAGCTTTTAGCTTAATAGAGCCATGTTCCTGTTTGACATGGAAGTTGACTAAGCTTTGAAAAGGGCGAGATTGAAGTCGAGTCTTATGTAACTCGCTGTATTTATGATCGCCAGTGTGTAATTATGTATTATCGTGTAACTTCTATTGTTCACTGTATTGAGTCATAATCATATTATATTTTACCTTGTTGATAAGATATTTCAGAGTTATATATTATTAGCATTAGCCTAGCTTGGGAATCAGTAATCACTATCTCGAGCAATTTAATCACCTAATCATCTTCAAAATGTTTGTAACTGTACCTCTTCGTGACAATGAAACTTTTTATTTTATTGTATTTTTATTGTTTTATTTATTATCTAAGTCTTATCAACATGCCTGCCATAGAATGTACCAATTACCTACTCTCAAAACCAGGACCAACCAACCAACTCTGTATTCTCAAAACCAGGACTGCAGCACACCACAGAGTTAATAAAGCTTTGCATAAATAAGTATCCAGGAACCTATCAATATTTGCGGCATACGATAGAACTATCATCAATTATCTCGGTTGAAGGCGCGCAATCGACAGCGACCTATGAGTAAATCCACAACACTATAGCGGTGGAAGCGATTATGCACTCTAGCGCCGGCGCCTATCCAATTTAACGCCATTTGCACGAGCCGCGACGCGTTCAGCTTAATAGCCAATTAATGATACTATTTAGCTCCTCGTTATTTGGTTATAAAGATGTTGAGTTAATGGAATTTTCGCGGCTGGCCTAGATTCACTCATTTCGCTGACCAGCCTCCAAATTTTTCGTTAAGAGTTAACGGGAAGAACTTAAGCATTGCAGGTTGTGTTTAATTAGGTTAACAATGGCAGTTAGTTTTTTTTTAAATAATTATAAGGCAACGTTATTTTCTCACTGATGTGCTATTAGGTAGGTATATGGGGCCCTACCAAGATCATAGGACCCGAGCTAGCCGTTTCATAAAAAAATGTAAAGTACAGTATTCATTTTAATGAGGTTTTCTAAGAATTAGTTTGCTGCGTCCAGTGTTTGGCTATTATAGCTTGATAATAGTGGTTTTACATTTTATTAGAGCCGTATAATATTAAAGAGTTCATACATGTATTGTTTTCGTTTAAAATATTCCTAACAAATTGTTTAACCATGTTATTAAGCCACGGTTCCTGATAAAGCACGTTTTTTAAACGTACGTCATTTTTGGTATAGCGTTAAGCGTAGTTTAGTTATTTTTAACTTGATATCTATTCTGTTTACGAAACCGAAACACTGTTAGGAGTATATACTCGTAGTTCTGTTTATACTTTATAGCTACCCAGTAGGTAATAGATACTATTTTTTTTAAATTTCGCATCTGGGTGCTTCCGCCAAGATAAGAGATAAGGCAATGGAAGCACAGTGAACAATTTCCTATTTGTTGTAGCGTTTCGCTACATTGTTAACACTTATAGATTAGGTCTGTACTGTTACTGGTCTGGACAGAGCTAGGAAGTTCAAAGACTCAGGACATGCTGACGACTGAAGTTGCAAAAAAATATTACTGCGACGTTTGAGTATAGACATGCTCCGACTAAATTTTCGACGGATGGCGGCGGATAACACTATGTGTGAGTGAATATTATGTTGAAATGTGTTACCTAAATTTGATTGAAATTCCTGGATATTTTTTCTTGCTGTCGATCTTGTCGTAACTGACTCAATCGAATGACGTTTGCCGCGTAATTGCTGACTAATATGTGAGTGTGAGTCCATAATGTTTATATAGGTTCAGGGTATAATATAGTCACGCAATAACGATACTTTATTTAAAGAAGAATATGCATTTCAAATTGAAGGCAATACTGCAACCACTGTCAGTCACAATCACGGGTCACAATGTATTTGAATTGTAAAGATCATATTCTCCGCTCACGATTGTGGCTCCCCGCGTCTCAATAAAGCGTCTTATATATATAGATATCTTGCGTTTCCTCAGTCACGTACATTTTCATTGTTTGAGAATTTAATATTGAACTTTTCACTTGTTTTCGTATTATAAGATCGACTTGTTTTACTCGAGTCATAGCTATTATACTGTTATGCATGTTTGTTGTACAACATGCTGTATAACTTTTATCGTTGTCGTTCGAAGTTGCTACCAAATACATTAAAATAAAATATCCCGTAACAGATGTCCAATTCCTTCAAGCTATTTGTAGTTACTAGGTGGATAAATGTAAGGTAATCCTGGTTTTTTAATACATAAATTATGTTATTTTTGAATTTTGGAAGGCATTAACTTGTCAGCTCTTTCTAGAGATGAACGGACATACTATATTGAAATGAGTTTCTGGATCGCGCTCTTATACTGCATCTGGAAAACAACACCTGGTGAGAGAGAATTTTTCCTCTGTGTCTGTAAGAGCATTTCTATACACAATAAATGAAATGTTCGGATAAAAACTGGTTGGTAAAGTTCTGAGTGATTCAGAAGTAGTGTTGTGACGTCCGGTAAACATTGCATGCAAATCAGTACGCTGGCCGACTTTCAACCAAACTTTACTAAATTAATTTTGATCGCGTTTTAATACGCAGCGTTCTTAACTATTAAATCTCCATTTATAACCGCACCGCCTTTATTCCACTAGTTTATGAATTAGTTTCCAGTTAGCCCAGGAGAAAGATAAAGTTGTGCTAAGTTTGCGCTCTTACAAAATGTTTTAAACGATTTTTTTAACAATAAAAACATGTACTTAATGATATCACATTTTACTCTAATGGAAAATATGGCATGAATATTAACTTCCACTAATTTGGAGATCCTGTTTGGATGACTTTAAGTAAACTTCTTGTTTGCCTCTGAAGGGAGAGTGCCGGATCCCGAAACTTGATGCTCGTATCGATGGTCTGTTCGCATTGAACTGTAAAAATTGTAGTATAGTCATTAATAGATGCGCTGTTCTAAGAAAATCATTCAGCAAAAATCTTGAGGCACTGTGAGGTGATGAACCATTCTTTTTACTTACATTACATAGCCCTTGTTTAAGAAGCCTATGATCTTACGCTGATCGTGAAGAAACTGATATCGGTGGGAGGAGGTGAGTTTCCGTTCTTTACGTCACGTAATTTTGGTTTTGTAGAGCTTACTCTCCATCATACATTGGACTGACAGTTTTATACTTTTAAGGAGTTGTAAAACACGTTGTATTTATAAAATACTAGCTTCCGCCCGGGGCTTCGCCCGCGTGGATGTCGGTTATCGCGACTAAACATAGCCTATGTTCATTCTTGAGGTCTAATCTACTCCTATACCAAATTTCATCAAAATCGGTTCAGCGGTTCAGGCGTGAAAGCGTAACAGACAGACAGACAGAGTAACTTTCGCATTTATAATATTAGTATGGATGAAAACTAGCTTTGTTGATTACCTCAAAAAGATGTCAAGATGTGTGCTGTGGGATAATTATAAATTACTAGCTGTGCCCCATGACTTTGCCTGTGGCATACTTCCTCCCAGTGGCAGGATAAAAAGTATCCTATGTCCGTCTCCTAGTTCTAAGCTGCCTCCCCATCAATTTTCGACTAAATTGATACAGTCGTTTACGCGTGATGCCGTGACTAAGGGAAACAGGGATTCAATTTTACATATATAAATATTAGGTATTACTAAAACTAAAATAACTCGTACCCTTTTCTCGCAATACGTGTTAGGAGGAGGTATCATTGGCGGTTCTATGACTCTTCTCGGTGCTCCGAATGAAAACGAAGGCTTGGTGCGGCTTACGTAATTAAAATTTGGTTCGTGGGTACCAGGTCCTGGTAAATCCTGCTCGCGGGAGCTCTTATGCTTGTAGCCGAATGTGTATGCTGGTTGCCGTCTGGGAAATAAAGTTAACTAAACAAATATTATGAGAAAATTATTTGCTCTACCGAAGCTCTATCTTAACGTTGTACTTGGTTGCATTCGAGGCTTTCACCTCAGAGCCGATCACTCCTTTTACTCCTTTTGGTTTGGCGTATATGGTTTATGGATAGGGCCTGCTTTCTGATTTTTCAATCTCTAGCCCTCAACCACTGACGTGTAATTTTGTTGCACTACCACTGACGTACGTATAGCATACGTACGTTACTTTGAAGACCTCCTGATGCATCAATAGAGTATAACTTTGATGAATACTGCAATTTATGTATTCAGACACTTTTAAATAAAATAGACATAATAAAAAAACAGTAATTATAATCATAGAAAAATATTTATCAATCAATAACCATACAGGTAATCGAAATTAAATACTCATTTAAAAAAAAATAACACAAAAATATTTTGTAACAATAGGAACTTCCTTTTTCGGTTTTATTAACTATTAAGGACGGTTTTACTTAGAAAAAAATCAAATTTGCTATAAATACCAATACAAGGCACTTTTTAACAACAATTGTTATAGGTTGGCTTGGAGCTCTGCAAGCAGTTGGTTTGCGACAAGCTTGATAACCATAATATCGGTTTTTGAAACGTTTTAGTTTATAAATAACAATTCTTCATGATGTCAAATGATAAACTCGCTGCTCGGTTGACCAATTTCAGTATCCTTGTCCTTGCCTAAAACAAGGCCAATGAGAGACGAGGGCTCAAATAAAAGTTACGCGTTCTGTACCTTCGCTTTAGGTGCGACGTTACTGAAGTTTACCCAAGGTGTTTCATGAACATTAGACGATCCTCAGCATTACAATTTGACATTATAAGCAGATTAGAAGCATAATTTAGCCGCTTACGATTCATTTTATCTGTCGACAATCATAAACAAATGTCCAAAAAAAGTCACACTCACACTGACGCTACGTACCACATACGTCGGGTGGTCAAATTCACCTGCTTAGGAACGTGGCAGACGTCCACTCCCCACCTCCGCACACGCGTCTCTAGCAACTAGGAAACTACCAAAAAGGACGCGCGGGATTTCCCGCGCAAATTGAAGTTTTGAACGAAAATCCGTTTGGGTGACGTACCACATACGTACGTCAGTGGTTAAGGGCTAGAGAAGCGCTTGCGACCGATCTCCATACGCCAATTAGCAGGCATACTGGCTCCGAAGATCTTGAAGGGATCCCAAAAACAACCAATGCTCCACCCACATGAAATACTGATCCCATTGCTATGACCCCAAGGAACTTATACCTCAGATAAAAACTAGGTTTTATGATGTGCTATTTTAGAGTAGGTACTTGGCGCTTAAACTCTATAGATTGTGTTATAATTGAAGCGATACCTATTATTTAAGGTGTTACTGAAAAAATATTTTGAATTATAGGTATAATACGTTGGCTTAGTAGTCGATTTGACCCCGAATGACAGATCCTTACTACAGGATTGTAATAAGATATTTTAATACTCGTTTAAAACTACGAAGGCTCATATTATACAAATGCGGGTACTCTGCAAATATATAATGAATGCGGGCAATATGGCACAGCGGTATTTCCCCACAATCCGTAACCGACTGTAATACATAAAGACCATGCTTAAGTTTAACATTTGCCACTCAAATACAATTTTCCTGTCGAAATAAGCCTTGAGCATCAAGTTGCTCTTGGGGAAATACTTCGAAATAAAGATATCTAACTTTAAGCGGAAAGTCTTTTTTATTTCACCAATTAATATAACCTTTTTAAATGTACTTAAGCTAGCTTTAGTGAGCTCAAGTGGTTCTCCCTACTTGGGCTTCACTTCATTGGAGCTGACCATGAGAACCGGACCAGTTTGGGAACAAGGTATACCCTAGATAGGACATATCTGTGACCCATAATAGCATTAGCCGCCAACGTGAGACTGTCACTCCGACATATTATTGGGAATCTAAACTCTCTACTCCTATAAAAGGCGTATGCGGAAATTCGACCCACCACAGACTTGAATTTTCTTCTGCTAGGCCGACTGCTAGCTCAAGCCGGTATCCTCAGGTACCGAATGACGACCTGTTTAATTTAGAAATTTTCTTTAATCTACGTTTTCGATCATGTTAAAATACTTACTTAGCTGGTATTGGTGGGAGGTATAAGTTAGGTGGTGGGGTCCATTGGTCCCACGCTTGATATGGTGGACGAGCCCTTGGCATTGCAGTGTAGGCAGGCGGTCTTTTATACTGGGTATCGCCTTGCGGCGCATACGCACCCGGTCCGGGAACCTTCGTCTTGAAACCTGGGAGTTCAATTTGTGGGGACACTAAGCTGCCCGGGATTCTGAACTGACCTGATGAATTAAATAGAATCATGAAAATATATAATATTTTAAAATAAAAAATCCAAAAATCCAAAAATTGCCTAAGTTATGCCCTATAACAACAGCTATCTTCCAGTGAAAATCTCGTCAATATCAAGCCAACCGTTTCTGAGATTAGTTACGTCATACAGATAAACAGACAAACAGGTTTGAAACGAATGCAATTTCTAAAATTTTTGTCTGTCTCTCTGTCTTATTTTCTGTTGGAATAAGGTAATCTCTGGAACGGTTGGGCCGATAGGTAATTCTATAAAGTGTGACATAGCTTACTGTTATATTAGAAAAGAATTAGTGTAACGCGCAACAAAATTAAAGGCTTAAAAATTCCAGTGGACGTAGTCACAAGTACACCTGATGAGGATATAATACTATTATACCTTTGCGTCCTATGCCACGCACGTCGATAACCTGCGCCGTAGCTTTTAGTGCTGGTTTGCTGGTTAATATTTTAGTCTTCATACCAAACGTGTAAGCTGGCATTCTTTTTATATGTGAATAGCCTGATCCTCCTGAAAATAGATATATCATCATGGAATTAGATTCTTCAGGTCAGCGCTGCTTTCAAGTTCGATAAGTAGGTAATATACTATTAAAAATTGAATAACACTCTAATGACAACACGTTGTCCTAGCAAGAGAAGAAGTTATATGTGATCAAAATAGACGTTTTTTATAGTAGGTCCGTGTTTGATCAATATCTTATCTCATGGTAAACGATAAAATATGGTCAATGATGGAGCACGCTTGCCTAGAAGCAACTTATTCACTCTTAACTTAAAACATGGTTTTAGCTTTCCGGAAATACATTAAAGTAATATCGGCTCGGCTCTACAAGGGATGGTTATAGATTATCTTAACTTCTTGAGTGCTGTTCGATCCACTAGTGGAACAGACGGTGGATCCTATAATATGGATGGATGATACAGGATTTTCTATCCCATCGGCGGGTCACAGTAAGCTCCAGAGTAGGTACTGTTTGCTTCACTGGTGGATTGTGGTGGTGGAGGATCCAACGTGAACTGAAGGGGATGGAGTTGGAGAACCTCTCGAACTTCATCCCCATCAGTCAAAATTAATCCAATTTATGATTTTTTTATACTACGTAGGTGGCAGACAAGCACACGGCCCACCTGATGGGAAGCGGTCACCGTGGCCTATGGACGTGTGCAACACTACGGGTGTCACACTCGCCTACCCTAAAGGGAAGGGGGGAGGGCTAGGAAGGGGTGGGGAGGTTAGGAAGTGTACAGTGAGCTCTGGCTACTCTGATAATGATGGTGATGATGATGATATGGGTTTTCGAATGAGGATATTTTTTTAAGCTAGAAAAGCTTAGATCTTCAGTGTGAACGAATAAACTCCTTTTAAATAGAAAGAAAGGGTGAGAACAATTATCTAATAAATAATTTTCCAATATCTTGTACTTACAGATATCGATAATGACTAGAGACATGAGGCTTACCAAATAACCCTGGAGTTTCGTAATGGTTGGGGCCAGGCAAAGAGACTTCTTGCGATATACGACCCTTACGCACCGCGGGCGTCAATATTTTCTGTTTCACAAACTTTTGCCTGCACTCCCATCCCCACGGCATGATTTATGTCTTCGATATTTAATATAATTAAAACTCCCCAAAAATATATCCTAACTATAATTAGATTAAACTTTTAAAAATATCAACACACATAAACATAAACACAGTGTGACATGAAGGTATATTATTGAAAGGATACGTCAAATTCATATTATATTGTGCTCGGCCAGCGTCATACAAACAGCTCTATAGAAAAGAGATTCTAAATCAAATGGCATAAAGCTCGCACTGAGAATAAAAACGGTACGACCGTTGGAATCAGGAGGGCAAATAAAAACTCAGTGGAATTTCCACGGTCAGGAAATTGAGCTGCACCGGATATCGTCGCACCGGAACGACGTGCGACGGAGGAATGGCTTCCGGCCGAGGTGGGCCTCCTTCATTACTCCTTTTTCATTATTTCTCACATTTTCATTTCTGTAGTGATTTTCAACAGATCATTTTGGTTGAATGTTTCAATGTATCAACTAATTATTATTTATAGGCGTTTATTATTAACGTCGATTTTTGAATATTTTATTAGTAACTTCAATTGAGCCAATGATATGTTTAAGAAATTACTGAAGTAACTAATATTGTTCTGTCTGTATGTGGTTACTTTACGTACGTAAATTACCCTTCAGCACTCTTAGGATATGCTGGTAGTACGGTTATCAAATACATATCATTATCATCTGAATAGGCGGTGCAGCCGTAGAGAGTACGAATGTTGGATATAATGGTATGCCCAGTTCTAGTAAACTCATATAATTAACCACATAGTTATATTATAATCTATCCATTATTCATTTATATGTACTTGAATATCATTTGTTTGGTTAGCCCATCTTACAAAACCAATAAGTATTATGTAAAATTGACCCTTAGTTATTCAGTTAGGAACCTTTAAAGCCCTTCAGATCCTACTTATTAGGATTTCTATGTAATTCTAAGACGGAATATAATAAATACCTAATAACCCGATTGAGAATAAACCAATAGAAGGTACGTCCCACTTTTTCTTTCATAATTTATTCAGGTAAGTAATGGAAAATTAAAAATTGGGGTTATGGCGAATGGTAGATTCATTATAATTTTTATTACATTATTTGAAGTTCATGTGGAATGTTGAAATAATGGTTATTTTCTTGATTTTTCTTTCCATAAGTAATCTCGTCTGTCAATCACTGGTGTAGGATGGTGAAAAAAGTATTCACCTACTGGCTAGTAGGTGGATCTTAAAGGGAAGGGTGTAGCGCGTTAAATATTATAATTTTAAGTAGAAATAGAAAACAATAACAATAAAGCAATTTGAAATAATAATAACAATAAAATACAATTTCAGCGAAGTTGAAGGCGAAGCCATTTGAATTTAATACGTAATTCAGAAATATGATCGTATTTGCGTTAACCAAACACGAACCTAATACAGAAGTTTTGAAGACGCTCAAGTTTATTGAGTTGTTCCTCAGTGAGATCTTGATAGCTGGCGTAATCGTGAATTGGCAGGAGGAGAATTGTACCACTGCGGTATAAAAAGTGTTAAATAAAATGAAATTTTCTATTATAATCTCACAAAACACTCAATTTGCTGGTATACCTGAAAACTAGTGGTTCTATTCGTCGTTACCATGAATACTTCCCCGTGTCATTGCAAGTTTATAACTTGTGTAACACAAGTGTGGAACCGGTCTTGTTAGAAAATCTCCCGCTTCGTTGCCTTCCGTGCATTTGCGGTTCACTAAGCTTTATTACATCTTTGTTTAAGGCGGAACATCCAACTAACGTAAGAACAAGATAGCGGTGGTGTATGAAAATTGACGCATTTTAAATGGATGTATTGCATTGAGGGTAAAAAATACGTCTTCGAGATGTTTGGAAAACACAGAATTGAAACGTTTTTCGTAAGTAAGAAAATGTCCATTTCCATATGAGTACGCTGAAACGATATTATTATGTTAATACTACTATTGTTAGGCCCACACAAGTCCTCACTAATTTTGTTACACGTTGTGTAAAATAATAATCCCAACCTGTCTGAATGCGATAAAACAATGAGGTTTTAACTAACAATTATGTTAATGTAAGTTTAAATATAAAGATTTTCGTTTAGTTATATTATTATACAAACGAAAATAGCTTTATATAATCCCAGAGAATAAAGTTCTAAGCATCGTGTTTTGTTGCGATAAAGTGGCAATTGGATATTGACGTAAGCATGTATAGTTCCTACAATGTGAGACTTTGTTTTCTTAGACCATACTTCAACTCTGGTAAAGTTTGCACCGTAACATCAAAGTTTGTATCGTAGTGCACGTAAAACTCTTTGATGAACGTCCCAAGACAATCAGAAGAAAAACAAAAGGAGACTTGAAGTTAAAATCAATAGCAAAGGTCGACTCGGCAGCGCTCGGCTTAAACTCTGAAAAATGTGCCAGTTGGAATTGACTTTCGCTGTTCAGGGCCCAAAGTTACAGTATGCTTCAGTTACTCGTAATACGGCTGACCCATTTCGCTTTATTGTTGTAAGTGTAGTGCCGTGCCTAGTTTTTAATGTTGTCAGCACTCAAAGTAGCTGAGTTATTTTCACATAATTTTTAATCTCTTATTTTGTACTAAGAACTGTTTAGCTATTATTTAAAAATGTCAGATATTCTAAGCATGCTAGGTATAATGCTTCAATATTTTGGCATGCCTTAACTTTTTAGCGTAATATCAAGTGGGTATCTCTGAGTATAATCTAGTTGCACATCGCGGAGCACTGTTTTGCGTACAGATAAGGTAGACAAATAAAATAGTCATTCTCAAACCGAGAATGACTTTTTTATTTCTTTACGTAATTGAATCGCCGCAAAATAGTATTTTCAAACCAAAATAAAAGAACGTCATTTCGATATCTTCGCAATAATTCAACAGATATTGAAATTAATTTAATTAAGTTCATCGGACTTCACCATTATCGTGGAAATAGTCTTTGAGCTTTAATCATATCTAGGTGAAACCAACACATTTCGCAACTGAGTTTCTCATTTAACCGTTCATAAAGTTTCAAATACATTTGCTACAATGCTATTATATGTGTATAGTCGATTATTCTATCATGTTAAAAAGCTCAAGGAATTTCTCGTTCATAAAGTTCGAAGGGAGGCTTATGAAAGATATAAGATATAGAGACGGATCACAGAGCTTGTTGGAGTCACGTTTCCGTGTAAGCCTCCTAGGTGACTGGGCATTTTTCTTATAAAAAGATGCCTGTGAAACGGTGTTATTTTATGATAGAACTTTTTTATCACAAGTTTGCAATCAAATCAAAATTTAGTATTTTGGAAATTCGCAAGGTACCTATGTGTTTTTTGTTTCAGCTAATTTCGTAGAAGAATGTAGATTGAAGATGGCATTTTAAAATAAATCTAAATTTGGACTAGACCAGTTGTGGACTTTTTGGGGCTCCAACTACCTGTAACGACTGCCTCAGATGTTTGTATAGCAGCCGGGAGCACTTCGTACCTTATCAATATTTTAAGAACGGACACCCATCCTAAGACTAACCTTGCTTAAGTGTTGCATAACTGCAATTTTATTGGTAAACCTACTCAATTACTACTTAGCCGCGAGCTTTACGAGCATGTGTCGTATATTATTATGTTAGTGCGTGTCTAGGAAGCAAGGGAACTGTGCATTGTTTAATCAATTGAATCAACGTCAGACGACTTGATTGGATAATAGTTAAACAGACAACATGCATCCAACAATGACGCAAACAATGATTAGGCGTAGGCTGTACCTTGCTGTTACAGAAATAGGATTCGTTTTTAACTTGGTAATAACTTTTGATACAAATTAGGATCGTTACAAACACTTCTTGGAACATTATCGCGATACCTAAGTACTTGAAAAATAAAATAGAAATAAAAATTGAAAGTTTTTAGTTTCATATAAAGTTGCCTAAGAAATGAAATACCTCAATAACCCTTCCACAATAACAATGGATAACGAATTTGAAGAATTTCAACCGATTTGAATGTCAACATTAAGAAGCTTTAATATTGAATTTTGTAAATCTTACTCCAAACCTGAAGAAATGTTTTTAGCCCACTTAGGGATGAAATTGAAAAGGCCGGAACAAGTGATGGATACTGTATTCAAACTTTGCCATACTTTGATGAAAATTTCATGTTCATTTCATAGGTAAATTTTACAGAACGTGTCTATACCGTTTGTGCTCTTTACAAAAAGAAGATAATTGTAATGAAAAATAAACGAGCCAGCGTTCCGACGAGCGATGAGAATATATATTTCACAAGGATAGTGTGCGAGAGGGTACCGTCTATGTAGGAGGTCAGAGTTCTAAATCAGACGTTAAACGGCCGTTGAGAACGGTGAGAAATGAACTGTACAGAACATTGAACCGGTTAATCAGAAGTTATGTTGAAAGATTATGATAATCAGGATTGCAGACATGATCGAAGTGTTATGATCTGACAGTTAAATATCTAAAGATTACCCGACGGCAAGGAAGAAATCTAATATTATATTTTTTTTAACCAAACCTATCGAGTAGATTTTCATCATAAAGGAAATTAGAAGGAGAATGTCATTTATTTATATTTAAGTTATATAAATTGCTTACCTATCAATTAAATTAAATGGTCGCCACCGCGCCGTTATGAATATGCGGCAGAGGTGTGGGCTACAGTTAAAATAAATAAATTAAGGTCTTCGATAATAAGGGTATCTATAGAATATCTATTGTATCACGATGACGTTGATCTGTACCTTGGGGCAAAGGGTGAGCGAATAATTAAGTTCTCCAAATGAATTCAATAAAAAATGTAGGTACCTAAACAAGATTATTAAAAGCGCGGTTCGGATTACGCCGTAGTTTTTTTCCGTTTTTGCTATCCTCTTTAAGCTAATCATTTTTTTGCTACGCCAATTTCTCCCCTTTCTGGAACCCACGGGAACCTAATTTCAAGATAAAAAGTAGCCTAAGTGTTATGCAGACTATAATCTATCCTTGTATGTACCAAACCAGTCAGGTCCGTTCAGCCATTTGAGGATGATTAAGCAACAAACATGAAAACATCCAAACGTCTTCACAAGCATTCACACTTATAATACCTATTCGAGGCCCTTAACTCGGAGCCTTAACTTTGCCTTTGGCTTACACAGCTTTTATGGGAGTGACTATTATCTGATCTTCCAAACCCACGAGGAAAGCTGCAGCAGAACCCGGTTTGTTAATCAGCCGGGATTAGTACTTGATGTGAGTTGCCTTGGTTTCGAGGGCCTTGACCTTATTGTTGAGTCAATATTAATATTAATAAAACCGCGTCAAATTGTAATATTAGAGATTGCTGAACTCATTACTATTATTAGCTAAATTTGATTAAACGTCAATTTATTAGTAGTAGTAGTCAAAGTAGTCGTAGGTACATCTAGGGATTGAAAGCGATTGAGAGACTTTTATTAAAAAGACTCTAATTATATTTCATTATATTCAATTACAGAATCTCCTTAGTATTAGGTATTTCTAAACCTTGAAAATACAAAATTTTCTTTGAAGTTAATTTATGTGACGAAATTAAGGCATCCTTTCTGTGAAAAAGTTCTTTATAGCAGTAAATGTTACTTCACGGCATTGTCCCTTCGGCAATTAAGGCCCACATTTTTGTGACGTTAATTCTTAATTAGTTTGTAATAAAAATCAAGTCACGTATTTAATCTATTGTCAAGATAGTGAAAAATAGTCTGGGTTCGTTGAAATCTGAAATAGGTTATAAAAAACTAGGTCTAATAGAATTCAGGTAGAGAGAGATACTCGGTAAGAAATACTTCGTGGTTTTCCCAGGGTAACAGAGATGATCACTCGAAAAATGGTTATTAATAAGAACACAATATCAAATAAGTCAAAATATCGCACACCCCGTACAACAAAGGAGTATATACACATATGCAATTTTTTTTTTATTTCGCCAATCGATGTAAAATACTTCGACACATGTTCTATATTTTTTTCGTAATTTTCCTTACAAAACTAAGAAAATGGTTAAGAAAAAACACAAAAGCTACTTCCTTAAGAAATATCATAATTAACTGGCAAAAAAAACGTAAATATAATTGCTCGATGCATAATTTATTCAAACCATTAACAATATGTACGTAATCGCAATCCTGTCTTTATTGCTCAGGCCAAATTAAAAGATGTGCACTCGTAAGTTTACTTACTCCTTTATTGCACAATATATTTTTGAATAAATTTTTCGTAACTTCACTTAAGCGTCACTGTTAAACTTATTCTGAAACGTATGTGTACTCAATCCTTTATAATTTTATAGATTACTAGCGACCCGCTCCGGCTTCGCACGGGTGCAATGCTGATACTAAATTAAATGATGCATGTATTATACATATAAACCTTCCTCTTGAATCACTCTATCTATTGGAAAAAACCGCATCAAAATCCGTTGCGTAGTTTTAAAGATTTAAGCGCACATAGGGATATAGGGACAGAAAAGGCGACTTTGTTTTATACTATGTAGTGATGACTAGCTTACCCGCGCGCGGCTCCGCCCGCGTGGATGTTGGCTTTCGCCACCAAGTCTTTTTAAGCCGAGGGGCTGCCCGTACTGACTTTCAATGTCTATTCCTTGGTAAACAGTGGTAGGTAGTAGGTAGTTCTGTCAAACCCTTCAAAGTTCCTTACAGTTCCGTGCATCGCGACAGAAAGTCGTTTTCGTCGTTTTTTGGTGATGTGGGTAAAGGTACGGTCTCTGCACTTTTCCTTTCGCAAAGGAGGTAGAACACGACGGTATCTCCCGTCCGAAATGAGCAGTCCAACTGAGTACCATCCTCCATCAGGTGGGCCGTGTGCTTGTCTGCCACCTACGTAGTATAAAAAAAAGTTGTGCCAACGGGAATATGCTCTTTCTTTTTTCGAGCGAAAACTCCCTCGAGCTTCACTTCACCGGAGTCAACGTTGAGGTAGGCATGTCGGACTTTAACCGATTAAAATCACAAGGTCTATCGCAATATTGGCCTGTGTGGTCAAGGAATCTGGTGTGTCCTAAGTAGTAAGAATATCCCAGAGACCCCGACCGGTTCCAGCCGCCAGCACTGCCGACACCGACATGTTATTAGAAATCTAAATCTGCTTCAAAGATATTTCATCCATCTACCCTGGGTACTTTGCCAGTGTGTGAATTGGCGATGTGTCCACGGAGCAGCCCCAACAGTGACGCTCGGACGTCAGCTCCTTTCCCATATAGTACAGGAACTCACCAGAACAGCCATGCTCAGCGAGCACCTGCCTCACCTGACAGAAGGGGCTATCGTTTCGCCCCTCCGATAATTTCTTCATAAACGGTCTTACCACCACAATCGTGGCCTGCCCTACGCTTGATTACCCAAGTCGTTCTTTCCATTCCATCTAACGGAATTAGGATCGCTGCACCTCGATTTCTCTTGTGGCAGACCTCAAACCTTTATGCACAGGAAGTATCCTGTAAATAATGTCGAAATATGCTGCCTGAATTTTTAAATTTGCTTGCATTGATTTGATTTTTTCATAGCTTCAAGACGTGCAGACCTAAATATTTCATGCTAGTAGTAGTAGTAGTAGCGACTTAATTTCTCCACGCCTATCTACATAATGATATATTTTTGTGTGGTGGCTAACTACATACTCAGGTATTATAGATTTTTTTCTACATTTGTACTAAACCTTGCTTTACACCAAATTAGATGATTTTATATCAACGGAAAGTACTCTTTAGATGCATTTAATTCCTTATATAGTATCGTCTTCTAACATAATATATCTTCAGGGTTTGAAGGCTTTAGGGTTTGAATTTTAAAAAACCCTTTCTTAGTACACCCATACGCATCAAAACACAGACATTCTGCTAATTTTAATGTCTCTACGACCAGCGGTTTAGGCTGTGCGTTGTCTCTAGGTCAATCAGACAGTCAGGACTTTGAGTTTTAGGCAATGATATTGGTTTTAGGTATCTATAAAATGTATTGATTATTGTAGGTACCTGATTAATTGACGTGCTATAGTATAATTATTATGTAAAAGTTACCACAGTTTTAAAGACCGTTGCGTGCCATTCTGATTTTGTTATTGTTTAAATATAGCTATGGTTGTGAAAATATAATAATAAGAATTCATATTTTTCGGTTTGTAACTTTCATAGATGTAAGAAATTACTTATAGTTAGCAAAATAAGTACAAAATAAAGAATTATTAAAAAATATCTATACTTCTGTACTAATATTATAAAGAGGTAAAGTTTGTGTGTTTCTTAAATTGTAAGGGGTAATCTCGGGATCTACTGAACCGATTTTAAAAATTCTTTCACCAATAGAAAGCCACGTCATTCGTGAGTGTCGTTGGCTATATATTTTATTGGAAAACTGGAATTTACACCCAGCGAAGTCGGGTCCCGGGTCGCTAGTATATTATAAAGAGGTAAAGTTTGTGTGTTTGTATATTTGTTAAATTGTAAAGGGATATCTCGGGATCTACTGAACCGATTTTAAAAATTCTTTCACCAATAGAAAGCCACGTCATTCGTGAGTGTCAGAGTCTATATTTTATTGGAAAACTGGGATTTACACCCGAGCGAAGCCGGGTCTCGGGTCTCTAGTAATATAAATTTATAATCTCGTTGTATTCCTGCAATTAATCACCAAACTCTTTTTGATATATTGTACAGTAGTTGTAAAATCATAACAAATTAGATACCCACAATTCTTAAATTAAAATGTAAAGTTATTTTTTGTTATTATGAAAATATAAGAAAATATGTATTACTCTGTAAAATATTCCTTCGTGCAATAAATGAGTGTGTCACATACATTAAAAAACATTAATAAATTATCACTGCAATATACACTTATATAAACTTACTCATTATTTATTTTCAAAAATAAACGTGCTATAAGTACTTAAAACTAAAAGCTCCGAGGTTATATCACGAGGAAAAATAAGCAATAAAAGCGTATGTACACATAAGATCCATGTTTTGTTTATACCTAAACAGCAAAAAAGGTGTATGTTTATTTACCAACAGTTACTTAAGAAAAACCCTAATACAATAAATAGGTAATTGTTAATTTTCCCTGTAGTATGAAAATAGTAAATCTATCTTTGATTTCAGTAAATACATATTAAAGAGCTCATTTTGAGGCTTCTTATGATATATGATACAAAGTACTATCATTATTAGTTCAGGCAATATTCCAGAAACAAACTGTTTTTTGGCTCTCCTGTAAAGTTGGTGTTTTCCAGATACGCCTTTGTTGTACGGGGTGTGCGATATAGCCAAAAATTTATTATCACCAAAGTCCACTGGTATTCTATGAAGTTATTACCAGAATTACTCCGAATAAGCACACAGAAAAGGTGCCCTCAATAATGTAGAGTACTAAAGGATAATTTGGAACGAAATATCAAAGGTATAATTATAGAAGGGGTGGAAGAATGTAGATTGCATTATTGAAACTGAGTATTATTATGCTATTATTTTGTGTAATATTTGAGGTATTATGTAAACTCATTGAGTAATAACAAAATTGATATATAGATAATGTCATATGTAAAATGTGGTTTCCGTGAATGTGCTTATCTTTAGTAAATTGAATACTTAGTCATTGACTATATAAACAAATTAAATTGTGTTGTATATGTTGTGATATGTATTATAGCATCATCATTAGACATAAGCCTTTTCAAATTTATAGATGCTTTAATTTTGATGTATTTTTAACCAACTTTAAAAGGAGCTTCCCGTTTTTACTGTACCTATATTTGTATGAATTTTTTTTTGCAATTATCTCGCGTTTGGTTTAACCGATTTTAATGCGGTTTCAGAAAAGTACTATACATTCTGGAGAAAGTTTTAGTATTCATAACTGGCTTACAAAGGACGGTCGTTTTTTTAAGTAGGTTACTTAAGAATACATTAAAGCAATTTCTTCCTAAATTTCTATTTTTACGAAGCTACTAACCAACTAGGCACTTATCAAGTAAAATAAAAATAAAAAGAAAACTAAAATGTAATAGACTCACGGATTTTTCTTTGTTCTGTGAATAGACTCGTACAAAATTATGAAGAGTTAAATATTGATCTACTTATCTACAAGGTTCGCTAAAACTTATGATAAGCTTGAATGCTCACATAATGTAACGAGCATAGGGATTGCAATCTGAGAAATCGAATTCGGTAATCTAGTAGCATCTTTAAAATCAAATTCCGACAAATTCGATTCAGATAATGTTAGATTAAAAATAAAATCCATGACCAAATCCAGCTGGATCGATAGAATTACGAAATTTGAGGTCTACGAACCGTTAAGTTTTTATGTTAATCAACTATGCATGGTGTATGTTTAAAGTTAATAAAAATAAATATCCGAATTGACAACCTTCTCCTTTTTTGAAGTCGAAGTGTCTAGAATATTTTTTTATAATGGTTATAACTTACTTTTTAATATCAACAATAACGCATCTTAATGTTCTTTGAAGTCACGTACCAAACTTACTGGGACCAACGAGACGGGAAATGTTTCCCACAAGAGGTAACACTCGGGTAATATAAGTTTATTCGCAGTAAAACGAAAGTATCTTTAGTGCCTGGTTTCGTAACTTTTGAAGGAGTCGTAAAGGTAACAATGTCACAAAATATTTGGAGATTTTAATCCACTCTCAGAACTAAATGAGCCATTTTATTTTGGATGATGAAAGTATGTTTGCACGTTTTACTACATCATAGTTGCAAAAATAGCTGCATAGTTAAAAAGTTCAATTATGGCTTTGTTGCAAAATTGTGGTTTGGTATGATGATGGATGCTATTGTTTAGTTTCTGGCATAAGTAACTGAAATTAGATGATAATATGAATTTTATGTACGTCTATTTTATTTTACCATGCTTTTATTGGCGTTCAGCAGGATGAATGGATCGAACGAGATAATACCTATACATGAGACAAAGCACAAAGTGGCTGAACACTATTTTTCTTTAATAGGTTTCTTAATCCGAAGGTACCAAATAAATCATCATAGGTACAGTACTGAATAGTACCAAATAGGTACTAAAAAGTGTACGGGGTCTCATGCACATATCTCCATATTAATCTGTTTGATCCAATCATCCTGAAGAACGCTTTTATTCTCCAAATTATCTGATTGTAGTCAGTTTCGTTGTGATGTTTAAAATCTTTTTAAATTTAGACAATGATTTAAAAAAAACTGGAATAAGCATAGACTAATGGGGGAGGCAGAGGATTGGGAACTGGCACTCTTTGGAAAAGGTCTATGTACAGTTAGTGCATAGGCTAATTGATAGAGAATTATTATGACTAATATTTATATTTTTTACATTTTAGACTACCGTTGTAGCAAAACAAAAAGTACACAGTTGCTAGTTAACCAGAACTCTACAACAAGTCACTCTAGTATTGTTCCAGATATCGAAGCACCACATTTCATTATGATACTGCACTGTTTAAATTCATGAAAGCGAAGATATATTCACAAATCTGTGATAGCAAAACTGATCACAATTGCAAACCACACGTTGCAATCCCAGCGACAGTATTATGTAGGTATTGGTTTACAGTGTATATTGTGTTTTGCATTATTGTTGATCTTTGTGTACATGCGTACACTATTCATGAGACGCTTACAACACTGTTTATTCGATGCACGCAAAGGGTAAGTAAGGATTGGTACGAGTGCTGTATTTTGTTTATACTGTCGATTGATGGCACTTGTGAAAATGTGCTTAATTCTATACACTTTTTTTATAATAATTATATTTAAGGAATTTATATTGTAATCGTTTTATCAAATCAATATTAAACTCCAAAGAACAGAAAATCTCTGTTCTAAATTAAAATAAATCCGAATGAATGCTTCGTTTGCGAAGAATTGTTTCAATTTGATTGTGTTTATTAAATTACCGCATTTATAGGCCGAAATTGAGGAAGTATCGACAGCTGCCTTGAAGTCTACATTTTATTATGTAAATATATTATATGTTTTATTGTGATTCGATGTCAATCTAGGCTTTATGTAAATGGGGTTTATGGTATCTTACTAATTTGGAGGATCAAATCAACCCCGTCCGCTATCTGATCAACCTGCCAATCTACAGACCCCTGGTGCAGGTTTCCTCTTAGAGTCTTCTCTCATAATAGGCAATGTCACAGAATACCTAATAGTTGGCAATGTTTGGTTTACACGTACAAGTAAAAACATTACCCTCCTTTCTTCGGCAGTCGGGTAAAAAAGTAAAACCTTAAGAATATAAACCTACGCGGCTACGCGGCGAATGGCACTACACCTTTTAAGATATTAGATATTAGCAATAAACCAACACATCATCTAATCAATTACGTGCACAGTCGCGGTTATTCCCTCACGTAGTTTTACAACTTGTGCTCGCAAGGTAAAAGTATTTTTATATTAAGGCCCAGCGAATAAAGCAGTTTATTGAGTTTACTAGAAAGCTCCAAGGATCAGACTGGACTAACTGTAGCTTTTGACTTTGTTCAATCTTTTGTACGGTCTCTTATATTTCGCTTCTGTTCATAAATAATTTTTACTCTGTTTACTCGAATATTGCCACCCGCAAATGGTAAGAATGAGGAAGAAGAGGAGTAGAGGAAAATAGGAATATAAAATAATGAATATATCAATTTCATAAAAATGCATCGCTTCACCTAAAAAAGGAGCGTGAATAAAATTACTACTGAAATTTAAAAGATACATATAATTTTTGATACTAATCTATTCCTATATCAATTTTAGCCAGCTACAGACTAAATAATAGTACTGATGCAGTTCAATAATTTCAACGTGAATGATTATAGATTATACAATCATGTTTTATATAGCAGAATATTAAGCTTTATTTTAAGTTGCATAATATATACAGTATTTGAGTGCGATACATTACAGAGATGCAGACGGAATATTATACCTGCGTCATAATTTGCAGTGCAGTGTATGAATATTGTAAATGTCCTGATTAGGCGCTTGTAACCACGTCTTGTGATCATCAGACGTATGTATGCCTTTGAATATTCAACAGGGCAATTACTAGTTAAATCTCTGGTGCCTTGTCGAATTATCCCGTTACTATAGAACATTTTCGAGTTGCAATTATTAAACTGTATGAGTAGAAATGAAATAACTTAGTTTTAATATCACTTCTGTAAGATGTATGGGGTCCCATCAAGAGCCTTGGCACAAAGTCAACTTCACCTGCACAACCTCCGATATATTTACTGATTAGCGGATGAGATTCCGGTACAGGCTTTCTTCTCTAAGTTTGGGGATTAGGTGGCAGTCCTTAAGCCGCATAAGGCAAATCTGAAAGTGCAGGAGTAACCAGACTCCTGGTTTCGAAGTGAAAGTCTCGGATGCTACGAGGAAATACGCTAAAATGATGATGTTATCTTCACTGATGATGATTTTGATATTTCCTAAGTCAATCAATTGGTCTTCATCTTACTAGTTTCATTGAAGACATGACCATAAATACCTAATCAAATTTCAAAATGACATCAATCGGAAGCAATTTTGAAAAATAAAAGATATTAATCATTAATTATTAAATTTAACTAGGTCTGCCAAATCCTTTTTAGGTTTCTTAAGTGATTTCTGGTTTTCAATTCGCATTAAGGAACTATAAAGATTTTAAATTGATTGCAACGAACCATGGTGGCTGAAATTTTAATCCACTAACGAAAAACAATTACTCGAAATAAATTTATTCATTCATTCATTCGTTCATCCTTCTATTCAGTCCGTTATTCATGCATTTATTCGTTTATTGATTAAAAATCTAATCAAAAGATTATCATCATTGTCTGGTTCATGTGTGATGATCGAACGGCACAAAAATAATTTCAGCGGTTGAGACGCGTACCTGCCCGAGTAACGACCTTAGTAATGTCTGTTAGAGCATTTAATACTCGCAGTCGTCTTTAAACACGTACTTCAGATATCAGTGAGTGTGTGCAAAACCGAGAAACCAACTCCTGACGAGATAATCCTTATGTTAATATTCACGCCGGCACAGGATTGTTAGGTTGCGATGTCTGTACTGGGGATGTTAACGCAGTTTCTGGGATTATACTGATATGATCTTGGGAAATTCAATTAAAGGTTGCGAGTTTGTTTCCTAATAACAAACTATTAACGTGATTATGTATATTGTAGATATTTCCTTTCAATTAAATTTTTGAAGCAATCGGTACGTACCTATGTTGACTATTCCTATAGATTGAGCTCGGAAAAAGAGAACTCGCGACCAGTCTCTTATAGGGAAAATACTGTGACCAACAGAGTTACCTAGACACAACGTAAATATTCAAAATCTTTGCGTAATCTAAAAACAATTTTTCAAACTGATTTTAACATTGTTTCCGTAGTTCGTTAGAATTACAGCAGATGACTCTATCGGAGCCCAACCCGTAAAATTAATGTTTTGGACAATTTCGAATATTTACGACGTGTACGACGAAGTATTCCCCCTGTAAGGGACGGGTCGCGAGTAGATCTAAATTTATAGAAATTTTCTTCTGTACTTCGCAGGATCTACAGTATTCCGGATAGTGAAGCTATTGGCAAGCCTAGATAACTGTAATCAAATCGAAATGAAATTCATACGACCTTTATGACACAATACATCCAGTTCGCTCGTTGTGAGTGGCTGACAGATTTTATTCAGTAATATCCTTTAGAGGTGCGCCGTTAATATTTTATTATCTCATCACTCTTAGAGCGCGGTTGACGTCAAACATTTTTAGTTCTGGCTTAATTAACAAATGTATTTCTGATGTTCGTCGCTGAGTTGATGGAACACAATAAAAGAATTAAAGCTGCAGTCAAAGAATATTATTATAACAATTATGATTGAAAAGTGCATTTACCCCATAAACTCGATTTTGATATTTTTAAATGTTTAATTGTAGCGTTTATAGAATTATACCTTTTAAATGATAAAGAATTTTTCCAATAAGTGGGGTTAGTGGGGTAAATTATTGACTATGTTTAAACTTATATTCACACTGCTTAAGATGGATTTAATGGCAATCTGTGAGTGTTACAACGGACTACATACATGATAGATTAATAAGAATTGAAATATAAATATATTCAACAAAAAAAAACAGGTATTAAAAGCATAATAAATACTAAATTAACATTCTAAAGGCTCAAAAGTAATAAAAAGAGGGAGAAGAAAGGCTTAGAAGAGTGAGTTTTAATGATTGAACCGGCAATGGGATCCCAAGAGCCCTGAAAAAAATCGTCGCAATTTCATAAAGTAACACAAGGGATTCGATAGATGAAACTAAAATGCAATACAGTTTAATCCATATCCTGTCTCCATTATCAGATTAGTTTGATATTATCAAATTATTTAAGTAATTTCATTTATAAGTTAACTTAACATAAGGTATATTTTATTAAGTAACATTAGGTATATTTTATTGAATTTCAAAATGATAGAAGTTGGTCAAAAAGATTTTATCTACTTTCATAGTTCTTTACCAGATGAAACTGATAAAAACGTGGCAAGAATTTGGCTTAAGCGCCATGGTATAAATAAATTCACTTAATCTTGGGAACGAAGCCAGGTATAATAAGGTTATAATTTCTTCTTACCCTGCCTAAGCGTTTATACAATGTATATATCTACATAAACTGTTCGTCGGTCGTAAACCATTGCTTGTACTATGAGTTATTTGATTACGTGGAACGGTCTCGGCACCGACCGGAACATAACTGAGTTTATTGCTTACTTAAAGAACTACTGGAACCTCTCTTTGCTTATATTTTTTTTTATTTTTAATGATTCTCTCCTAAAAAAATAGCTTATGAACTAAGACAAGTTCTCAAAATCAGGCGAGCTGTGGTAGATGTAAAAATATAGATATCAAAAGATTTCAGGTAACCCTTTGCAACAGATATTTTATCCCATCAATCGTAATTCGTACCCCAGTAACTAAGTAAATCAGCTTGAAAGACAATGGCTCTTGTACCGCCCTATCCACTCGTAATGAGAAAATGTCTAAACCAACCTTGCCGAAATAGATTTATTATTTTCATCAATAGATATAAATTGGTAAGATTCCCTTATTCTTCAGAGATAACTCTGTCCTTATCCGAAAGTTACGACGTGTAATTATTTCTGCTTCCCAATTATATTTCTGACGCAGTCGTAATTTAGTTTCAAAAATATCCTTTTTTGTTTAATCTTAACAAATATTATCCTTACTTAATTTTTGTAATGTGTCTTGAACCTTAGATCATAAGGACCAGATTGCATTGAAGAGTCCTGTGCTTCTTGAAGCTATGTCGTTACTTTGTTTAGGAGCCGGGTCAGCGGGCTATTTCGGCAGGTGTCACAATCATTGGAACATTATGGCTTGTTCCCTGTATTTTTTTCAGAATGAATATTTCTTTTCATTTATTTCCTTATACCTATTGACTTTATTGAGTATTTGAGTCATACTACTGATACTTTTGACGCATCTTGTCAAAAATTTCCTTAGACATTATGTTATTGTATCAGTATAATGTATTAACACGTAATGTCCTTTGATTACCAATATAGCAAATTTATTATGAGTAGATAATAAAAAGGAACACGAATAACGGTGTTTTCTGAAATAAATGGTTCTCTTATCTAGTATTAGATGAATAGGTAGGTACCTACCTACCTATTGTTTAACCCGTACAAATTCTACAAAATATTATTGAATAAGAGTAGTCGACGCAGGAAAACAGAAACAGGTTAATTAAATATTTACATTGGGAAAGTCGGTCAACGCAATTCAGCTCTTACGTAATATAATAGTTTGCTGTGAGCTTACCTCAGGGGTACAATCGGACTACAGATAGCGAGGTGTTTGATTTAAGATGACGCTTTAGGAGACAAAAGCGTGAAGTATCATTTGGCATCAAAGCCCGCGGGGTGCCAGTTCGGCCAAGAAGTCAGCGTTGCGGAAAATAGCCTGCTCAGGAGCTCACGATACTAAAGAACCGACGCCGCCGGCTACCCTTTAAGTTTCGATTACGTATTTTATTTATGATAAGGGCTACGAGCCAAGAACACTCGTTTTAAAGCGCGTTTATATTATAAGAGGGTTATATCAGTCTGCAATAGTGCACTCCATTAGGATTGACCCTTGTAAGGTGCGGTGCGAGAAAATTTTATGATGCTATTTGGTTACAGATTTCAGAAACTGAGTTTTAGTAAAAGTATGAACTGAACTAGGGAAGAGTGGTTCATATTATAACGTAAAATAGGTATTAGAAATTGTTTTGTTGTTACTTAAAATGAGGATATTCATCTTTGTCCTTTATTTTTACTTTTTTTATCATGCGGAAATTCCCATGGATACCACTCCTGTCGGCAATCGGGGGTGATTATGTCGGGATCGAACCGACTAAAACCGCAGGACGGCTTGGGTCTTAATTACTGGGGTGTTAACCAATAGGCATATCCCACGCACCCTAGCTGACCCTGGGCCATCTACGGTTTTAAGATGGCCCCCTCGACCCCCCAAAATTGCGGAGGGGCAAGCATCGCGTCACTTCACCGATGGTGGGGTGTAGGGTGACAGGCGGCCGTCCTGACACCCAACCGCCGGCCCGCGGGCAATCAGCACGTCCCCCGCTCGATCCCCACTGTGCCCTCTGCTAGTCAGAGGGACATGTGGAGAGCCTAGGAGCAGCCCTCTAGAGGGCCACTCCCACTCCTATCAATGGTAATCCTGTTACTACAGATTTTTGCAGCGCTTTGTAATAGGCACTTAATGAATTGTTTTACGGTGGGTAAATTTAGGGGTTGATGTCAAGTCTATGGTGATTTTGAAAATCCACGAGGATATTGTACCTAATAGCTACAGACGTAGTCACATTAATATTTTTTACAGTTACATTTATTTTGAGTGCAGACTTGACATGATTTGTCAATGCCGAGTTGCTACTTGCTAGAATCTCAGATGGCGTTTAGAGAGGTGCACGTGCACGTGTTAGACGTCGCACGCCGTTTTGAGCCTACTTTTAATAGGACGATGACAACTGAAGATCTTTTAGTATTCTTCGGTGCCAGATGCGGCTTTTGTCAGATGAAAATGTAGTTATTTCTCGCTTCCCTTTCCATCGACTATTTGTACTTTCAACACTCCTTGGGAAAAGGCTACGGCCTCTTTCCTGCAAAAACTTCTAACTCGAGATTGAGGTGAAAGACTAGAGAATTATTTTACGAATATTTAAAACACAGAATCGCATTATATCAGTGAAAGCAAACGATTATTGCTCCTACTACTTTAAATAAGCGCCACGAAACTTCACCACAACGGGTTTGTAAATGATACCCTACTCGACTGTGAGAATGATGACTGAGTTTATCACGCTGATTTTGAGGATCAACAAATAAGTACTCAACGTTGAATAAACATTACGTGGAAATGTTAGCTTATAAAAGATTTGGTATAGTATGTAACGTGTGTGATCGGTTATGGGTCAATTTACCGAAATGCAGTGACGTAACAGTACTTACCTACTGGCGAGTGCTTTTAAGAAAACGTTCCAAGCGTGAAAGACGTACCTAAAGACTATAATATAGGAAGCTGTTTTATTTATTCTGTACATAACTCATTTTTATCTAAGGTTCAGGGTATTGGAAATATAGGTATATACATAACATCATAATCTACTTATTTCGAAATGGTTCAGAATCCACTGGTCCCCTGAAATTCGCACTCTGTGCCCACTCGTCCCCTCAATGTTTGAGGTTTCTACTCGTTCCCTGGTCTATTATTTATGTCAAAATAATTTATTTCAACCTACGTAGGTATCATCTGTTTTATTAATATATATATAGCTGCTCGTGCTGATTCACTCACTCATTGGTCACCTCTCCTGAACAATTTTGTATGAAAATTTTTTTTTTCACCGATGGTTACGTATAGAGGATGGAAATTCATTCGGAGGAAAAATATGGAGAGAGCTGATGATGGAGGATTTCGGAGACGGGTGAAGAGCACGCTTAAGGTATTGAAGATAGGTTGGTGGTGCTTGAGCAAATGTCACTCGAAACGTCATTCAATTGCCAGTGACCTGAAAAAAAATTCAAAATGGCGAAAAAAAAATGGCCGCCATAGAAATTTCCTCGGTGTCCATCTCGGAGAGTATAAAAGATGGAAGAGTAGTTTCTTCGCAAAAGATGATCAGGATCCAAAGGTCTACTCGATGAATAGAAAAAAAATTCAAGATGGTGGAATTTATTTTTCTATAGAAAATGTATGGCGAACATTGAATAGACTACAAGTTTTGAACTATGCAAGACTTTGATTTATACATAGTTTCTTTGGCGACGTACCCGTAGGACCTCCAAGTTTGGACCCTTTTTCAAAAGTGCCCTTACGACATCTTTTTTGGTACCCGTACGACCTCCAAAATAAAAATTATTAAAAAGGTGCCCGTACGACCTCTTTTTTAGAACCCGTAGGACCTCCAAAATTTTTAAAATGTTTTTGTGGAAGAACTCTTAGTCAGAAATATGTAGATAGATGATGATCGAGGGTTTGGAAGATGGGTGAGAAGCACGGCCAAGGTATTAGACATAGGTGAGGGCTGCTCAAACAAAAAAATACTTGGAACCCCATCCAATTGGCAGGGAGATGGAAATAAATCCAAAATGGCGGATTCAAGATGGCGTCAACACAAATGTCATGGGTGTCTCTCTCAGAAAGTATTAAAGATGGATGAATTGTGTTTCGGTTCACCTCTGCTGTATTTTTTTTCCCTGATGCTTTCATAATATATAAAGGACCAAAATTCATTCGGAGGAAAAATATGGAGATTTTGGAGACGGGTGAAGAGCACGGCCAAGGTATTGAAGAGAGGTAGGGAGTGCTCAAATAAAAACCACTCGGAATCTCATCCAATTGTCAGTGAGCTAAAAATATAACCAAAATGGCAGATTCAAGATGGCGCCCATACAATTAGCGACAGCGTCTATCTCACAAAGTATAATAGAAGATAGAAGAGAGGTTTTTTGGCAAAAGATGATAAGGACCTAGCCTAGAGGTCTACTCGATGAATAGAGAAAAAATTCAAAATGGAGAAATTTATTTTTCCA
Organism: Lithosia quadra; assembly: GCA_963576445.1. Lineage (NCBI taxonomy): Eukaryota > Metazoa > Arthropoda > Insecta > Lepidoptera > Erebidae > Lithosia > Lithosia quadra. The sequence continues at coordinate 12,760,487 of OY754874.1, forward strand.
AACAAAATATAAGGCGAATATTGAAGAGACAAATGTGCAAGACTTTGATATGCTTTTAACCGACTTCCAAAAAAGAGGTGGTTCTCAAAACGGCCCGTTTATTTTCATTTTTTTGCAAAGATTTTTTTAAATAAACAGTAGAAGTTTTCGTCTTGGTCCCATAAAAAAATCTGGATCCAACTCCTTAATCCTGATGCTGAAAGATTACTGCCCGCCTAGGCCCTAGGTTATCAAGATTCAGAAAGTGTTCATTGTGAATTAATATTATAGGTACCAAGCAACGACTTCATGGTTAGATTTCAAGTCCCAATCCCTCAACCCTGATAATGCAGGGTACAGCTGCGCTCACAAACTATAGTGATTCAGAAACTGCGGATGGTGCAATGTAATAATATTTTAAGTACCAAGCATAGACTACATAATTGAACTTCGGATCCCGACTCCGCAATCTTGATGCTGCAAGGTGCTGAACTCTTAAACCATGGGGATTCAAGAATTTCTTATATTTTTATTTATTCATGCACATATGCAACAGGCATTCTCTACCAGTCAACCTTATAGGTGGTGTAGAGAATAACATAGCATAGCATAGCATAGAGAATAACATAACAGCATTTTAGGCATCAAGCAACAGCTTCATGATTACACTTCAAGTCTGAAGTCCACAAACCTGATGATGCAGGGTACAACACTCCTAAACCATAGAGAATAAGGAACTGTTCCTGGCGAAATAATAGGTACCTATTGTAAATGCCGAGCATAGACCTATGTTAGGTATTGAATTCCAAGTCCCAACTTTTCAATCTAACCACAAATTCACGGTTTTCAGATTTTTCCCCTATGTCTGCTATAAGGCATACCGATGGGTAGATATGCCAAAGTGATTTAATTCAACGGGATTTCTTGATACGACACGACAGACAGACAGACAGACAACGATGTGATCCTATAAAGGTTCCTTTTTAGGGTTCCATACCTCAAACCCTAAAACGGAACCCTTATAGGATCACTTTGTTGTCTGTCTGTCTGTCGGTCTGTCAAGAAACCTACAGGGTACTTCCCGTAGACCTAGAATCATGAAATTTGGCAGGTAGGTAGGTTAGGGGGAAAATCTGAAAACCGTGAATTTGTGGCTACATTACACAAAAAAAATTAAATTGTGGTCATGAACTAATAATTAGTATTTTAAGTAAGATAACTATATCAAGTGGAGTATCATATGAAAGGGCTTCACCTGTGCATTCTGAAACAGCTTTTTGTTTATTTTTATACGTCATAGTTTTTGAATTATCGTGCAAAATGTCGAAAAAATACGACTGTAATACTGCCGTCCTTATCATAAACAACGCAATCGACATTTTTTACGAAATTGAGTTATTAGTATATTCGGAATCACGGAAACGAGATCTACCAGGATCAATCACTCATTTTTCGATATCTTTTATAGTTTTAGTTTTTTTGTTATTGATAAACAGCGTATTTGCCCCATTCTAAACCTATTACTAGTCATAAGCATCGTAAGCAAATTATGCGTTTCTCTTGACTATTTCAGTCAGAATTTAGATGTATGAAAATACTAATCATAAATAACGCATGCGGTACTAGTGATGTTTATAATTAGCAAAGTAAAATATTTTTAATAATGTGAACAGGTCATAAACGTACTTGCGCTATATATGATAAGTATTTGATATGAATTTAAACTAAATAGCAATAAGAAAAGTAACGCAATTATTACATTTGCGACTATTATGATTAGTAAAGTGTGTCAGAGTATGGGCAAGTCCGGGGTAAAGTGAGGGAGTCATGGGAGGCTTCTTTCAAGGTATCATATAAAATATTTATTAGAAAAACAAAATTGAAATAAATGCTTAAAGTAGGTGGGTAGGACTCTGTGGATGGTACGTTATTAACTTAGTTATAGGTATTTAGTTTATCACAATCGTTTTTATTGAAAGTCTTAATATATTGTACAAAAATTGAGATCAGGGTTTTTTTTTTGAGTATTAATATAGGTTATTATCTTTTCTTAGCAATATAAAACAATCTCAAAATAGCACAATAAATCTGTCAAATCTCTAGGTTACTACTTTTTACGTAAGAATAACAATTTACTAAGTACCTGAATAACAAATTAAAATGGGAATTAAAAAATATAGTCCCTGAATAGAACAAAAAACCGGTCATTTTGAGTTAAATCATTGGCATCTAAAACAAATGAATTATACCAAAGATGTTTTCAATTTTCTGGCATTAGAGGAACAAGCTTTGAAATAAGTAATGGTTGTACCTTTGCAGAAACTGTAGAAAATTCCTGTAATTTTATCACTCTAGCTTGCAAAAAATCAAGATTCTGAAACTTTTACATTTAAGTATCGAGTTTGATTCCGGCCTGACAGTACCAATGTGAATTTCACTTTTTGGAATTGATATGCGCTAACCACACGATTTACGATTATTCTGCTGACGGTGAAGGAAAAACATCGTGAGAAAACCCACATGTCCTAGAAAAAATTCTAACGACCTGTCCGATGCACCAACCCGTAATTAGGACAGCGTTTGTGGATTAAAGCCTAAAGTTTTATCTGTAGTAAACTACAGATTTAACAGATTCATTGTTCTATTTTGAGATTGTTTTATATTGCTAAGAAAAGATAATTATATTGATACTCAAAGAAAACCTAATTTCAATATTTTTGTATAGGTAATAATATCAAGATTTGCGATTAAAATGATTGTGATAAACTAAATATAACTAAGTTAATAACGTACCGTTCACAGTGTGCTGACCGCTATCCACCTACTGCAAGCATTTATTTCATTTTTTTTATCTAATAAATATGGTATGATACCTTGAAAGTAGTTTTATTTTTTGTTCAGTTGCATAAAATTAAACGCATGTGGACTGCTCTTACCATTATTTGCTAGTCATGTTAAACGTATTTGCAACATATACGTTACAAAGGTGAACTTACATGTAAGTAATTCCACTGTCTTTGCTAGACATAAACATCACAAAGGCATCTTTCTAGACATAAACCACGCACTTGCCACACATGAGTTGCTTATGCCTGGTAAAGTAATATTATTGCAGTTCATGATTTCTAGTCTTAAACAATTTTTCGTCTTTAAAAATATTTAAATTAACTAAATTTATAAATATAGGATCGCCCATGCAAAGTTCACATATAAAGGCACGAAACAAAACAAAAATATTTGTAAGATTCGTTTTACTTTTAGAGGGACAATAAAAAAACGAAAAAAAACTTTAGGCGCCATTTACTCGAAAGTTACCGCCAAGCAAGTGCGTTGTTTATGATAAGGACGGCAGAATACGGAACCCTCCTTGCGCGAGCCTGACTCGCACTTGGCCGGTTTTTTCCTTTTGAGATACGGAACCCTAAAAATGACTCCTCACGATCCATTTTAACTTTTTGTGTTAAAATTCATGTTAAAAGTACATTTTTAGTTCTTAATTTAAAGGTGAACCATGAACCGTACTTTTGACATGATAGTTGACCCCTAGAGTTAAAATAGCGGGTGAGAAGTTATTTTTTACGCATTAAAAACACCTTTCTTAAGTTACCCGTGACTACTGTAGTAGGTACCTACCGCTAGCGGTACTTTAGTGTTTCTTGAAAAGAATCAGTGCTGGCAAAATAATGGGTAATTGTTATCCTACCGGTTGTGGCAGTTTGATAATTAGCACTAAAGGACCGCTGTTTAGCCCAGTAAAATCTTCAGAAAATCAGAATTCTTTTTTCGGCGTTAAAATTTTGAAAAAAAAAAGGATTTAATTAAAAAAAATTGAATAAGCACTATAAAACGACAAAGTGTTAGAGTGAACAAAAATTGTCAGGATGATTTCGAAAATCGAATATTTAAATGTCTAAGTAGGTATTTATTATTTTGTTGATAATAATAAAAACGGTTTTAAATTCTAACATTTAAAATAATAGGTTTATAATATTATGCTTAGAATTATACATAGTACATAACACTTAAGTAGAATGTTTGTTAATTTTTAGACGAATACGGACGATGTTCTTTTTTTAAATCCGGAGTGAAAAAAACAAAAGGCGGTACAAATATTTTACCTTTCAGATTTCGTTCTACGTTGTATTTCTTCTGCGTGGAGTGTTCTAATTGTTCTAAACATATTTTTAGAGATTTTTATCAATTGACCTGAGAAATATAACTACATTCTTAATATAATATTGAAAAATCGGTCAAGTGCGAGTTGGACTCGCAAAAAAGGGTGCCGTACCACCGTACAAGAAATAACACTTTATTTTTTAAATTTTCATGCTATAGCGGCAATAGAAATACACATTCTGTAAAAATTTCAACTCTCTACCTATTGCGGTTCAAGAGATACAGCCCGCTGACAGACAGAAGGATGGACGGATAGCGGAGGCTTAGTAATGGGGCCCGGTTGGAACCTTTCTGGTACAGAACCAAGAAAAACTGTTACATAATTACTTACACACCAAAACTTTAAATCCAAACGGACCCCTGTTCCAGGTTCCTTTTGTCCACTCATCTACGTGGTCCGCTTTAGCGGGCCGCGCACCCACGCGCCGTACTAGTTAATATATATATAGCTGCTCGTGCTGATTCACTCACTCATTGGTCACCTCTCCTGAACAATTTTGTATGAAATTTTTTTTTTTCACCGATGGTTACGTATAGAGGATGGAAATTCATTCGGAGGAAAAATATGGAGAGAGCTGATGATGGAGGATTTCGGAGACGGGTGAAGAGCACGCTTAAGGTATTGAAGATAGGTTGGTGGTGCTTGAGCAAATGTCACTCGAAACGGCATTCAATTGCCAGTGACCTGAAAAAAAATTCAAAATGGCGAAAAAAAAATGGCCGCCATAGAAATTTCCTCGGTGTCCATCTCGGAGAGTATAAAAGATGGAAGAGTAGTTTCTTCGCAAAAGATGATCAGGATCCAAAGGTCTACTCGATGAATAGAAAAAAAATTCAAGATGGTGGAATTTATTTTTCTATAGAAAATGTATGGCGAACATTGAATAGACTACAAGTTTTGAACTATGCAAGACTTTGATTTATACATAGTTTCTTTTTAAAATGTTTTTGTGGAAGAACTCTTAGTCAGAAATATGTAGATAGATGATGATCGAGAGTTTGGAAGATGGGTGAGAAGCACGGCCAAGGTATTAGACATAGGTGAGGGCTGCTCAAACAAAAAATACTTGGAACCTCATCCAATTGGCAGGGAGATGGAAATAAATCCAAAATGGCGGATTCAAGATGGCGTCAACACAAATGTCATGGGTGTCTCTCTCAGAAAGTATTAAAGATGGATGAATTGTGTTTCGGTTCACCTCTGCTGTATTTTTTTTCCCTGATGCTTTCATATAAAGGACGAAAATTCATTCGGAGGAAAAATATGGAGATTTTGGAGACGGGTGAAGAGCACGGCCAAGGTATTGAAGAGAGGTAGGGAGTGTTCAAATAAAAACCACTCGGAATCTCATCCAATTGTCAGTGAGCTAAAAATATAACCAAAATGGCAGATTCAAGATGGCGCCCATACAATTTTCGACAGCGTCTATCTCACAAAGTATAATAGAAGATAGAAGAGAGGTTTTTTGGCAAAAGATGATAAGGACCTAGCCTAGAGGTCTACTCGATGAATAGAGAAAAAATTCAAAATGGCGAAATTTATTTTTCCATACAAAATATAAGGCGAATATTGAAGAGACAAATGTGAAAGACTTTGATATGCTTTTAACCGACTTCCAAAAAAGAGGTAGTTCTCAAAACGGCCCGTTTATTTTCATTTTTTTGCAAAGATTTTTTTAAATAAACAGTAGAAGTTTTCGTCTTGGTCCCATAAAAAAATCTGGATCCAACTCCTTAATCCTGATGCTGAAAGATTACTTCCCGCCTAGGCCCTAGGTTATCAAGATTCAGAAAGTGTTCATTATGAATTAATATTATAGGTACCAAGCAACGACTTCATGGTTAGATTTCAAGTCCCAACCCCTCAACCCTGATTATGCAGGGTACAGCTGCGCTCACAAACTATAGTGATTCAGAAACTGCGGATGGTGCAATGCAATAATATTTTAAGTACCAAGTATAGACTAGGTACATAATTGAACTTCGGATCCCGACTCCGCAATCTTGATGCTCCAAGGTGCTGAATTCTGAAACCATGGGGATTCGAGAATTTCTTATATTTTTATTTATTTATAAAAACTTCATGCACAATATGCAACAGGCATTCTCTACCAGTCAAACTTATAGGTGGTGTAGAGAATAACATAGCATAGTATAAAATAGAGAATAACATAACAGCATTTTAGGCATCAAGCAACAGTTTCATGATTACACTTCAAGTCTGAATTCCACAAACCTGATGATGCAGGGTACAACACTCCTAAACCATAGAGAATAAGGAACTGTTTCTGGTGAAATAATAGGTACCTATTGTAAATGCCGAGCATAGACTTTTGTTAGGTATTGAATTCCAAGTCCCAACTTTTCAATCTAACCACAAATTCACGGTTTTCAGATTTTCCCCCCTATGTCTGCTATAAGGCATACCGATAGGTAGATATGCCAAAATGATTTAATTCAACGGGATTTCTTGACAAGACACGACAGACAAACAGACAGACAACGATGTGATCCTATAAAGGTTCCTTTTTAGGGTTCCATACCTCAAACCCTAAAACGGAACCCTTATAGGATCACTTTGTTGTCTGTCTGTCTGTCGGTCTGTCCATAAACCTACAGGGTACTTCCCGTAGACCTAGAATCATGAAATTTGGCAGGTAGGTAGGTTAGGGGGAAAATCTGAAAACCGTGAATTTGTGGCTACATTACACAAAAAAAATTAGATTGTGGTCATGAACTAATAATTAGTATTTTAAGTAAGATAACTATATCAAGTGGAGTATCATATGAAAGGGCTTCACCTGTGCATTCTGAAACAGCTTTTTGTTTATTTTTATACGTCATAGTTTTTGAATTATCGTGCAAAATGTCGAAAAAATACGACTGTAATACGGAACCCTTCTTGCGCGAGCCTGACTCGCACTTGGCCGGTTTTTCCTTTTGAGATACGGAACCCTAAAAATGACTCCTCACGATCCATTTTAACTTTTTGTGTTAAAATTCATGTTAAAAGTACAATTTTAGTTCTTAATTTAAAGGTGAACCATGAACCGTACTTTTGACATGATAGTTGACCCATAGAGTTAAAATAGCGGGTGAGAAGTTATTTTTTACGCATTAAAAACACCTTTCTTAAGTTACCCGTGACTACTGTAGTACGTTACGCTAGCGGTACTTTAGTGTTTCTTGAAAAGAATCAGTGCTGGCAAAATAATGGGTAATTGTTATCCTACCGGTTGCGGCAGTTTAATAATTAGTGTTATAGCTCCCCGGGGTCACGTGACCTGAGGAATATAACTACATTCTTAATATAATATTGAAAAATCGGTCAAGTGCGAGTTCGACTCGCAAAGAAGGGTGCCGTACCACCGTACAAGAAATAACACTTTATTTTTTAAATTTTCATGCTATAGCGGCAATAGAAATACCTACACATTCTGTGAAAATTTCAACTCTCTACCTATTGCGGTTCAAGAGATACAGCCCGCTGACAGACAGAAGGATGGACGGATAGCGGAGGCTTAGTAATGGGGCCCGGTTGGAACCTTTCTGGTACAGAACCAAGAAAAACTGTTACATAATTACTTACACACCAAAACTTTAAATCCAAACGGACCCCTGTTCCAGGTTCCTGTTGTCCACTCATCTACGTGGTCCGCTTTAGCGGGCCGCGCACCCACGCGCCCTACTAGTACTTTATATCGTTAGTTAGAGCGTTCGTTACTGAAGCAGAAATCGACAACTTTTCGCAAAGAAATCTACATGCTACTGAAAGTGGTGTTATTTTAAAAACATTGAAATCGTTTGCCGTCCATTCAAACATGAATGTATTAAACAAGATAAAAGATATTGAAGGTATAACTGAGTAAATCTATCCTAAATCCGATAAAATGTGTGGTGGATGGTGGTACCTACTTGCGAGGTGAGCGAGCACTGGTGTTGGTAAATACAAGGATTCACGAGTGCTTTAGATATATTATATTCAAGAAAATTTATTTAACTGATGGAACGGATTGAAGGCGACGCGATGGTTGGGAACAGTTGGGAAGGAAACTACCTAGTTACTTTTACGTAACTAGCCATTTTAATTTCAGGGTAAAACCTATCTCTACGTAAAAACATTTTCAAAAAAAAAGCACATAAAGTCCCACTTCTGTTGATCAACACAGCAGTATAATTGGAGTATAGCAATCTCATATTATGTACCGATATCTTAATTTTTACATGGAAAGATGTATGTGTAAAAGGAAAAAATCTCCTTGCCTGTCGTAAACCATTTCCTGTATAATAGGTTATTTGATTACGTGGTCCGGGCTCGGCGCCAGCAGGAACATAATTAAGTTTATTGCTTAGTTAAGTAACTACCTTAATCAGTCACACCTATATTTTTTATTTAAAATAATTAATTATAAGATACTAACAACGCGAGGGTGCGTGGGCCTTAAGTGGGTGGCGTGAGCCGGCGCCCTAGGCAACAGGACCCCAATAGAAAGACGTTGCCGCCTGCGGCTAATTCTAACTGAGGCGGGTGTGGCACTGTAGAAGGCTGCTCAGAGGCTCTCCACGTGTCCATTTATCTAGCAGAGGGTACTGTGGAGAGCAGGCAAGGGGCGAGCACGTAACGATGCTGCCTAATATCAACAATTATCATGTTCCAATTTGAATTTGCTTTCGAGGGTGGCTTCTTTAAGACCTAAAAACAGCACTGTTATTTAAACGGTTTTATTTAACTTGACCTGTTTGTTTGGGTCAAATCTAGTAATGGAAATTTGACCCCCTTTCAGTTGTTTGATTGGTCTGATATTTGGCAGAAATCTTTAGTTCTGGTGACAGTAAAATTTAAAAGCGTTTAACTTGTAAAATATTTTTTCACAATTTATATTAATATACAACATGATTTCAGCTCATCATATAATAAGAATCCTTTGCACCAAATATTTATAACATCAATTAATATGCCACAATAATTTCGTAAATGTGAAATCCCTGTGGTGCCGCTAAGCCCACTCTTCATGAGAAAATGCCTAAATCAACCTTTGCAAAATAGATTTTGGGAAGGTAGATAAATTGGTGAGGCTACCGTATTCTCTAGAGATAATTCTGTTCCAATCCCAAAGTTACGACGCGTAATGATATCATAATTATATTTGTGACGCAATCCTAATTTAGTTGCCAATATCCTTTTCTTTATTCTGAATAAATATTGTCATAGATTTATTCGTCACAGTATCTTCGAATTATGTGTCTTATATCGTTAAACATAAAGGCTAAATTTCATTGAAATCTCCTGTAGTTTTGAAGATATGTTGTTACTTTGTTTGGAAGTCGGGTCAGCGGCCGATATCGGCAGGTGTCACAAGCACCGGAACATTATGACATGAATCGTGCAATTTCTTTCAAAATGAATAAAATATATCTGATTTTTTCACTTATTTCCTGTTACCGATGCTATTTATTTGGACGTTATTGAGAATTTAGGTCATGCCACATACCACGGATATTTTCGACCCTTGAATGTTATTTTCGATTTACTTGTCCTTACATCATTATGTGACTATACATTCGCCAAGGAAGTGTCTTTGATGGCGGATATTATATGTAGTAAGTAGTGCTAAGAATAATATTATTATAATATTTCAAACAAAATAGGTAACAAGATTCGTCAAAAATTATATTTATTAGAATTTTGTTTAAAAAATTCTAAATAATACATAACTTAATCGCTTATAAGAGTTTACGACTGCAGCTCAAAATATTAGTTTGAAGTATTCATAACATGTAATGTACTTACCTTATGTATCAGCATTTATGAACTCGTATACTACAAATTTTAGAACATTAAACATAATTGGTTTTAAGAGTAAGTTCCAAACTTAGTGTTCCTGTTTGTTTCAACTCAATTGATAAACCTCTTTGAATAGAACTCAGGATCTATCGAATAAATTTTTTCTTTAAAAGATTTAAGTAAACCAATCTCTTTCCTTTATTATTAAGCTAGTGCACAACAAAGGAAATGAGTACAAATGGAGTCAAGATTGTGGAGCAAATAAATACAATTTCCCTAGTCGTTGGTCATTTGCACGAGACGTGCGTGCAAGCACATTTATCTAGATAGACAGGATTACCTATTTGTACTGTCTCGGTTCGAAGTGAACAGTAAATAGAATCGCAGTAATACTATTTTGTTCGAATTTGCTCTGTAAAAATTGCATGACATTCTTTGCACGAAACTACGCTACAATGACAATAAAAATGTATTAGAGATTGGAAAATCAACAGCAATTCAATACAAAGTGAAAATGTGCTGCAAATATTAGTTAAGTATTGCAATGAAATAATCTAAGGCAATGAAAAATGGTTTATCTCTTGTTTTTTAAAACAAGTTCATTGGTTCTCAGTTTGTTATAACTCGTTGGCGGAATTGAAAAAAAAAATGCGTAGAGTGCAAGTCGATGCCAATAAATCCAGCAGTGGACTCCAATAGTCTAAATTCTTCTAATAGTCTAAATTCTTCTAATAGTCTAAATTCTTCTAATAGTCTAAATTTTTCTATTCAGTCCGTCAATTTACTGCAACCCACTGGATGGTAGAAATAACTTCGTAACTACGTTTTTTCGTGTTAATGATTAATATTCAGGTACAATTTTTGGACTTTCCCCTCTTATTTTTAGTGTTGCTTTTAGCCATACTTATTTCATTTATTATTTTATGTCGACAGAACAAGCCCTTTTTCCAGAGCAATATACTGCAATAACAGATTTTTTCATTTCCTGGACATTTAGGTTTGATTATGTTTGTTTGCTCGTATTGTTCGGTACCTATAAGAAAGGAGACGGTTGGACTTATTGGAAGAGCACGGAAGAGATCGGAATACTTGCTATGATCTTATGACACCGGAAATCACTTATTTGCGAGAAGGGTGTAATTTGAACACATGTTACTTAGGTGGGACGAACCGATATCATTGACATTCACAGAACAAAGAAAAATCCTTTTGACATTACTGTGAATAATGATACAACTCTGATTTCGTATAAACGTTTGTAAGAGTTATACATCGTTCGTTCGACAGAGATAATAAGTCACAATGAGGCATTATGTTAAAGAATGTAATAATACCTTTTAAAGGGTACGTATGACATAAAAGTATTCACACTAGTAGGAGGTAGGTACGATTTACAATTTGTGATTTTTCCATTTATTAGCAAATGTATGTACTTGAGAACAGGAACAAAAATATGAGGTAGGTATACAAAAATAGATATACCAGACAGTTAGTCAGATGCCAGACTGTCTAACTGTAGCACTACTAACAAAATGAACTGTTAAAATATAGGTAGTCAATTGTCTTTCTGACTTGCCTGCATAGTGGCGTCAGAAAACCTTTTACTAACAACGTGAAGTATATATTGTGTCTGTGTAGAGCCCATGTTTTCGTCAAATTTGTCGTCGGGAATAGAAGGTGCGTCGCGTAGTAACGAGCCTCCGTCTTCGTCCGCGGTATGCGCGTCTTTCCACGAAGTAACAATAATTCATTCCACCTACCTGTCAACAATTTCACCGTTGTAATACGTTTCTACCTGTTTATTGTGGAATTTCTACTCTGACGAGAACAGTTCATTTATGTTTTACTAAAGAAAATATTTTTTCATCTGACCATACAACAAAATGAATGATGTTTACGTTTGTGTGGCAGCATTTTGTACGAACAACTGTCTAAAATTAAGTTTACCGAAGATTAAATTGTTTTGAGAAGAATATAAAAAATTGGTAGGTAAGGTTAATAACCTCTTCAATAAATTTTACATCATCATTTCAAGATGAGATCCCACTCGCTTCCAAGCCTTGAAACCCGGGCCCGGGCTTATAATAGTTTACACTGCCATGATTGGTGGTATTTTCGTAAGTCAAACCCCTGGGAAAACCTGTTTTTGTTTTCAGTGAACTCTATTCGCTCTTCTTGAGAAGTCAGCACCAGGTACCAGCGGCTCCTTTAAAACCTTCATTATAACATTTTTCGTATAGCAGTTTCGAGAAACCAGCAAAGTAAATGTAGAAATGTGAAAGAAGTAACGTAAACGTTTTCGTTACATCATAGCACAGAAGAATTCAGTAAACATCGTCAAACATGTTCTTAATATAAGACTCTTAAAGAAATTTACCGATGTATAACTTAATTTCTTCCAATCAAACAATTTTTCCAATCGCCTAAGCATGTTATTTATGGAGAAAAGTATTCTAAACCAAATAGAGTTGTTTACATACATCTTTGCGCGTCTCTAGCTACTTAATCAAACTTAAGGTACTTCAATTTTTTATTAATTTTGGTAAATGTTTATTGAAATAAACTATACGTGTTTCTTTTTCATTGGCATTCGAAAATAAATAATTATGAGGTAGGTGCATGAGGTCTCGAGTTCGATGCTTAGGCGGAGAAAAAAGTGTTACTGTGTGTTCCTGTTCGGAATATTTTAGCAATAGTCTGGAGTCACGAAAAAGTAGGTACCACTTCTCTCGGCATAAAGATCTGATGTCATAGGTACCTACTGGTCTTAATTGTTTTCACTTTGTATAACACCTTTCACATTACCTAATTGAGGCCGAAATATAATAGCGTCACGGAAGATCACCATTACAAGATTGCTAGCATCTGAAATGATGGCCTATACTTTTTAGACTTCACCCAAGTTTACCACTAAGAGGTGTAACGTCAACTTGATGGGCTAGCTATAAGCAAATAAAACAAATATTTAAACTTGGTGATATCCGGCGAGATTGGCATAAATACAAATACGTCCAGAATGACAAAAAAGTTGGATTAGCAACTTTTATTCCCTGTAGATATGAAACAACACGGTGAGAGCATTAGTAGATCAGACGATAAAAACTGACAGTTCTTCACAAATGCCGAGACCAGGTAATGGCCAAAACCTCAAGCTATCAAAACTTCTCAGTACTATACTCGTAATCTATTTGGGAGAGAATTTGGTTAAAATTATAAAGAAACGCATCGAGTAAAAAAGGTAGCACTTAATTGAGAAAAAAAAAACAAAAGAAAAGTTAGGTACATTGTGTACCTACATTTTACGCATGTATTTTTTGTAATATTTTGGCTCCATGACAATCTGTTAAGGATGTTTGGTGATATATATTGCTTCAATGTAAAATATCCTGATTCTAGGGTTATTCACTCAATGCGTGATGTCTGTCAGTCAGTGTTTTTCAGTAACTAACTATAGTTGAATGTTACATTCAGTACTCGATTCAATGGAAATTATCATAAATAAGTAAAATATTGTAAGGAGCTATACAAATATTATCTTTCCATTGTTATAAATTCCGTGACGACTAAAATTAAAACTATTATTTTTTACAGCTAGGCTAACTTCCAACGTTTGACAGATTTAAGTACTAACTAAACTAACTTATAGTTACAAATATAAAACTTAAGATATTTGTTTGTTCTTGTATCACTCAAAATTTGCAAGAGCAATTATGACGAAGCTTTAGAGTTTGCAAGAGTATCTTTAGCTAAAAGGATAGGGATACTTTATCGACGCTGGAGGTTCAGTAAATGGTAACAGTATATCTAGTCTATTTTCTTGGTTATATAATAAATACCAACTTCATAAGAAATGTGCACGGAGGAAATGTGTGAATAACGATAAAAGATATTAGAAGATCTGAAGCGTAATGGAAAAAGCTAAGAAGAATAATGAATATGTAGTTCTCCTGGTAGTAGATATTCACAATACCTACACATACAAAAGAAAAAGATGGTTTATTGTGTACAGCAGCGTAAGTCTAGCTAAATTTCTATGTCAATGTTTACGGGACCTAAGTCAGACGCAGGCTGTAACCCTTGTCATGTTTCGTGTAAGACTGAAATATATTCCTCGTAACGAAACACAGAAATTTTACTGTATTTTCATAATATAATGAGCGTCTATGCAAAGTTAAATATTTAACAATACCCTACCCTACCCGCCCTTATTTCGCTTCGGTTTATAAGAGTTTTTTTATTCGGTCCACAAAACAAGACAATACAATTTTTCAGCTATCGTAATTTGTAGATAATAAATAGCCTATGTCCATCGACAATAATACACCTTTCAAATGGTCAAAGAATTTTTCCAATCAGTACCTACAGTGACTCCTAAGATTACCCCAAACATATACCTACCTACCTATATTCACAAATTTCGGCCTCTTTCTTTGAGCTTGATTAATCAAAGTAGGCAAAAAAATAAGAAAAAACACTGTTTACGCGAAAGTAAATCCTAACTGTAATATTAATAATGTCTAAATGAGATTGTTTGTTTTCTTTCACGCAAAATTGTACTCAGATAGAAGACGACCGTGATCCCGGGAATCTGTTCCTGTGAACGTTACTTTATTCAGTTGGATAACATATAAACGGACTAAAATGACACACATATAAAATATTCCGTTTTATCGTGGTAGACATACTCATCATTACTCGAAAATTGTTGGACATTAACTTATTAACGAACTTGACATTAAAATCAAGCTACAAATACCGATGGCAACATTACCTAACTGCATAGCCCACTTACTTAGATTGAATGTCACACCTATCACAAGTATTCTCTATTAATCAAATAAAGATAGTGCGGGCATAGGTATACTCGTACTCAGTAGACGCATATTTTAGTCATAAAATTATCCATTTTCATATGGTCATAGTACAGCTAGGTGTCATACACGTGAATGATGTATACATGTGAGGTGTATAACCAACATGCTCACATACCTATTTTATTAGGTCACTCTCCGAGTGCACTGGCGAAGCTGACTTTTATAGCGGTCACTGATGCACATTTATGCACCCAAGGAGCGGCACTATATGGCAAACTTGCTAGGATGTGCTAAAATATCTACATACCTTTACAAAATATGTTAGATATCAGTGAGTTTCTGTTAGTGAACATGAAAACTTAATCTTATTTAGCTGATGTTAAATAAAATTTAATTTAATCTAAGGTTGAGTGAGTAGGTACCTGGGTGCGGGCCGGAACCTCCACGCGGTGCACCTGTGTAACGGAGACGGCAGCGCCTCCCACTTGCCAGGGGAGAATTGCAGCTGCCACCTCTCGATGCCCCCTTGGCAACTTAAAACTGTAGATGGCCCGGGGTCAGCTGGGGTGCGAGGTATATGTCTATTGAGTAACCTGAGGTAATTGAGACCCAATTCGTAATATATAATAGTTATACATATATCGACGGTCTAGAAAAGAAACGTTCTGAGTGCAAAAAAATAACACGTTTAAATATGAACCTTATACCTATCGATGGTGTAAAAGACAAACATGCTAATGCTAAAATTTTGCAATTAACACGATTCGATATGACAACTTACAAATTAATTACTATAATACCTTCATATTTAAGTCAAATAAATAATCCTTGCGGCTATTTTGTCATCTTGATACTTGATATCCAACTATTTGAAGTTAATTAGTGCATAACCGAATATTTAACCAAGATAAACCAATATTAGTACCTAACTCCAAAGACTTCTCACGTCTGCATAAATCAGACGGTGAATTTCATTTAGCATTGTCTAAGTTTCGAGTTAATATCAGGGAGTCCTAGGTAAGGAGACGATTGTGTCGGAACTCACAGCTCGTAATCACAAGACATCTTGCCACTACAATATGCACCCTAACGGTACATTTAATTGGTTTGCGCCAACCCTCTATGGTGCATACAATGATAAATAAACATAAGTACCACTGGGGTAGTGGTACTTATATATATTTTGGGTTCAAAGAGGGTATTTTTGGGTTAAGTTATAAATTATATCACCATTACTGACAGTGCTGTTACTAACTAGGTGATGCCTAATGAGTTCAATAAATTTTGCCCATTATTTCATCATTACTTTAGCACCTTGGTTTTGAGGCACCTATCTAAGATCACTTGGGTTACCGAGACGAATCTAACGATATGTTAATTAAAGAAATCCGTCCAGTGGTTTGAAAGATATGAGGTAATAAAGAATCTTACAAACATACATACATACATACAAGATACGCGCGAAAAAAAATTAATAAACCTTTTTTTATACTACGTAGGTGGCAGACAGGCACACGGCCCACCATGATGGGAAGCAGTCACCGTGGCCTATGGACGTGTGCAACACTTAAGACACGCGCTGCCTACCCTGAAGGGAAGGGCGGAGGGCTAGGTAGGGGTGTGGAGGCTAGAAAGGGGTGGGGGGAGGTGGGGTACAGTGATCTCTGGCTACCCTACTTACCGGCGGGAACACAATACGATGGTTATTTTGGCCGCGGTCTTCTGTAGGGCAGAGGTACTACCCCAGTTGGACTTCTTCTTGGCAGTCGGGTAAAAAGATGTCATAGAAGTTTGGAATTGATAGGACTTTATCTTAGGTAGTTAGTAGTTGGTAGGTATTTGTCTAACTAAAGCCAGACATGGGGTAGTACGGTCGTCCGTGTCCCTTTTAGTAAAACTAATACTCGTAAAACTAGATAATAAAAGTTAAGTGAGATCACGGAGCACTCCTAGTGCATGTATTGTTCTAGTTATAACAAACCATTTATTAGCAAACAAAACCATTTAGTACCATTTCTGGCATAAATTTTACCAGGTACATTAGTGGAACTTCGTGATAGTAGCCAATATTCCGTAAAATTATGTTTTTGCTATGCAAAATGAAGGATAAAACGTATGAATTTTACTGAGAATAATTTCTCATTGCTTCAGCTGGTTTTAATGCTGAAAAATGTAAACCGCAGTCGCAGCGGTGTGGTAGTATTAATGCATTCCTCGAGAACTTAGCTGTTGACTAATTACAGTAAATACACGGGCAAGATATCGTGTAACGTGTGTTGCTCCAAGGTAACAAATGACAATTTATATGATAGTGTGTTGAATTTGTAGAAGGATTTGTTTAAACTAATAACAATACTATAAATATAGGTATATAGGGTATAACTGAAGAGTTGATATCTGACAGGAATTTATGGAGGATTAAGACATGTTGCGCCGACCCCAAAAAATTGGGATAAGGGCAGGTATATGATGAATAAAGTATATATCCCACCAAAAACATACCTGTTAAAAAGGGGGACAAGTTCCTATCGGCTAATTGTTCGCCTAAAAAATATATAAAATGCATACTTTGCGTAGGTATTCTTATTATTTGTGAATATAGGAATGAGGGGAATAGGGTACCTACTGATCAGTCTGGGTGCTCGAAAGTGCCTTTTGGGTCCCCTTACACCCCCGTGTTTTAAGACTTGAGACGGCGTGCGGTTTTAGTCGGATCAAGTCTGACATAAACACCCCCATCCAACCTGTGGGGATTTCCGAACAAAATAAGTAGGTATGATCAGTGTAATGCTGTATTATCACCAAAGATGTCAATTACACATTTTTTGACTGCTCTTAATCAAATCAAATTATTTTATTTTCGGATTACAAAAGATCCAATATAACCTCAATTTAAGTGTACCCAATATTTTACACTTAAGTTGAGCTAAAACACGAAAGAGATAGCTAACAAACACAGCAAATGAAAACGTGACTCATTTATTTCAATCAACATTTCGTATTCTAAACAACGCTGTTTCTGTTATCAAATAAATTGTCTTTCTTTTTTGTAAACAAGTAATTGTGTTTGCCCTTTATCGTTCGTTGAATAATACTCTATTGTAAATGAACCTTCACGTTTGTGTCCACGGGTATCACTCACAGACTAATAAAGAATATTCTAGACACTTCATCAATTTATTGACGATATTTTTTTTTGTTTATTTATACCTACTCTATTTTACGTTTAGTTTGAGGATATTGGTCACGTCAGTATGACTTCATCTCGCCTAATGGCAAGCTAAAGGTAGTAATGGGAATGGAAGACACCGAGACACCGATAATGCAGAAGATTTTGTTAAAACACCAAACTTAAAAATTTGGTAGTTTAATTATTAGGGATTCGGACTTACGATCGAGAGGTTCCGGCTTCGAATCCCGGACCTCACACTACTGAAAGAAACTCACTTCTAACACAAGAAAATTAGCTTAGTTGAAGAGGTTAACGGGAATACCATCTAAAAATGTTGGTTACTCATAAAAAAAAAACAAAAGCTTAGGCGGGATTTCATAAGTGAAAATCCGTATCACGATAGTTATCTCTCATTTAATAAAATATGATATCACCTTGATTTCGTTTTCTGTTATTGACAATTACATAAACTAACATAATTACACGCATATATTATGTCCGGTATGTATGTATTTACGTAGAAATGTTACGTGTATACTGAACAATCTGTAACAAAAATCTAATTATACACATAAAGGAATCATTTAGAAGAGGTCTTTCTTCAAACAAATCGATACAGGAAGAACTGTGCCACTTGATATGGCGTAGGCATAATTGTGTAAATATTTGCGCTATTTGGCCGAAAGAAAATCACTTCCAGGTAACAATGACGTCAGTTACATTGGTTAGGGAAACGCTTGTTACAGGATAATAATACGAAAATATGAATGTAACATTCTGTTCGTATCAATTAACATAACTTAATCAGGATAGCAAAAGAAGTTTATTAAGAAAAAATAATAGAGTATATCATAATATTATATAAAAATACAGAGTGTTTTCGGGACCCCTAAAAAATCTTTGTAGCTCAAGTCAACCTTACCCACAGGCCTCTACCGCTGGCTTTCTTATCGAGGTTAGGAGGTCAGACGGCAGTCGCTCCCACAAAAGTCACGATAAGCTAAATCAATATGGAAGAGTTAAGAGATCCCACGCTCCAAAGTCTAATGCAATCGGGACTAATGATGTTATACAAAACCTAATTATGATTACTATTAATTATTTCACAAAACTGATTTACGAGGAAAAGTACTAAATCACTGAGATCGAGGACATTTGTAAGAAAAGCCAGGCGAACATGTAGGTATGACAGCAAAATATGAAAGTAAAAGGCGTTAGGTCATTATACCAGGATAAGATAAGATAGCAAGTTAAAAGAAGTCTCTGCCTTCGCCATTCAGTGGGACGGCGTAATAATTTTTTGTATATATTTTATACATTGACATAATATATATCTTTCTTATTTCGTAACGTGCCGAGTCGGACACAGGACTTATAAAATATTATCATTATCTCAAGCATCGTAAGTCAATAGACCCTGTGTCATTTCCCGGGACATGCAGCTACATAAACCACTTACCGGTCCCTCTCCCTTTTCATGCTTAACTTGTTCATTTTATTTATTCATCTTACCATCAGACGGTTATGTGTTTGTTTACGAACTTTGAAGTATAAAGAAAAAACAAAGGGTAAGATTAAATATGCATTTACGTAAAAGAATGGCTTTATTGTAGGTAGGTATGTATCAACAAAAACACTTCACAAACGATGGATTAAAAAGATCCTAAAAATAACTGTTAATTATAAATATTAGGTAGGTACATCAAAGAAAAATATTATTATTTAAACTTTATTTAAAGTTAGTTTTATATTATACTACGATTTTTAATGAGGTTATGTAGCATTTTTTACCGGTGAGTTTAGTAGGGTGCAGCGGTGTGGGTGGCTATGTCGAAATCAAACCTACTAAAACCACATGGGAATTATATATGGCAACCGGGACCGACGGCTTAGCGTGCTCTCCATTATTGCCCGTAAGTATTTTGCAATATAGGTACATTAAGAATGCACAACGGATGTGCCGAGATTTTGGTAAACAAAGGAATCAGGAAATTGCCTTCACTAACCGGTACAGTAAGCAGCTGGTATTATTTTTATACTATTTATACTGCTCCCCATAGTTCAATCTATCCGGATAAGTTAAGGCCAATCCTTACTTTGCATAATGACGGTTCGCCGCCTTCAAGGGGCGCGTATAAACCGAATTTAAGGGGTATTTCTTCACTTCCCCATACGTAATGTAATCAGTCAATCAGAAGTAGGTTTCTAGTTTAATATGCTAGTGACATTATTATCCTGTTTTTTTGTGACTTTATAAGGATTAGATTCTTTAGATTTAGATTAGATTTATAAGCAGTATCCTACGCTTATTTCCTATTATAATATTAAGTGTAAGTTTGTGAAGATGGCTAAACAAAGGAGATGGAAAATGGTGGGCCCAAATGTAATAAGTTGAGATATTATGATCTAAAAAATT
Source organism: Lithosia quadra (assembly GCA_963576445.1). Classification (NCBI taxonomy): domain Eukaryota; kingdom Metazoa; phylum Arthropoda; class Insecta; order Lepidoptera; family Erebidae; genus Lithosia; species Lithosia quadra. The sequence continues at coordinate 12,780,829 of OY754874.1, forward strand.
AGTCATATTTTTGTATCTTAGAATATGAAAAATCACCTCAATTCTCAATCTGGAAGCGGAGAAATATGAGAAAATAGTTTTCGTGAGATTATCGATTGAGTAATCGATTGCACAGTTACGAAAATAAAACATTTTGCAGTAAATAATTAACTCAAAATAATTAAATGCACTATATATACTTACATGCAATATACTTAGTGCATATAATTACAGTCATATTATACTGAAAAACCAATAATAATTATTATTGAATTCAAATCGATTCAAATCTCTCTTATATTACCTATTTTAGTCTATGTCACTGACGGTCACTGACATGACAAGTCAGTTGCCGACCGTTTTTGTTTGCTCACTCGTTTCGTGTTTTCTGATGCGTTTTGAGTGCTTTTTGGTGCTTTCCCGATTATTCGTCATTTTTTACGACCACTGCCCACTGCTTTGTATTTTACGGATTCTGACCCTGCCTACCTTGTACGACCCTTGCTTTCACCTTGGACACCGAACATCGCTCACATGTCCGACTTGGAATTGTTATTTTGGATTTTACCGCCGCCGGCTTTTGTGGATTGGATAGTAGTGAAACCTTAGTGAAACTATGGATCGCTGTGTGAATTGTGGGATATCTACTGATCACTGCAATACACTGGGCCACACTGGGCCGACGACCCTTACACGATGAAACAATTCTGTCCGTGATTCGTTTATAATAATGCATTATTGCAATTGTATTGTAGGTAAACGAACTGTAGGCTGTTGTGCTCATATAATGTGCATTATATGGTACCTTAGCTGGGCTAGGTACCAAGATCATGTAGTACCATCTGCACAATTTCTAGACAACATTTTAATTATAATAGAAGGCGAATAGAACATTATACCTATTAAATGTTTTTTACTTTATTTTAGACATCCTGTCCTTATCTCCTTACCTGTTACCTACCTATCGCTTGAAGCCGTTGACATTCATTCATATGATTTTTCAAACATTTTCTAGTAAATATAATAACTTTTAATGCAAAAGAACACATTTTGCACTTCAGGAATCAGCTGTTAGTTAAAGATTGTAACATAACCTCACTTTTACATAATCTCTTATATCTCTCTTCTCAGATTGACAAAATCCGCAGAATTTTCAGTGAAAGGTTGATAATATATAAGCTATTAATTGACACTACAACTAGGCCCAAGATTGTATGTAATCATTTCAGTCTCCTTTGGGTGAAATACACTTTTTATATCGGGAATAGGTTTCCATGACACATGGGAACGGAAATGGAGTTTGTCAGGACGAAGACGTGGGCAACAGCTACTTTGTTCTATTTGTCACAGAGTTGAATTATTTATATTTACCTACTTCCAAATCCTTCTGTGAAAGCGATATCCTGCGTTGTCATTTCCCTTTCAACCTACTTAAAAATTTGTTCATCCTATAGTGCGTGGTTGCAATGGATCGTACTCGATATTCGATTTAATAGGAATTGTATTGTTCACCATAAGGCCCCCATGTATTTTCCTTTTGTCTCCCGATCCCACAGTTGCCTGTAAGAGATTGCATTAGTGCGATAAGAACACCAACCGTATAAGCCACTGAACATAGTAATTAAGATTATTATTTGCATCCTTGTACTTAAGCTTTCCTATGATGTATAATCAACGTAGAATATTTTATCTTATAAAGTTGATATGTAACAAATTTCATTATTGGGACTTAACGCTCTTAAATCAATTAATTTCAGTTCAGGAATATAGAGATACACGGTATATAGGTAGTTCCATTTTCTACCTCAGCTGAACTGTGGTCTGGTCAGTTCACTTTTTATGATCATCATTAAATTATATCCGTTATCTTTCTATCTTATTATATCTCAGACTAAAATAATATATATTTTATACACAATGTAACGCATATTTTGAAATATCGACAATCATGAACACCCATTTTAAATTCTATAAAAACGGTAGTTTACAGCAGATCACATTTGTATCGTCCTTTTTACTGTAAGTATTGAAAGAAGTCAGTAAAATAAGTCTAGTTTAATTACTTTGATTTTCACAAAGCTTGTCCCGCTAATTGTGAAAATGGTAAGTACTTCGGCACGTAATTACTTACGACATTCATTGCTACTTTTGTAACATTTCGCGCGACAAGCTTTTTGAGAACCAAAGTAATTAAACTTAGAGTTTTTTATACATTATTGCAAATGGTGTGTATAAAATCTCTTTTTTACAGAAACCTTTTAAAAATTTATTTAGTAACATCAAAGGTGTTCAAAACAATGAGCAACTCATCTTCCCTCTTACAATGGCGACGCGGGGGCCGTAGTATTTGCGTCTATCCATCATCTTACCATCAAAACTCCGTGATTTTCTACGAACGTAAAAATGTATATGCAACCTTTTGAATATGCCTGTTTTGTATAACCCACAAAATGTGGGCTGGATAGCTTAAGAGAGTTTTTGTTGTCATACACATAGATTTTAACAAAATCATGTCTTTAATACCTATTTCATTGTTTACTTTTTGTGTAGGATATGCCAGTATGAGTTCGCTTCGCCTGATGGTCAAACTAAGGTGGCATCTTAAAAATGAGATGTACCATTATAAATACTGAAAATTCCACAATGATGGTCTTCAACTTGTCAAATATTTTGATTTCACTAATAAAATATTTGTAACGTTGACAACACGAAATAATACACGAGCTATTAGGTAATCGATGATAATACGCAGAAGTATAAATAGGGTTTATGTCAAAACTCAGTACTGATGCTGTGATTTTACCAACATTTAAACCCAAAGCACTTAGACCGTTAAAAGGATTATATTATTTAGACCATATATGCTCAATAGTTGCATTCGTAACGTGATGGAAAATATAAGCATGACTGCTCAAGTAGGTACCTACCTACTTAGATCCTTAACTAAAAATCAATGTATTTATATTTTGAATAAAATATGAGAACAGTTTGTACAGAGATTTATATTTTATGGCATTTCGACAACCTTATCTTTTGCAATTCTGTCAAAAAATAGACTCTTGAAGTTAATATTACTGTTATGTGGTGCTCAAGAATACCAAAAAGCCCACTGAGGCCCAGTAACGTCGAATGATTGTGACTGAGATTAAAGTATATATGTAGTGCATCAAAATTGGCACTAAATCACCAATTTCACATCAATTAGCCACGGCAGGGCTACAAAATGATTATGCTAATACACCAAGCAGGCAATTGCTTCCACGTTGGTACCGACGCTGTAATTAAAGTTCATCAGGCATTCGCATCGTGTCTTCAGCTGGCTTGTATATTGCTTTTGCTGCAAACCTACTACTTAAAATAGACCCTCATTATTTCCTATGTGCAACCCCTTAGTGGTCATGGCGACTGAGCTGAGCGGGGGGATGGGTGTCCGCCACTACAATGGATTTTACCTGTTTGCGGTTGCAAGGAGCTGCGTTAGCCTAACTACCGTCATAAATTGTACAAGTGGCGAAGCGGTTGAAGGTTTTTCGTGGCAAGTCTTTAGACAGTACTCAAGGGAACGGTTCAAGTGAAGATTTCTTGCGTGAATTAAGCTAGCGCTACACGTTTGGGAATTTACCTAGTGCTGTACTAATGTTAATGCAGGTAGCAGAAGCAGGCTCTCACTAGTTAAGTACCGCATTCTCGAAGCATGTATGTTCTAAATTTAATCTAAATTCTATTATGAACGTTGATTGCTTTGTGCAATAGGTTTTAATCAAACGATTGAAAGCTGTTTTGTATTTGGGGCAAGTGAAGATGTACTGGTGCATTAAAGTAATCAAAACTGGGAGTCTTCATTACTTTAATATTAAAAGGTTTAGTGTAGGCAACAAAAGAAGTTTACTTTTTCATTTACTCGGTAGACTAGTATTATAAATTCAAAGACTTATTTAATGTTTCGCTCTTCAACTTTAACCTAATGATCCTTATACATTTCAAAACAGCTATGAGAGCATTATTTTGAAGTTTAGCTTAAACATCTTTCATGGTAGTGACTTCATTCTGACCTCCCAGCCTTGAAAAGAAAGCCTCCGCCAAAGTCTTGTCAATCAGCAGGTGTACTGGCTTGCAGGCACAGGCTTCAAAGATCTTGTACTGAAAAATAAATCATTATAAAAAATCGCTTCGCTCGACCTCCCTCACAGTTCTGCTTACCTACTTCTACTGTATTCAGCTCTTTTCGGCTTGGTATATAGAGGTAATACTGCTAGTTTTCGTTACACAGCTCCGCTAGTCTCTGCAACATAGCTGCACTTATCTCCGGTTCAATAGATACACCAACCCGTATTCCGAGCTCCCCTCCGCACTTCTCATCTCATCTCCACCTTCAAATGACATTGTTTAAGGCAACCGAGTTTGTAATGCGACGCGGCTCGTTGGTTGCTGGCAGTCACTCTCTGGCTCAAGGGAAATTAAAACCGTTTATTTATCTACCTATAATATGGAAATTTATATTTAGTAATATTATATTATGCAAAGCGATTCTCGTTCAAGTATTCTCCTATGATTTGGAAATAAGCGGATTGCTTGTTGTGTTACCTAAAGAAAGTATCGTTAAATTGGAAATAATTATATTTATTGATACAACAAAGTAGGTTTAGTTAGGTCTAGGTAGAAACTATAGGTACTTGCAATGTGTATTTGGTGGTGGTAGTAATAACGTGGAGTGTTCTTATTTCACAGTGTAAATTTAAATCTTGCAAAGGACATTGATCGAATAGGTATCGTTGGTAGAGTCCACGGATTTGCAGTAGTTATTTTTGTTGTTGATGATGGCCTATCGCACAAGCAAAGAAGGTTCTAAGCTCAAGCCCTCTTGAAGGCCGAAGCTTCACTCCGCCACAGTAGAGTAAAAAATAGCTTGGACAAAGGTTTTCCGGTTTTTTGTACTTGTTGAACATCTATATCAACTACGAGAATCTATACAAATAATTACAATTATTTGTTTATACAGAATTATTATTAAACTATCTTAGGTAATTACAAAATAAAATATTTAATAATTACAATTGAAGTGTCTGTGTGTATTAAAAAAATAACCGGTTTTACGGGTTTACCTGGTACGTTTTATGATATTAAGTATGATGCAATTTTTCTATTTTTCTTTGCGAAGTCACGGACACAGCTAGAGTTTAAATGTACCTATGATACTAAACGGCTGTTACCCCAAAAATATTGGGCAGAGACAAATAAATACCAACATTTCATGACACAAAAATGTATTAAAGTTATATTTACTTATTTGCTCGCGTTACTGTGGTGAACTCCATACATTTAACTATTTTATTTTAACTTTATTTGCTTGTTAAGACCAGTCTTAAAGACAGAAAAATATTAAAGTTCATTCGTGCGTCTTGCTCTGATCGTGACTGGTTAGTAAAAGAGGGACGTATGGCAAAGTGCTAACTAAAAATCTTTTTCAAATATTTTAATGAAACAAATAAATTCAAAGTAAATCTATTCCCCGGCAGAATTGCAATATTGATTGAATGAAATAAACTTGAACCCAATCACATCAGTAAAAAAATGTATACCTATTATTGGTATTTATAATGATAATTGAGAGATTAGTTGTTTTTTATGAGACATTTCGTTTTATTTGTGTCTGATCTCTTTAAAGTATACCTATACGAGTATTTTAGTACAAGTAAACTACGGATGAAGTGTACTCAATATATGAAATAAATGACTAGCATATACCCACGTCGATTATAAAAATAACACCATTCATTCTACTAAAAATAGTAAAAAAGACCAACACATTGTAACGCACTAGCCTAGCTAGCCTACTTATACTCTATAGATAGCATACATCACTCGCGTACATCTCATCCACCCATCAACATTCGTTCACACATCATCATACACCTCATATACATTCATACCTTACGCATACATCCTCTCATACTTACATTCCTACCTACACTGCAACGGTTCGTGTGTTAGCTTCCCCTCTAGAACGCACAAGTACCCTGCCTATAACCTCTCTTCATCTACCTATGAATAAATTACAACTAATCGTCTACCGTTAAACTACTAGTTTGGCCATGTGATCGTTTAGCGGTATACAGAACCCAATTATGATCCGAAGTCTCCCTGACTCTATAAGATCTCTGGAATAGTCGGTTCCTACCCTCAACTACTTAAATCTGACGCCTAGCAACAAGCTATTAATCTAATTAACCTACCTATATTCCTACTACCTTTCATTTCACATTCCGCAAACCTCAACAAACCTACCCTACTGTTCATTTTTATAATCTATGACCTTCCGTATTAACAGTCGATCTCGTCAAAGTTACCCACACAATATCTCTCACTACCCAAACTATGTTTAAGACGAGCGTCCTTAGAAATAAATACTTAGTTTTAATATTAGTTATTATAAAATATCAGTTGCTAAACATTCTTATAAGATATTTGATTAAGTTATTTGTTTCCCCTTTTGCGTGTATCACTATATACGCCTACCTACTCTTTTATATTGCTTTGATTCCCCTTTTTGGCGTATAGTTGTATGAGTATACTTTACAATATTTGTGTTCCCCTTTTGGCGTACAATTATATAAGTTTACTTTAGACATTATTTGTTCCTCCTTTTGGGCGAATAATTAGGTAGGTATATAAGGTTTACTCTTTACAATATTGGTGTTCCCCCTTTTGGCGAAGGCTCCAACTCACGCCTATCGCGATGAGATACAACACATGATGGAAATATCTCCCTCCTGTCTTTAGCGAATTACATTCTAGTTATACAACTAGATATGCAAGGGTCGCACAGAACCGAGACAGCCGGAAATCCCATCCCAGTGTTCACATAATCTTTATGTTTAGAACACATAGTGTTACAATTGTAGGTATTATTAATCTCACTTTCTAACTAGATACGATAGACTCGTGTAAGGGTACACTGAATATTTAGTTCTACATGAAACTAAGTCCAATGACCAATCCATCAAACGGATAGTATTTGTGTAGGTATTTTGCCTTAAGTAAGGACTTTTAGATCGCTCCAATACTTGACACGTATGAGGCAGAATTCTACAGTATCCCTGGTTTAGAAGATATCTGTACAGGTGGGTAACCTGAAGCCAATAGATTTCGATGCAGTTCTCAGATTTGAGAGGTCTCAGCTAAACGTGAGGGTTGATCTAGATCTAGTTGACCCATTCTAACTATTACGATACAAGTAATGCAGAATAGCAAGTTTGATTAATGATTGATTCAAACGTCCAATCGATCGGTCACCAGATAATAGGTACTTAAGTCTTTCGGAACAAACTCAATACAATTACAAACTTAATGTAAGTAATGTTAGGTATATCAAATAATATTGATTTAGTTAAACAAGGTAAGCCCTTACAGATTCTGTCGCATATAACTAACTCTTAATGAGTAGCCAATGGTATTTATAGACATTAACTACGTCCAACAAACAATATTTCATGACAACACATCATACTAGTAATTGAAACGTAATAAAACATTAACCTTCAGTACCGTGAACATACCTCCCAGCACTAGAAGTCACCTCTAACACTCTCACTGCCTAGTCTTGATAAAGACTTAGGTATAGTAACCAACAGTCCGCACCATTTATACCTCCACTGACACAACTAGATAAGTTTATTATTGAACACTTGTTTATTAGAAACACAATGATTATAGTTTTCACTAACGAATAACCTCCCTAATAATTTAAGAATGAGTACCTAACCTACCTTCGATAAGATTATTATGTAAAGCAAGTTGGGAGAACGCCTCCATATTTGAATTAAACGTGTGGTGTGTGATGTACCCTGACTACGCTGTGAAGATGCAAGCTGGTCAGGCTTGGCTTTGAACCTAGTAACGACCGTGTGCTTGCCCATATCCACCAGCTGACGCTGAGGTTGTGAATATGAACCAACTAACTACTATTTTAGTGTATATATACATAGATACATAGAAGGCCAGACTGAACGTCTGAAGGTAAGGGCACTCCCTTCAGATACATCCATCTGGAGAGCTCTCCGACCCTGTAAACAGGAAAAGTCGAAGTCCGACCCGCTCTAGAGGGATCTCGGAACCCTAGCTATAAAAGATGGATATGGCTTGTGTTGCCACCGTTAGGTTTCCGCCACAACCCAATACCATGACTGGGGTTTTCCTATTTGGTCATCCCTAGTCTATTTCGGCAGCCGCAGCCCCTATTTCTAACCTACAACTATTCCCCACCTACTCTCGGCAAAAGACAGATTTTTATTGATCGCAGAACTGCCAGGCTCAGCAGCCCTGCAAGAGTACAAATGCTACTACATTCACATTAGTCCTCCCGCAACTAAAGGTGTCTTGGTTACGATCAATCCCTACCCCACTTCCCTTACGCGCCTCAACTCTTTGAAAACACAAAACAATTTATTAATGCAACCCCCTATTAATCTAATAGCAATTATAACCCGCACAACTTTACAATATATTGGATGTACTCACATCCCACGTGATAGAACATCCCACCCAAACTCGAACTTTAAAAGAAATTACATGTAATCTACAACAAGTTTCGTATCTATTACCCCGTTAATATGACAGAATTAACCCATCGCAATACAAATTTAGAATTAACACTATAAATTACAACTCAACAGTACTTACAAAATGGCTGTCTAAACCTATCTTAGAGATATGTTCGACTTTCTTCAGCTGGAGCCCGATGCCGAATGCACGAGAATTTCCACCGTTTCAACTACGATCCTATTTACCCCTTATACACTCTGCTCTCCTCCTATTGGTCCCCCCAACGCATCTCAACCACTTCCACTTATTCGAATAATACCTTTATTTGATAACTTTTAATCCGTTGTTTCAATAAAGTGTAATCCAATAAAAAAATTACTCAATTAATTATTTATGACGTAATCTAGTCCTATACTTCCCTATTTCTTAATATTTAAGGAAATCACATTAATTCATGCTATTATGATTACACATTTTCGTCCAATTTACCAAGCCACGCCATTATCAACTTGATATTTCTTTTAGCTATACATATCTCATTCACGCAATATAGTTCTATTAAAAGAAGTGGAAATTTCCTATTTCATTATTTAACTAATATTACTGTTCAATTTCATTATATTTATACTCAATTATTATTATCTAATTAATAAATCGAGTCACTTCCTCTCGAGACAATTCATTTTTTTTACATTTCGAAGCTACGACAACTAACTTTTAATCAGTGATCAGAAACGCCTTTATTATAAATAGATTTTTAAGGTAACACAATATTAGTCTAAGGTAACATGCCTATATACGGTAATTATTACTCAATTAATAAATTACTTTAAACTTAGCCATCACCATCATGTGCTATAGTATCGCCATCTTTGTATAACGGCTAGAACTTCCTAAAGAAACCCAATGCAGTCATATCGATTTATTATTTCACCGATAGATGGCGGTTGTACATATTTATATCGTACTACTTTCTATCAAAATAAATATCAAAATTTTCACGCAAATAAGTAACAGAAACTCTGGTCTGTTACAACATCGATGTTTTCAACGTTGGGATGCCATCCATCACAACGATTACGCGGCAAATCGCTGACAATATCGATTACTAGGAAGAAACTTAATATTTATGACACTTTGCAACTCAACCTTTTGCATTATTCCCTTGTTTATTTCAGTTTCCCAAAGTAAGAACAGGGAAACATATATTATATTCAGAGAGAAATTCGATGAAAAGCTTACATTAAATTTTAAAGTATAATATAATCATGCTAAATGACTTGTTGAAATAGCATTGAAAGTAATAATTATTCATATATATGCCTGATATAAGGTGCGTAAATAAGGTTCAGTTGCTGAATCGAAAAATATTTTTGCTAACCAACCCTCTTGAGGTTATACCACCATGCAAAATGGTGTACAGGCTAGCGGTGAGGTTAGTTTGGGTCCTGTGGATCTTGATGGGACTAGTCCATACACCCAATTTTTTTGTTCAACGGTAATGACCTTTATCAAACTGTACTATTAACTGTACCCAACATTCATTATATAATGGTTTACAGCTCAAAATTTAGGCAAATCAATATTTCTATCTAAAAATAACCTTCAATCTACGTATGAAATTTTCTCAACCTTCACGCACACCAGTACCGAATACATATCTGAAATATTGGCGCCGTGGAGAGCTTAAGCCATTACATGACACCAGCAAGTTTGATGCTTATTACTCAATAAAACACCTATTGGTCTCCAGCCGACAGTAATGCGGCACCTTCGACGACCTACAGACTTATCGATTTCCCAACTTCGTCCTATTTCCCCTGTACTATGTGTGTCCAAGAGTGTGGAAAGTAACAAACGATTTTGTGAATATACTAGACAACCTATAAATTATTTAAGGCTATAAAAATTAGTACCTATTTAATTAAGTACATAAAAATACTCGTACGTTGATGGTACATTATCGAACAAAATAGTGAATGCTAAGTAAAGGTGACAAGTAATTCTGTCGTGTTAACTCAAGCCCTGTACAATTCACGTCTTACAATATCGATAAATAATGATACCAACTAATGATATTTATTTGGAAGTCTAGTATTTTGGAGTGCTTGACTGTTAAATTTTATTGCCACCTTCTCAAGCTACTAAAACGCCAGCTTATTATTTGTGTATGCAAGATGTATTATACAAGATATGCTTAACGAATACTTTCGTCGTTAAGTTAAGCATCACTTTTAGCTTTATAAATATAAAAATGGAAGCTGTAGAACTGTACGCTCCATTGCACTAATTGCGCGATTCGCAAAAGATTTTTTGCTCAAAGTTTAAAGAGAGGAAAGTTTTTCATAAGCTTCGGAGAAAAAATTAAGCTGCTAAATGCTCACTTATGATCTGCAAAAATATTGCTATTTAACACATGGATGTATGTAGGCAGACCTAAAACTGTCGAAGGTGACGTTCTCTGCATAGGTTTGGTTGTATAAAGTTATAATCTTGCCCTAGGACATAGCACAATTTCAATTACAGCGATAATGGCTTCAGGGACTTTCAGCTCAAAAGATCTGTCAAAGGAACATTTGAATTAATTTACCTGATCATAATACATTGAAAGGTAAGAAGACCGCTACTGTAAGGATTTATCACCCTGTCTGTCGCCAACAAGGGTCCTGGTAAGGCATTGCTTGTTGCGGGTCTCGGACTGTTTACTAAACCCGTTATTGACAGTTATTGCGTTCGGAAATATATGAAGCGACAGACAAGATGGATATATGGATGGTAATTATTTATTAATATATTCCATATTATAGGACTATTTATTTATTTTGCCTTCTTATGCCTCATTGAAATTGAAAATTAAAGCGAACAATGAATGTTTTCACTGAATTAATTTTGTCGCCTGGGGCAAATTATTTATAACGGACTGAATTTAAAATATACCTACATTTCGTTTATTCATGGGCCATTCGTAAAAACTTCAATATTCTGTAGTAGGGTTTATAATGCAATTTCTTAAAGCAAATATCAAGATGATTTTTAGAGTAGATTGTAGGTAATCAGAGTGTCGGTAATGGTGTAGGACATTCACAGAATTAAATCAGCGATGATTTGTATTTTAGTACATGTCTCCTACTATATTTCTTTGTAGACTAAAACAAAATTTAAACTTATATAAGTACTTGCACGATGTCAGCTGAATAAGATGAAACAAAATTTGTTAGTTTTGCGAGGATGATTTTTTTTTTCATATACAATATACAATGTCAAAAGCTTTGTAAAAATTTTGTACGTACCTACTTCTCAAAGTAGATCTTTGAGAAGTAGGTACGTACAAAATTTATGTTCATGAAACTTTGTAGAATATTAAAATTAGTCTGGTCCCTAAAATTTAGTTTTTATATAATATTTGAACTATCAATTTTATGGTGTTTTTTTTTGTATTTACCAGTTTACTTAATCTTGAAGTAATAAAACAACTAATAACCAAAATTTACCTTTATTGTACAACTATCTCATTCTGAGTCTATCATTATCGGAGGGGCCTCATATGTGTTGATAATCATGGGGAGAGTGAATTTTATACTACTGCAACAAATAAATATACGGTTGTATAAGTAGGTAGGTAGGTAGGGTGTACAAGTAGGTTTACTTGTGTGACTGTGTAAATAGTTTTAAAATCAGAGATCTGCCGAAGAGAGGAAGAGGCACAAAAATTAAATGGGAAAATGGATACTTAAAGTTGAGCGAGCGGATAGTTCTTCCACTGTCGAGCCGACTCATTTATACTGGTAAAAGTTCCACCATTAGCATTCCTTCGCTAGGAAGCTTTGCAAAACTATAATCGGTAACGAGAAAATCAACTTGTACTTAGTGAACGGAAAAAGAGAGTAACATTACGACTTAAATTTCTGTCCCACAAAACAACGGTTTTAATACTAAAGACAAAGTTGTTAACTGGATACAATGGATCCGAAATCCGAAATCCGAAATGAAATTTCGATTCCGTATCGGATTTCTGTATTTTTACAATCTGGTTCCTTTAGGCGAAGCGTGAAAAGCATCCATCAAGGCCGTCAAATAACTACCTACTATTTCAGCATTGCCATCAAACTATAAATAAATAAATATTCAACGACATTCTACACATCGCTCCCTAGACCCAAAGGAAGCTTAGTTTAACTAGCTCGTGTTATGGGTTCTAGAATGCTGATAAACATACTTATAAAATGTGCTTTCATTCTTTAAACTTCCCTCACAGCTTCATATCTCCTACAGTTTTAGGAAGGCAAAGAAGATTCGTGACTCTCAAATTTTTCAACAATTGGAGGCCGTCATTTTGATCACTATTGCTGATTTAGGTATACGTACTTTCATGCTAAGGGCTATTATTATCACAGATTGTAACTATACATACAACCCATGAAAGGTGACCAGTTGACAATAAATCAAGGTTGGATAACAATATCTAGGAAAAAACACCTCTTCGTACCCCTATAAAAATTTAAAGACTTAGGCGTACATAAATTCCATTATTAATATTATATACAAGAAATTGTAAAAATTTAAATATTATTATTAACCATCGCAAGTTTTTATTAACCATTGAGGCAAAATTTTAAGGATAAATAGCCGTCTCCGCTCGGCACAAAATAACAACAGATTTATTCAAGTATGTGATAATTCAGCATTTTAAGTAGGCAGGCTCTTTCTTATTCATGAAAAATAAAATGCGTTTAAATTTCTTTTCTTTTCCATTCTTGACAGTACTCTCAGAATTAAAAGCAGAAGTCAAATATATAGACGGTTATGATACTAGACGTTAGCCCTTTAACACCAAGTACTTTTATAAGTTTTACCTTTCATAAATTGCGGCGATTCCGCAGAGAAACTTGCCATACGTTACGATTTAAAAGATATTCAGACATTAAAAGGTATATAATGTGGCACATAATGTAGTATGAAAGCTTGCGATACTAAATTAGTAGTCTCAGCATGGTATCCGTAGACTTTTATGTTTTATTTTCTCTTGACCAATGAAATCGCAGTAAAAATTAGAGAGGTGAGGTCTAGGCGTGGTCTAGGTGGTCTAGGTGACGTTCATGTCTATGGACGTCATGTTGAAGAGGTTGTTGTTTTTAAATTTGCATAAATTTTGACAGATTAAATAACAGTATCAATCTACGATAATACAGAGTTATTTATCAAAATAAAATACAAATTTCTTCCTACTTTGCGCAAATCTTAAATGGAGCTTTACGCGACATTATAGGTACTTATATCGACATAATCAAATTAAATTTCCTTTTCTAAATGGCTTAGTACACTCCTTTGCGTTTAATTCACAAAAGCCGCCTGAGGCAGTCATGACAGAGTCACGCGTTCCGCACTCAATATTGAACTGCAGACGACATTGAACGATTTACGAATACCCAAGTGATTAATACAGAGCCCATCGATCGCTGGGGAAAAATAATGTTCGGCACACCCCGCCGATAAGAGCCTATTAACTCTATTATTTATCAATATTTTCTCTTTAACCACTGAATTTGTGGAGCCTGTTTGAATAAACAGATGTAGGTGGTATTTATCAGGAGTTTGCGTTGGATTTTTATGTTTAGTAAATGTCGACGTAACGTTCTAGTAATGGCGTTGCTGGATTGTTTATTACCTGTTTGGATGATAATAACATTTACATAACGCGCTTCTCTTTTTCTAATTTCCTTTAGCAGGATCACCCTGATTGTTTCTATGTATGTACGCAAAAGCATTAAAGTTTTGATAACCGCACAATATATGCAAGGCCGTTTACTGCTCTGATGACGTGACAGCCTTATGATGGCGTCAGGTCTGACGCATCGGGAATCAACGATCTATGGATATTTTGTACTCAGGTCGCTTATTGTTATTAGTTCTTTAAGCAGGGTGTGAAAAAGCATCTGTCAAGGCCGTCTAGGTAGAGGTCACCATTCTAGGTAGGTATATCCCTTGGGAATAGTGACAACTATTTTTAGGACTGCGCTTCAGCTTACCATCAGGTAGGGTGCGGTCAATCCGGCAGACTAAATATAAAAAAAAACTTTTGACGGTTGTAACTATCTGCCACCGCTTCCAAAATTTGATGGTACTTTGGCACAGTTTCGAGCGATGGGGGTGCTTGCAACTTCCCACTATACGTGGAAGTGTTCAAATGGAGTCTTCTGACGCCTTCGTTTTTTCATTAGTGGGTACTTATTTCTTGATTTAATTAAATCTATTTTTATGGGTAGGTACTGTAGGACTAAATAGTTCGCGATTCTAAGAAAAAGTCCTTTACGGTAAGTCGATTTGAATATCAGTCTGAACAAACACTGCACTGACGTATCGAATAAGAGTGATGTTCTTGTGATAGCTATTACGACACGGATTCCAGAGACATTTTTCACTTTGGCTTCAAATCGGAAGCCGACTTCATTGTGAATAATGTATGAAGTGCGCTACAGCGTAGGCAGGTATAACTTAATAGTATGAATTATGTAGGTTCTTCTGTTTGCATAATAGTTTGTCCAGAACAATCTGAAACTTAATTTTCGTGTCATTTGTAAATATAAAGGAAGTTACGTTATAATTCTAGTGGTTTAAGTTAAACAATATCACTCAATTCAATCTTGAAAAATGTCGTGAGATCTTTATTAATTACAAAAAAAAGTTAAAAGCTTGTACTTATTCAAAATTCGAAATAGCTACTACGTATTTAGAGTCCATTTGCGGATGGGTCTTTACTTAGCACAAAATCACAGTGTTAAGAAGGACAGGACATAGCGGAATCTTTATTCAAAGTTACAGAAACTCGAAGTGAAAATATCCTTGTATTGTGTTTATTGTCACAAAAAATTCCTTTCGAAGCAACGTCTTGACAACAGTGAGGGAGACTATCATTGTAACTCGCTTATACATCACGAGTTCGACTTTTTCGCTATAATAATAACAATTATATACTTCCAATCAATAGCTATATGGAAGGTTATATAGATTAGCCTGTTTAGTAGTCACTTTACCTAATTGGTCACTAAAATTTTACCAAGATAAAATATAAATAAATCATGTTAGGACTTGATTTGACTATGAGAAGTAGGTAGTTAGAACAGTGGCATTGAAAACATAATTGAAGCAAATATTTTATAGACCTCGCATGGTGCCTGGAACTCTATTTGCAAGGCATACTGAAATAGTCGCTAAATTTTCTGAAATTATGGTATTTTCTGGGTAATTTCTTTCTTTCCGTGAACTTTGTATCTGCAAAGTACCTACTAAAAACGTATTAAAAAAAATGAGACTGGCAAATTAGTTCTCAAGTTTTGGCATGATTTAATCGTGAACACAGGCACAAGTCTCTTTCCACTATAGTAGACACAATATGAAAAGTATAAGTATCTCAATAGTAAAAATATTAAAATTTATACACAAATGTTACACAATGCAACTTGATCATATTTTTCTGGTATTCTAATGCACTTTCTTTTGCAGTGTAGGTATTATGTTGGCACGAACCCGAAACTTGAACCAACGGCAATGCGATGTACAGTCACTGGCAATGAAAATTACTTTCCTTTCATTCCATGAGAGTGGAGAGTGCACATCGGTGTAGCACATTAGTGATGTACATTCCAATTCTATGTTAATTTACATGATCTGAATTGTGAATATTTCAGATCAAGAGCAAAACTACCGCTGTTTGCTATTAAGAATAAATTGTCTCTGTCTGCACGACAAGCTATTATGAGGTTACAAGACCTGCAGTTAGAATACATACATACTCTGTCTAGCTAGACCTAGTCCCAACCGATTATGATTTTGCCGTCATTTGATAAATTTTCTGCAAAAAAGAAATATGGTTTTCGGCAATGTTATGCAAAATATGATGACCTCTTATTGTACAGCGGTGGAGCGCTCGGCTGCTAAATCCACAAAGTAATTCTACAGCTACTTCTTAGGCCACGTGACCGAAGCTCGCTTAGTGCAAATATTCTCAGGAATGAATATACCTATGTTTATTCAATATTATATAACTACTAGGGCTGTGTAGACTCCAAATCCTAAAAGCAAATATAATATTCTTGAATCAACAGACAAGTTCTAATGATGACTATGGAAAAAAGTAAAGGAAAACGGCAATTTAATCCTTTAGTCTCTAATTTGATTCATATAACCTCAACTCAAATACGTAATAAATTGGAGTACGAGTATTTCAGCTGTTCTTTATGTACCTAACGATATTGGAACCTCACAATCGCACCTGAAACATGAAAGTTACAAAACTTTTCTAAACGTCGAAGTCAGAAGTACATTACCAAAGAGCTCCGCCAAAATACTTCGAAATGGGTTTAAAATTTTCTTTGAACGTTCATTTCCTTTGAACTTATCGCTATATAAAATCTAGCTCTAAATCGTTTCGCTACATGTAGTTAAAGTTTTTCATCGCGCGAACTCTTTCATACGATGTCGGAATTTGTAGAACTTGGTGACGTTGGCACTGTCTACGTTAACATGGCATAGATGGGAGAATACAGGCCGTTGCACAGCTCACCGTCTAAATTGAATTTCTAAGTTATTCCTCAAGTTGTGAAGGCACGAATGAAGTGAGCTCGTTCTCAGTTGTTGTTTCCCGACTTGGGACTCAATGATTGGAGCCGAGGGCACGAACAGCTTCGGTTTAGACCAACTTCTCGCTTTCTAACATACTGTTTAGAACGTCGTCGAACGGCATAGCAAGTAGACTTCGATTATTTGGTCGCTGTAAAGGTTACTCTATACGTGACCGTCCCACGCATCCCTAAAACGTTCTATACCTTTATATATTCATGGATATAAAAGGGTTCTCATATTCTAAGGTTCATCTAAAAATTCTTGTAATCCATCATCACATATTTTTTGCTTGGGCTTCTTGAATTTGATTTTGTATTAAAATAACTATCGAGTACTATCGAGGAATTTTGTAGGGCAACGAATAATGCTGTGGCTGTGGCCAAGTATTGGGTCGACAAAATCTAATAAGAAGTCAAAATATTACAAATTCCTCAACTTTATTTAATCGAATCGTATCATTTCTAAATTTTGGATCATGCAGCAATCCCCATGAAATCTACCCCCGCGACCTGCGAACTGACTTAAACCGCACGCTGTCTTGGGTCTCCAGACGCCAGGGTGCAAGGCGGTCCACACGGCATTTTCCCTCGCACGCTGGCTGATCTAGGGTCAAATCCACTTTCAAGATGGCCTCCTTGGATGATATCCCGCCACCCCGGTATCTATATTGAGTGTACCTACCATTAGTATCAAAGTGTTAAAGGACTAGCACTTTTTGGAAAAACTAACTAGCTTGACACACACTACCCTAACTTCTCAAGTTATTACTTTTCACTCAATTCAAACTTATGAACGTGAAGAAACTCTCAAATCCTTTTGTTAAAGTTAAATAGGTATCTTACATCACATGATCTTACATGTCTCTTTCAAGATACGACCAAATTTTTCCACCTCTTTTTTCAAAGTTGACAGCAATAGGCAATAGCAGTTAACCCTTATTACGTGGGACCAAAGTACAAAGGCAAAATGTGAACGTATAATAAGACTTTGCCTAGTCCCTCAGGAGTATAGGCATCAGTGTCGAGAATGTACCTGTATAAAATCGGTGTTTACAGAATCAGCTACAATAGAAATTCATTAGCATGTAAACTGTCGCCTTGTGCGATACACTTAGCGTATCATTGTTTGACAGGCATTTCACGCCGGCGCTCGGCTGCGGTCTGAACAAAGCGTGTCGTAAGTGATTTCGTGTTGGGGGCTTGACGTGATGCCCTTGAGAGATAACTCGTTCATTTCGTGAGCAGATTGAACCGATTCCCCTGTTCAAGACATGAATTTAAAATGCTCGATTTACAATTCAGTTTCGTTCACGAAGCGACCCCAACATTTTTGTTTAAATCTGTAGGTACCCCTGGAACAAACGTGATTAAATTTTTAATTAGATTCCTGTTTTTCATTATTGCCAGCGGAAAAGCATTCTATAGTTTGCGTGTATACTGAACATTAACGCGCTACCTCTTATACTTAATAACGTTTCTCTATCATTACTCGTTTTATTAACTTGAAGATGCTTATTCGAATAAAAACTTGTATTTTTACTAACAATTTGTATTTGTTATTTGTATTTCCACTTCATAAAATATGCTATACATCTTTGAATACCTACTTAAATTTCCATACTACGTTCTTGTTTAAGTTCGTTTAAAATCGACTTGCTTTGGTGTTGTAAAGTATTTTCTGTAACACACATTGCACATCCACAGTTTGATATCTTTCAATAGTAGTTAAAACCATAGTTCGAAACACAAACAGTTTTAACTACTCTATAAAGATATCAAATTGTCTCTCTGATGTTGGAAAGCCGAAGGAAACTGATCTTGGCTGGATCAAGCTCTTCTTCCCGGCGCAGTGCCAAATCAAAAGTTGGAGTTGGTTTAATTAGATTGAGATGTAGTTATTTAATTACCAGAATTAATTGCGCACATTATGTGGGTCTCGTTGGCTAAGTACTCATTGATTATTAATGTGCTAATTACCGTTTTGTGTACATAAATAAGCAAAAAAGGTTGCTTCATTTATGTTAGTAATACAACTGAGATAGGCTGTATAGTATATATATATATATATATGTAATCCCTCAAATTGGAGGTATCGTACGATAGAAATCTTATCTATTAATCATGTCATAATCATATAACTCTAATAATTATATAGTTGCAATAGTCCGATAATATCAATAGAATGTTGAATTATACGAGTACCTACAGTAGTTACAGTTGAAAAAAATATCTGTTTTTACTCCTTTTTTGTCTTTTTACTACTACAACTACAAATTTATTTGACTGCTGAAGTGATAAACAACCACTGAGCCCACGGTTATCGGTGTCCTTAAATATTCAAAGCACCGGAGGTGTCTCTTTGTATCACTCCCCACGGACGGTGCCGACTGGCGACCCTACTCACCTGATTTCTTATAATATGTCACTGACTCTAATTACCTACAGTAGTAAAGATAACGAAATACAAATTTATATGTACATGGATTAAATGGGTGAGTGTGAATGTACTAATTATAAGTAATAATTAGTGATAGATCATCATTCTCTGAACCTTTTTCCCAACTCAGTTGGGGTTGGCTTTCCAGTCTAACTGTGATGCGGCTGAACTTCGATATTTTCCGTAGAGCGACTGCCATCTGACCTCGTCAACCAATGGTAATTTTGACCAATGGCTATATCGAAGTTCCAAGTTAGAGTGATTGAATTTTTGTGGGCTCCAACTACCCGTAACGACTGCCATAGATGTTTGTATGGCAACCGGGACCGACGGCAACGAATAATTTGTGATAGATATGGATGAATAGGTATTACCTGGTAACTGAAATTACTAGTATCCTTAGTAACCTTTCTAGCCATGATCACGGATATATTTATAGTTTACTACCTAACTGTTGCCCGCAGCTCCACCCGCGTGAAGATTTGTTCACATGCTCGCGACTCACAGAAACCTATTCACGGGATAAAAAGTGATGAATTCCAGTTCACTTCTAGACTATAATAATACTATAATAAGCATTTGGTACATGAATAAATTATTTATTCATGTACCAAATGCCCCCAGGGGCCTGATTTAAAAAATTACTGACTGGCTTTGAGAAAGATCACCAGGAACTGATGGAAGTAGATGGCATAGTCGTATCAATAATGAACCGCTTCCCAAATTTGAATCAAGTATTAGATTCAATTTATTAGGTGTGATGATATGCTTTAGAAAGATACAACCACGTGTGTCACGTCTTCGTAAGTTTACTAATACGAAACACTAAACAACAAATGCACGCTACTCTGAAAAACAATACCATAGTCATGCGCTATGGAATAACCAAATCTCTAAATAATTTTGGGTCGACAGTGACGTAATCACCAGTCATACTCACGGTGGCACCCTAAGAAACTTTCGCAAAGAATATAAAAATGTGCGCCAATCATTTTATTTACATCGTGGGTGCGTGTTACTTGTTACTAACTTTTAAACTTTCACGTTTCATGAAATATAATTATGTTTATGGGAATTGACACAATTATGATCGCGTGTTAGTTATTGTATACCTTTCTGAACGACTTCAGCGATTGAGGTCACTCTTAATAATTTAAATATTTTATTCGTTTAGGTTACAAAGTAACGCTTAGGAACGTTAAAAGGTGTTGTTCCGTATTCATCACACTAAAAATTACCCCACTCTTAAATCATTCCAAATGCATTTTCTTTGTATATATTTATTTATACAAAGAAAATGCATTTATACATTTATTTATACACCCGCTTTAAAAGTTTATTTATAGTCTTGTTTTATATGTATTATATGTTTTATAGCTGAAATATATACACACTGATATCCTTCAGTCGCCAAGCGGTTCTTTTATTCATGGTCTAAAAACAATCTTTCACACAATATTACCTTAATAAAAAAAACTTGATTATATTATTTGTAAGCCAAAATTTATTAAACAAATTAACTTTGAAAAGTCAGACGTTCCCCTATAACGAGCAAATTACTTACGAATAATTTAACTCTTGCACAGTACACAAAGTTATTGCTGCGAAGAAAGATCAATACGTAGAGGAAAAAATCTAAGTACTGTAAAGGATATGTTATTTATCATTCTTATATTATCATAAGAAAGGCAGTCCATTCATCATTACAGTAGGTACTGACTTTCTTTTCACGTTAAGAAGCGAGTGTAGGGCATGAAAGGGATCCAACACAATGACTATTCGTACAGTATAATCTGTTAACAAAAGTCCAAAAAGTCATACTTTTTTAATTTATTACTTTCCCTTTAACCTCAGCAGGCTTCCCTCTAAGTATAATAATAATTATATTATCGGTGTTGGTTTTAGGGGAGTTCAGAATACAGCCTCGAGTTTAAATTATGCGCCGAGAATTATTAACAAATCATTTTTCTTATAATTTATATTTAATTTATATTTTGGTCTTTATTCTACTAAGGTGGTAAATAAGCATACATACATACACCTTACGACAAGTGTGTTTTCGTGTATACCTCCTAGAATGAGCTTTCGACTGCTACGTCGAAGGTCGCGGGTTCGATTTTCATTCAGTGCAAATGTTTATTTGCATGTATATGTCATTTACATTGTCTGTGTGTTATCATGTATAATTTATGTATGTATTTATAAATATTTAAATATGTTTATCGGTATTCTACACAGAACATTAAAAAACCATAGAAGTAGTAATTAAGTAAAAATACAAAGGAATAGCTGTCGCCAAAAATACACTCACACAGACTTCTAGGACGTCTTATTGGTTGCATACATTTTACCTTAAAATATAAGAAGAGCAGAACTACACACCTTATTTTACTGAAAATGAATTTAAAGTACGTTTTGACAAGGTATATAGGTACTTCAATTATGTTTACAGAGTACCATCAAATCTGCCCCCATTTTGACGTAATATACAACAGAATTATGTTTAAGGCACGTTGGAATAGAGCACAAATTTATTTATCACAATAATACCCCATCTAGCGGTCAATAGCAAAATCAATGTACATTATAGTTTTGCTATCCACCAATAGATGTCTAAAATTGTATTGTATTGCAAATCAGTCCTTAAATATAACAATGGTAAGGATGAAATTAACTTGACTCAAAATATGGACAACACTAGAATCGACCCCCATGGTGTCGATTCTGTTGTACATTTTCACAAACTTAACTAAAATGATAATTTTGACAGCTCTAACTGCCGCACTCAGAAAGGTTCCTTAAATTAGTCCTAAATGATACTTAACTAATTATCATTAAATCTGTTAATTGATGGAACATCCCAGAGTCATAATTTAAGAGTACATTAGTTAATCACAACTTTAAGTTTTGTAGAGCGGTGCAGTGACAAAATCACAGTATCGATAGGGCATCGATAAGGCGTCGGTGTAGCCACACCTAAAAAGCGTTAACAGTAAAAAGTAGAAAAATAATATTAAACATATTCAAAACTTTTATTTATAGTAGTATAAATTACAATCCGTTCTTTTACTGTTAGTTTTTATATATAGATGAAATTAAATACCTATTTTCATATACTGATAATAAAACATCTGGACTCTTTTATTCTATGGCATCACTGATAACTGCCAATGTCAATATAGCCAACGTCAAATTATTGTGCATTGTTCAACAGACACAGAAATAAAGGAATTTTAAAATGATATTGTTAGTTGCGATGAAAAATGAATTCTGTTTAATAATCGCAAGCGCTCGGAAAGTTGGTTGGATCCTAGTTCAGCACCTAAAAAATGCCCTAAACGAAAACTTACCCCTAGAAAAGTGATGGTGACTGTTTGGTGGTCTAGCGCCCGGTGTGATTCATTACAGCTTCTTACCAAACGGGGTGAGCATTACTGCAGATGTATACTGTGAAGAACTGAACACAATGATGGAGAAACTAGCACATCTGCAACTAGCATTCAATCGCTCGTCTCCGTTGCTCCTACACGACAATGTGCGACCTTATACTGCACAGCAGACGGTCTCCAAGTTGCAAGAACTGGGGTTAGAAGCTCACCGCATCAATAAACTGCCGCTGCGTTGGCAAAGATGCATTGATTGTATGGGTAATTACTACTTCGATTAATACAAATAAAAATACATGAAAATAAAATCGTTTCATTTTTTTCGTACATAACGGCAATTTCATAGGTAAAGACCTAATTAGGGCACGGCTAGCCACGAGGTGGGTATCCATGAGGATTTCCTCACGATAATTCTATTTTTTTAGATGTAAAAATCAATCCTTAAAAGTTAAGTAAGGGTTTTGTATCACTTAACTTTAAAGTGTCATTAGGGGTGTTAATGAATCCTTAACTGACTCTGAGTGGTAACTTTTTTCAAATTTTACTAAGGAACAACTTAAGTATCCGTTAAACGTCTCTGAGTGCGGCAGTAAGTAGAGTACCCCATATAGTATAATCGAAAATGAATTTAATCGATTTTCGATTATCGTTCCCGTAGAATATGGAATCGATAGATATAAAAAAACAAAAGCATTTATTTTTTTATTATTTTAGGTAACCTATTTCAGGATGATAAAAGAGAAGTTTTATGGTACAGTAATTATGTCTTGCATTATACTTAGCTATTACTTTTATTATTATACTAGCTGTTGCCCGCGGCTCCGCCCGCGTGTATGTCGAAATCCGTTTCAAAAACTATCCTATCTCTCAAGTTGGATCGAACTGCACATGGTGTGCGAATTTTATTATAATCGGTTAAGTGGTTTAGGAGTCCATTGAGGACAAACATTGTGACACAAGATTTATATAGGTATATAAAGAAGATATTATTATTAGCTATATTACAAAAAAATTGTATTAGATAAGTACTTAAAAATTTTAATAAATTAATTTAAGTTCGATTCATTCGATTCCTTTGTGTCATAGTCAATTGTGCTGAATTCTTGCAAGACGCTTCACTACGAAAAGTGGGCGGTACTTGTCCATGTGCTACGATAATTTTAGAGGTAGGTATTATTTTGTATATAAAAATACGATACTTAATAGACGTGAACTGTCAACATTATCATTTAGCATCCTGAATTGGACAGAGTATAGAAACTTCTAGAATATTGAAGTAAATATTTCGTGAAAACTTATAGGAAAAGAAACCTTAAAATCAATCGCATAAACTTATTTTTTGATTAGAAGAAAGTATTTCTTTATATTTTAGCCTGCTTCATGCATATACACAAGTGTATATGTGTGAGGTAAATGCAATTACACTTAGGTTTTTGGCGACACAAACACGCCCCCATACGATTTCTAGTCCTAAGAATTTTTCTTTGTTCTGTGGTATTCTAGAACCCACATTACAAGCTAAGCTCAGTTTGAGTCTTGATATTACTGTGAAGTTTATCCTAGAATATTTATTTATGCATTAATACTTATTAAAACAGAAAAGCAATGATTCACACTGATTATTATCCCGTGTTCTCCCACGTGAGAGATATAAGTATAAAAGATATTTAACTGAACGAAGTACCTAATCGTAATAACTGCACCGTGCATAATAAATTACACGTGAAATTAGTGTCACTGAACAAGAAATTTACGGCGCTCGCTGCAAGCAACAGTTCATCATCACTCAGAGACTCATATTTATCATAGTTATAGCAGACATGCACGTTCATAACACTAACGTAATGCAGTAGGCGTAGTCAACTAACCAGGCGCGCATAAATCGAGCGTGTGTCCGCTAAACGTACACTAAGCAACACCGAAGGCACAATGTCCGCTTATCTTAATTGCCTTCGTAGATACGATCGAGGAATATATCTGCGGTGCCGTTGGTAAAAGTGCGGCACTTTTTAGCGATCCGCGCGGTAAAAAGTTTAATGATAGTGCACGACTGCTATCTCCGACGGGTGTTCTTTTATTTTTCACAATTAAAATAAATGCTACTTTAAATTTCGTATCAAGTTAATGTACAGAAGTTTTATTTATGTACTCGTTTGTGTGTTTACCGGTGATTAAGTTTAGTAAATGTTAAAACTGTAATAGTAGCTCGATCTGTTAAACTCCTGAACTTTAAAACATTTAAGAAATTGAACAACAAAGGAACGTATTTGGTATCGTGGGATTGCGTGGAATAGGTTAAATGCCTTTTAATCCACGATTTTCACACATATCTATGTATTTTATTTTTTTGCAGAATAATTCTCTGACTATTGCACAAATTGGATGTATTAATCCTAATTTTCCTTATGCTGATAGGTAAAAGGCAAAAAGTGAAATAACTACAATTTTTAAATTTAATTTCAATGATAACGTCCACACTTTTCCTTACATTTCACCTCTATTGTAAACATCAAATCCATTCCGAGTGACTAAATAAAAGAACACGTTTATTGTCTTAAATGATTACGATGCTACCCAGCCTAACCGTCAAAGGGGTGAATACACCCATTCCAATTTGGGTGGCATTAGGAAAACACTCTATTTAATGAAAGTACGAAATTGTAAAGTCAAAAGTCTGAACACCAAAGATATTTATTAAAATTCAGCTGACTCGGGGAGTATTATCAAGCACGCCAGTTTATTGTTTCTCTATTGTCTCGCAAGAGGCTTATTTAACGGACTAACTGAATGAATAATGCATAACACAATGAAGTGCCAAAATCAAATCTAAATCCATTTTCATAACCTTTAACTCTACTAAAAGTTTATGAACGAAACTGAACCAATTTTTTCTTGTGCAGTTTTTTCATTCTTCCATTTTGTGCAGTTGCAAGTAGGTGTACCTATGTATGCAAAATCTCCAAACGCACCAACGAACGTCGTAATAATTGAGTTACACATATCCGTGTTCGTATTTACCAAACTAGACACTGATAAATCCGTGCATGTGTACATAGATCGCAGGCAACAATGTCGTTAAGTAATCTACCTCAATTATTACACGAAGTTGCCGATATAAATCGGATAAGAAGACCCACATTGTATAAAATAATATTGAACTATTAATATATCAATAATAACATTTCTGTATCATTATGTACACACCTCGAAAGTACAATTTCACTTCTGCAACTGTACTAATCCCGATTAAACACAAAGTTTGCAATTTGCAGCCCGGAGTTCGTTCTCCTCCTTTCCAAGGTATGGCTTATCTTATCTTTCACTGGAGCGACAGCCGTTGACTTCTCAACTCCAAGAGAAAAGTTCCTACAGCCTCGTATATCAATGAGCAGGTCTTGCAGATGAGGTTGGCTTGGGCTCCGAAGATCTAGGTGGGACCTTATATAGCTCTTATTTAATTGGCATTGAGAATCTCTGTAACTATAGTTAGGTTAAATAATAAAATAAATGTCTATACACATTTATCCTCCTATCCGTAACCTTACTTGCAAGCTGGTTTATCTGCCGATCAATGCATGAGGTGATTGGTAGATCATGCAACTGCTACATAATTACCAAAGTAAGCCAACCATAAAATTTAAGCTTAACGAAGATGACGATGATGAACTGGTAGAAAATGAGTTGGTATTTTAATCTCGAAATTATAATGTCCATTCACTCCACAACATTTACTGAATAAATCTATGCAGTTTCCAACTCCTGAATACACACGACTTAGGCAAGTTTAGCAAATTGGCCGTTTCACTATATGTACGTACTAAACCCTGGTATCCGACGCCAATTCGAGCAATTTGATCAACATTTAGCCACACTCCTCAGGCTGTATGTTCAGTGTCGGGTTATTCTGCAGAAACGTGCCATGTTTGTTTAAAATTCCTAATTCGGTCTGGAAAACGTCTGTTATATCGATAAAGTTTACGGTTTTCAATGGCAAAAGCTACGAAAACTCTGTAGCAGTAGAGTATTCGATTGCTGCATACGAGGGTTCAATTTCCGCTCAGAGCAAATATTCACATACATGAATATGTTTTTGGATCGATCTGAGTGTTTTTCTGTATCATATTATGTATGTATGACATTGTTAAAATGTCATATAAGTATGTATTTACAAAGTTTGATTTACTTAGTTTAGTCTAGATAATATAATTTCCTAGAAATGAAAACTCGTAATGACTATTTTTGTTGATTAGATATTGGACATCTATTCCACGGAAATCCTAATCACTGGAATGTTATTAAGTAAGTCGTTAAATTACTTAGTAAAACTCATTGGTTTTGGTGAACTTCGAGAATTGTTGAGACCAAAGTGACAGCGTTCCAATTTAATATTAAGAATCCGAAATTTATTGAAATAAATTGATTTCACAGACTCTGAAACACTGTTATGTATATTTTCAACATAATTATTATTTTTAGTGGTTAATAATGTTACTTGTTTCCTTCTTTCACGCTAAAACAGACGAACAGCGTCACGCCACCGCTATATGGTCGATATTCCACTCATACGCACAAAGCGCTTTGCTGACACGTTCATCGTGCGTACAGCTAAGGAGTGGAAATCCTTGCCTGAGTCTGTGTTTCCGGAAAGCTATAACCTGGAAGTTTTCAAGTCACGAGTGAATAGGTTCCTTCTAGGCAAGCGTGATTCATCGTAGACCACATCGTCACTTACCATCAGGTGAGATTGAGGTCAAACGTAAGCCTATCATGAATAAAAAAAAAATAAAAAAAAATATAAGCAGCCTCGCTTTCTTTCTTTGCCGAACGATGAAGAACTGAAATGCTCTGTAGGTACGTGGTTCCTTCTTCTTATAATCTCGGGATCTATAAACAGGTTCAACATCTTTTTGTCGAAGCTGTTATTTTAGGAACGTCAGTATCTGGAATCGTGTCCCGTAGCTTCTTACTATCGAAGGGGGTGTAGTCAATTGACGGAAACAATATCAATACCATGAACTTAGAATTATATATATCTATCATAGTATAATAGTAAAGGATTTTTATATTATAACACATCAAAACAAAATGTACCATTCGCATGGATTACTGATCCTGTTCCCGGGAGCGGGATCCTATTTCCGGCACAAAAAGTCACCCACGCCATACTTCCGGCTGTACTCTACCTGTGTGCAGTCAATTCCATTCCACTGGTTTTGTGTGATTGAGTAACAAACCGACTTTTACATTTCTGATACTAGTTATAAGTTTGTTTTTTTGCTGGCCATCATTGCAAAAGTACTTTTTTCCAATCCTTCAACATAGGTATTTATTTCATGAGGTACATAATAGCCAAATTATCAGATCAAGGGCTTGTGGTTGTCTGGTAACCGATTAGGTGAATACATTACAATGTTAAGCAATACTAGCCAGGTCAATTTTCGATGGGTAGCCCCTACGACGCCTACGTACCTTGGATAGTACGTAAGGCCTACATATTTTGGACAGTACGTGAAACCGTCAGTCCTGGTGACAATACGGACATATGGCGATCATTTCGGGTAGTTAGAACTTTAAAAAGTCCGCCAACTGATCTAACGGCTGAACTTTATATCGCCAATGGTGTGTACTTTGACTGAAAGCCAACCCCTACTGCATTGAGAAAAGGCTCGGAGAGTAATGTTTTAAGCGCTTACCGTGAGATGAAACTTGGTCTTATTTGCAACATAAGTTAAAATGTGTGTGACGTATGTTTTTTGGTCTTACTCATGGTATGATGATAAATAATGTATTACTCTTTCGTTTTATTCCTGCAAATTGTAGTTGACAACCTTCTACTTTTTACTTTTGAACATTTTATTGGATATGCCACGATATTTACACAAAAAGTCTTCCGCAGGTTAAAATCAACGTGCGTATGTATTATTGCTATATATACGAAACGAAGTGGAAATGCGCACTTACCCGATGAAATTGCTGCAGATTACGCCGTATCTTTCTATTCTAATCTCCTGATTTAGAATACTCACATTATTTCAAACTACGAAAAGATGATTTGCCCGGAGACTACAAAAACAAAATATTTCTCAACTTTAGTATAATTTAACTAAGAAATTATTGCATGAATGCTAGTTATGTGTTATATTCACATACCTTTATTCCAATCACGCCTTTTTCAGACTGGAGGCGGGAAGCGGGGTTTGGGTGGTCGGGTGAATTCCTCTGTCCTGTACGGCAATAGGTTAATTGAAACATCTCGAGACTGAGTAATTGTACGTGTGGTTAGAGTATAATTGATATGTAGTGTACGAGTATAGATACCTTTCTATTTCTTCATTTATTAGGTACATTATAAGTCTGTGTATTTTATAATGAAAACTTATATATTGCGCATTAAACTCTACACTTGTTGTTAGTTGTACCAACCCACACTGCCTCAGCACCAAGCCATACTACATGGTGACCACGCGCCGGACTAACCTACTGATTTTTTTTACACTTTAGTTTTATTATTATAGAGATTCTATTCTCAGCATTCCATGGATTTACCGTGCGGTCGCCGGGTCCATGGCTTGGTTCGCGAGGTACAGAGAGGATCCCCGTGATAGTGACTGGGACTTGCGACTCAGAAGTAGGTTTAGGGTGACCGCCTTGTAACGCGTCAGCGCTCACCTCCACCATACTAACCGTAAGTAAGTAACATACTTATCATCAGCAATATGTTAGGTAGTGAAAAGTTCCACGTAGTGGCAGGATATTAGAGAGCGCGCGTACAAAATACTGGTTTAACATTATTTTACACTTCGGACGAATATATTAAAGGCAAATAGTCGTTAACTCGCGCGTTGGCACAGACCAATGCAGGCTCCGTTAATTCCAGGGGGCAGTCACGAAGCCGGTAAATGTGCCATGTTAATGGCTCCTGTTAAAATATCACGCATTTCCATTTAATGATCTTCCAATTTTATTACTGCTGAACGCCGATGCCGTATATCGCTGTACCAATGCAGAGCGATACTTGGCAAAGATTTCACTAGTTTTAGAACGTTTAACTTATGACCTGTACTCCATTATGAATACCTATTGAAGTATTTGAAGTTCATTCTGCAATATTCTGTAGCCTACTGATATGTATTACAAAATCACTAAAATTCAAATTTCTACACAACTTATCAACATCAAAAACTCAATATAAATATTTCTGTGGACCCAAAAATCTAAATATATTATCTATTTGATGTTTCATGACCATTAAGCCATACCGTTCACATGAAGGTTGGAAGCGTCCCTACTTGATACCACAACAATCGATTTTGATTGGATCATCTGTTTCCAAATGCCCGGCACGAGGGTGTGGGCCCATCAGCGGTGAACCGTCCAACCCGTTAGCTCTCGGGTAGCTCCTTGAATACATTTAACGTTTACGGCTAAGCCATTTAATGGAGATAAGTAAAATTTAAACTATTTTCAACAGCAGGTTTACTTGCTTTAATTATCTGTTTTATGACACACATAAAGTACAGTAGGACGTATTTTATCTAGCTTAATCTTAGTTTAGATTGCAGTTTTTTTCTTTTATTATTCTGTTGTTAAGAGTTAGAGTAATTCAAAATTTTATATACCTACATGCCTTGTCTATAAACACTTTATAGAGTTACAGTCAACCATTAAAATTAATTAACAATCAAATATTTACAAACGCTTTTTTTAATTGGAATCTATGATGTATAAGTACTTAGCTTTATAATTCTCAGAGGAAAAAGTTAATATATTCATTTTTTTATTATTATATGAAAGTTTTAGGTGCTACGGTGATTAAAATGTAAAAGCTAGGTACTTTAGTCGTTGGCTCTACTTCCAAAATAAATATAATTTAATCTTAATTTCCGATTAGGTGGTACTTACAAATTACAGTAATTCATATATAAAATTTACATTTATAAACATATTTCTATGTAAGTATATTGTTTATGTTAAAATATTTATCTATTTATAGAGCTATACCTACGGCACGATATAATGGCCGGTTTGACGTTTGTCCGCTCATGAAGTTTCGTAGTAATTATTGTGACATTTTTAAAGAGCAAATTGCTGTTCTTTATTGTCAATAGTGACGTACAGTAAGTCATAAAATTTTATCGAATGTTGGTATAATTTTAGGACACAATATTTATTTATAACATTGATTTCTGAATTATATAATGTATATTAGTGTCCCACGATCATTTATTTTTTATTTTTATAAGATTATAATTACCTATTGGTGTACTTATTTCACACAACTCGGTATTTGTTTTTCGAAATTCAATTTTTCTTAAATAAAATCTATATACATAATCGACACTAGGATCACTGGCAAGCACAATTAATACCTCCGGCAAACTTGGGTCAAAACAAAGCAGTTTCGACTTGACGTTGCTTCGAAAAGTACAAACTAGGAGTGCACTGCGATTGCGATATAGTTTAGACCTCCTCGCCTGATGGTAAGCTAAATGGTAAATCTCGCCTGATGGTAAAGTCTCAGGAAGGGATCCCCATTACATACACTAACAGTGATAATTATAATGGTGGCCCTCAACTTACTCTTTTTACGCCTTTTGTTGTGGAATTCGTCGATATGGCCGAACGTACGCAGAGCTGTTCTAAACAGTCAGGCATGTGTGTTCTTTATAGGTACGCCTTCGTAACATTTCGATCGTGAATCTCAAAATGGAAGGTCAATTTTACCTATAACTGTTAGAAGAATAGATAACTAAAGAAAAATTTGGCGAGACTGGCACAGAAGAAAATAAACTTCACACATTAAAACAGAAAAAAAACGAGCAAAACCAGTCGAAGACCATGTGTGTAGCAACTATTTACGGAAGGAGTATCCAACGAGAAAAAAGTTAGTGCAATTACTGAAGGAAGCTGGATTAATATATAGTACTCATTTTCATTCCTAAATCCAATATTCAGTTCGTTCAAATGTATTTAGTAGGTAAAAATTTATATTTTTTACTAAAGTTTTTGAATCAGGTATTGTACTGCTTGCGATAAGAACTTATAGATTTGATTATATTTTTATCGAGAGTAAATTGACATTTCACATCACTATTGTAATGTGTCAAACCGGCCATTATATCGTGCCGCTACTGTAGTTAAGCTATGCTTACTTTGAGGTCTAGATAGCATTATGTGGATTGTTATAGAATAGTATTTTTATTATAATGATTTTTAAATAACTTTTAGTTTATTTTTTCCACTACATAAGTACTTCGTATTAATTGCATGAATAAATAAAATGTCTGCTTTACGCCCACAACATGATATTTCTCTGCAGTGCAGTCCTCGTATGTTATCGTTCCCAGAGGACTAGTAGTAACATCGCTATGTTTTATGGCAAGACGGCTCCTAGTGGTAAAAGTACTAGCCAGAGGTCCTGAAAAGTTTCAGTTATTGTTTTTCATTTTGCTTAAAAATATTATGAGCATCTAGTTCAGTAACCTAGCTCCAGTTGTCATTGAAATTAAATGTTTGCTGATGCAAATGCGAAGCTTGCAATCAGGAATCCGAAATCCTCTCTCCTAATCTTTTACTTGAACCGCTTTTACGGGAGGGATTGCCTACTCACCGTAACACTGAGTCCGTTAATTAGCACTTGTATTATTGACAGGCAGGTAAAGTTGCCTTAGACCTTGAAAAGTATGTCGTGGGCCGCAATTATACTTACTTCGTTTTAGGCATTAAATTCATACCGAAGTTCTTCTCCCATCGGCAAAGGACTCAACTATGACTTCAACACTCAAATTCCGTCACCAGAAAATTGAAAATAATGGTTACGAATAAAAATTTATAGCCTTTGAAATAGCCCTCTATTCTGTAAAGCTTTATCTCAATTAAAATGCTATTATCTAGTCAAAATGGAGGAAGCACGTGGCGCAAACTGCCGCTATAAGCATTATTAACAGGGAGTTATCACGGACCGTCGATAACTTTCTCTGGGCAAGAGTTACTATTTAATACAATTTTATGGGCGTTAGTTACAAAAGTATGCGGATACAGAGTTTGTTCTGTTGTTATTATAAGTTGGTTGGGGTTATCAAAGTAAGTACGGACCTTCCGAAACGATAGACAACTGGCTGAAACTCAAAGTGGTAGTGATTTATCTGATATTGCTTACCTGTTTGATATCGACTACCTTAGAATATTCTACGTAAAGTTATTTTAATTCAGCATAGATTTGTGAGTGTTTCCACTCTTCGGCTCAAGTAACTGGTTATATTTTTGTGGTGAAAACAGACCTCCATAGCTTTATCTCCTCCCCTGTCAATAATTCTTAATTAAGGTAATTCCAGAAGAAAATTTTGGTCAGCGGACCCGGGCTCCACGATGATGAATGATTATTACTTCTTTTAATATCTAGTTCGAATGGCAAGAATTCATTTGAAATCTTAAATTATAATATAATAGAGGGAATTAAAGTGGCAATACCCTTAGCATAAAGATGATTATGTAATAAGTAATTCTATACTAACCGTACTAATATTATAAATGTAAAAGTTTATGAGGTAGGTCCGTTAAAGTACTGAATGGATACGAATAAAAACAGGTCCTCGTGACCATGGCTGCCGATAATCACTAAATAAAAAATAGCACATATATATCATAAAAATTACCAAAGAATGCGTTAAAAATAGTTTTATTTCGACATCTCAATTAATTTACACCTCAAACTGAGACCCTATTTCACAATAATTTTATAAACTCAGATTGTGAACGTAATTTAAAT
Source organism: Lithosia quadra (assembly GCA_963576445.1). Lineage (NCBI taxonomy): Eukaryota > Metazoa > Arthropoda > Insecta > Lepidoptera > Erebidae > Lithosia > Lithosia quadra. The sequence continues at coordinate 12,814,558 of OY754874.1, forward strand.
CTCAAGTAATGAACAATGGATCATTTAGCCTATAATGGTACTTTTTTCACGCAAAAACATAATTTTTCCCTTTCTTTTATTCCAAAATCGCGCTAACAGCGCATGATTAAGCTTAAGTGCCTCCGTGAGTTTTATAGCTACGAGTACATTCATTAAAATATTATTTATTGTTTAACATAATGCAACATTTTGAAAGTGCTTTAAACTGTATGCAAATTCATATTACGTTGTTTTTCCATATTTTTTGTTTTGAGATTGGTAGTATGTTTACTAATCCTTGGGTACGTACCAAGCAGGCGTTAAATCTGCCACATCAGAAGCCAAGTTCAAGTATGGTACACGGTTTTATCACCCTGTATATTATGTATCTTTAGTTTCAGATGTTCAGTTTATTAATAAATCGATGGATAACTGAAAACTCAAATAAATTTTCATTATTTGATTGATCACATATTCAAACATGAACAAGAATTTTTCAAATAAGTGCAGTGGTTCCGATGATTACCCCAAATATATGAATAAACTCTGCCTCACAAAATTCTCTCTTCTAATTCAGGAATTTTTTCAAGCTATTCTGAAAAATTATGTTCATTTGTTAGAAATAAACAGTCCATATTTAAGTCTGGTGTAGAACAATAGGAGCCGAATGACTGAAGGGCCTTTTTACATCATTATTATAAAATGCAAGAACGCTTCGCTACGCTCGTCCGTCTGACCATTAGTGCGCTTAAAACTAGAGGCTACTTTCTCTTTGCCAAGACTTTAAGTATAAAATATCACATTCCGCTGTCGCAGCTACCGGCTGACAAGTAAACCCCCTTCTCCCACTTAGGGGTGGAAAAGGTGAAAGATATAGTATGAATCATTCGTCTCGTTCAAATATTGTAGAAAAATTAATCAGCACGTCGATCTTCTTATGACTCTATCCACTGAGGGTGTAATTTTTCCGTGTAAACTACAGGTGCACATATAAGCAGATGTATCATCTTTGCTATACCTTTATATTTTACCGACTACCAAAAAAGAGGAAGGTTCTCAATTCTTCAGAATCTTTTTTTTCTTACTAGCTGAAGTCCGCGGCTATCCCCGATTGGAATTCACATCCCGTTTCCGCCACTGGTGGGAACCTATTCTAGGTATAAAAACCTATGTATTATTTCTGGAATAATACATAGGCTTTTATACCTAGCTTTTATATTTATAATCTATCCCTGTGTAAATTTCGGCCAGATGCGTTCTGTAGCTTTTGCGTGAAAGAGTAACAAACATCCATAGATATATCCATACTAACAAACTTCACACTTACAATATCTGAAGGATTTGTTAAAGAGTTGTTAGAAATAATGTGAAACTTGTTTCTGATTTAAGAGGATAGGGAAGAGTACATTTATTTTGCAGAATAATTTAAATATAAATAGTTACACATTTTTGTCAATAACTACAGGCGTGGTTATTTGTTTCCACAATCCTCACACCAGGAAATAATCTCTTCATTCAAACAGGGAACTGTGTAAACAAAACACATCGATATAAAGGACACTCGTCTGGTACAAACATTTATTCTGTGAATCGCACGGATGTTTATCCAATGCTGTGGATAAAGCCGTAACATTTAGTGCACTCCCAGAACGACCGCGCCAAAGTGACTTTCAAATAATTCAAATACACTCACACAATCAAGTCACAATATCAGCTTGACACATTCCAATTTGCAGATTAGGTACCTTTTTTATAATATAAAATAAAATAAAGAATAACAAACCAAACGGTAAATAATAAAAAACCTCCTGAAAAACGTTATATTTTTCAGGATCTTTTGAGCCCAAACTAACGCCCACCTGCACGCGTGCTAACTGACTGATGAAGCTCTGGTGAATCAGATAGCAGTTCCTTGCGTGCAACTACTGCTAAAATCCTACTTTCGATTCTAATATCCTTCCTATCCTATCAGTCCTAATATTATAACATTGTAATATCACACTATTGTATTAGGGTGAGCCTGTAATGGCGGAACCACATTTCGCTATTCGCTATTCACCTATATTGTATTCGAGGCAATTCTTATACTTAGATGAGTAAACTCCACAATTTGTCATAGAAGAGTGACTAAGGCGAATATTCATGCGAAAATAAAATTCCATGCAAAGATCGTTTGTAAATTTGTTGCACAACTTTACCCCTTGACTGTACAAATCTAATACTTCAAATCAGGTGAAGAATATATTCTGTATCAAGCGACAAGAACTTCATGGGTTAAGGCGTCAGACTGATAAACGGGAATGAATGGGTTCTAACCTCATTCAGTACTATACCGCCATTATCCTCCTACACAAGCAGTTATCTTAATCCTAATAAAAGTAATGTTTGACCTACGTTAGACTATGTTAGTAACCTTCTACGTAACAGAAAATGTCCTGTAAAATGTACGCTATATATGTGTTCTGTAAGTAAAAGAGAATATTATTTAAGTAACTGAACATTTCTAATAACTCTACTTTCTTTTTCCACATTGTTTCTCATGGCTAAAGAAGTATACAATGTTTTTAATTGCTTAAAGTTTCAACCACGTCTCATCACTCGTTCTAAATTCAAATTATCAGCTTCCATTATTATATACTAACCACTCAAGGAATACCTTTAGATTAACTACAGACAGTTTAAATGAAGCGTTCGCAAGTTTTATTATCAGTTAGCTGGTGTTGCAATGAATAATAAGGAGTTTGCCAGTGCAAAGTTTTGTTGGCATGGCATCTCCGACTCAGCGTCTAACGCTGACTTAAACAAGCGCTGTCGGAGAGCTCTGATTCTGTTATGTTATTTTGAAAATAGAAAATATTGTGCATTTTAAGAAGTAGGTAGGTAATATGCTCTATTTAATTATTTTGTAATATCGTCAAAGAATTACCTTCCTTGTTTTCTTTTTGGAAGTGAATACGCGGTGGCAATCAAAAAAATAGATAGCGTATATAGTATTGTGTTGCAGCAACATATCTAACATCTCCATCCAAAATTCAATTACACCTCTGGATAGGTAAAGGATCAAGGAATTGCTTACGGTAAGTTAGGTAAGCACTGTCATTTTGAGTCAATTTGCTGCGTATTACTCGTTAGGAGACGTGTTTACGTACAATGCACAGCCGTGTCTTATGATACAGCTACACCTCATTCTTTCACTCTGTCCTTCACTACCACGCCTTCACTTTGCAAACCCTTTTGAAGCCTGTTTCGATGCCTTTTTATCACAAAAATCACTCACAGGCCAAAAAATCACTCTCAAATGGGAGCCCACTTAAATATTTATTTTATTTTGTTTTTTTCATGCAGTATACATACGGTGACAAACAGACAGATAGACCGACAGTCAGACAGAGAGGGAGAGAGAGAGAGAGAGAGGGGGAGTATATTTACTTAAGATTATTCAATGTTATTTGAATTAAATCCTATCATAGAGTCGACCCGTAATATGGTTTGTAAAAATAATATGACCGTCCCATGGGACTTATCCAATTAAAATAAGTAAGTGTATCGAATTTCGAGTATAAATATTTGGAATTCAAATCTCTCAATTATAAAATTAAATGATTTTTTTTTTCTTTAAAAAATCCTGTTAATCTACGAAGGAGTAGAAATTATGCCTGTATTCGACTTGTAGCTATTTTCAATTATTTATTTTATAAATTGAAATTGACAAGTTTGAAGGAACTAGTAAATAAAACTTTTCCGTGACTACAATTTTTATGAGTTTCACAGAAGTACGTACCAGTTCTAAGCGCAAACATGGAAAATGTAACTTCCTGTTTATAATTAGGTGCGCGCCAACACGGAAGCCCTTTCCAAACAATCGAAAAATGTTTTAATAGAATTCTTCTAACAATGTAATTAGCTCCAAGCCTCAGTAATTTATAATTAAGCGCCGATTTCACGTGCAGTGTATAATTTCAAATTTCTTTGACCTACATAAACACTCCGATACTACAAAGTCGGCATTATTCTTGCCACCAATCAACTGGGAACTTTTCTAATTTGAATATTCATCGAGTTTTTATTCGCCATATAGTTAACTGGGTTTTATCGTGATCACTTTACCGTGTGCTGTTAAAATAATTGCCTTTCTATTCAGTAAGAATTTTAATAAATTTTTTGTAACCCTAATTTTTGATGAGAAGATCTTTATATTTTTTCTTGTAAAATGTATAATTTTTATTCAATATAGGGGTCCGTGTTTGGTTTATTAAATTTAACTTAATATTGGCTGACTGAATTAGAACCGTACTACTGAATCTTTAATCAAATTTAAAGGAATAGTTAGATTTGAACTTTCCATATCACCTAGACAGAATTGATCATAGTCTCGACAGATTCTGGTTTGTTTCTTTATATTTCATCCATGTCAAAATGGGGTAGACATTTTTATATTCGATTTCAAATCTGCGGATCACCGTTTAACCACGATCCTTACTTACTTATACGTAAATTGTTTATTTCCCTGGTATCAGTTCATTTATTTGAAGCTATATCAGACACATTTTTGTATGGTCTCAAAGTTGATTAGTTTAATATGATTTGATGTGACGGTCTAAATACAATTTGCACAGCACAAATGATAGTAACTAAGCCTCCAACATGAAGTCTTAAACGCAAGTTGCTCAGTACGCTTTCTGTTAAAGGAAAACATAACCGACTTCAGTATTTGATATATCCAATATTTTTATACTACATTAAATGAAATCATTTTATGATTTATTTCTTGAATAAACAATACAAAAATAAATAGTCCGGCAAATATCTAAATTTGCCGAAAGTTCAGAAATAAATGTGTTGTTTGACTTTGTCGTTAGTATATCAGTTACAAACCCAATTACTTAGCGACCCAGTTCATTGTTGTATCTCCAAGAAAGCCTTTTGAACAATGTTGTTAAACTAGTCTTCAATTTCCTTTGACTAAATTTAAAACTTTGTAGTACAGAAGCAGTATAGAATTTTCTGTAATGGCTGTATTTGGAAAGTCGACATTAGGAAAATCAATACGTGTGGTATCTCGGAAAGACACATCAATTGTCACCGCAAAAACCGGAGGTGGCTTGACCGATCTAATTAATGGTGACAGCCCCTTGAGGCAGATTAAACCGCACATAAAACCTTTTCCGTACCCCTACGGTCTGTGAGTCATCGATCCTTTTCTTGTTAGTTGCTATCAATCAAAATACAGTTAGCTTTTGTGACGTATTATATAGCCCATTGTAAGATACTCGCACTAACAGTTTCCACTTAGCTAGCTAGCATATATCTTTTGCTTCTACTTTTATACCTAATTGTTTTCAAATTATGCTCGCTGATTTTGATATTCTTGACCTCGCCTTGTTTATTCTCGATTACCACCTGACAGTTCTGATAGTAGGTATACGAGGGGAAAATCGTAATTCTCATTTCACCCCGCAAATCCAAGTGTAACGCGACCATTGAAAAACAATTGATCTGCTGGGCTACAATCAAGTGAACGGCGACCAAGAGTCATATAAGCGACAGTCATACGAGGCCTAGTATGTTCAAGTGAGGTGACATGATGCCTTAAATGACGAAATGACCATAAGGTGCTGGGTCAGCACCAACATAACGTTTACCATTCCATAAATGATGTTGTTAAAAGATTGTACATTTATTCTTACTGATTTATCTCCGGAATTGTTATTAATTCTAACAAACTTAACCAAATAAGGAAAATGGTGACTAAAATTCTTTTATAAAAATATCTGTACTACATTAATCTGGGGAAATGAAAACCAAATAAGATAAAAAACGGATTCGGCTTAATGGATAAAACTTTGTTACTGAATTATTCGGTTCAGATATTATAATGGCGATTTGACATTATATTGAGTTGTTTTGGTGAGTCAGCATCCGAACTGAAGTTAGAAAGCGAAGTTTCAATCGAATTTTTAAATGAATCCAGTAGACTTTATTATGCTAACTTTCGTTTTAACAAAAATAGTAAAACTTGTTGTCACATTTGTTATTTTTAATTGACCTGTTGAAGTTAGGAGCGTTGGGTCCAAGATCTTCGGGGCCTCACCTGCTAGCCTGCTAATTGATGGACAAGGTTAGATAGAGTACAGAATTTTTCTCTCTTGGGGGAGGGGAGAGGGGGGTCAGATGTTAGTCGCTTTCGTAAAAGCTATGATAAATAGAGAGCACAGCAGACTTGCAATTGGTGATTCTTCTTCTTCTTGGAGTCAATGGCTATCAGTCTATTGGTGATTGATGATGATGATTATATTGATATCACAAAGGGGAAATATTTTTATTTCAGGACAAAATTAAAAAATTGTTTTCGCTACATACCTACTATATTTATGCATCTTTTTCATTCTACAAAATTTTATTCAAACTCCAGCACCACTGGACCTTGAAAGTTGGTCCGTTTAAGTGATTTTTCATGTTGAACGTTTTGATGTATTTTTTAATCACAAAAACAAATAAACAAACAAACCTCGCGAAGCAGCTTCTTGAATACATTATAGGTATAGATAAAATAATGCTTGTAGGCTGTACGCGCTAAGCTATATTATATACATTTCATATCAGATTAAAGTTTTGCACTGTCTTTACATTCGACGAATTAATCCTCTGGACACACTTTACGTTTCTACCCTATTAATCATTATAACCTTCACAAAAGTTTTTTTTTCTCTTTGACAGTGGAAACTAGCGTCAGGTAGGTTCTAAATAATGCGCGCTGTTTTCTATTGATTGTGGCTATTTTCAGCAACACCGCCGGGCGCTGCTGCCGCCGCCGCATTAACACTTACGAACCTCAATGTAGTTCTGTATTTTTGTTCACTTAAAAAGACGTTCTTTATACACATAGAATTTAAATAATTAGTGTGTTTATAGTCTTAAAGATCATATAAGTATTTTAGTCTACATCTCAAGTTAATGAAAATTATGATAACATTTTCGACAAAGTCTTGTACTTTGCCTTTAAAATATAAGTAATATTTAATTTTTATACAATCACGGCAGAGGTTTATGAAACACCTATGAATATGTCGGCAGTTATGTTTGTTCGCCTGAGAAGTTTTTCCCACACTGAGCTGATACCCAAAAATGACTAGCAGCAACATCTTTTTTATCTAACATAATACCGAGATTATCAATTCCAAAATCATTTCCTTTATTCTGAAATAGATGATGATATATGCTTATGGAATGTAGGCCATTTCAAAAGCGTGGGTGACTTATTTCCAAGAATGGTACAAAATTATCCACCTCGCGAAAGATTATTTATTTATTATACTACTTATTTCCATTCAGGTATATACCAATTAGAGATAATATTATTGATTTATAGACAGAGTCCAGAATATATGACCAATAAAAAATGGTTTAATTATTTCTATTAAGTCCTGAAAATTTAACGGCCTCATCTTATATTGAAGCAGCTTAGTGCAAAAGACATACCGACAAGAATATTGTACAGAACTTTCTGGATACCTAACAGATTTCCACACTTGAGTCCCACTTTATCCGTGTATTGAAACTCAGAGCGGCCACAAAGCACTGTATTGACAGGCGAGCTGTCTTTCTACTTTCTAGAACACGGATTAAGCATACTTTTTTTTGTAATTCGTAGACTACTTTACTGGTAGTTTTTTAAGAAGGCATTTATAAAATGAGTCAATTTCCTTGTAAAAAAACAAGCACCTATCTTCCGCAAGTAGCTCTGTACATCAAGTTCGTAGAAAAATTCATTTGAAATTAATTCAAAATTAATTAAAACTGTGATAGTGTATATTACTAATGGTCATATTTATCAGTTGCAAGTACTAAAATACAAACTACTCTTGAAATAGTAGCTATGGAAATACTTTTGGAAATATTCAGAGTCTTACTGTCAAAATCGTGGCTTTGTTGCCCAAATAATTCTTTTTATTTCACTATGAGGGCCTGGTATAGTTGGAATCGCTGCCCAGCTGGACTCAGACTTCACGAGGTGTCCCAGCTAGTCGACTCGCGCAACGAAATTAAATGACGCGGCCGTAGATTGTTACCTGTTATTGTTACCACTGAGCCTATCATGATTTGAAACTCCGGCTATTGACCCCACATTGACGTAGTTATAAAGTAAATGCGAAACTGGAATTGACGTCACCGCAGCTAATTATTCACCTGAATCAACACTGTTGCTACGGTGAGCTGTGAATAAAGTTAACAGCTACGTGCTCACAAGGAGTGCTACGAGTTTTAGGTTTGCTACGCCGCTACACTAAACTAAACGTGATTCGAGAATTTGAACATCTTGAATCTAGTTCGAATTTCAGGAGACCTTGGCAATATGAAAGTAACAGATTTTATGATAACAAGTTCTCCCGTGCAGCGATTTTGCCATCTTACCATTCTTTTGCATATTTTAATACCCTTTTTAATTCTAACTTACCCAGGTACAAAGTTTGTCTCTTATTATAGAGGACGAAAACTACAGCACTTACTTGTATATCTCCAAAGTAATATATAAAGGCCTACCCCTTAAAAAAAGGGGACGACTACCGTCTGACCCTTCAACCTCGAGAGAAAAGCCTGGGCTTTGGGTTTGAGGTTTGCTTGGGCCAAACACCCATAACGGCTTGTGACATACACCTAAATTCACATGACGCAACTTAAGCCTCAACATCATTTTTAGTGGCCCCCGAGGATTCCACTGCAAAATGTATCGTAGAATTCAAAATGCAACGAAACTCAAAATAATTCCTCAACGAAATCATAAACACCCGTATTAATGACGGCATTCTATATTGTTATAGAAGATTCTAGAATATAGTCTTACTTTCAACCCAATTTTGACTCATGCATACAAATGCTCGGCGAAGTCTGTTTAGTGGATCTGAAGCGAACAACTTGTATGAACAAAATCGTTGCATATAGTGGGACATCAAAGTTACATCTTTTGTATGAGGAACTTGCCACATTCCCATGACAACGTGACTTTCATTGAAATGCAGTGCGCCCGCGGAAAGTAACGTCGAAGGAAAAGCCACGGTCTATAAGTATTCGTCGGTGTCGCCTCTCGTTTCGACCAATAAATGTTAACAATGTCGACGAGCACACATTTTACGCTGAAATTTGAAATGCGTTGAATGAATTCTGTTTGTTATTTTTTATTAGGCTTGTGTTTAAATTAGAAATACCTGCCAGAATGTATAATGGACAAATGCTGCCCAAAATGGTTGTGTTTAACGCTTTTACTTTGCAGGGCTACTATTTCTAGGTGATTATAAAAAAATAACCACGAAAGTTAAGGCGCTAAGAAGCACCGCTAATCTTCTAAGGCAATCTATCCAAGTTTATTTTCTTACTTCATCAGTAGATCCTGAAACTAATAAAGTTAAGCAAATGAAATATTTTACGACGATAATTTTATAGATGGTAATTTTTTTTATATAGGACACGTCAAAATGACTTTATGGGTCCTTGTACGGATGCTAATGGGGAACTATTGTGAATTTTTCGAATAGGTATATATTATGTTTTAGATATGTTTCAAAATGTAATTTATATGTTTAGTAATTGTAGAAAGGGTCTAAATAATACGGGTTATATTTACACAACACTATTTAGACTCAAACTGAGTTTAAGTTTTGTTATGGATTCTAGATTGTCAATAAAAATAATTAGAATACTTACTTATTTTTCTGTACCAGTGAACTGAATAAAGCTTGGAACCAAATTCCTAATAAAGTTGATAAATTAATCTAAGAGAGTGAAAACCGAATAAGATAAAAATACCCAATTCGAATTAATGGATAAAACTTTGTTACCGCATTATACGGTTCGGATATTATAATGACAATTTTACGTTACAATCTGGTCCGGACTAAAGCGATACACAGAATTTATAATAGAAACATTTAAGAATATTCAGTGAAATGTAAGAGGAAAAGCCTGCTCCTCCAATAACGGTACCTAACTGATATTTTTATAGAACTAGTGAATTTTAACTGATAATGTGTAAGAAGTTAAATGTTTTTCATTATTATTTTAGGTTTGGTTTTTCCTAGCACTGAATAAATTACATTATTAATTACAAAAAAAACTTTTATCTCCGTATATTAAAAGTTACGTACCTATATACCTATTGATCAAAATTAAAAGCTCTGCACTAGATATTGAACACGTCCAGTTATTCTGACCTGATGAACCCGCACAATTCTGTGCTAACCTTACAGTATTATACTTACATACAAGGATACAGATTTAATTACGTATCAAAATGCAGGACACGATTGTGACCACGATACACGAATAGCCACGCATAAGCTAAGGTACTAGGGTCAATATACTGTACGGTGCATACGAGATTACTGATTATACTCATACTTTTTTTCTGTGATAAGTAGAGAATATAGTAGTAGTAGTGTTCCTCTTTACTGCGCACTGAGAGTAAAATATGTAGAGTATATAAACAATAAAATTATATGAGTATAAATGCAATTGGCGGCATTACATACTGTTCCAATTTCTTACAAGCAAGAATCTGCTATCTGCTTCTTTCCCTACACACTTCATGAGCACATTAACTATATCTCTAAATTGAAAAACAAGTAGGTACAAACTTACCGCCGCGCCGCTATTTCTCCAAAGACTTATGCTAATATAAAAAACTTGAAAGGACCTACTACTATATTCTTAAGTAGAATGATGAAACGGCCCTTTTCGTCCATGCATCAAATTGGAACTAAGCCCAAGAGAGAGCGAAATCTGTACTAAGGATTGTTATATTTTAGCTATCAGCAAATAATTTGATCCGAAATTGGAAAATACTGCACACAATTTTCTTTTAAAGCTGCTTTACAACCTTAGATAGAACTCTTTTCCTAACAAAATGACTGTAATGCTCATTCAGACTAAGAATACAATTCTCGAAGTGAAAGCAACCATGTTAAATACCTTGACCTTTTGGACGAAAAAATTAAGAAAGGATGGCCAAACAAAGGAAATAAGTTATAGACTACAGTAGCGGCACGATATGATGGCCGGTTTGACGTTTGTCCGCTCATGAAGTTTCGTATTAATTATTGTGACATTTTGAAAGAGCAAAATGCTGTTCTTTATTGTCAATAGTGACGTACAGTAAGTCATAAAATTTTATCGAATGTAGGTATAATTTTAGGACACAATATTTATTTATTACATTGATTTCTGAATTATATAATGTATATTAGTGTCCCACGATCATTTATTTTTTATTTTTATAAGATTATAATTACCTATTGGTGTACTTATTTCACACAAGTCTTCAAGTCTAGAGTGAATAGGTTTCTTCTAGGCAAGCGTGCTCCACCGTCGACCACATCATCATTTACCAACAGGTGAGATCGTGGTCAAACGCGAGCCTATTACTAATAAAAAAAATAAAAAAAAAGCACAACTCGGTATTTGTTTTTCGAAATTCAATTTTTTTAAATAAAATCTATATAATCGACACTAGGACCACTGGCAAGCCCAATAATACCTCCGGCAAACTTACTTCAAAACAAAGCATTTTCGACTTGACGTTGCTTCGAAAAGTACAAACTAGGAGTACACTGCGATTGCGATATAGTTTAGACCTCCTCGCCTGATGGTAAGCTAAATGGTAAATCTCGCCTGATGGTAAAATCTCAGGAAGGGGTCCCCATTACATACACTAACAGTGATAATTATAATGGTGGCCCTCAACTTACTCTGTTTACGCCTTTTGTTGTGGATTTCGTCGATATGGCCGAACGTACGGTCAGGCATGTGTGTTCGTTATAGATACGCCTTCGTAACATTTCGATTGTGAATTTCAAAATAGAGGTCAATTTTACCTATAACTGTTAGACGAATAGATAACTAAAGAAAAATTTGGCGAGACTGGCACAGAAGAAAATAAACTTCACACATTAAAACAGAAAAAAACGAGCAAATCCAGTCGAAGACATGTGTGTAGCAACTATTTACGGAAGGAGTATCCAACAAGAAAAAAGTTAGTGCAATCACTGAAGAAAGCTGGATTAATATATACTCATTTTCATTCCTAATTCCAATATTCAGTTCGTTCAAATGTATTTAGTAGGTATTTTTTTACTAAAGTTTTTGAATCAGGTAGTACTACTGCTTGCAATAAAAACTTATAGATTTGATTATATTTTTATCGAGAGTAAATTGACATTTCACATCACTATTGTAATGAGTCAAACCGGCCATTATATCGTGCCGCTACTATAGTAATTAAATTTTCTAAATAATCATTCTCAAATCAGTATTCAGCAGTTCAATGCCTCTTTCTTCACCTTTTGTTAACCTATTGCTGGTAACCTCTTTATGCAAGAATTTTGTTCGTTTTTTTTCTCATGATAATCAAGTACCTATCATTTTTTAAAATTAACCTTTTACTTCTATCTTTTATAAATCGTCTGTGAAACTTAAACTGAACATACATTTAAAAATAAAATCAGTAAAGTACTAATATTTTTTGATCAGCGCTAGAATATTTTTATTTTTTTGCTAAAAAGCTTAAGCTAGTTATCTCCCTAATTTCACGTCATAAAATCGACTTCATGTTATAACATGGCCTAGCATCGACCACTGTTTAAATGACTTTATGACGTCACCGAAGACCGGAGTACAAACAAATTATGAACAATCTAAACCGAATTCCCGTTGTACATTGAAGTAAATTACTCACTTTAATATTTAATTGGGGCCGGATTCTAATTATGTAATATTTTATTAAGTGACGATTTATACGGGTTACGTCACAAAAAACATGTTGTGGTTTGTATTAAAAATATAGGAAAGTCCCCTTTATTATATTCTTGTACCCAACTTAACCAGTTTTCTATTTTTAAATTCTATCCAATTTCCTACTAATATTATAAATATGAAAGATAATGTAGATATTTGTGTGTTTGTCACTCAATCACGCTGAAACAGCTGGACGAATCTGGTCGGAATTTGATACAAGGATAGATTATCGTATAGCATATTTTTCCATGGGTTACGGCTATGGGATCAGAAATCCACGTTGGCGAAGCCATGAGCACAGCTAATGTTGAAATAAAAGATGATAATATTCTGTCATTTCAATGAACCCAAATTAGAAGTACTTTCTACAGCTTACATGAAGGATAATTTATTCTCGGGTCTCGGTTTTCTATTGTTCAACAAAATTCCAATTAACGTTATGAAATTATCCCTACTTTATTTTAAACTTTCCTTTTCCCAATCTCACCCTTCACAATTTAGCTTATCTTGGCTTTTATAGGAACGAATGCAGTCTGATCCAATATCAGGAGAAAACTCAGGACTTTTCGTACTTATCTTCAAAATATTAACGCTCAACGCATAGCGGACAGCAGTCACATTGATAGCGGAAGCAATTCTGGATAACAATTTCGACCTTAAGTTCAAGCGTGGTTGGAGGTTGGAGTGACCACACGTCTACTGAGAATACACGAAACAATATATCCATTAGACGTATGTTTACATAACGTGGGTATGTTTACATGGACGTTTAGTTCGGATCAGTACAAAAACCGGCAATCCCTCCGTCACTTAATTCCGATCACGTGTAGCATTCGCAATGAACTAGTGAACACGTCTACACGCATTAAACTATCTTGGTAAGTATATTTCATTTGATGAATTTATGAAAATGTCTGGAAATTTATTTTACCGGTTCGTTCAGACGATATGTTATTTAGCCTACGTAATTAGAGTTGAGCAGATTGCCATCAGTTGAGCACATTCCGATTAGTCAAACCGATTAAATGTGTCAATTAAAAGGTATCTAAAAGGAATTGTTTGGGTCAGAGGTCAGAGTTGATGAGTATGTAGGCGTATTATCAATTGAATAGTTTAAATTTGTATGAAAATTGTCCAAGGATGTATGGGGCCGCACCAAGGGTGAGGTTTTTATCTTTAGGGTCAAGTCAACATCACGTGCAAACTGGTACCTGCTGATTGTCTGACAAGGGTCCGGCACAAGCTTTCACTCGGTATAAGCAAAACCAAAACGAGAGTGACGATGTGTAAAAAAAGAAATAAAACACTTCAATTTTATTAATCATGGTATATAATCGGGTAACAATTAGGGCTTAGTAAAACATAAGAGAAATTATCGAAGAAGAAGAACTTACTTAACACGTGAATACTCGTAGTTAGTGCTTCCATCATCCTACTAAAATAAATTGTTCCAAACATAAATATGTATTCAGTTTATTACATCTCGCTCCAATGTTATCCAAAGTACTCATACATTCCCCTTTATTAGATCCCGGAGTATGCCACAACAAATTAAACAACTTTCTCGTCTTATTAAATTGCCCAAAATCTTTTACCTCAATGAATAAGTTAGAATCATTTTATTAGCTCATAATATAAATCATAATACTTTTCTTCACCGTCGCCGCTAGCGTCTATATTTTATAGTAAGTATATTTGTATATATCAGGACAGGAAACTTGTCTTTTGTAGCACTACAACTAACGGATTCATATCTACTCGTAATTTAAAAAATATCTATTTAATGCTAATTGGTAGGTAATTTCCTTTCAGAGCAGCCGGTAGAGCCAAGAGCTACAAAAATGAATGAGTTTTAATGAAAAGCTGCCGCGTTACGATGCATTTTCCAAGTAGAGCGGACTACACATTTCTTCTGCTTTGTTAATTCCAGCTACTGCATTATTATACTAACAGTATTCGGTTGCGTCCAAAGTTTGCCCTTAGGAGTCCCGGATCGGTTTTCCGGCTTTTGAAGCCATGTTGAGCGACATGTTGGCTATTATGTGAGCGTGCCCATCCTGAGAGGACAGCCTGCAACAGAGCATCATTTGTTATTTGGGGCTTAGGTCTTGGTACCTATACTTAGATAATAATATCTGAGTATTATGAAAACTGAATAATCGGCTACCCTATTTCAGTTTCAAATCAAGTTCCAATAATCAGCTCTGTCCTCTTATTAAGACCTGTAATAAAATGACGCTATGAAAGTTAATACCCAGTCGAAGGACCGATGACCGCTCTAAAAATACGATAAGAAAGCTATCGCAGAGTTGGTTATCGGTGCGGCAAACATAGGACCAACCGTTCATGAATAGTTAAAATGTGAACCTGTAAGGAAATGTCCACATGAACACGAAAAACACACACGAAATAACAACAGGGCCTTCCGCCTGAAAACTCAATATTCCAACTTCAACAAACCTAACTGCTACATAAAACATTGCGGATTCAGTCGCCGATAGAGTTGTTGTTTAAATAAAAATCAGTTTCAGGGGATGTGCAAGCTTTTTAGATGTTCGTGTGAGCTTGGGCTTATTGTGATGGAGGCATGCGCGCTACGCGGCTCTCGGTCTACCGAAGCACAGTGGCATTCGGCGAGACGCGGGGATCGCGCGCGAGTCCCGCCGCGCCGGGCACACTGCGTACGTACTTACGTAAGTCACGTAAAAATAATTGAATATAAAAACTTGATATGCCACTCCATGTATGTGTCCGCTAGTGATTTTATATAAAGACTAAGTTTGCCTTATTCGTAACCAATATCGTCAAGGTGTAAGTGTGTGAACATTATGATTGTGTTTGTTTGACATTTTCTGTGCTAATACGGACATTATTGGTGTTTGTATATACAAACGTATTGTTTGGTAAGTATATGGGTACGTAAGCTTATACTTGTTTTGAGAGATATCTTTTTTTTTATAGGTACCTATAAAAATAAAGATAAATTTTGATAAGTGGTTTAAAAATCGTTTTAAACGTTATGGAATTTAAAAAAAATGTATTTTGCTAATGTTATTACTATATTCCACTAATACATTGATTTTCAATCGAGTAACTTCTCACGGCAAACAGTTGAGTTTCATTTTAAAACACACAGGTCTGTTGCTTTGAAATTATGACAACATTGAAGAAGAATATCGTTAGAAATAATGAATGACCTAAAGGACGGACTAAAACTAAGAAGTTGCACGTTTGAACCTAACGCAGGGGCCTGATTCAGTAAATTATGTTTTTAAAACGTGTGATTTCAGAGCTTTCGAAAACCAATAGATATTATTTTATTGAAATCTAATTAAAAATTAATCAAACCATCAGTGATTTCATTATTTGATATTCTCACGAAATCGTTGGTAGATTTTATTTTGACAGATAATACCAAATATATTTTTTTCAATTTGCTTTTAATAGAATAGAAATCACGCTTTTTGAAAACGTGGCGTTACTGAATCTAACGCCTCTACATTGCCAATGTGTACAACCCCTAACACTGGCATAAATATTTAACTATAACTGGATATTACCAGTGAAAATCCGTGCAAATAATCCGAGTTATTACGGTTGAGTAAAACGTAATAACTGAACCACATTTAGTAAAATATACTAATATAGTTTAGGTCACCTTAATCGCAGTTCATAATAATCTTTCGGCGAAATTCATTCTTAGTTGTCAATAACTATATTTTTTGTTGTAAGTATGATGGTTATGATACACCTACATATAAAAATTGTTGATAAATTATTTTTATAGGTACCTACGTAGGTATTCATTTTACCTTTATCACGTTGTTTAAGCTATATTTGGATTACTGTCTAGACTTAATAAGTAACTGTTTCCTAATTTATCCTGTCAAGTAATGTCAGTAATCTGTAATCGTGTGTCCCGAAATATTTTTTTTTTGTCCTTTTTTTATTTCCATGGTCATATCAAAACTTAAAAATGATTTTACCTGTGTTCCTTTAATCTTGTTTTAAGTTTTCCAATGCTTTGTAGAAGATTCTTACGGAAAGAAAAAAATCGGAATTGTGCAGAATATTGGTAAATTTCAGAACACTTTATGACTATTTTAGAATACCATGCGAGCGAAGCTGCAGGTAACAGTTAGTATACTAATAAATGAAAAGCTTCAGTGCTACATATTCATTAATTTTAAAGCGTTAAATTTCAATAAACGATGAGGACATATTAACACAGAAGTTGAGCGCTTCTTCAGTTACAAAGAAGCAAGTCAAGTGGTTCTCAATTTATTTTGTAATGTCGACGTTTATTGTGTTACGCAATACTCGTAATATTACACAAAATTCTTAATATTGGGACGAAAGCAGCGTCAAGTATACTAAAGGAAGGAATTACAATTTGTTATAACAATTTACATATTTGTGTTAATAAGCAACTTTGAATGTTCGAAAAAGGAACGCAACGCACGGAAAAATTACTTAATTAGATGTTAAAACTCGATAATTTTACCGTAAATACCGGTTTCTGAAAGCCTGTCAGCCGTATTTCTTTGATTAAAACACTTTGATTAAAAATAGTCATAAGCGGCCGTGTTTCGAGGAAATGTTTCATTTTGATTAGTTTAATTGTATGAATGGTGGCTTTATTCTAAATTCTTAAAGATTACGGTGTATAAATAGAATCTTCTAATGGGCTCGGCTAGAGAAATTATTATTAGAAAATTCCTAATTTTGAAATAAATGCAAGAAAACAGACTACATAATAATATATTCAATATTTTTTGGGATGGTTTTTAAGCTTTGAAACGCAAAGAAAGAATATGTTCGTGTTCAGTTAAAATCAAAGAGAAATTACTTGTTGATTCGTCGTTTGTGTATTTAATGTGTAAAATTAAGCCCACAATATCCAGATATTAAATCTTACTTCGTACTATTATGCTCTGTCACTTTAATATCTCTCAATCAATCAACCAATTAACCTATTGTAATCCACTTCTAAGCCTTTCTTATTGTGCGCCCTTCATAATTTGAATAGTTTCAGCCTACTATTGTCACGCTGACCTGTTTTTGGTTATACGTTTCGTGTCAAGTTTTCCTTCTTTTGAAGTGACCTACCTACTTCGGCTTCGAAAGAACATCAGCCAGACGCAGTTACCCCCTTTAGGAAAATAAGAGAGTCAAATAATACCTGTCCATTTCTTCGTACATTTGAGCATCACACATCATTTTTAAGACCCGTTTTTGAAGTTCAATACCTTATGGCCAGACGACACTACACGACCACATTAGCGTAAAAATTAGGTAGGTACAAAATACAAAATTGTTGTTTTCGCAAAAAACTATATATTTTTCAGCCTACCTACATAAAAATATGTTGATAGCGGATAAAGCTTACTTAGGGTCCATATTCTTTATGTCCGTGGCGCTTTATCTCTTTTAAAGGCGGTTCGCCTATTAATCTCCCGATTTATTAAATTTTTAAGTCCTCCAATTTACTTCTGTTTCATTTTGATTCGTGTTCCAAGTACGTTTCAAGATTCCTTGGGTCTTCCCTAGAGACAGAATCGAGGCAATCTTCAGACACATTGAACACATTATTCTTTTGTTGTATGAAGAGCATAGTATGACCTCAGATTCTGATGAGTATATCTAGAGGCAATTTGAAAACAAAAATCTTTAAAGTGGAAAATTATAGGCTGCATACCGTTGAAGATGATTTTGTATATATTTTAATTTACCATTCGTGCAAAAAATGATCTTTCGGTCAAAAACATTACGTAGGTGGTTCTGCCCGCGTGGGATACTGATCCTATTACCGCGAAGCCATGGAACCTCTTTCCGGATAAAAAGTAGCTTATTTACTATTACTGAATGTGCTTTACTTGTGTGCTAAACTTCAACCAAAACCTACTAGCCGTTTTTACATAATTGAGTAACAAACAACTCATACATTATTTCCATTCATATCTATTAATAAATATAGAACTTGGGGAAAACAATACTTTTCTTTTTACAACAGTAGTATTACAAGTATGAAACAACTTTCATATTTACTTAATAAAAATATAGTATATTTCACTCTAGCTTTCTAACATGTAAATCTCTTGGAACTGGTATTAAGTAATATTACACTCACAATGGATTAAGTTTGGTAGATGTTGAACTAAATCCTTACTTAGATCTCGAAGAAGCTTCTAGCTGATTATGTGCGAGTAGAGTGCGAGTGTTTGTGTGTAAATAAAAACAGTCGATTTCTATGCAATAGAAATATTCGACATGAGAAAGACTAACCACAACATTGTAACTAGGTGAAATAGATTGAACTTGACAGTAAGGTATAAAATCCCTTCCTTAGTCGATTGATGCTTACAAATAGCCTAAATTTCAAGTTTGGGGTTCAGCGTCTTTACGTTGATGAATTAATCAGGAAAAGTAATTATACACATCCCAAAACAACTGTCAAGGGATAATTGAGATTTTTGAGAAAAGTATACGAGAAAAAATATAACAAACAACACGTCATTTAATAACCTTTAGAAATAGAAATAAAACAAAAAAATCAAAAACAACAAGTAAAAACTAAAAATATCAAAAAAATTAATTATTATGATAACTATTGTAAAAATGTTTCTTAGAAAATTAACGGGAGACGAGCAAATGCTTCTGCATTTGCATTAATTAGGAAGAAATTCAATTGAATCAAATACATACATACATAGGTATAGGCAGGTAGTTAGGCAGAGACAACATACCGTCATCTGCCTCTGTTCTTCATCAAATCAAATACTCTTACACAAACCTATATCTTAACTTAAAAAGAGAACGCCAATGTTCCAGTAACATTATAACAATAAAACTTTATAGGTACACAGTTTTGAAGAGTGCGTTATTATTATTTTATCTTTGTATTAGACACAAAATGTTTGCTCATTCAAACTGTATTTTCTTTTCTTTTACTTAAGTAGATCTACTAAGTCACTAAACAAGCACACGGCCAAACAAGATTACCGACTTTATCCTGTACCCATTGAGCTCTGGTGGCCCATCTAACCCAACCTAACTATCAGTAATACGACCTTTTCTTTTTCGTTTCCATAGAATAAGTGTCTATTATACTTGTAATAGTATTAATGGTAATAGTCTTTATGTGTAGTTTTTGTAAGTAAATTACGGAAATTATGTTCTCTTCATGTTATGGCACGTTATTTTTATTTTTTAAGTGAATTACTGCGTGTGATCGTATTCCTTTCTTTATAGTTCAGTATCTATCACATAGCAATAATAACAATTACTTCTACGTAACCACCACAGCAAAGTCTTCTTAGTTAAATAATTAAATGACTGACAATTCTGTAAACCCTCTCACCACATGTTTGTTTGTTTTAGGTTCTATTTAGTATCTCAAAGAATGATTGCTGCTAAGGTGTTTAGTCCGTTTAGGACATTTCAGATATGTACACTTTAAATTCAATACCTTATCCTTCTACTGCAGCCAGTTGAATTCATAATGTAACATGCAAGGTGCACGGTGAACATATGAACTATATAAGTCAGACGACACGATGCAAGGGTGGTAATGCACCATTTCCTAGTCTAGGCCAGCACTTTCATTTTTTGTATGCGAGAGTGCCAAAAGTTTTGCGCACTGCGTCTCCCACCACTTGCCTGACTGAATATGTATGACAGTGACTTGCCAATTCAAATTCGGTTACTTTATTCACCACAGTGTAGTCTTATTGGAGTTTTAACGGCGATAATCTCCTTTTTGTTATTTAAAACATCTTACGTAAGTCTGAGATTGCCGGAACGTAATGAAATGCGAGATGTGAGATTCAGATTTCCTCGGGGTTGCATTTATTTATTTTATTAAACAGACTTGGCAGACGATGTTAATAATGAAATTAAACTTTGTTGGCTCAGTGGTTAAAGTGGTTATTACGTTATCGATTATTATAATTTTAATAATTTAACGTTAACTTAATATAGGTATAACTGGAAATAAATAAAGACTATCGGTAGGTAGCTAATAATAACGTTAACGTAAACACGGTAGGAGTACCTACTCAAAATGGATTACCCAATATTTTCTCCTGAACGTGTACAACTTAAGATGCTATTATTATCGAATAATTAGCCTACTTCAGAATTGGAAGAGCCTGTCAAGTTGTTCTTTGTGTGTATACGTAGATCGAATTTTATAAAAAGGTTTGAGTTGATTTGAATTTGTAGGCATTAAAATGTAATAAATATTATGGACAAATATGAAAATTTGAAGCAGTTAGTATGTTAACTTCGCCTATTTTAAACTGGAAAAAGTTAACGTTCAGGATAGGACTTGAACTCACGACCAGGTCCTTTCCAGGGGAAATACTTTTACCAAGTGAACAACTTGACACGTCCTGGATTTTCGTACTTTTTCTATGAGTACATGAGTCTCAGGTAGCCGTTGGAGCCATATTATCGAAATTCTTGCGAACTAACGACAACAATAAATGATATAACTGTCAGAGTATTTCCTAAAGAAAGGAATTGGTTACCGTTAAAATCCCGTCCTGGATGTTGACTTTTTCTGATTTAAATTGATAAGAATAGTTAGAATACCAATTGCCTCAAAATTTGGGGTCAGCTCACATGATTCCGAAAATCTGACGTATTAGTGTCAGCTACAAAATTAAGTGACCCGGATTCATTGCTCTCGAGTGTATTTGCCATTCGAGCTTATGGCGTTATGCATGCGAGTAAAGCAAATATAGATGAATATGCCCTCCACACTTCGTCGTATGTTGCCGAATAAGGCAAATAACAAATGTCACATAGCGAAGTGGTTTTTCCCCATTAATGAAAAAAGAAATCATAACAGATTCATCTTCACTAATTTTAAATTATAAAATACACATTAAAAGTTGAAATAACCTATTTTTTTGTAGGGATACGGTCCGTTCTATCCTCATATTTTAATTACAAGCCGGCAGAAGCTTTTCGAGGAGACCTTCGTACGTAATTAATTTGTAAATAAATGATCGCTGGGCCACGGCAGAACGTAGTACATTTACAACAAACTATTAGATCATTAATGAGAACCTCGTTGGTAACTATAAATGTGGACGAGAATAATTTGAAAATGTACTTAAGTAGTATCTATTAACACTGTTTTCTATACACATTATTTTTTTTTAATATTAGTAGGTAATGCGAAAAGCTTTGGCTATTAATCATGGTTTGAACAATGTGTTTAAAAATTATGTCTTTTAAGGATTTTTTTTAAAGATATATGAACATTTTTTTCTTTATAAGTATAATATATATCTACATGCATAGATCACGTCAATAAGACTTCACCTCGTCTGATGGTAAGCTTAACGTAAAGTTTAAGGGATGAGGGTCAACTTTACCGATGCCAAAACGCTACATGAGGGCAACCATTAGAACCCACAAATGGTGGGCCCCTCAGCTTACGGGCTTATGAGATGCTTCAAGAGACACGAAGAAAGAAACACGTGTGGTGAAGAATTCAACATTTTATGATGCACCAAATAAAAAAGTAACTAACCAACTAATAATAAAAGTAGTAAAAATGACAAGAAATTCGCTCAATGATACGAGTCTTTCAGCCGACGGAGTATTACGTACTATGCAATAAAAAATATCCACATTTACAAGGTATGTAATACAGTACATACTCATTCTTATTACGCGTATCCTTTAGTACTTTTAACATTCTGACGATAACAATTACACTATACGAGCGGTCTGCGAGTATACTCCTACATACGGCTCTCGACGTGAGCTGACTACAAAGATCTTTACTTATATCACGATTTAACTCCCAGGCAGTCGACATGATAAGTCAAGACCAACTGATTGTAATATGAACATACAAGGTAAGTATTTGAATGAAAGCCGAACCGAAGTCGGCGCATTGTCCCAGCTAATATTTATCCCAGCTATAAGGTTTATTTCACTGAAATTATAAATGTGAATGTTTATAAACATGTTTTGATGTTTGTTATTCAGTCATGCTTAAATGAATCAACGAGTCATACTTTTAATCTCTAAAATTGGTCCTCATAGGAACTTGGATCTGGATCAAAATTCTATGCAGACAAAGCCGAGGATAAGAGCTAGTTAAGTTATAGATTATTCGTGTACCACAGGTACGTATTCAATAATAGTATATTTATTGTATACCTTCATAATACCAATGTCACAAGCATGATGATAAATTATTATTATATTGGGCCTATAAAGCCTACAGCTGACGTAGGTACTCGTAATACAATGAATGCTCTTTGACAAAAGAACCCCAATAACATTCAAACTTAATTCAATAAATTACGGTTGAGTTTCAACTGCCCAATGGATGAGTACCTAGTTCTAATTAATTTGGCAATGGTTTATTGAAAGATTAGCTGTGCCCGCGATTTCACCTGCGTGGATTACCTCACTCAGACAGATAGAAAAAATACAGCTTGTTGAATTTGGAGATGGTACTTATTCTTGGAGAAAAAATACCCGTGATATAACTGATAAAATCGATTAACTCATGGCGCCGTTTTTTAAAATTATGGAAGTTATTATTCACATTCGTATGGCACAAGATTACTCAACTCTCTAGAGAATTCGCTTTTTCCACATTGCTTGGGAAAAATTGTGCGTGCGTACGTGAGCAAATAGGTACTCTTCCTAAAAACGTTTCTTACATAAGGACTGGCTTTGAAATAATTGTTGCAGCAGTCTGAAGGTATAAGGAGCTTTTTAATATATTAGCTGAATGCGTGAATTACGATCTCGGACCCACAGGAACCTATACCCAGGATAAGAAGTAGCCCGTATACCTACTATTCCAAACTATAAATATGTGTCAAATTTCATCCAGATCCGTTCAGCTGTTACAGTTTCATGAATAATGTTATGATTTCAGTTGAGGCTTCGTTATAACTGATCGAAGACGAAACGGATTTTTGTATTACTTTCCGAAATATATTATAAAAAATGTCGACAATAGTTTTAGTCAGAGTAATAATAGCGAGTATCCTTCATATTGGACGTACCCTTAAATTAATTACTTAGTCAACAAAATTTTACATAATAAGTACCTACTAATAAAACACTATTCAATTTCAGTCGAAACTAATCTCGTCCGGTAATGAGATGCTTAAGTATTATATTATACTAACTATTGGCCGGGGCTCTACTCGCATAGAATGCTGACCTCGTTTACACGAATAGCAGGAACTAACTAAGGAATCAAAATAGCGGGACTATTAACATTGCGCTCTACTTGTATCACAGAATACCTAATAGTACCTGGTTGGCTTATATGCAAAAATTCAGTAAATCCATTCAGTTGTTTCTGCATGATTGTACAACAAACACCAAAATTCACTTTCGCATTTACGATTAGTTTGGATTAAGTCTACTTGGTGAATGGGGCAATGTTGGCTAGAGTTAATTCGAGGCGAGTTTGCGAGCAAGGTATACCTGCACGAATTTAGGGTATGTTAATAGTTTGAGGTAGGTACTGTGTAATTTAATTTATTAGTGAGATCTAAATTTCGAACCATAAATAGATTTATCTGGCCGGGATTAGACCGTTAACGTATATCACGATCAACGCCATCCTGTCAATGTATATTGTTCTATGGTTCTTTTTGATGCGCAATCGCGATTTGTGCCTACTCATATTGACACCTTTTCACGATATTATATTGGATTGCAAGCTATATTCGTGTTGTGGCACTTATGAAATGCCTTTTTTTCGCTCAATGAGCATTTTCGGTCTTCAAACGCAACATATAGATAAATAATAACAAAATAATGTCAGCAAATACGTGTTCCTAATTAAATTTACAGCACGTTATAAGTTACCGTTTAAGTATTGTATTAATTTTTTTGAATAGATTAAAAAGAAATTAGATAAACAGAAACTCAGCTAAATAATGATTAAACAGAGATTAGATATTTAAAAGTTCGTAAGAATTATGTTTTATTTTTTTACGCTCAACGATAAAACAAAAACTTCTGCGAATATTAAGATTTCGTAACATTTATTGGGACACAATAATATATTTAATTGACTGTTAGGTCTGCAGTTACCTTCCCTGAACTAATAAGTTCAAGTTATTACTATGTAGCGTGATTTTAAAAAGCTATTTAAATAGATGGAAATTTGCACGAAGTGAAAAATTTATACGTTATAAGATAAAACAACTTTAACTCCATTGCCCAAGGGAAGTCTTTTGTCAATTAAGTACAACTTTCGAAAGCATCTCTGTTTCCAAGAACAAGATCACTTTACACAATGAACATGTTAAGCAATTAAATAACGTTTTTAGGTAGGTAGCTATTTAAATAATAAAATTGGTATACGATCTGTATGTTACCTTACTAATAGGTATCATAAATGGATGGATAGATGTTTGTTACTCAATCACGTCAGAATGGTTGCATGATTGAATCTGGATTTAATTTGGCAAAGATATAGATTTCAGTCACCTGTGGGGTGTCACCACGGGAATGCGATCAGTATTTACATACATTAACACAGGGGTGGAGCCGTGGGTATAGGTACAGAATGAATCTTGTTTTTCTTCTATAATACTATCTAGACTATAATTTTTGAAATACTTTTGTTTCTTAATTTTTTGCACTATGTCGCATTAGCGTATACCGGGTCCCTAAGTAGCTAAAGATTCTTTAAATCCTCATTCTCCATTAATCTTCCTAAAATATGCTTTATCAGGATTTGAATTTGATCCAAGGAATAACATAAGCCGAATTGTTTTGTCGAAGAAAAGATCATGTTATTACAACACATGACGTTATTTAGGGAAGGGGCATGGATTTGTTATTTTAGCAAATGGCGCTGAGGCACACATGTAAAAGATAATGAATTTTGTATTTATAATACCCAACAGTTTACACACACGCGATCCAATTCAAATATTATAGCAAACATCCTTCCATAAATCTTTATGGTTGTTTTAGGCAACGAATTTTTAGGAAAGCTTTAAAGAAGAGATACAATGAACAACTAAATCTATATAGCCTACAGCTTTTACCTACGTTAAATTAACGTGTAACAATTTTTTACGCTTGGTATTCCACTCCAATGTCCGTGGTTGTAGCTTTGATTTTGATTCACTTCAAATATTGATATATACGAATATTTATTTTTGGATTGGATCGGGCGTTTCCTATACATATTTAAAGTACATGTTCATAGTTTACGAACAAAATATGCATCTGAATGCGTGTATGTTGTATGTATGTAAATCATTATTATTTTCAATCAATGTATTAGGTACCTGTAACATGTTTCAATTGATATAATATATGAAAATTTTTACAAATTCACTGATATTGTTAATTATATCGCGCGTTTTAGACTACACATAGCGTGGTATTGCAAAATAATTGTACGGGAATAAAATACTTAAAATTATTATTTTCCAGATAGTTATTGTTAAGTAAGTACCTACACATCACAAAGGTCGGCATCAAGTTTCTTAAGCTTGCTTACTTTTGTAACAAAAGTTTTAAGTTTTACAACTAAAACTACGCTACGAGTACTTTTTAGTTTAAAGATAGGAACATCATTAGCATTCTCCGCAGTAAATACGGTAAAGCTCATAGTTTTTCTAAGATTGCTCTGCGTTTTTTAGCATGAATGGATCTAGTTCAACCCTAGAACTGTTATCCATTCGCTTAAGATCATCTTGAAGTAGCGGTGTGCGTCATTCCATAAAGATTGTTAGATGCTGGAGGTACTATATTCTAATGTTCATCTTATGTTATTAGATGCTTCTCATCTCATCTTCTTCGATCTTCGATCTTTGTCATTTTTTGGCTTTCTATTTCCTATTTTCACTTTTTTTCCTATTAATTTGTCTTTTTTTCCACTCCAGAAAGCGATAAAATACCGGGTATCATGGTACCGAAAATATTATATAGAAAATCCAGTTCAATAGAAATCGAGTATGTACTATCCTCAAAAAATTTATGTTTGCGTTGTTTTATTAGAGTTGTAGGTAGTAATTGCCCGTGGAAAAATGTTATGGTTGTTACCTAGAATATCGTATAACATAAAATGTGGAAAAAAATTAAATAGTGTAGTCAAATTTTGTGTTATTTTTTTTTTGAGGTACCTACGCTCAATACGTTTTGCATTTTGTTGTGCTTAAATTGACAAAAATATTAAATCTCTACAATGTTTTGTATTGATTTATAAACGATTTCATTACAATGATTAAAAAGTGTACGACTACTACTTGAAGTATGGCTTATGAAATATGCCAAGTTTCGACAACATTTTTGGTTTCACTTTATAGGGAGAAATCGAACAAATAAATATACCTAAACATCGTCTAATGGGTGCTAGCGGATGCACGCGACCCCACCCGCGTGAATGTCGATTATCGCAACCTTTGGTTATATCTTCGGTTCTCTCAACCAATCGCAATCAAATATATGGCATATTTAAAGTCTGACCAAGACTTGTATAAAAAACCGCATCAAAATCCTTTCATTAGTATTTGCCTCCATTGCGAACAAACAGATAAATAAAAACAGACAAGAATTATAAAAAAAATGTGTTAAAAATCGTTCATATCACATAACAAGTTTTTTTTAATATCTTCAATATACAGACACAGCTTATTTACATTTTATAATAGTATAGAATAATCGAAATCAAATTGTAATGAATCCATTTTGAATTAGGCAATTATATTAATGACGACCAGATGCGGTAAAGCAGTTATTTGATTCCGGATATGATTGAATTTCAAATGAACTCATAACGCCATACTGCCGTACCGGTACCGGCCATTTTCCTAAAGTACACTTCTATTTAGATATTAATTAATACACAATGTATTAACAAAATTGCAAACATAAATGAAGCAATTACCTTCATTTGCAAATACGAGCCAATTCATTGATTTACTTTGCGTTTTGCATTTCCTGCAAACGTGTGTTTATTTACTATAGCAGTACAAATGGAATTCCGTGTATTTTTGAAAGTAGGGTGTTTTATAAAAACTAATATTTTTTTAATTAAGGTGTGGTGAGGTGGAAGGTAAAAATGTTTGTTTATTTCTACTCTTAAATTAGTTTATTAAATTAATGAAGTCACAGTGGAGGTTGTGAAATATCTTTTATAAAACTAGCTGTTGCCCGCGGCTCCGCCCGCGTGGATGTCTAAATCCGTTTCAAAAACTATCCTATCTCTCAAGTTGGATCGAACTGCACATGGTGTGCGAATTTTATTATAATCGGTTAAGTAGTTTAGGAGTCCATTGAGGACAAACATTGTGACACGAGATTTATATATATTAAGATATTCTCTGTATCGTCGTCGGACTGACATTTTATTACCTTTGTAGAAGCGTTAATACCGTTAAGTTTATAAAATATTGAAACTGTAACATCGGTTTCAACAACTCTATAAAGATATTATGATGGTCTAAATTTACGCTGTGTGACAGAGAGAGCGCTCTACGTTCTCTCTTCTTCCCAATGCACGATTTGATGATTATCAAAACCAAGTACAGCAACATTAGGTATGCTTATGAGAATTATTAATTCATTTTGCAGACTTTCTCATTTAGATCTGCGAAATTTCTCCTAGAAGTTTGTTTTTAGTTTCATAAAAAGTAGATGAATAATTTGAGACGTGCGTAGGTATTATAAAATTCAAGGGTAGCCTAAGCATACTAATACCAGGACATTTATGCAAGTGAACTAGATCTCATCAAGCGTAACATTGCACTTCAAATGAGTTTCATTTGGAATAGGGTACGTCTTTGAACACGTTAAACAGCGTTAATGAAGTGAAGTAGTTCATAATGAGAACGACTTAACTGTAGTTAACATGTGCGGTTGAGTTTCAAGCTATATGAAAGTACCTCCTCGTTCGTAGGTATCTTTAAGCTCCTGTATAATGGGGAGAAAAGCTCAAGTCAAATATATTGAAATTTCTATGATGTTGAGACGGGTGTAGTTCGTAATTCTATATTAAAATACACGGTAATTTTGGATGAATATGATACGCTTTCTTTCAGTTTGATTACAAAACTTTTATTAGGTATGTCCATAAGGATGAAATGTGCATAAAAACAAAATGAGGCGATACGAGTCTTACCTACACGAGAATATGCCCGAGATATAATATTTAGGATTACAAAGTAGGATTTACTCAAAGACCATGTACACATAGGTGGCTACATATATTTTAGCGACCCTTTCGACCGTCCATTTGTTACGCCAGCCCCAATAGCGTTCGCGTGAAATTTGCTTCAATATACCAACTATACTTTTCTGCTAAACATCACCAGAATGCCACCTAAAATATTTCTGTTATTTTTCATGTAGCAATTTTAAGAAATATTTTATTTTAGTAAAACATCACTTCACTCTGTCTCCAAAATATATTTAAAGACTCTCGCATACAACTACCTAATACTATACAGGGTTATTTGTAATTAACTAGCATCCTCGCAGGGGTAGATAGCTGACATCATAACTGACCATTTTTGTTCTACAACTTTTTATAATTCGTTAAATTTTATTTTCATACATACATAAATTTTAGTTTAGTTTTGCGTCTAAAAGTTATTAACTCTACGTGCGCCGCCGCCGTAGTTTACGCGCATCGTAAAAATCAGGTAAACAAACTCGTCGGCAGAGTTAATAACTTTTAGACGCAAAACTAAACTAATATTTATGTATGTATGAAAATAAAATTTAACGAATTATAAAAAGTTGTAGAACAAAAATGGTCAGTTATGATGTCAGCTATCTACCCCTGCGAGGATGCTAGTTAATTACAAATAACCCTGTATATACTGTATTTTGCACAAATATATATTACACTAATTAAATTATATCTCATTTATATCTATTCAGCCTGTCAATTTGCGTCAGTGCGCTGGCTCGACGCTACGATGCTCTATCAATTAAAAAGTCAGTTATGTGACTTTTTTGATGCGAAATAAAACATAGTTTGAATAAAATTGTTATGGGCCTTTCAAAAAGTGTAGTATATTATCAGAATAATAATGAAACATCTAGCAAAAAATTTATTTGGATCGCTCCCGCGCGCCGTATACCTAGTAAGTACTACCCCTCTTTTTACTTATATAATATCTTTGGTACTACCTAATGGTGAGGTTGGTTACCTGTCAAGAACAGATAATTTTCAATTTTACTTTAAATTGAAATATTTGAAATAACAATATTTGGATAATTTAGTACTTAATATATATAATAGTAATTAATTTAGTAATTTAGTTACACAGTTATTAATTATGGACTTAATGTAAACTGTATTTATTTTACTGTATCAACAATCCGCCTCTCGAGCTGCGCGCGTCTATAAGTTCGACCCAGGTTCGATCCAAGGCAATTACTAATATTTATATTCATCCCAAATGTATGTAGGTACCTAATCTATTAATATTTATTGACTTGCTTAAAGATCAAAGCAGTAAGGATGTTTTTTTAAAACTTTTACTTACTATTTAGACAACGTGAGAAAGTCTCAAAAGTAGGTATATTATTTATAATCTTCACAACCAATTACATAATATTCAATAAACTGTAATCATTCACCTGAGTTACATACAACATAAGCAATGTAATACGTAAGAATTTCAAAAATCTATAACTAAATACCAACTCCGAAACCTAACAAATTCACACACCAAACATTGTACTACAGAGTTTGCATAACACGTTGCCCTAACGACTATAAAATTATATAACAATTTTATGTACGTAGCAATGCAGTCCCAGCGGTAACAATTACGAGGGTGGTGCTTTCATTAAACTTCATGAACTTAGCACGATTTATGTTCGCGAAGTTTCAAAGAGTTTCTCTCCTGTTCACTCCTGTGAGCGAGGCTGGCACACGATGTCTCGTTCAACCGTGCCCAACCGTGCTTGTTCATCGTCAGCTAGTCGACCGTTTCAATTAGTTTTTGATTTTAGAAGCCATTTCGGTAGTTCACAAAGATGTTTCCCTGAGGTGACTTTCAAAGTGGAAGCTCAACTTCGACTTTGTGATTGTTTTTAG
Source organism: Lithosia quadra (assembly GCA_963576445.1). NCBI lineage: Eukaryota > Metazoa > Arthropoda > Insecta > Lepidoptera > Erebidae > Lithosia > Lithosia quadra. The sequence goes on from OY754874.1 coordinate 12,845,390, forward strand.
TGTGTTCATTATTATTTTTTGAACTAATTTTCTGATAATTGGATTGTATTTAGGTACTAATATTCAATTCAATTATATCATTATTTATCGAATATAAAATATTATTTTGACATTCGGGTAATTGGATAGAATCAGCATAATATGATGTTGATTGATACATAATCAAGATCATAATGCTAATTGCTCAGAGAGTATGGGGCCCACAGTAACCTTTGGAACACAAGCCAACCTGAGTTAACCTCACCTGTAGGTATACGGGTCAAACTTTTTAGTCCAACTGGTTTGACTACAAGGAATTATGATTCCTCGTGACTCTGTTGGCGTGAGTGTATTATAATTATAATATTGCGTCTGATAAAACATTGTTTTTAAAATATTATTTGCATTCTTTTAAAATTATTGCTTATTAATACATTTAAACTGAATATTATATAGGTATTAATGCATTAAAATTGACACTTGATTTTATTGAATGAAAATATTCGGTAAATTATATTTATAATATTCAGCTGCTAATGGACGTTGTTTACGTTCCAAGTAGTAATAATATTGAAACGCAATTAGTGATCTTCCAATTAGCGCAAAAATATAATAAACTAAAACGAAGTCCCATTGGAATCTACTGATAGCTCTTAGATAAAGAAACTGCAATTAACGAGCGAGTGTACAATAAAAAAAAGAATAATTGCCATGAAACAAAAACCCTTTTTTGTGGGAATCGTAAATCTTCTTTGTCTCGGACTTCTTTTCAACATTCTCCAGGGTTCGCTAACATAATAAATAAATTCATTGTTTTCATTAGGTATACAATTCGTATTAAATTATCCTACACGTCACATTATTTTCTTGAAACCTTAAGTATTTTATCTCTTGTCATTTGCATAAGTTATGAACAAAATTAAGAATGTAAGAATATTCAAGAATGCCTATGTAAAAATTCCGATAAAGTCATGAGGAACATCAACGATAATAAGGCGACTAAAGAACTGTGTTATGGAATGCAAAAAAAATTTTTTCTAACCGCACATTTTACGGTGGTCAAACATACATACAAACTATAATTATTGGCAGGGATAGATACTTATATAAGAGCCATTATTATTTTTATAATATATTCTGTGTAGAAATTTTTAAACATACTCTTGTTACCATCTACCTACTTGACCTCGTGGAAACGGAATGTATTTATTTGTCTTGCAATGGTCAATAACTAAATTAGGGGTTAGCCTGATATATCGCACCTCATAATTATTTTATTCCAAGCTTAGCATCAAGTTAATACGTATGTAATTATGGAACATTGATAATTATATTATATTCACCAAATCAATTAATATTTATTATATAATTGCCAAAATTAGGTATATTTGTAGATAGTTTTAGTGTCAAACTATCTCGACTTGTAACGATAGGTATGTTCATCCAACAACGAACAAGGGATAGTAAATAGACCGACTGGTTCACTAATTACTACGCTTTGTTATTTCTATAATGTAACGTGTTTTGTATTTTAAATGAAAGGTTGAACTGTGGAAAGTTCAGCGTCCACAACACATGTTAGGACTTATTTGTTTTACTTCGTACCCCTTGTCACTCCATATTATCTATTTGAATTAAAATTACAGTAGGTGCATACCTGCTGTAAGCTTCTAACAAAAACCTAAACGATTTTATGTAAAGTCTTATATTTTTTTAATACACAGAAGTCAGTAAGAACCCTGTCCAATTCTGCCTTCCGATTCCGATTCTCCATTTCAACAGTAATGGTTTATAAATATAATTTCGTAAGTATACAAAACAAAGTAAAAATACATGACAAAGTAAAAGCCCATCCAATCCTGTATTATCATCTACTTCATGGACGTTAAAAATTTAACTAATAGGTGTATACCTACACTATACCATAGAACTATTAAACAAGAGTTCTATGCACTATACTCACGCCATGCTAAGAATAGATGGTGTAAAGTACTTCGAGTAGGTATGTACCAACATATTCCACTGGTGCACACGACTGTTGCTTTCCTAAAAATCAACCAAATAAAATAATGGATAGAAAGGTAGATATGATAAAGGTTATCTCATCTTTATCCAGCTAATATAAAACACCCAACGCAAATATGATCAATCAATGTAATAAATTAAAAATGTTCAAATATAACAAGTCATTTTAAAGCAATTTGAAACAATAGAACGTTATTCAAATTAATAAAAAATGTAATTAAGAGGGGACGGATAAGAGACACTCGATTAAATGTCGTAAAACAATGACAAAAAGGTCCTCTGCGTAACCAAGGGCTCTCTGTCAGCCCTTCGTATTGATGCACAGATAGGAAAAGCCCTATCAAAATTTAAATGCGGTCCATTTTGCTGTTTCGGGCTGCGGTACTGTAATGAAAATATCCCTTACATTTTCCTATATTGGAGTTTTTATTGGACTTGATCCCCTTATTAAGCCGGACCGATAATTCCGCCATTGCTACTCTTGACTTTTATATAGGTATTGAGTTACGAAATTATTGTAAGGATATTCACGCTTATCTCCTCCATCGCGTCGGTACTTTCTCCATGTTGATAGCTATTGTTTTACTGTCGTAGTAAGTTTGGGTAAACTAAATCAAAGTTTGCTTTGTTTTTTTTTTACTTCTTTTTTATTGGTATGTGGCCCGACACTGATTGATAAACAATTTCATTAAATAAGCAAAAATAAATACTATTTGAATTCAAGTCCTACGACTTAAAGTAATAGAAAAAAAAATTAGGTGTACATACATCATGCAATCCATACTAATATTATAAATGCAAAAGTAACTCTGTCTGTCTGTTACGCTTTCACGCCTGAACCGCTGAACCGATTTTGATGAAATTTGGTATAGGGGTAGATTAGATTAGACCTCGAGACATAGGCTATGTTTGGTCGCGATAACCGACATCCACGCGGGTGAAGCCGTGGGCAAAAGCTAGTTTAGCTAGTTGTATTATATTTACAGAATATGCGATACAGGATATAAGCGATGGGCAAACCTTTGAACACTTGTTTCAACCTGAGACTACGTTGTATCATATATACAGTATTAGGTATATTGTGGGCAATTTTTACCGTGTTCATAAGTTCTACACATTTTTAGAGGTATTTAATACCTAACTAAAATCCATTATAAATGTCTTAATCTTTTTCTGTTTGTATTACAAAATAGCATTTCAGTTGCTAAATCTTCCCACAGCATTATTTATTGTCAAATATTCTTTCCATATTTTAAATAGAAAGCACTAAAGCCAGGCAGCAAAGACTCTCGACAACTCACAAGAGAAATATAGCGCTTTCATAAAATCCGAGGTGTCATTTCCTTTTGAATAGTTCGTTATATCTGCGCCGAGCATGAAGCAGTGTATAAAAGTCTCAGGTTCTTGAGGTTATTATGAGTTGTCCCGTCGATCCTTCTATGTCATTGTGGGTAGCGTGTTATAAAATGTATACTAAATCTTGCCCTTATTGACAAATGATGGGCCTCGTTACCCTGTATCGGTTTTCATGGCCATACAATTTTATATTTCCTTCTTTGATGTCGTATGATCGTAAACCAGCTACAGCTTCCTTCCCAGGATGCGTAAGGATTGAATAACCCTTTTGATATGTACATAGTATTTGCGTCCATAAATATTGCTGTGATGTCGACATTCTTCGAGCTTTTATTGATGTAGGTTGCTATGGGTTCTGTTGCCTAAAATTATATTGAATATTTCGATTGAGTATAGGTTTATTTATTATCCGAATATTATAATGTTAGTTTATGTTACTAAGATAGTAAACAAACACTCATTCCGCCTGATGGTAAGTGGCTACTGATGCCTGTAAACCTGGAAGAAGATAAGAGATAACATTTTAACCAAGCTTGGATAGTAATAGATATGGTTCACACTTTAATCTAACTATATTCGAGCCAAAATACAAAAATCTGATAATAAAATTAAGGCAACCTGGAATGTTATTAACAAAGAAACCTGTAAAGCAAGGTCACGTGATCGATCCTTCGAATTAAAAATAGATGATAAACACATTAATACTGATGCCGCAGTGGCCAATGCCTTTGAATCCTTTTTCACAAATATTCCTATTACCACTACAAGTAAATTGAATTCTTCAAAAAATGTAGCCGCGTCTCTTCTTGAAACTAGTGTTGAAAAATGTAATGTTAATTTTGATTTTCAGTACATTGACCCTGTAACCATTCTTAAAACTTTTAAAGAACTAAATATTAAAAAAACTGAAGATCTTTGGGGCATTTCAACCAATATAATAAAACCAGTAATGCCCACTATTGCGCCTTATCTTGCATTTATATTTAATCAATGTATAGATGATAAACAGTTTCCTACTCTCATGAAGTACAGTAAAATCATTCCGTTATTCAAAGCAGGGGAAAAAAGTGATCCATCAAATTTTCGGCCTATCTCCATACTCCCAGTCCTCAGTAAAATTTTTGAAAAAATAATATTTAACCAACTGCTTTCACATTTTACGTGCAATAAGTTACTTCATGATAAACAATTTGGTTTCACTAAAGGTAGAAACACAACGGATGCAGGCGTTGCACTCATTAAACATATATTTGATGCTTGGGAGGAGAAGCAGGATGCCATCGGTATCTTCTGTGATCTTTCGAAAGCTTTTGATTGTGTTGATCACGAGACTTTGTTATTAAAATTAGGTCACTATGGTGTTTCGAACGGTTCACTTAGCTTGCTTGAGTCTTACCTCACTGGCAGAGTACAAAAAGTCAACATTAATGGCACCAATTCATCTGGTGCCCCATTAGTCATGGGAGTACCCCAGGGCTCGATACTAGGACCCCTTTTATTCTTGATATATGTAAATGATCTTCCTTACTTCACTGAAAATCTTTGTGAAATAGTATTATTTGCTGATGACACATCATTAATTTTTAAAACTAACAGGCAAAAGCTAGTATTTGACGATGTAAATAATATTCTCTCTGAAATATTGTATTGGTTCACAAGTAATAACCTGCTACTCAATGCTAAGAAAACAAAATGTGTAAAGTTTACGATGCCTAATGTAAAACAGGTAGATACTCATATTGTAATGAACGATGAAACTGTTCAAATAGTCGATACCACAGTTTTTCTTGGAATCACTCTAGATAGTAAACTGCAATGGGGTTCTCATATCACAGCCTTAGCAGGAAGACTCAGCTCAGCAGCCTATGCGGTTAGAAAAATAAGATCACTAACTGATGAGGAAACGGCACGATTAGTTTATTTTAGCTACTTTCATAGCGTAATGTCGTATGGTCTGATGCTGTGGGGCTCAGCTGCAGATATTGAGACCATTTTCATATTACAAAAACGAGCGATACGAGCTATCTATGGCCTCAGACCCCTTGACTCGCTGAGAGAACTATTTAAAGAAATTAATATTTTAACAGTTGCTTCTCAATACATTTACGATAATATCTTATATGTACGCAAAAATCTAGATCTCTTCCAAAAAAAATCGGACGTTCACAATTATAATACGAGAAATAAGAATAAACTTGTAGTGCCAATGCTAAGGCTTCATAAGGTTGGTAATTCGTTTGTAGGTAACTGGATAAAAATGTTCAATAAAATTCCTCAGGATCTGGTTGACATGCCACTTAATAAGTTTAAAATTGAAGTAAAAAATTGTTTAATGAAAAAAGGTTATTATAAATTAAATGAATATTTTGATGATAAAAATGCATGGTCATCCTAATCTCTTGCTCGCTCGCACTTTAAAAATTGTATTAAATAAAAACATAAAAAAAATATAAAAATAAATAATGGATAATCGTGTTCACTGAGTTTCTTGCTGGTATCTTCTCAGTAGAACCAACATACTGAACCAGCGAAAGAATCATTTTCTAATGATTATTATTTATTGTATTTATATTTCTTGACATATTTTTTCTTACTGTAAATTTTTGACGTTCATATGTGCTCCTTGTGTGCCTAAATTGAATAAATGAAATTGATTCTTTGATTCTTTGATTCTTGAATCATTTTCATATTCTATTAATTACCCTAACTCTTATTAAGGGCTCTTGCCTGTCTGTTCTACTATCGATCAATTTCTTCACTAATTACAATATTAATATAGCAAATCGTAAGAACTTAGATGTATCCAATGATCTACTACTATCGTATTGCGTAAAAGACCACGGCACTACGGTAATCGCTTTCCGCCTAGCGAAGATATATACCCAGGGATTTATGTAATAAACGCGACACAGACACGCGACTGGTGACAAGTCGACAAATTGTTTTTCGATAAATGTTACCTGCGAGAAATATGCCACGGTGGAATACTTACAATTAGGTGCGTTGGCGACAACTTACGTGTATTCTGTTCAATTTTACCCTTGATAGGTGACAGGAACTTTATTGGACATTTTGGGTATAAAGAAACAAACTAACCGTCTGTCTATTTTTTTATACTACGTAGGTGGCAGACAAGCACACGGTCCACCTGATGCTTTGCTATGCAAGCTTATGCCTCATGGGTATTTTCATTGAAAGAAAAATATTTAGTAGGTGCTCAGAGGCTTCCGAATAAATACAATTTTGCTTTCATTTAATTCTTAGGCTAAGGACTCACGAAGCGGTTTTCACCGCAACCGCGTCGGGCGCGGGTGAAAACCGTCCTTAGCCTTAGACGAAGCCTTTGGCGCAGGCTTACTTCTTGAGGATGGGCAGTCGTATCAGGAGGAGTAACAGTAGTAGACCGGGCTCCATGTTCCAAAGTCCATACGTTGAATGCAACTAAGTAAACACTGCAATGATGACGATTAAATTAGTAATTAATTGGCAATGAAAATCCCTATGTTACACCACGTCTAGCTATTTACTATGGTTACTGAACAAAATTGAGCATAAAAAATACATACAAACTTATCGCATATCTTTATATCGAGACATAAATCCTCTCTTTCAATACTTTTATATAATACACAAAGTATTTATTACGATTCGATAAGTGAGTATACATAAACCCTCTTTGTAGGATCCGTCATAAATCACTTAAATGAACCCGCGCCTCCATTGACAAAAGTACTATAGTAAATAAATAAATACATTCTTACACGCTTTCCTCCTCTTGTACTGAACTCCTCTTGGCATAATATTCTGTTTGTGCAAATAATGGTAAATAGGCATTTACGCAAACACATAACACATTTGTCAAAGGTGTCCTTTTGTGGTGATTTGTGTATTATTTTTTCGATTATGCTAATCTTCTTCTTCTTCACATTTTCCTGTCTAATGCACAATGTTATATACATTGTGCTGGCATAGATAGAGGCAAAATTTTTATACAAAATGTTATTGAAATACGGTCTATAGTGAATGGTTAGGAGATTTATTGAGATTGTGTAATTACTGTTTGAAAATTAAAATCATAACCATATCATAACGGCATAAGTAAACAAAATAAAATATGTTTTAAAAAGTTGAAGAAGTATAATATTCCATCTTAGCAAATCTTTAAGTCACTGTTCCAATGAGGTTCTAGGTAAAAATGAGACGTTAATAAAAAAATAAATTTAAAAATTCAAAAACCCGACTGCCTAAACACTGAAAAGAAAAAAACAAGCACTTAGATTGATGTCCGGTGGTCTAGAAACATAACAACTGAACAGTCGGGATCCATTATTCGACAGCCAATCTAATTTTTCAATGGATCCCGACTGTTCAGTTGTTATGTTTCTAGACCACCGGACATCAATCTAAGTGCTTGTTTTTTTCTTTTCAGTGTTTAGGCAGTCGGGTTTTTGAATTTTTAAATTTATTTTTTTATTTTAAACTTTTTAGTTAAGTATTTATATAGCTGCCCGGATAATAATGAACTATAAAATCTATCTTTATGGAGTTCATAATTTTCGTGTAGTGAAGGGACATCACCGAAATTCAACCTTAATTATTATATTTTTGCTCATATCTCCGGTTCTACTAAACCGATTGTAATCAAACAAACGTAAGATTTTAAGTCTGATCAAGACCTTTTAAACAAATAAAACCGCATCGAAATTCGTTCAGTAGTTTTTGCGTCCATCGCAGTCAAATGTTTGTGGCACCAAAACTCCGCCATTTTGATTTTCTAGAAAATTTAATATACCTGGTGTCACTCACAAAATCATGACGAATCAAACAACACCTTGTTTGTCAAAATCCGTCAAGCAGTTCAGCTTGTAGAGCGTGCAAGACAAATTTTCAATATTTTCATTTTGCCGCCAAAAATCCGCCATTTTTATTTTCTAGAAATTTTAATATACCCAGTGTCACTCACACAATCACGACGAATCGAATGTTACCTCGCACGTCAAAATCCGTCAAGCCGTTTAGGCTGTAGGCCGTGCCAAAGAAATGGACATACATACATACATACATACATACATACATAGTCTCGAAAAACATTACCCTCCTTTCTTCGGCAGTCGGGTAAAAAGAGAGAAGCCTTGTCAGACTTTAATTAGCGAGCACGCGCAGAATCTGCATTTTCTCGTTTTAAAGAAAAATCAGAAATAGGTAGGTTCTTATATATTTGAACTCTTCACGTCCAAGTAGTACCTTAACAATAAAACAATAAAACAATAAAATAATATTCGAGTAGTAAGCTATCTAGGTACACTTTGAGACATAAGACGACTACCATTTTTTTTTCTACCGAAACGTCGGAACCACAGAACAAAGAAAAATCCTGTGGTCGAAACACAAACCCGCTAAAATTAGTTTTATTTCAATAGATGTTTTATTACTATGACTTTACCTTCGCCTGATAATAAGCTAAAGGTAAAGTATCAAGACCGCACTGTCTGATTTCATCTCTGATTAAACTATAGTGTTAGTTACATCAATAGTAAATACATCTTGTAGAGTCAATCTAGCATATTTAGTGAGAAATATGTTTTGTATTATCTATACCTACAGCCACAGCCTTATGATGTATGATAGAAATATCAAACAATAGATGCGTATGAGGGCATCGCTATCGAATTCACTTCAAAGGACAGCGCAAAAGGAACAAGTCGAATGGAAATAACCTTCATTTTCAGGAAGGAAACGCGACGTGTCATGATCTTATCAGTAGAGATGGTTTACAATAGATATATTTCTACACTGACTAGGATATCATGATAAACCCTACGGAGGTACAAAAACTAGCCTCCCGATTGGGCTGTAGAACTATTGGGTAATAAAGCCAATTCAGAAAAGATCCTTTGAGGAAGTTAGTCCATGTTAAAAATATAATAGCATTTAGAAAACTTATACTCATACATATGACTCGATTATGTAATGTACCGAATTTACTCATATGATTTCACTAAAACGCTTTTGTACAAGTTAAGATTATGTTGTTCAGTGCTCTTGCCAAACTTTTTACACAAATAGCCTGTGAATAACATAATAAATAAAAAAATCATGGTAGGTATAGGGCGAAAAAAGGAAATGGATCAGGAAAAAAAAAAAGAGTAAAGTATACCAATACTCTGACAAATTCCACAGAATGTAACGATTTTTTATTAAAGCATCGCTTTAGCGCCTACTCAATAAGGTACGTATGTACGAATACCTAAACCATAATTTAAATTGCCGCTATAAGTATATTTCGTCTGGGAACTTCTGAGTTGCAGGTTGCCTTCTTGGTTATTTCTTAACAGGACGACGAAACGGAGAATATAGTCTTCCATTTCCTTCTGTTCTTCTTATACATCTTAGGAATTTTCTCTACCTACCTTTCATATAGGCTCGTCTACTTTCAGGTGCCTTTTTGGCATCAACAATTAGGTCAGTGCATGTGTTTCTCGAAGTCCACCCCGACCCTCTATACCCGAGAGTATATATAATATACTTAGGTAACATAATACATTCCGATAAAAATATGCACATTTAGTTTTACAATGGATGTATGTCTAAACTGATAATGTAACGGTAATGACATCGAACTTGCAATTTAGAGGCTCACCCAGTATACCATCGAAATGAGCCCGTGGTTCCAACCCAAACAAGTACAGTATACATTATTCGCAAGTAACGTTATCAAAACTCACCTTAGCCGCCTATATTAACCGACGTAGATATGGCCATCACCAATTCTCTTCGGAAATGAAGTGTGGAACCGACAAGTAAAAGGCATTAAATCTGTCTGGGGCGTTCGATTTGCATAGGGAAAATTGCATTTTCGAATCGACGGCGACAAGAAGGCGGTGCCTGAGAATGTTTGCAAATACGATGCGAAAGCTTTGCTTTGGAGTTTTGCTGCTGGCATTACCGCTGGCAATACGACAATTTACCACACATTGATTTGATAAGTTCAAAGTCAAAGCGACATTAAAAGAAGTTGGAAGTATAGTAGCCAAATATGAAATACAACTTTAGAACGTGTAAAAGAGTATATAGACGGGTGCTTGGTCCACATATAGTGTACCCTGGGCAACGGGAGTGCAGTGCCTCTCACTCGCAGGTAAAATGGGGTTACCTGCGGCTGATTTCGGCCGAGGCTCTCCACGTGTCCCTCTGACCAGCAGAGGGCACAGTGAAGGACCTGGTGCGGTTTTAGTCAGTTTGAGTTCAGCTGACGTGAAGGTGACAGACAGCGATTGAGCATAATTAATTGTATCTCCTGGTTAAAAGCTCCTGAAAATGTTCTCTACTTCTACTAAATGCTATTACTAATATTACTATGTACTTTTCATATTCTCTATTGTATTATGGTATCAAATTACGTAAGTTTCGGTAACTACTTGCCGTCACTATGGGCCACCATCCATTGTTCACCATCTTTATAAAGTATCCATACTGAAATTTTTAAGTTTTCGTTCCTTTTGAGAAAGTTTAAAAGTAAATTAAGTTAAGCTAAGCTTATCTGTCTATTGGATAGAAGTTTTAGAGATTAAGGTTGGAATGAAACATGGAGTAACTTCTCAGTTCACTATAGTTGTCACAAAATAAAAGGCCCACTTTGACAGTTCGTGCCCATGAAGTTCTTAATTTTTTATCAATTGAAATGTTCTAAAGGTAATTACATTTTTTATTGACAGGTACCGCCCACTCGGCTAAGTGCTGTGCATAACGATTTTTTACATGTAGTCCACAGACTATTAATAATCAGTTAAGGAAAGAAAATATCGAGTGAGATATTTTTTTTCAAGCCCGACGCGCATTTTTATTTTTATTTATTTTAATACTTGTGTTTAGATTCTGAAGACTGATTTAATTATTCTTGTTGTTTTTGTGATTGAGTGAATTTTATTGTAAAAAAAAATATTAAATATAAGTAAATTGACCTTTAATAACATTGTGTTGTTTTAAAATACCTACAAAATCAAAGGTTAAGCTAAATTTTCTAATCAGAACTTTAATCCAATGCAGTTTACATACATATTCAAATCGATTAAATCCCCATGCAAACTGGATTCGATTTATCCTGAGTATCGAATACCGAATCGTATAGGTACATAACTAGTTACGCCACGAGAACAAACGTCAAAACGGGCCTTTTATTTTGTGTTGAGTATACGTGCCCCGACAACTAACACCAAGGAGGTTACTTTAGTTTTTTCAAGAAGGTCCTAATAAAAATTACTGCTTAAAACTTACCTTATTTTTCAAAAATTCTCCTGGATAAAAAAGTATAAAAAATATTAAACAATTGAAATTTGACACTGAAAAAAAATCACTTTTATTTTGGCGAAATCAAAATTCTTGTAGATAATATTAATAAAGAAAACTACAAAAATTATAACTAGAATATTAAATAAAATAATTAACGCCATAAACAATGGAATGTTGCTTAAGAGATTATGATAATTGTAGTGGTTTCTGTGTAAGTCCTGCATTTACTTCCCCGGATCCAGAATGTTGTGAACCGGTATCTTTGTGCTATGAGGAAAAACCAGTACTATTTTGCTGCGAAAAGAAATCCGGTCCGAAGGTTGTTTATAGCTGTGATAATAAAGAGGTAGTGTACAGTTGCCCTAAGAAACCCTCAGGGGCACAGCACCATTGTGATAAAAAGCCTTCAAAAGTACTGTATTGCTGCGAAAAGGAATCACCAAAAGTGTATTGTTGTGAAAAGACTCCACCGCCCAAACCATGTTGTGAGCCTGCTTGTAAACCAGTGAAGACTAAATACATTATGCCATGCTACAGATATGAGGATGGACGAATAGTAAGTGTATTGAACAAACTATAAGGATTTCTTATTTTCGTTACGCAACTACATAAAAATCCGAACTGAAGCCAACTACAGAACAAACTTAATTTGCTCGCGTGTTTGTTTAAATTCGTGAAAATCTTAATAAATTTTAAATTCGTCACCTAAATTGTTTTCAGAGAATTTTTATGCATGTCCAAACCCCCTTTGGCTCTTTGTAACTTTTTGCGTGAATCCCATTGTTTTGTTGTTAGGTTCAGGAACGGTATGTTCCAACTCGTCACGGTACACTCCCCAGGACAGCGTACAGTCGAAATGGAATGCAGGATCAAATTCATGGCTATCGAGGTGCTGTCCGGTATTTATGTTCGGCCTTTCACCCAAATTACGGACACTGTGTTCACACTGTAGTTGAACCCTTACGCACAGTATATTCAAAAGTGACAAAGGAGGTATATCCTGTCAAAAAAAGGAAAGACAAGAAAAATGCGTGTTGAAAGGAAACTTTCCGGTTATTGATATAAAATAAATGTGAAAAATTAAAATCAACGCACCTGACAGGTAAATCGCCTGCCATCTTCTGCACTAAAGCGTAACGGACTTCAAGACCAACAATTTTTAGAGTGTGGTGCCATTTCTTATATTCGAAAGAGTTGGCCTGACGCAATTTGGAGCCACCGTCCTTTTGCCATACCTATCAAACCTATCAAGAAACTGTCAGCTGTTACTAAGAAATGCTGAACTATGGTGCGTAAATCAAAGCCTATATAAAGCGATAGACAGGGTATACATCAAAATGTTTACTTTTTTTACCTAAATAAAATACTATTCTTTGGTAATTCTTTACCGTACGGGGAAATTCGCTATGCCTGCTTAATAAAGCACAACTAAATTGCGACCATCTGCTCCATTGCAGGTTGAGAAGCTACCCGTATCGGCATTCAAGCGCAATGGAATGCAAGACCAAGAGCACTCGAAGCTTCTTGGTACTGTGAATTTCCTCGTACGTTCACCTCAAGATGTGTCCGTTGAATGTAATACGTGCAATCTAAAAGTAGGCGACCCTGTAAAAGTACCATGTTTCATGAAAAAGAAACCTATTAAGGTGAAACTCGAAGATTTATTGGACCAATGAGAGTGAGTGAGCTTGTTTATTGCGTAATAGTGTTAATTGTAACTGGAAAGAAAGAAAACTAGACAAATTATGGCCGTTGTGAATAACATTATAAACTTGTGGAGCTCATGTGAACACTATTTTTGTATTGTTGGGAGCTTCAACACGTTTTTGTGAAATCATATTTCTATGAGTACCTACTCCGTTACAGACTGAAGACTTGTTTGGTTTTTCAAGTCTTTCCAATCAAATTTTAAGCGAATTTTCTTATTGTTCCAGAATCAACCAACGGTGCTGATGCGTCGCGCTTGCGAAGTGGCATACGGGCGCCGTAAACCTTTTGTTGCATCTTCATACCACGTAGACGCAGACCACGAAGAACGGCGGTATCATTCTGAAGATGGAAAGGTATATAAAATCACGATATACCTACTAATATTTTTTTTATCTGAGTGTATGTGAACCTACCAAGAGCTTTGGTGCCAAGCCAAACTCGTGTGCAACCCGGTGAATATGTCTGTAGTAGTCTCTCAGGATTGAGGAAATCCAAGAATTAATCTTTAGGAGGCGTTAGAGGTCGAAACCCAGGCTCCAAAGTGTAAACTTTAGATACAACCGGGATTGGCAATCAGGTGATGATTAATGATGATATATATGTAATTACATTATTCACTGTAACTTCGCTATTACTTAGTTAGCGCTAGTAAATATTAAAATCAAATTACTCTTATTTATTTTCGTTCTTTGAAACTTTTCCAGCTCTGATTGCCAGTCTCTGATTGCTTGTTAAAATTACAACTTTCGCAAATTAAAGTTCCACAGCCATTACTATAAACGTACACTTTGGGATTTCTTAACCTAACCCTAAAATAACTTTTCTTAAAAATTGATGAAAAGAAATGTCTTTAGTTTTAATACCATTCTTCTCAACAAATAACTTTCAGTTCATTCCAATTGAACCCTGTGATATTTTATGAAAAATTAATATTCAGTAGCTGGATGGAAACCCGCCACCTGAATTGATTCCCACGCAATATCCTTTTAGAAGGTAAAGCGAAAGCAAAAAGCCGAATAAACGCCGTCGGTGACGCCGAGGAGAAATTCAATTTCATTACAAACTCAGTTCAGTTCTAGAATAATCCGACGTGAACCAAAACCGGAAAGTGAGATTAAAATTTTTTGTATCATAAAACACAATTCTGAATTTCTCAACTAATTATTTTAATTATTGATGTGAAAATCAAATTTCATTTATATTTGAGCACGACTTAAAAAGTTTGGACTACAATTATTGTGATGAGGGATTAAAGCAGCAGTCATCCTCAATCATACTCGTATTAGTAAACATACATAAACGTAGATCTCGATCTTTACATTCCGAATATGTACTATGTTATATTAAATTAATATTGACAAAATGTGGCTTGCTGTGATTATTATAAGTACGACAGAATTACGGTATCCAGTAACTTTACAGTAAATGTCTAATTGAGTCTGACACGAGTAGGTATTGCATTTGTCAGCGTCGAAAGAAAATTGTTAAAGAACCAAATTATCCACTAAAGTAGACCTTAATTAAATTTCTACACTATTTACAACAATTTACGAGAAATTAGATGTTGTTTGGAGTCCGTTTGTTCGCCGTGATTTTAACATCAATCGTACCGTCCCGTGGACCACAATGTTTATTTGGAGAACGCGACATGGGTTCAGATGGGGATTTATTTTCGACTGGGGTTCAAGATACGACTTCTCGTGATTGGACCCGGTAATCCAAAGGCTCACAGATTTGAGCCGCATTTGTATACGAGAACGAGCTGAACTGGCTGTCAAGTAAACATTTTATTGTTGATACACTTGACAGTTTAATTAAAGTTAAATCTCTAAACTTGATGGCTTCCTAATCCATAGCCGTCCGCAAGCTCAAACATAATCTCAGAACTGAATATTCAACGCTTCATTTACACAATCACCTGGGCCATTTGGCATCCTTTAACACGAAAAAGAAAGTTAACAGATCCCTAACTGAATTTCAACTTAACACTCCCTCGTTTAAACCCAGTAATTAACAGAAAGCGTAGTTATTATCCGAAACAAGAAAACTTTCTGGATAGGAATTTGGACTTACGATTCGTGCTTTTTTACCTGCAAAGTTAATTAATTTACGGGATTCCAGTTGGGGAACTTATCTGCTTATGCAAATGAGGGGTGTTTGGTGCCCCCGCGTGAAAATAAAAAAATAAAATGAAATTTATTGTTAACTAGTTTAGCGTATTTTAATGCATTTTTGTTTTGTTTAATGCAGGGTAACTTATGTTTCCACTACGAACGAAAAAAGCCTGAAATAGAAAATTGCTGCATGTCCACTGTTTGTTGTGATCCAGCTTACGTCCCTAATAGTAACTGTCACCCTATTTGTCGGCCGGGTGGAGGAAAACAGTTCGTGTCCTGTTTGCCAGCACATGTTTGTGGTGCACCTAGTTGCTGTTACTACTCATACTGAAATGTATAATTTGTATCAGTGTGTAAATTAAGCGTAGTGTTTTTGTGACCTAAACAATTTGGCGGCTATATTTTTTTTTAATAAAAATACTTGAGATATGTTTTTTTTTCTTTTTCTAATCCTCTTCATTCCTATTTGCTAGCTTTGTCTTATTATAAGGTCAAAACTAATTATAGATCCGAACAATCGCAATATAACTAGCCCATGATATCGTGCTATCAGAAATGACAGATGGGATTATTTTTGGAATAAGCTGGAAGTCGCTAAAGCAGAAGTCGCGGATTCGAATCTCGCTCAGTGCAGTGTACAGTCGCCATCAGATATATTGTTGTAGCAGACAAGGTAAGCAAATACTTCTGAACAATTTAAAATGTCAATAACTTCCATTCACTACAAGTTACCATTAATAGCTGAACATTCATTCCCTCGTAATATCTGAGCAGAATGATGCTTGTCAATAATTTCTATACACACTACTAACCAAATATATCTGAACACTTAAGAATAGGAACGAATTAGGTAGGTATGCTCAGCGTTTCCTGTGTAGATACACTTGACCTGAGTGTTCAGATATTTTTGATTACCTAGTTCTATAGAAATTATTGACAAGCGTCTGCTCAGATATTACAGAGGTACCTGATGAATGTTCAGATATTAATGGTAACTTGTAGTGAATGGAAGTTATTGACATTTTAAATTGTTCAGAAGTACCTACCTACCTACCTATTTGGTTACCTTGTCTGCTACAATATATCTGATGGCGACTGTACAATGAATATGATTTTTTTTTATATACTACTCAACACAAAATAAAAGGCCCGTTTTGACGTTTGTCCTCGTGGCGTAACTAGTTATGTACCTATACGATTCGGTATTCGATACTCAGGATGAATCGAATCCAGCTTGCATGGGGATTTAATCGATTTGAATATGTATGTAAACTGCATTGGATTAAAGTTCTGATTAGAAAAATTAGCTTAACCTTTGATTTTGTAGGTCTTTTAAAACAATACAATGTTATTAAAGGTCAATTTACTTATATTTAATATATTTTTTACAATAACATTCACTCAATCACAAAAACAACAAGAATAATTAAATGAGTCTTCAGAATCTAAACACAAGTATTAAAATTAATAAAAATAAAAGTGCACGTCGGGCTTGAAAAAAAATATCTGACTCGATATTTTCTTTCCTTAACTGATTATTAATAGTCTATGGACAACATGAAAAAATCGTTATGCACAGCACTTAGCCGAGTGGGCGGTACCTGTCAATGAAAAATGTAATTACCTTTA
The DNA here is from genome assembly GCA_963576445.1 of Lithosia quadra. Classification (NCBI taxonomy): domain Eukaryota; kingdom Metazoa; phylum Arthropoda; class Insecta; order Lepidoptera; family Erebidae; genus Lithosia; species Lithosia quadra. The sequence goes on from OY754874.1 coordinate 12,862,495, forward strand.
GAACATTTCAATTGATAAAAAATTAAGAACTTCATGGGCACGAACTGTCAAAGTGGGCCTTTTATTTTGTGACAACTATAGGTAGGCCGACACATGGCCCACCTGATGGGAAGCGATCACCGTGGCCTATGGATGTGTGCAACACTAAGGGTGAGACACATGCGCTGCCTATCCTGAAGGGAAGGGGGAGGGCTAGGAAGAGGTGGGCAGGCTAGGAAGGGGCGGGGAGAGGAGGGGATACGAACATGCTGAACAAACAGTTCATTATGTTACCTATCTTGGTATCATAAGTATGAACAAAGCTGATTTTCTGATCGGAAAAAATTAATAAAGCTTTTGTTACAAATACGTATCAAATAGTTTGGGAGTTCGATGTAGGTATTTCGGTACATGTCACTGATGTCTCCTTAGATCGTAGACAGAGTATATTTTATAATGTATGTAGACGCTATGACTTTTTAGTAGTGTTTACAAAATTTTAGTAGTTCACTCCTTCCGTTTCAATAAACCTTAACTTTAAGTTTTATTTTTAATATAGAAATATCATTTTTGGCACTTTTAGGGCACTTTTTTCATCTAGGTGCTGACCATGAATTTTCCTCCAAAATTGACCACTTATTTGTCTTTCATCTATTCTCGGTAAAAAGCCCATACAACACAAAAATGATTTTTCAATACGAACCAGCAATTCCTGCGATTAGTGCGTTCAACCAAACAATTAAACTCTTCAGTTTTAAAATATTGGTAGATATAGATAACATGGGAGGGATGCCTCGTCTATAAGTCTCGTAGTAAGTAGGTACAGACTCAATTATGTGAGTCAACATGAAATACAAATACAAATTACTTATTCATTGTCTACTTTTATATCTTCCAATTACTTTTTAGGTGTCGTCACACGAACGAACGAAGTTTGTTATGGACATAGAGACGTACATCAATTTAAGGTTATTACTTTGATTCTGGCTTTCGATACGTAACAAGGCATAACAGATAATATTTTGTTTCAGACAACACGTCGACCAAAATCCGATGCCCAATCAAACGGAAAAGGGAAGATTGTGGAGATACGTAATAAAACCGCAATAAACTAGCTGCGTAGTGAAATAACAGTAAAAGGATTTTAGAGTTTGTGTGCAATGATGCGAATGCGGGTAGGTCGGGTTTGTGGTAGTGAATTGTGTTTGTGTGTGCTGTGAGTGTGTGTGTGCGCAAATGCGAAGGCGGCGTGGTCGGGGGGCGGCGGGTGAGGTGCGAGGGGCGAGGTGACTGCCCGCGAGCACCATGCGGCCGCCGCTGCCGCTGTTACCGGTGCTGCTGCTGTTCGCTGCATGCGCCTTTGCGCAGATCGCTTGGACGCCAATTTTTCTCGATGGCAGTAGTAAGTTTATTATTTTTATAAGTTAAGTTTTTCCAATCAAAAATCTTTAGAAATAGTTAGCATAGATACTAATTGTTTTAAATTTTCAGACAAAGTTAAGTTTAAAGTTCAATCAGAATAAATAATTCAGGATCTAAGAGAAGCCTTTACTATTTTTACGAGTTTTGGATAGCAATTGAAATTACAAGTTAGTAAATTGATGATGCGTAAATTTGAAACACAAGCTAAATTTTGTACATCATTCTCGCATTCACACTTCTCCTCACGTACATTAATTACCCTGTTAAAATCTAAAGAGGTACCTACTATGGAACTTCGTTTTCAATGCTATAAATAATTTAGTTTCTGTACTGACTAATAGTGTACTCTAAGTTTAAAATCCTTGAATTATACGGCAGAAGGTTATTTAAGTATTCCTCTATCAATCAATGCCCCAGCGTCTCTTATGTCATCATAAGGTACTTTTGGCTTCCACAGTTGAGAATTGGCAGCCTTATATTTGTCACTTTGCAGAAACAATGCTTTCTGACCCACACGTTTAATTTCTGCGTAGGCCAAGTTGACTTGTGGACGCAATCGTCATCAGGGTGCGCATGTCCCGGTGATGGGGGCGACGACTGCGCCTGTTGCGCCCGCGACGGTGCCTGTCCTTGTGGAGATGTTGCACCTGCACGCTGTGCGCAATGTGGGCTTGAGCAGTATTGCGCTAATAGTAAGTACAAACACCTTTGGCATTAAATATGAGTTACTAAGCCAAGGCTTTGAATTAGCTAGTGAAACGGGCGGTAAATAAAAGCAGCAAAGTTTCGACTATACTCTTTAATCCGAAACCAATGATTCACAAAAATGGCTGACGGGTGGAGAAGGACAAATATGGCGGTTTGGCTATGGCAGGCTGGTGCGTTAGGGTGACGTCACGTCCGTTACACACGCATTACAAGATCTAGATATAGAAAAACAGTGTTAAAGAGAATGAAGTATATGAGGCCCGACCAAGATAGGGTTGTGGAGACAGACGGCAGTTGCTTTCGTAAAAGCAAAACGTAAGCCAAATATACTATGAAAATGAGTAGGAGAGCAAATTCCAAGTTGCACATTTTGAATGTAATCTGAAATTGACGCTGTCATTTGATGATGTTGAGTAGAGATTTTTTATACCACTTAGGTGGCAAACAAGCACACCACCAGATAAGAAGCGGTTACCGTGCGTTTCATAGGCCAGTGTATATTTTACGTATTACTGATCTGCTAATTCAGGCATTTTGATTCTTGGCATCTGTATACATTAGATAGGTCGTGTTTGTTTTATAATTTTAGTAGCATATGGGGTTGAAAATTTGACCTTTATCAAAATAGCTGACAAGCTCATGGGGCCTTCTAAAAATAACATGTCAGTACACATTAAGATTTCATGTAAGCTTTTAAATGGTCAGACTGACTATAAACAACCTACATTGGAATTTTAAATAGATAGATAACCACGTATACATTTTCTTTAAATGGGGTTTGATAGATTACTTAGAATATCTATCTGTATGAAATATGTTGCATGATAATATTCTCGATATTCTTTGCACTAGGCATTTCACTTCGTAAGTAAGCGACCTCTCTCAGCAATAGTTATAATATCGAATTTACCTACTGCGTGCGTTGTGCTTTCAGATGGTTCGATTTCTACATAACCACTTTCCTGTGCCCACGGCCAGGTTTTTCAATAGGGAGAACAATAAAGTATATAACAATAGGGCGAGGTACTTCTAAACTGTTATAAAATTGTAAATTAGATGTGTCTGTACATTGTCATTCAGATTCAGGCACTCATCTTGATAGTAGTCATCTCAAATTCATTTCATTCCGGGCCACATGGTTCATTCATATGTCCTTACGATATGACTTTCCACGTCATAATGTGTTCAAATCATTCAAATTCATCAGTAAATTGCCGCAATCAACTCTAGACTTTATTATCTTTCACCACCAGTTACCTTGCAACGAAGCTTCTTTGATACATTCTAGGATGTCTAAGCTTTGTTCTGTTTTATTTTTATACAGTGGAGCGAATCTGCTTCGCTAGCAAGATGTATCTTTGTTACAAGAAATTCAATTATTGCCGTCCATGCGCCTGGAATCGTGCCAACTCATTGATATGTTTCCGTATCCGCTCGGAAATTAATATTTTTAATTTTATGGTAGACTACACAAGATACAAAAGCATTTCTTTTACTTACAGTGAACTAGAATTACCTACTATGAATTGTATATTTTTAGTTTTATTAGCCAAGTGGTTGTTATCGCAATTGATCGCAATATTGTGATGATTATAGGTAAGGATTTCGTTCATAGTGTTTCTTTCATTCAAAATTATGTTATAACTAAACATTTTCAATTTTTTATGGAATTCCACTGCAGGTTCTATTGGGCCAATGTCTTGTAGATATGGATTTCGATTATCTTGGATTTACGAAGCGCTTGAGGGTACTGGTAACCCCTTCAAGGAGACTGTTTGCTAATAACAGTTGACTGCAGTTCTGTTGCTGTTGCGTAGTTTCAAATAATATGAGCATTGGTCGCCAAAATTGCACTTTTTACTCAAAACAGCTGCTGTTTCGAGTAAAAAGAGTAGGTAATAATTGGTCTTGATAGCATACATTTGTTAGTTAGATCGCATGTAACTTGTAGGTTTGGCTTATACTGTATTGAGTATAATAAAACTGAGCGGGATTCTATTTTTGTTAAAATTACTGCCATAGTGGTAAACCACAATACCATATATTTGCTTATTAGTGCCCTGATTGCTCATTATGTGTGATATATGAATTTATTTGCGGAAAACGACAAATAAATTGGGCTTGTTAATTATGTTCATAATTTTCTCTGCATTTTCAGTTCAAATATTTATGTATAACTAGCTCTTGCCCGCGGCTCCGCCCGCGTGGATGTCGAAATCCGTTTCAAAAACTATCCTATCTCTCAAGTTGGATCGAACTGCACACGGTGTGCGAATTTTATTATAATCGGTTAAGTGGTTTAGGAGTCCATTGAGGACAAACATTGTGACACGAGATTTATATATATTAAGATAATAATGTATTGAATAAGGCTGATCGCTCATTATCAATAATATTAAGACAGCTCTACAGGAATATATAAAAGTGCACACACTTAGAACCAAACAATGTCACGTAGAGACATAACCAGGGATGGGTTTATATCCTGACACTACAGGCATTTATTGGGTACTTAATTATTATTTATGCTCATTTGGGTGGATTGAATAAACACCCGATTAAATGCTTAACATGCCAGGGTACAGACCCATTACTGGACACAACTGTTATGTGCCCTTCATCCATCTGAGAAAGTAGTACAGTCCACCCTACTGAATATAGCAATCTAACAAACATGATACACCCATTTGTACTATACCTACCTAATAATAATTTATGTATTTTATTTCTTAACTGAAAAATATTCACTTGTTTACCTATTATGTATTTATTTCTTAATTATTTAAATTCGAGATAATACAGGCAGAAATATTAAAATAAAAATCCATGGCATGGATGGACAATGTCTGAATAAAAAACCTAAAGGTATTTTTGCGGCTTTATAGAATAAGAAAAGATTTATGGAACGGTGAACAAGAATGAGTTATGGAAGGTATTATCTGTGCATAGGGTAGACAGGCTCCTAATACAGGTTTTGGAATCTTTATTCAAGACTTCCAGAGCGAGCTGTGGTTAAATTAACGGTGGCTTAACACACTTGTTTGATATCACAAAATATGTCAGACAAGATTTGGTGCTTTGGCCTTACACGCCCACTTGAGAAGTTCACCCTGTATACTTAGGTAGTTTGCTGTAATCGGAATCACAGGGTTAGTCCTGGCTGCATCCAATGCTTGTACTGTGTTACCCGGGGGCTCCTTTTTTGAATTGGCTTATCTCGGTTTCCACGGGAGCGACTGCCGTCTTACCTCCCAACCCCGCTTTAGTGCATCATTTTCGCACATAAATCACAAGTTTATATAGAATTTAACAGTAATTGTACTACTTTGTGGACGCTATTATAACATGTTTTTTGTTACAGTGTGCAATATCACTATTGACTCACGGATCCTCAAGAACAAGTCGGGTAAGACTTTTGGGCAGATCAAATCGCCTTCCATCGAGGGTCCTAGCGCTTGCTCCTACTTCTTGCAGCCGGACGCGGGACAAAGAGTCGAAATACAGCTGTACCGGCTGGTTTCTGTCGGCAAGTTCAATGGGACGAGGTTAGTTCAATCTAAAATCTAAGGATTCATATCGAAACTAGTGAAAAATATTTGTTATATTTATGTAGTTGGGATATTACACATAATGAATATTCCAAGTCCAAAAAATTCTGGTTTAACATCGTAAGGTGTGCGTGTCAATGGTATGTATCACTAACCAAGATGGATGTCCAAGATCACACGAAGTGGAAAAGGAAAAGCAGGAGAGGAAACCTTGGACTCCGAGGTGAAGCTTCGGATACAATCCGGATACAACACTAAGATGATGATGATGACGACTAAATGCTAATTCTATTAAACGCATTTGCAACTGACTATTACTAGACATTAGGCATATTTTAATTTACACCATAGAATCCTTTCTGCTGCTTTTCGCATTTACCTAATAGGTAATTTTTTCTATCGAGGTCCTATAATATTATCACACCATCGTATCCAGGCTGACGACTCGCGTCTCCAGACGCCTTAACCGTCCTTCTGCGACCGATACTTATTCAGATATATTTTTTAAAAATTACCTAAAACTTTACTGTTATACGAGTATGCTGGTATGTTAGCATGTCCATCTACCTGAGATTTGTAGAATACTTAATATGAAATACATAGTCAATTTAGAAAGTAGAACGGTGTATAAATATACCGTCCTTCGCGAATGTTTGAAATAAACGTATAACAATTTCCACATCTCCAAAAACGACAAAGCTGCTCAGGCTGTTTAGGTACCTGAATAATTCACTCGGTAATTTCTAAATCTACTTTACATGTTAATATTTCTCAGTAAGTACACACTCTCTCGGCCAAAATGCTAATATTCAAGTCTAAAACTTAAAGAGAAAATTAAATATGTTATCTACTGCTTGAATATGAGTTTTATTTAATTAGATTAATGAGGACGTAATTTCAAAGCGAAAACAAATATGGTTGAATTAAAATACTGAAACATATTGTAGCAGAAATTCACAGAATATGTAATTACCCATTGAACCCTAAAGGCGAAGGGCAATGAAACTCACAAGAGCTCTTACGCATTGGCATTATTTACGGGTTTTCCCTGACCTTATTTAAACATAAATTAAACTAAAAGTATATTTATTACCTTAGATTGGACTCTTTATACAAAAACGGTAAATTTAAATATGTTTTATATTCGCATTGTTAAATTGGAACCTTAACCTAAAATAAATCTATATTTAAACTAGCTGATACCCGCGGCTCCACCCGCGTGAATGTGGGTTTTTCCTAAATTTTAATATTACCTTCTGGAAATTAATGATTTTGGTTATAAGTATATTTTTATATTTGAAGCCCTCAATACCAATATATTCTCGAGATCAATACCGGGATTCTGAAATCCCGCCACGCCATTAGAAATGCCAGATTACCACCATTCACTCAAATGTTAGTGGTTACGTATTTGTAAATACTCGCAACACCGGGGGCTCGTAACAGGGAGGTCACTCATGCGTTGATTGTTCTATCCGATGTACTGTTGAACTTACTAATCTGGAGGAACAGAATGCAAGTAGTGTTGTTCGACTGCAGTTTAGTGTAGCGTGGGTCGTAGTGCAGTAGATCTATGTGCGGTAGAGAGAAATAACTGAAATAATAAATGAATGGAAGGAATTTTGACCATCCGAAATACGTCAGCTCATAGTCAGATTATTCGCTCTAGAAAGGGACTAGTCACGGTAGTCTAACAAAACGCCGAGCATGAAACTGCCTGACAATCTCTGGAACTGACTGAGTTTCAGAGAAAGTGATAGCATTTAATGTTCCCTCACAAACGTAGGTCAAAAGAGTAATGTAACTGTACTCGTACTATCTAGACGTATAAAAGAGATAGGCCAAATACAAAAATTAAATACCAAATGTGCTATACTTCAATCCCATAATATGTATGATCAAATCACCTAAATCACGGCAATTTACCGTAGTTGATACGAGATCCGTATAGCATTATCGGACCACATGTCACCTATAAATTACATGAATGATTTCAGAGCTGATAAGCTAACTCCCAAGTACATTCAGGATTGGGCTGAGATGAAAGTTTTTATATCAGGTATACTTAGAATATAATATAGGGGCTATTAGGTATTATTAAAAAAATATGAAACTAGTTAATTATGAAATGTAGTTCGTTATAATAAAACTTAACCATTTAATGAACTGTTTTTCAACTGTTTATCGCGTGAAATGTTACAATTTTTTGTATTACTGTGATTAGACATTTTGTTGGGCTCTATTAAAATACCTTTACACTTTGCTTACAAAATTATGATCAATTTTCATTCGAATTTTAAAGATTGAAATCTGTGTAAACATCATTCGTTTTTGCCACTAACTGTACCTACCAGTTATTAGATAATAAGTATAAAAGGAGACGGGGTACTAGAACTATCCTTCTGTTTAAATTGGATTAGATTATAAATTGAAAAAGAAAATTAAATAACGACACAGATACCGCGTGGTAGATACCAAGGATTCTTAAAAGTTTTTTATGCTTTATTTTATAGTAACGGTATTAATAACTTATCTTTACTCTCATACGGATCGATCTCTTAACAATTGATATTTATATAGATACTTACCAGATACAGATACAGATGCATTTTATTTAAAAACCGATGGGCTGATTCGCCGTCTTTGATTTCTTACCGAGTGGCTATTATAGACTGGCCTAGATTTTCGCATGGGTAACTGGTAACCGGCAATCTAAAAATTAACCAAAATACCGTAGGTACTGTATTTTTTAGTACAAAATTATCAACGTATTACCTAACTTCAACTTATAATACATATCTAAAAAGTAACGAATCAGTCGTATATAGAATAAAACTACAATACATCGCTCGAAAATGTAAGGTTCCTTTATATATAAAACGTCGCGCGTCGCTAATTTGCAACCCAAAAAAGTAGCAAGCTGTGAATATTTGCCACGTTGAACATAATATTATAGGGGATATTGAGCGGCATGCGAATGGTGGAAAAGAATCAAGTGTGACGGGTCCGAGGTTGTTGTACACACGTTGCCATGATCAATGTCCCGTCAAATTGAATATTCTCAGCGTCTCGCCTCGAGATCGACAACGGGTATATACTGTTTAACATATTTGTAGATATGTGTGTGAATTTATGAAGACAGGTTCGCAGAAAAACTACCTACTAGTTTTTTGATAGAGTTTACAAATGTAAGCTTATTTAACAGACGACGTCTTTATTATCTCGTGTTATTATTGTCAACTCTGAGTGGTATATTTTAGTTTCCATTCGAGATACTAATTTAGAATATTAAATCACTAAAAGCGAATAATTATATTATTATTTTATTAGTGTGTAGGATAGAAGCAGAGTGCGGCCTGTTATTTCAAAACAAAGTAAGGTAAACGTAGTCTAAAAATGCAAATTAAAAATAATAAATCTATTATTTTACCTTATAATTTCCGGAACAAAAACGCACATTCACGATCCAATCTAATTAATTACCTGCGCTCCCCAGGGTTTCATTCTGAGCTCCTATGACAGCACTCGTAGAAGCTGTGATAAACTAAAAGTTATGCCCTGTGTACATGGTAGCCAATACACTAGAACTAGAGCCAAAGACTTACAAAGCAGAAATGAATTATAGATCGAGGCATTGATGTCTACATAGGTACTAAACCAATGAATTAAAGTGTTAATAGATTATTCAATTGCTAGCCCAGTTGTCAAAACTGAAATAAACCTAAATAACACATTCTTTATGAAAACACACACAATATCATTATGATAATGGGTGCTATTAAAGAATTTCAAGCTTCCATTTGTGACTACCTATCTGGTGAAGTACCGTCGTCCTTCCACAATTCGCAGTGAAACATCATACCTACTTACATATAATTATGTAACTAGCTGTTGCCCGCGATTCCACTTACGTTGATTTCTGATACTGTTGCCGCAGGCGATGCCTGCCTGTATTAAATTTCAGTCAGATCCGATCAGATCAAATCTCGATCATTTCATTAGTCAAATCAGTATCTTATATCATAGTCATTGAAATTGTTATATATATACGGTACAAAAAATATTTCAATGTACAAATGTAACATGCACACAAAGTTGGCACGCCTTAGCTAAAAATCGTAGCCCACAAAAATCTAGTATTTTTACGTACAATTGTAATGGTTGGTATATTCCACTTATGGCGCTCTTGGCAGGGAACTTGATACTGGAGTTCGGGTGCAACTGCCACGGCGGTTGTTAGGTACAAGACAAATACGTCTGGAAAATCTGCAACCATTTATATCGTTTTATTTTGTTCTATTATACCTACCATGTATGAATTATGTACACAATATTATAATTCCCGATTTTTCTCTCTATCCATTAGTTGAGAAATTGCCACAAAGCGATAAAGCTGCCAATTGTTTATAGCATAATCATGTAAGTACCTACCATTTATATTAATATTGTCATATTCTTTTTGTACAATAAAGAGTTATACTACTAATAGTATACCTACTAAATCAATATTTATTATTTTTTGTAAATAATTTTGGTTCATAATTTTTTATACTTATACATATTATATACACATACATACCTACATACATCGGTGGCCATATCAGGATGAAGAATGTCTTTATCAAATGCTATTCTATAAGAAGGGATTACAATTATGTGACTAAAAAAGTTAAATAATTGTGAATGGAAGGGAATGGGAATATAGACGGTGACGTCTGATTGGGATAAATGCAAAAATAAAACTTACTGTGTCTACCCCTAGTGCACTAGGAGAACGGTGAATGATGAAATAGCACTATCTAGTGAATACTAGCACTAGGGTACTAGAGTACTAGTTATGGGTTGTCATCTTGGCAAAGAAAACATCTCATCATCTTCGCGGTAGTATCGGTCACTTAATGAGGTTCTCTTATCACTTGCTGGCTCTTGCTCCTTCATTACGCACGGTCTTAGGCATCTATTGTTGTGAGACCATTGGCATGCATGCCAAGTATGACATGCATCATCCAACGTTTTCACCTCGAAACCCGTAGTTAACTTTTCGTGTTCGGCCTTAATATTTACTCCGTGGGTTTGGCTTATTTTGGGTATTAAGGGCAGGTCAGCTCAAAACCGTACGATAGATGTTTATTGACAGTTATTCGAAAGTCTCTGCCTGCGCTGACGAGAAGGGAGCCTGCATCAAAGCCTCGTTCGTTTACCAGCTAGCAAGTGAACATTGCTTGGACCCTGACGATATTAATAGGACCCCATGTACCTAGTATATTCCTTTATATTCTACAGCATACCAGTAACATGAAAGTGTTTTATCAGTAATCTACCAAACAGATAACAATACATTTTAAAACGCTTTTTATTACATCCCCAAAAAACGAATTCCAACGGATATGAGGAGCGGAACACAATACAGGGATTATCTCGTCTTACGTATCACAAGTCAACAGACTGTGTGTCAATGAACCTTGACATACATCAGCATTAGATGTATTATATTAATCATTGTAGAAAACAAGAATCCACAAATAGCCAGATTGTATTTTGGTGTCAAACCTGGTTATTTTAATGTTATTGTTACAGTTGGACTGAAGACATTTATTGTAATGTAATGTTATTTCAATATATTCTCATAACAATAAAATGTAATAAAACGCGACAACACAATAAAATTCTTCATAAAATTATTGCGCGTTTAAACCCGGATACTATGAAAATGTACTAAATTAAATGGTGCACTAAAAGCTACTCTCGTTGGTTCTGAAATTATAGTAACAACTAATATTTTTTTATGTGAATTCACGTATATAGCCTCATTGTTTGCAATTTGCTCTAGTTGCGTGGGCGGTTGGCTGCAGCTGAGCAGTGCGAGCGCAGTCCCGCCAAGCGGTGCGGCCGAGACACGACTCTGTGGTGCCAATGAGCGATACACTCCACCAGTGGTACTGTTCGCTGACCACGGAGCATCTACATTAGAATTTAGGTAAGTTCTCTTTAATGAAATTAGTAAGCCAACTATTGCTATGAATTTAAAACGAAAAATAGCAACGTCAATATTACTTGAGCCCGTACCCAGTCCTTTTCTAAGGGAATACACCGAGCAATTTAATTACCTGGATCTGTACTAGGTAACTAACATTCTCGTCTACATAACACGTAGTAGTAAAAATACTGGAATCTATAAATATGTACCTATCACAAAACAGTGTGCACGTAACCTAATTTATACTTATTCGATACAAATCCTATTTCAGCCTCTAATATTTATAATCTGTACCGTAATACTGCACAAGATAAGGTACATTTTCTCGTTAATAAAAACCTCCGAACGAACATAAAAAGATTCGAAAGTACGCCCAGACACAAAACAATTAATTATGAATCGCAGAAATAATTATCCCATTGAACGCGGCAACTCGACCGTGAGGCAGTTGGCGAGATGGTCACTTAACTGCATTATTGGCTCGCTATATTTTAAACTGCATTTTAGTATTTTATGCACCTTAAATATTGCACTAGTCTGGTGGTTTTTCTTTATCCTTTATGGCTTTTTCTGGGGCAAGAACGAGACACCGTGGTTCCCAAACCTGAGGGGGCCATCTCGAAGCCGGAGATGGGCCAGGTCAGCCAGAGTGCGAGGGTATTGAGTCTCCTTACAATCCGGCGCTTGAAGACCCGAGACGATTTGCGATTGTAGTCGTTTCAAGGCCGATATAACCGCCCCCGCTGCTTCAGCGGGATCGTCTCCGTGGGGATTTCCGCGACAAAAAAGAAGTTTATAATACTATAATGCAAAAGTACCATTCAAAATGAATGTTCATTCTGTATGTACAGTTTCATTAGTTTTTCATTTTATTAAATGGCTGTATTTCTCCTATATTCATTAAAAAATTGGAGATAAAGTTCGAGATACATTGTTTTGTTAATGAACAATATTATATTAACTACTCTCGAACGCGTTTCATAATCAGTTTAACGTAGGATTTGGACAAACAAAATTAATGAAGGCCCTAATTTCTATAGCAGGCATGAACTTTTAAGCAACCTACATAGCTATTTTTGTAGAGAAATATATTTAGGTACTAGCAGAATATCAGAATAAACTCATTATTTAGGTACGCAACGGATTTCTGCTGCCGAACAACATAACCCATTATACTTAAATATGCATTATGTGTAGGTACGAACAGATATCGATAATTAAAGGTAACTCGTTAGAGGCAATCCGGCCTACTCGCGTGATGGTAATGAATCCTACCAAAATGAACAATAATTAATTACATTTTCGTTCGCTAATGGGAGCAGCAGACACTCAAATGAGCATTATTTCCGGATAGTGAGGCTATGCGGCCGCGTGGAGTATTTCAAAATTTATCTCCATTTGCAGTTCGGTTCGGAAACGTGAGTTCCGGTAGTGAGCGGGATTCCGAATCGGAACAAAAGGTCGTCACAGCGGAACCGGTAATGCTCGATTCAGAATTGTGGCCGGTTGACAGCAAGTGCTGCAAATGCTCTTGTCAGCTGACAACGACGTAGAATTGCTTGATTTTATGAACTGTATCTCTGTATAAGTGCCGACAGAGTGCTCGGGCAGCTAGTATTACGCTGACCGAAATCGTATTATATAGTAAAAGAAATATAACGTACCTCTGAATAGCGTATTTTCTTTTTCGATTACAATGGTTTATTTCAGCAATTTCCTTTTTGGTAAATTTATTACCTACTATACAAATAAACACATTTATACAAGATTTGTTTTTATTTGCTTTTTTTGTTAACAGGATAACAGAAAAGACTGTGAGGTCACAATTCCTTGCGTTCTTCAGTTTTACGTCGTTAAGTAATACCCAAGGTGTTGGATTTCACCCAAGGGGCGGCTCGCGGATACCTCACACAGGCGAGTTTATTTTTACCTTTTACTACAGGTAATAATTGAATAATAAATTAAATAACCTTCAAGTAATGCGATGTAGTGGTAATAGTTATACAATGTACATTTATGATGGCCTTACTCTTCAAAGGATCTTCATCTTTCACAAGGTATTCAAGCGCCTCCCATTGAATATTTTATAGAATGTTTATTGGGCTAAGACTTTAGGAGTCAGTATTATCTTTTTTATTTAATGTTCCTAAAAATTACACCTCAAAGAAAATTATACAACCTATTTAACTTAATTATACAGATATGAGTTCTTCTTAATTAAGGCTCTTTGTGCCACAACTGAATAATTGCTAATTAACGAGGTCAAGTAAAGGCCAAGTCATAATTAGCTACCACGCCAATTTTTTTGCACTGATATTTTCTCTTACATCTGTGTACTTTTGATTTAATCTATATTTAAATATATGAATTACTTGTAAACTGGTTCTTAAACGCAGCACTTAAATAGATGCTACACATTTTGAACATTTGACAGCAGATTTAATAAGCGATTTAAAATCCTTCCTTAGTGGATACAAGGAAGGATTTTAAGTACCTACGAAATTTTAAACTGAAGAGCAATACAAAATATTAGGTGACGTATGTAAACCTTGATTGGATCACAACTCGTATGCCTCCACATTGCAGAAGAATCGGAATCATTCACTAGTTAGCTGATGATGATAAATATTTTTAGTATTTAAGTGAACTAGTACAAGTTTTTTCTCCTTTTTTAACTCCATGCAAAAAATTGGTAAATTATGAAATTCATTTCATTGTGTAAATAAAAACATTTACTTATACTACTATCAAAACTTGTCTCTAATCATCATTGATACTTAATGTCATCTGAATATCTGAATATAACAAATTCCAGTTCAATGGTAGTTATGTCATGAAAATGGGATCGAATGCAGGATGGCTGTCTTATCAAGATATTTTCGTTACTTGAGCAAGTGTGCGTGCGACCCTCGTCAAAACTTGGCTGAATATAGTCCTATGTTTGCGCTACATAATGCGTAAGCTGTGTTTTATTTGTCATGTGTACATGTTATTAAATTGCCCAAATTTTACATGTTTATCTCGAGCTAATACATAAATATGATAACTTTAACACATCGCCACTTTTTGGATTCAGATCATAGATCTTTTTATTCTGTTTCTTGGGATTAAAGTAATAGGATGAGAATTTGTTAGCAAATGGACGAATCCATCATCTATTGGAGCTATGTATAGATATACGATGATAGCTAGGTTTAAGTTAAATGTTCGCATTAGCTACATCTTTCTGTATAATATGTGCATAAGCATCGAATTCGGTTTCTAATTTATACAATGAATGTGCATATGCATAGCATATTTTCACAATCATAAAAAAAAATACTACATTATAATGATTATGAACGTAAATGAGACTTCATGTCTATCTCAAGTTATGATTCATAAAATGGTCGTATGTGAAATTCATTGCTTCTCATCTAAAGTAGCATAAATTCAATTTCTTCACACTTTGCATTTTATATCTAACATCTTTCACTGCAGTAACTTATTCTTTTTGTTTACTGTTATAGTGCAGTATATGTGATAATAATGTGTATATTTTGGTGACAGATTGTGACTGGTTGTATCAAGATGTATCATGCCGCGGCCCAGGATCATGTGTTCTTGCTAGTCCTGGCTACCCTGGATTGTATCCACCACACCGCCGATGTAGATATCTCTTTGCTACCAACTCCGTGCACACCAGAGTCAAAATTATATTCACGTCTATATTATTGCCGAGGAAGTGAGTATCATTTTGTTTTTATTTAAAGCTCTAATTTAATGTTCAGAAGTATAAAAATCGTTAAAGTATACAAAGAACCCAAGTAGATTGCTACCCTTGAGAAGCCCTTGAAATGTCTAAAATTTTAAAGGGATGCCACGCTACTGTATTTTGTATTCAAATTATAATCCTTATTGGTTACATGTTATTACACTTAATATTTGAGAGAAAATTATTTTTTAGCTTTCCGTGATTTTAACGGCTTCATCGCGTGCTAGGCATAGGGAACATTTAGAGCTAAGAATCGATAAAATCGATAAATTAGAATAAAACTATTGAATGGATTCTGTTGCGGTTTGTTTGATATTATTTTTTTATATTATTATTTTTATGTGACATCCGTGTAAACTTCTGACAATATCAAATCACTAAATTTTCTCCGAATCTATCATAAAATATAGTCATTTACTCTACGCCAACGTATTCAGTATGTATATTTTGTATTTATGAAATATTTCAAAGCAAACATTATCAATCATTATAACGAGGGTAAAATTACATAATACTATTCCACAACGATGTGCAAAAGAGAATTAGGAACAAAATTGTGTGTAATGCACGAATGTGTCTTCATTATAACTTTAATTGCTATATTAATGAGTCACAAGTCCCGTTTTGCTAATCTCTTTCTGTTATGCGTGGGTAAACATACAAGAAAATGATTTCCTTGTTTGTTTGTAATCTGTGCCGCACAGCTTTTCAGACGCTCACAGTGGTTAGCACTGTATTGTTAATTACCAGTAAATAAGCGTATTTACTGGCTTAAGTATACTTTATATTAGCAACTTTACATTTTAGCAATGGCTTTACTGACAGCAATCGCAGAGTACTTATTGCTTCATATGAAATTTTAATTTGTAACGTATATTTATTGATGTTACATGCTAGAGTAAGTTAGGTACTATACCTACACTACTAAACCCTATACGGTGGGCTCTTGGTTTTTGAAATCCAAAGCTTACACTTTGGAAACCAGGGTCCGTTCTTCTACTCTTTCTTTTGATTTGACTTTCATAGGAGCGACTGCTCTTTGATATTCCAACCCTGATAGGAAAGCCTGTACTAGGTGTATCAGCTTGCGGGTGACGTTGGCTCGAGTCCCAAAGATCTTGGTGAGGTGTCAACATGTATCATATTACATGGCTTTAATACGTCCCGTAACTGTAAAATCTACCTACAGAATATAAGACTGATGAAGCTTTAATTTTTTTAATAATGGCTGTCACGTTATACCAGTGTTCTTTTGAAAGTGTTTTTATCAACCCGTATAAAATCCACTCGTTTTGAAAAGCGAGGAACAATTGTTTGAGTAAATAAAAGGATCGCCATTCGTATCTCACGTCGACCCGTGTGGGTTAGCCTCACTAGAATATAATATATGTAGGTAACACATCGATGAACACCTCGGAATTTACCAAGAGTATTAATCTATTTGTATTTATTCTCTGATTGAATAATTGAAAATGTTATTAAGGTAAGAATGTTATCAGTGAAATACATTGTATTCCAAAGTTATCATGGAAACCTTTTTTGAAGACTCAAATTATTGCTTGAATACTTTGTGCTTGCATTTGTGCAGAGGATATACTTATTGTACCTACCTTATATATATGGCATTACAATGAGGATCAGTCACATAACAGAACTTTTAATTTTTAATTAATGAAACGTATGCGCTACAAATTTCTAAGCATTTTGTTTTTTAAATGATTAAAATCCGACAAGAAATGACGAAGTTATCGAAGATTTAAAATCGGCTGTTTTAAAACGCACACTCTCGCTGGATTTTTGTCGATGACGTCATGGCTCGCCTCGTGTGCGATGCCCTATGAAAAACAGGCCGATACGTCAACGAAGAGCCTAAACCGCTGGACCTACAAACTTGAAATTTTGACAGTAGATGCTTTTTATGTTGTAGGAATCCACTAAAAACGGATTTTTAGAATTTTTACTCCTAAGGTGGCAAAATAAGGCATAAACATTTTATATGAAAGTTCTTCATTTTCAATGTTAGACGCATTAAATTTCATATACCTACTTCTGATTAGAAATAAATATACATGTATACCAGCGTTTTCAAAATTTCACTACTAAAGGCGTAAAATAGGCGATGGCTGGTTGCATGAAAGTCCGTTATTTTGAAAGTAAGAAGCACGAAATTTGATACAGCTGCTTCTGGTTAAAAATAAACGTACCCCGGAATCGCGGTTTTTCAAAAATCCACCCCTAAGGGGGCAAATAAGGGTAGAGTGGTTGTATACCTAGACATCCGTTATTTGGGAAAGTGTTCAAGTTTCGATGAAATGATGTCCATTACTTGAGGACTGCACCTCAGCTTACCATCAGGCGGGGTGCAGTCAATTCGGCGGACTGACAAATATAAAAACACCCCCAACCGGGGCGTTTTATGTTTGAATCGAACTGATTAAAACCGCATGCCGTCTCGGGTTTTCTAGCGCCGAGGTCTTTATCTTTATCTTTATCTTTATCTTTATCTTTATCTTTATCTTTATCTTTATCTTTATCTTTATCTTTATCTTTATCTTTATCTTTATCTTTATCTTTATCTTTATCTTTATCTTTATCTTTATCTTTATCTTTATCTTTATCTTTATCTTTATCTTTATCTTTATCTTTATCTTTATCTTTATCTTTATCTTTATCTTTATCTTTATCTTTATCTTTATCTTTATCTTTATCTTTATCTTTATCTTTATCTTTATCTTTATCTTTATCTTTATCTTTATCTTTATCTTTATCTTTATCTTTATCTTTATCTTTATCTTTATCTTTATCTTTATCTTTATCTTTATCTTTATCTTTATCTTTATCTTTATCTTTATCTTTATCTTTATCTTTATCTTTATCTTTATCTTTATCTTTATCTTTATCTTTATCTTTATCTTTATCTTTATCTTTATCTTTATCTTTATCTTTATCTTTATCTTTATCTTTATCTTTATCTTTATCTTTATCTTTATCTTTATCTTTATCTTTATCTTTATCTTTATCTTTATCTTTATCTTTATCTTTATCTTTATCTTTATCTTTATCTTTATCTTTATCTTTATCTTTATCTTTATCTTTATCTTTATCTTTATCTTTATCTTTATCTTTATCTTTATCTTTATCTTTATCTTTATCTTTATCTTTATCTTTATCTTTATCTTTATCTTTATCTTTATCTTTATCTTTATCTTTATCTTTATCTTTATCTTTATCTTTATCTTTATCTTTATCTTTATCTTTATCTTTATCTTTATCTTTATCTTTATCTTTATCTTTATCTTTATCTTTATCGTCATCGTCATCGTCATCGTCATCGTCATCGTCATCGTCATCGTCATCGTCATCTTCATCGTTATCGTTATCTTTATCGTTATCGTTATCGTTATCGTTATCGTTATCGTTATCGTTATCCTTATCCTTATCCTTATCCTTATCCTTATACTTATCCTTATCCTTATCCTTATCCTTATCCTTATCCTTATCCTTATCTTTATCTTTATCTTTATCTTTATCTCTCCACCCCTTCCTAGTCCGCCCTCCGTCCACCCCTTCCGGCAGAACCCCTGGTGACACCCCGTGTGACACCCCTGGTGTTGCACACGTCCATATAGGCCACGATGACAGCTTCCCATCAGGTGGGCCGTGTGCTTGTCTGCCACCTACGTAGTATAAAAAAAAGAAAAAATACTTAATTCTATAATTTTAAAAAAATCATCAAATGTTTTATCCGAATAGCCCTATATTCTCCATGGCGGCGCGGCGCGGCGCAGCGGCGACGCACGACGAGGCGAGCGATGACGTCACAGGGTATTTCTACGCGGTGGCGAGCGTTTTTGAGATTACCGCACTAAAATGGCTATAACTTCGTCATTTTTGATCCGATTCAAATAATTTTTTTACAGAATTTATTGTTTTTTTTAGGTCTATAAAACTGCATACTCAGCTAAAAAAGTGACTGATCCTCATTAGGTTATAGAACTTGATTCACTAGATTTTCCTGCTCGAATCTGGGACAGGATATTTGACTAACAGATAAGGTGTTCAGATTCAGTACTTTGATTATGGTAATAAATGCAGTCATTAATAGTTAATTAAATTTTTGGCAGACAGCAGTTAACCCACTATTTAGATGCCCTGGAATTCCTTCTATTTGAATATTTCGTTTGTGCCCTGATCACTGTTTAAACATGGCAACCTATTTCTTACTCTTATTAATGTCTAGTATATGGACCCAGCTTTGCCCGTTTAATAGCACAATATTATAAAGTGATAATATATACTGGTCATCAATAAAAAAATTTGGGAGATTTTCACTAAAGAACTGCAGCTATTAAAAAAGTTCCATAAATCAACCAAAAGTTTAATATAAAACGCATCACGCTGAGAACCTACTTATTTTGAAAATCGTTCAATATAATTCGCGACACACATTATTTCTTATCTTATTCAAATTAATGACTACAAATCAAAACGGCCTAAAAGTAAGAGTATGGGAAAACATAATCTTGATTAGCTTTCGTAACGTGCGGGCTTAAAGTTAATTGCTGTATCCCAGAGTGTAGCGATGTGATCTTAACTGTCTTCAATCAAACTCCTTTCCCTCTGCTTGTAATTTCAGACTGCGTGTACCTGTGCCTTGCTCAATCAGATCGACGAAATACGTTTACCTCACTGCTTTTGAAATGAAATAAACACAATAAAATCCCGTATTATATAAATAAAATAAACTAAGTACAAATGAAAAAATTGAAGTAGATTACTGCTATTGAAGTACCTAGGTAATCGCAATCGTAAGTAATTTATGTTTTTTTGTGAACAATGTACGTACATTCGTACATGCGTATGTGTAATCAAATAGCCCCGCTCCTGATATATTATGTGAGTGAAATCAACGTTCCCAATTGAGGGTACGACCGCTCCTTAAAATACGCGCTTTCAAATAAATATATTCTTACTCGTACAGATCGCCGCAATAGAAAAATCCCAAGTATTTTAACATCGACGATATTGCTTGGAGGATATTTGTAAATTCTTCATGAAAATATTTCTAAAACGTCAGTTTATAACCAACTTGATCTATAAAATATTGGTTTTATCGATAAAATTGTACCGTTTATTTTCCCCTTCTATAATATTGTAAATATTATATACTTATGGACAATTCCTCCAGTTCCTCAAGGTTCTACACTCGGTCCTATTTTATTCATTGTTTTTATTAATGACCTGATTAATAGTGTGGTGAACAGGTTGCCGGAACACCTAAAATTAACCGTATTTGCCGACGACACCAATGCAATAGTATCAGCAAATAACTTAACAGTTCTGAATCAGAGAGTGAATGTAGCACTGGAACACCTCAATGAATGGTTCACACTAAACTGCCTTAAAATCAACAGTAGCAAATCTAACATAATATTATTTAAAACAACTAGTAAAACTTCAGCTAGGCTAGTCTGTAAACTTGGGGGTGATAGGGTAGACACTGTTGATGTGGTTAGATTCCTCGGTGTGCATGTTGACTGTTTTTTGAACTGGAAGTGTGAACTGGCTAGCATAGAGGCTGTTATTCACTCAGCCTGTTACGTGTTGAGAAGCCTTAGAGATGTTGTGCACTTGGACCAGCTTAGGGGTGTATACTTTGCCTTGGTCGAATCCAAATTAAGGTATAGTATTCTATTCTGGGGGGGCAGTTATGGATATAATGTCCAAAAAGCTTTCGTGGCACAGAAGAGAGCCATTAGAACAATGGTGCGTATAGACCAGAAACAGTCCTGTAGAGAATATTTTAGGGAACTAAGGATCTTGACAGTGCCATGTCTTTATATTATGGTTTTATTGTCTTTTTTAGCCAAAAACATCCACGCTTTTGAAACCAGGGAAGGTAGGGTGCAACGTGAAAGTACGAGAAGGAAAGACATGTCTTCAATTATTGCACCTACCCTTGATGTGGTTAAACACAGCGCGTCCTTTTGTGCAGTTAAACTATTTAATAGTCTTCCTTCTGATATTAAAGGTGCTATTTACACGAAAGAATTCGAAGTAACACTAAAGGCTTTTCTTGTCGAAGGGTGCTTCTATTCTATTGAAGAATTTATGAAATGACATGTTTATGAGATGCATGTCAATGATATTTTCGTTCATTTTCTCTTTTAGTGTATTTGTGTGATATTTTATTACTAATATATTTTTTGACTGCATAATTTTTGATAATATAATTTGATTGATAGACATTTTCTGTAACATAAATAATTTAACTAATTTATGTTTAACTTTGACATCTATTGTATTTTGTATTATTTTAATTTTATTGACATGTTCTAATTTTATTTCTAGCCAGCACTTTATTTTAGTTACTGGTAATATTAATTCTAATTTCTATCTGTATTGTAATCAACTAAACCTTAGACTAAGATTTTTTATATTTTCAATACAATGTAATATTGTTCATGAAATAAATAAATAAATAAATAAATAAATTCTGAACATAAAAAACAAATAGGTCTGCTTGTTCGCAATAGATGCAAAAACTACCGAACAGATTTCGAAACGGCTTTTTAGTAAGGTTTTGGACAGATATAAAATCTGCCGTAAGTAAAATCGGAGATATGACCGAAAGTTGCGATAACCGATATTCTCGTGCGCATATCATATCAGCATATCAGCTTGTAATAACATAATATTAAGTAAAATTACATTAAAAACTAGCATTAAAAATGAAATTTAAAAAGAGATCGTTACAAAAAAGTATACTTACGGTAAGTAGTTTTTTGTGTGTTCTAAAGTACGTGAAAATTGTAAATCTGGTCTAAACGTGAATAGCCACTTTTCACTTCTATCGCTACACTTTCTCAAATTGATAATGTGAATAAACATTGATATATCTCTGTTTCACCAGCACAAGTTGTGCGATAAATCCCCGGGGAGTGCCAGGGGAGAGAAATAAAAGCGCTATCTTACAGCAATACGTTTCTCCACATACTAATAGGTAGAATGTTCACGCGCGAGTCAGGCTACTTCAGCTACCAGATTTAGTGCAAACATGCTCGCTATAAACTTTTGAAAGAAACACGTGGCGTTTTATGAATCGTTTCGAAACGAATGTTTTATAAAGCAAGTACAGTCAACAACAAAAGTTGATGATTAAAAATGGAACATCATAACTGCTGAATGATATGTAAATTGATTGTTGATGAATTATACTGTCATCTAGAAATTTCAAAAGCCAACAAATTTATATAAATCTTGGAACTCATAACTTAGTAAACACTATATTTTTAGCGTTATAATATTTTTGATTGTTAGCATCACCTTTTGGCGACAGTAAAATCAACTAATGTGTCGGTCAATTATTCAATCACTTACTTAAGGATACAACTAGCCATTGTCATAAATATCATTCTGTCCATTCAGTCCCCTGATATTCCTTTTTTGACGTAAATTTTTGCCAGTACTTAACGGTAAAAAAGAAAATCATTTTTCACTTTAAAATATTGCTTTTAACCAATAAATTATGAACGTGCTTTATTCACTGTCTCAAAGCACTTTGCAGAGTCAAGAATTATGAAATAAAATTCGTGCTTAATAAATGGAATAAGAAGAGGACATTTATTCTGAGAGACGTATATTTCAATAACTTGTTGTTTATCTTTAGTGTATTATAACCAAGCGGATGTAATACGAGTAGTATATCCGGTCATGTTTGTTCTATGTACATTTACAAAAAAAAAAACAGTAGTTTATTCGTATTCTTGCACTTTTATTACCATTACTTAGCAAACTATCTATAGCCAAAGCTATAGATACATAGTCCTAGAATATATTTTTATTATAATATTATTATCCAGCAACACTGTAATTTTGTACCTACTGTAAAAGTTATTTTCATATTATTAGAACTAACTATAAAGAATTTGAAACTTTGGCTATTAACTAATAAATGATGTTGACATTGTAAAGTAAAAAAACTAAATATGTTTCAAACAATGTGACCGGCCATTTTGACATATTTGCCAACGGCGTACATCGCTGGTACTAAATATTTTTTACTTTATGTTCAATACTAAATCTGATTCAAAGTCAAAATAGAAATATAAATAAAAACTCGTCGTGTTCTAAGAGTTTTTTGTAAGTATATGAACTTGGTATTCAATTTGGTACGTTATATAATGTAGATTTAGTTTTAGTTTTACCAAATTTTCTGTCGTTAAGTTAATTTCACTTCGTCTTATTTTATACTAAAAAATCGAGCGCTCGTTGTAGCCGTAGCAGTACCGTAGCATTGTCGTAGCAAATTCATTGTAGCGGTGGCGTCGTAACCGTGTAGCCGTAGCAGTTGGATTAACTTAAACCTACGGACTCCAACTTACAGTATTATTAGTATACTGAGTGTGTGACTAAAGGCGAATTGATAGTCAACCAGGTTATGTAAGTGGTAGTCAATGGTAAGCGGTAATAAAATAGAGATGACCTAAAATATCAACGGGCTGATTTTCTGTACACCAACTTATCAACTATTGAGTGGTTATAGTTCAATTAATCATCGGACTAGCCATTTGATTGGGTATTAGCACAGAACATTAAAAAACCATAGAAGTAGTAATTAAGTAAAAATACAAAGGAATAGCTGTCGCCAAAAAATATACTCACATAGACTTATAGGACGTCTTATTGGTTGCATACATTTTACCTTAAAATATAAGAAGAGCAGAACTACACACCTTATTTTACTGAAAATGAATTTAAAGTACGTTTTGACAAGGTATATACTTCAATTATGTTTACAGAGTACCATCAAATCTGCCCCCATTTTAACGTAATATACAACAGAATTATGTTTAAGCCACGTTGGAATAGAGCACACATTTATTTATCACAATAATACCCCATCTAGCGGTCAATAGCAAAATCAATGTACATTATAGTTTTGCTATACACCAATAGATGTCTAAAATTGTATTGTATTGCAAATCAGTCCTTAAATATAACAATGGTAAGGATGAAATTAACTTAACTCAAAATACGGACACCACTAGAATCGACCCCCATGGTGTCGATTCTGTTGTACATTTTCACAAACTTAACTAAAATGATAATTTTGACAGCTCTAAGTAGAGTACCCCATATAGTATAATCGAAAATGAATCTAATCGATTTTCGATTATCGTTCCCGTAGAATATGGAATCGATTGTTATAAAAACACAAAAGTATTTATTTTTTTACTATTTTAGGTAACTTATTTCAGGATGATAAAAGAGAAGTTTTATGGTACAGTAATTATGTTTTGCATTATACTTAGCTACTTTTATTATTATATTATATTCTCTTTATTTATTTCGTAAACATATTATTTACATTTTTAAATATATTATATATATATATAAAAAAACAATACATTTAAAAAAAATAATATATAATAATAACAATAATAATAATTGATATATTTTGTATGAATTTATTGTATAAGTACTCTTAACTTTTGTCTAACTGCAACAAAATATAGACACTCACCCCTCACAATGTTGCATGCAGAGGTTCTGTGGGACATGCTGTACTGAACTGTTTTACTATGTCATCTTTTACCTACCATTTTTCATGCAATAAATGAATTTATTATTATTATTATAAGAAATAGTACCCCACCGGTGTCGGGTACAGGGACCAAGCCACCGGTGGTTAGGGCTCCAGAGAGAGGAATCTCGAGGAATATTATATTATTATTAGCTATATTACAAAAAATTGTAGTAGATAAGTACTTAAAAATTTCAATAAATTAATTTAAGTTCGATTCATTCGATTCCTTTGTGTCATAGTCAATTGTGCTGAATTCTTGCAAGACGCTTCACTACGAAAAGTGGGCGGTACTTGTCCATGTGCTACGATAATTTTAGAGGTATTATTTTGTATATAAAAATACGATACTTCATAGACGTGAACTGTCAACATTATCATTTAGCTTCCTGAATTGGACAGAGTATAGAAACTTCTAGAATATTGAAGAAAATATTTCGTGAAAACTTATAGGAAAAGAAACCTTAAAATCAATCGCATAAACTTATTTTTTGATTAGAAGAAAGTATTTCTTTATATTTTAGCCTGCTTCATGCATATACACAAGTGTATATGTGTGAGGTAAATGCAATTACACTTAGGTTTTTGGCGACACAAACACGCCCCCATACGATTTCTAGTCCTAAGGATTTTTCTTTGTTCTGTGGGTATTAGCAAATGGTATTTAAAATTCCTTTTTTACTTGAACCACATGGTTGCGACACAATTGCCATACTAAACGTGCTGTTATTAGATTGCTTTCTTATTTATAAAAAAAAACACAAACTGTAGACAACACTAACAATTTGCTGTCATATCTTTATTTGCTTTAGTGCCAATAAAAAATCCTCAATACCTTTCTTATAGATTGATCGAAGCGACAAATCTTCAGAGATAAGTCAGCTGATTGATTATATCGTTTCAGTATCGAATTTGGTGTACTAAGTATCCATAAAGATCATATCAACACAACAAAGTTTACCTTCTCCTATACAGTTTGCAAAACAATTCATTCTAACCCACATCTGTTTCAACTTGCCCAGAGGGAAGAGCGCTGGCCTATTGTTTGAAATTTAGTATCAATTGTACCTTCAACTGCAAACGTTGTGGGCTTGGACTAATATATACCTCTGTCATAGTTAATTGCTTGCTTGTTTTGGTTGTCGTTAACTTAATGATGTCTATCTATGTAGGATTATAGAAAGTTTAAAAATAGCGCCAATCACAAAAAACGATTGTCCTCGTTTAAACATATAAGCGTAGGAATTAATAATCGGTTTATACCCTAGCATCTTGGGGATTAATCAGGCATTTATTATAGCCACCCAAAATGCCAGGGCATAAATCTATCTAAAGAGATGGGTTTACGCTCTGTCATTTTTGGCGGTATTTGACTTTCACAACCAGTGATGGGATGAAAAGAAAGTAATATCGTAAGGAAGGCAAATTGAATGTGAATGTTGCGATAACGGTAGGTCCATATGGGTGGAAAAAGCATACATGTTGCACTGAGTCTAAATAAATTTGGGATAAGGACTGGAAGATGATTTTGATCTAACGTAGGTAATTGTAATCAACTTTCGGTCATTGAGCTAGGATAAAATTACTTCTTGTTCATCCAACCACCATTCTCAGTTGCATTCCAAGCTAAGCAAAGTTGTACTTTGGAGGCGAGAGTCCATTCTTCCACTCCTCTTCTTTTCTTCCTCTCCATAACCGCATGAGAAAGCCTGCCCTATAGCTTCGTCCGTCTGTCAGCAGGTATTATGCCGGCTTGAAGATGAGTTTGGCTTGAACCCAAAGATATTGCTGCGGCACCATATACCCTTGGCCTTGATATACAATTAATCTATAGGGTCTGAACATTTTCAAATATAAAATGACTCTTTATCTTAAATGGTCAGGCACTATAAATAAATAACGTAATGGTATTGACGGCTGTTTAGTTTCTGAATTGCTACTTCAATAACTTTTGATCGTAGATTTACTATCACATAGGCACCTAGTAAGGGGATATAGTTTAAAACTATTCTATAAAACATTTTTTGTCACCATTTCACTGAACAAGTTACAAAATACATCGTCTACCTACATCGTCGCCTACATCGTTGTGGAATTGAAATCTGATAAAGTAATAAATCAAAGTATCTAATCATAAAATAACATTGTTGAATTTAGTGATTTAAGTTTTGCTCGAAGCACTCATGATATTGTTTTAAAACTAGTTTAGTCTAATCCGATGAACATAAACCGTGCTACGTTAATAGCTTAGAAAGCCACGCTTAACTTGTATATTTAAGCAAAAATATTTTCACAAAAGTGGGTTTATTCCATTAACTTCATAGATGCTTCTGTATTGAGAAGGTAGATTTAAACATCATTGTTTTGCAGTCATTGTACGACGGATTATCTGACGCTTCGGGCAGGCAGTTCTCCTTCTGCATCGCTTCTGGGTACTTTATGCGCCGAGCGCACGGCAATTCTCGAGCACCCTGGACCTAATCTGCTCTTGGAATTCAAGTAAGTTCGTTTTAGTCATTTTCATTATTTCAATATTTAGAACCATTTCTATTTTTAACCCCCGAGGCAGAAAAAAAGGGGTGGTATTATTAACCCCCGAGGCAGAAAAAACGGGGTGGTATTATGTAATGTCGTGGTAAGGATATCGATAACCATTATTCTCAATAGTGAGAAAACAACGAAAAATGAAATAATACCATTTTGTATTATTCAACACCGGTAGCGTAATAGCCAAATTGAATTGCAGTTAAGCGGTCATTAAACTTTTGCCTCATACATTTTTTTGTTTTGCAATAATATGAATTCTAGCAATACTGTTACTAGGACTCTAGTAACAGTTTTCTGGATATAATACTAGTACCTACATAATTATAAACCTTGCAATTTAGAATTACTCAAAATATTTTAGTTAGCGCTGATTGGATCAAAATTTGAAAGAAACTCATTATCATACACAGCAGATTAAAAAATTCCTAATGCTATTCTATCTGAGAATGTAATAGCATTTGCAATAAGTAAATGAAAGGATCTGGTGATTATTTTTGTGTGGTATAATATCAGCTAAAATAGGCTAATTGCAACAGTCAGATTTGAACCAATACCAGATGACTGATACTAGGTGCTCAAATTAT
This sequence comes from Lithosia quadra, assembly GCA_963576445.1. NCBI lineage: Eukaryota > Metazoa > Arthropoda > Insecta > Lepidoptera > Erebidae > Lithosia > Lithosia quadra. The sequence goes on from OY754874.1 coordinate 12,890,600, forward strand.
TGTACCACTACGAGAGATAAAAGTGAATTACGGAAAGTCCTTATTTAAGTTATTAAGTTTACCTTAATTTATTTGGAGTAGAAACATCAAAATGAAGAGTTAACACTCTGATATCCGATATCATTTTGTAAGATTCCCACGTAAGTAAATCGTTAACATGATGATACCTTACAGTTCTGGGCCATTAGTACCGCCGTACGACTATAACGGATTTATAGCCAAGCTCGAGTTTATTGAGGGAATTGAGAGCAGTGGTTCGCCACCCACTGTGGTTCCCGCCTCACCGCCATTAGCAGCGTTAACACACCATATGCAGCATGGTAAGTATATTTATATAGTTTGACCTTATGCATTTTTAGCCATATACAAATCCACAGATGTACTAGAAAACATAGTTCTATGGCGTTGTGGTTTGTGTACTGAAAAAGACGAAAAATATTTTAATGTTGTTCAATTTTGCGAAAGCCGCGAGCTTAATGTTTGATGAATACTCGTAACTGTTATATGCTTTTTCACTACCAGAGTTACGTTAGAGCTTGACTAAACTTTTGAATAAATTGAGTTTCCTAATAGTCGATACACAAGAGTTTGCTAACGTTACATAGGTTTTGAAAAATACGACACGTCTTCTCCATAGTGAACAGGCTTAAAGAAAACATAAATAGGACAAGTCGACCACATCCCTCGATAAGCCTTTTCAATTTATTGTACAAGAGCCGTGCAGGTCTCGCCTTTAGATAAACTTTATATCGTGTCCGTCTGTTGATAAAGAACAGTACAATAAAATAAAACATGCTGTTTAAAAGTTGAAATGTATTTTTTGTAGCGGATAGAATACCAGTAGATAGTAACGGGATGACAAATGAAGTGTCCAATGGGAATGGCGCGAGGGTGGCGTGTGGCGCCACTATACGAGGCTTCGGCGCAGGTGGTGCACGCTCCGGGCATTTCGACTCGAGAGCCTCCTCGTGGCGCGCACAGTGTGTCATACACCTTCTAGGCGCACATACAGATGTCGTCCAAGTCTCGCTATTTAATTATAATTTAAGGTAAGGTAATGAACATTGAAATAAAACTATTTTGAATAGATATGTACTATAGCGGTTTATTTAGTGTTTAGAACTATTTATACTATTTAGAAAATGACCCCCTACGTCCTATTGTGACAGATCGACACACTAAACTTCAATCAAATCTCTGAAGCAACTACAAAGCGTTTGTTGGAGATTGCTGCCATTCATAAGTGAGATTGAATACCTAAATCATTTATATGTCAAAAATGACTAAGTATAAAAGCAACTAAGAAGAACCAAATAGGTAAAAAAATGCTTGAGGAATATAGAGAAACTCCGTTGTGGCCAATAAGTCCTACATATAAATCGTGACGTGGATGTAGGCTCCCTTCACTTATCGCCTGTTGTTGCGGATATTTATATGGAACTTCGAGGCTCGAGCTCTGCAGACAGCTACTTTACGAAAATTGTGTTAAAAAATTGTTTACCGATATCGGATGGATTGAATTAAAGAATAGAAAGAAGAATAGTATGAATATATTTGAAGTAATGTTGAATTACAAGAACTTAAGTCCTTGAATTTACAAAAATATCTAAAAAAATACATATGAGTTACGCGTCTAAATTCTACCAGAAGTTAAAAACAGCATAAATACTAAATAATGTTTAGACAACACGATACATAAATTCAAAACGGAAGCTCCAATTTGAAATATCACTCTCATTCATATTCTCGTATACCGCACATCACTAAAATACTATTGACTTCTATATGCCATTGTGTATGTACACGTAAATTCAAAGACAGTACAATTGCTCGGTTCGATGCTCTAAGTGTGCTCTCGTAGCCATCTTGCTAATAAAAGGCGTCCCAACAACAGGAAGTCAATGTTATATGTCTGTTAAATATACATTGTATCGCCAGTGTACACCTACGTACACGTGTACCGTATGTTTTAAAGTACCACGGTACATAACATAATGATAAATAATACTCCACAAGAATATGAAATTTAAAAATATTTCAAATTCAAAAAAATGAACCAAGTTTCTTTCTAATTCATTATAATACTTGTTTGAATATATTGCATGTATTCATTTAAGGCCATAATATAAACTGATAACTAAATAAATGAAATTTAATAAAATCAAACAAAAAGCATAACAAAAAAGCTTTTAGTATTATCTTTAAATTTTCACGTTTTGTATACCTACCTAGTATGTAACTTTTAATTCACAATTGTCTACTATAGCAATAACTGCTCACTACTACACAGTTTAATTTGCAAATGAAGGCTAGTTTATATCCAAATTATAAGTGTATTTGCAGCCCACTATGCCTCAGGGTTTTGTTGATTGATATCTCAACCTTTAGATATTATAAATTTATGAATACCGACCTTAATTTCGGATGATCAATAAATCTTGTTGCGGATGAGAATTTCCCTGATAATGAATCAAGTTGATTTAATTGTTTTCATTTTGTTCTGTTTATCTTTTTGAAGTAGCCTCAGATGGATTCGAATTTATTAGAATACTGTCGTACCTACTGGTGCTATTCATTCCATTTCTTGAACCGTGTTTTTACGTCGCCTAACGGTAATTGGCAGAACGTATCACTTACATTCCCTGGTACGCAATTGAGTACATTCCTATACTTGAAGTATAGTAATGGACTCAATCATTATCAAAAATTAGTACTTCCTATCTTATTTTATTAACAACGATTTTAATCATCCATTCAATCACTGATGTACTATATATGATATACTAATCAAGTGTGACATGTTTTTATTTCATACAAGTTTACTTAACTTACCGATTCGTCGTTTAATAACAGAAGCCACTATATTCTAATTGACCAACCGTATCATAAACCAGCGTGTTCATTTAAGCCACGCATTTAAATTAGTTTACTTTCACGCCAGTTCTTTCTTCTATGCTAACCTAATTGAAGACCAAGGGTTACTCACGTTACCACTCCGATTAAAACTCATTGTTAAACAGAATAATAACCCTGATTTGATAGTCTTGTACACACTTGTGTAGGTATACAATTTTTAAATACTGATACATGATACTAAATTCATTGTTCCCAGGTTACCAAGTTGTCGATCTCATATTGAGATTTTAGAAGGTATACATGAGTTTGGTGGAAGAGGAGAAAGAGACAGATCTGAGCGCGGGGACCGTGCTCTTCTTAGGGTTTGTGGGCCAGCCACAAGGGAGGCCAGGGATCCATCAGGCCGGTTCTTGATAAGACAAGCCGTTACGTCCAAAGGTGCTAACTTGACAATTTTAATTCGAAGAGCTAGTGCTCAAACGCCAGATGAAGAGGAGTTCGTTGATGGAGCTTTCGCTTTCCATGATGGTAAGTAAATCTCTATTAACTAATTCTAGCCCCGTTCCCGTAACCTATAAGAACAGATGAGCCCACGGGCATAAAAATGTGGCAATCTGTGTTAATCCTTTGATTCGTTCAACCGTTTGAACCTTGAGCCAATTCAGTTTTTTTTTTGTACCACGTAGGTGGCAGACAAGCACACGGCCCACCTAATGGGAAGCGGTCACCGTGGCCTATGGACGTGTGTAACACCAAGGGCGTCACCCATGCGCTACCGACCCTGAAGGGAAAGGGCGGGGGTAGGAAAGGATTGGGCAGCTAGGAAGGAGCGGGGGGAGGAGGGGTACAGTGAGCTCTGGCTACTCTACTTACCGCCGGGAACACACACAATGGTTATTATGGCCCCGGTCTTCTGTAGGACGGAGGTACTTCCCTAGTCGGACAGCTCATTTCGGACGGGAGATACTGTCCCGCCTCCATCAACAACAACAACAAATATCGAAATATCTTCAATTCTTCATCATATTTCCAACTCCTTATAATTAAATTCTTTCATTGTAATTAATTTCAGTTCTAAGACATTCCTTTTTAAGTGCTTTCAAATACTGTTCTGTACTTTGTTGTACAAGAGTTGCAAATGTAAAAGATTGTGAATACTATGCTAAAGGTACTTTGCATTTTAATTAACTAAGACTTATCTTTGAGACTGGATTTAAATCCGTGAAATACGTACCAGAGTCCAGATCCATATACTTCTCCATCAGGATTTTTATCTAAAAAGTGTTAGGGAAAAATCGCAAGAAAAATACGATATTCTTATGCGGACGACAAGACATAAACAATGATATTTGATGACGTATGGTAAGTGAAGGACAAAATGAAATAATATTCACTGCGACTTGGTCTCTTGCTTGCGCTGTATAATTTAAACGTTTATGCGAAGAGATGTATCTTGTGTATGTGTGACAAACAATGATTGGTGGTGAAGGAACAAATGGTGTATGGTTAGGAATAAATATCTTCCTACATAATGTGTGGTACATAAAGAAAACAAGTTGTTGCAACAACATTATATTATGCATATTTTCAAGAGTATTTAGCGAAAAAAATAGTTTGATAAATATATCTACAAATATTGATTTTAAGTTAATAATAATATTCTAGAATATTCTCGAAAAACTCCATACTACAATCACTTTGGAATACCGTAGCGTTTTTACTAAGTTTTAAGCGTTCGAGAAAGGGAGTTCCTTTCAAACCACACAGTATGCAACCGTTCTGCTTTAAAAATAAAAATAAGTGTATGTAACTTAGTGGTTAAGGTATCGACCTTACGATTCAGAAGTCTTAATAAAACAATTAAAAGATTTTTTTCTAGTTTAGCCTATCATAATAAATATAGCGAAGAATTAATTTGTAGAACAACATGAAGGGACAGCATCACCCGATGCAACTTGCGCGTCCACTCACTACGGGCTAGCGTCGCCCGCGCATGGGGGCGTGTCCGCTCCATCACATCATCACATACTATGGAATATTGAAGAAAGATTGCTCTGTACTCATCGTTTTATACCCGCTTCTAATCAGAGCGTCACTATCGAAGTAAGTTTTGTAAAAGTATCTACTTTTAACCTTATTAATAGGTCTCTGAAATACGAATATTGGTATCTATTATCTATAAATTTAAAAAAAAATTTTTTAGTCTGTTATTTTTTTTGTTAGATTCAACGCTTGGAACGGATGTGGAGCGCGGAGCCAACAGGCACCGTTGTCGGAGCAGGCGGCTGTCGTACTGCCTGCGGTGATGCTGGCTGTGAATGTCGCTCTAATACACCATTGTATTACCACGATCACGTGGCACTGGTCGCGGGTGATGGCACCCATCTCTCTTGCTTGTGTGGAGACTTCCAGGTAGGGAGCCATTCTATGTGTGGTGACCGCACTAATATATCTCGGTTAGCATTGTTGTTTCCACATAGCTGCACTGTATCGGATGGTAGAGGCGCTGTATTCTTATAACATGGTTCAGGATTACTAGTTTACGACGTTCAACATTATGTCCTAAACCGTCATTTTGTATATCAAAACATTCAAGAGAGATCACTGAGCTATACTGCCTTGGTTGTTGGCTTTCCTTCACTATGATTAAATCGGAAACTGGGACGTGATAATCTCTGCAGTATGTTCAGATTTCTCACTTTTATGACTTAACACGAAATGAACGAAAATCCCAATACCTGCCCCACTTCGAATATTCGATGACTTTTTTTAAAACACGAACTTTATAGCGGGCCCTTATTTGCAATTCAAAAAATAACAGTTCTCGACGTGACACTCATTGGAATTGACATTCATTACAGCTATCTGAGCGAATGAAATATTCGAAAGCAATCGACAAGAAATTGACGTTAATTGCTTGAAATATTAAGGGAAACATTGGGTAATTGACGGTAAAAATCATAACTCTAGACTCTAGTAAAATACTGCGTAACTGAGTTTGTAAATACGCGGTTTTGTTTATTCTTTTTATACTTTGTACACTTAAATTCCGTTATGACGAACATGGGTCTTCACACCTAAAGCTTCAACCTAAATCCGTGATCTAATTATTAGTCTCTCTGAATATACGACAACAAATGAATTAATCGTGTTACTGAGGCCTTATGCTAACACGAATGTGGAACGAACCAAACCTTCCGCAGTGAGGACGCGCTGGCCTGCAGAGTAATCCGCATAATTAAGTAAGAGGGTCACTATTAAGTATGTAACAGCAATAAGCCTTGAACGACCATCCTAGCGTATAAAGACATACAGATAAAAGCAAATATCCCACTTAATAATTTACTTACCATGTTTAATACTCTTGAACTGTTTGTCCATACTAATTACTTATTTTGACCGACGAATGTTAATAATTTTATTTTATTTCAATTGGGTTATTGCAATGTTTTTATTTTATTACGAGGGGTGTGTCTTTGGGGCCTAAGTCAATCTTACCCACAAGAGTAGGAGAGTGAACTCGGGCTTAATAGTGCAGGTTTTGGATACCGCTTTGATGATGAAGTCAAATTTTATAATAACACTAGCGTACCCGCGCGCGGCTCCGCCCGCGTGAATGTTGGCTATCGCCACCAAGTCTTTTTTAAGCTAAGGGACTGCCCGTACTAACTTTCAATGTCTATTCCTTCGCAATCAGTGGTTGCAGCTAAACGTATTCATTTCATCTCAAGTTCTATCAAACCCTTCAAAGTACAGTGCCATGCATCGCGGCCAAAGCCCGTTTATTTACCATCATTATCCTTTTTCATTGTCTTCTAGATTTTATGGGGATTAGATAGCTGCTCTGGCCAAAGTATGTGTGGGTGTACTATGCCAAATCGAATGCCAAATAATCGAATATCAATTGATCGACAACTATAAATCGAACATCCAAATACTCGAACGTTCATGAAATCGAATGTTTAATACATCGAACATTCAAAATATCATACACTCAATACATCGAGTGTTCAAAATATCGAATGTTTGGTTAATCGAGCGTTCAACGCATCGCATATTCATTCTATCGAAATATCAATATACTTAGGTACTGAATACTTTTTATATGGTAAAACACAAAATTTACTGATAAATCACATGTTAATTTATTATTATATGCAATTAATTATTACCGGTGAAAGGTACCTACATTTTAATATTTTGTGTGAATTGAAAATGAAATGTATCATTTTATTAACATGCGTAACTTTTCGTAAAAACAAATCAGATCTATTTCTGAACGATCAGTTATGTAAGTCATATTTATTTCATACTACCCGCATACATTGTAATATTGTTTTCACCGGGTATACCACCTTATAAATGTAATGTTCATCTACAGAAAGCATTGTGACTGAGTAGTGCATTACAAGTAAATTTTGTGAAAAATGTCTGTAGGGTCTTATTATAAGCCAGAATTGTCCCAAAAACGCAAGCCGGTGTTAGTTTTAGATGGCTATTTAATGGCAATAAACAAAAATATTAATAACAAGTTCTACTGGCATTGCTCCTACAAATATAAATACCATTGTAAAAGTACTGCAACAACAAAGTTGCACGGAAGTGAGGAGAATTTGTTGGAAAGTTATGCAACACAGCATAATCACGCACCAGATCCTGGTAAGGCAGATGAACTACGTTTTAGGAATTCCCTAAAAAGTGATGCTACCAGCTCACTTGATAAACCGAGTCAAATTATTCAGCGAAATGAGGCTAACATTTCGAAATCAAGTTCGTGTGCTCTTCCAAACAAAAAAGCAGCAGCGCAAATTATACGTCGAGCAAGACGACAAAAAATGCCAAAGGAACCTATTACTTTGGACGATATAAATATCCCCGATAGATTGCAGACAGTTGACGGGGAAAGATTTTTGGGACGTCAGGTTAAGTTTGAAGAAAGCTATGTTCTATTATTTGCAACGAAATCAAATTTAATGCTATTAAATAAATCACAGGTTTGGGTGATGGATGGTACATTTGCAACATGTCCCATACTTTTCAGACAAATATATAGTATACATGGTTTGGTGGACATGGGTACAGATCGTTATTACGTACCTTTAGTATATGCGTTTCTAACAACTAAGACGCTAAATTGTTACTTGCATTTTTTTCAAACACTAAAGGCATATGCTCTAGAATATGACATAGAATTGATCCCAAAAGTAATAATGACGGATTTCGAGATGGCGGTAATTAATGGTGTTAGACAAGAATTTCCTGATGCGCAACACAAATGCTGTCTATTCCACTTGGGTCAAAATGTATGGCGTCAAATTCAAAAAAATGGATTGCAAACTAAATATGGTCAGGATGCTGAATTTGCTGTTAAATTAAGACACATTATCGCACTGGCTTATTTACCCCAAGAAGAGATACCAGACGCTTTCGATAAATTGAGAGAAGAAGTGTTACCCGACGAGGCAAATGAAATCACCAACTGGTTTGGAAAATATTATGTTTGGGGAAATATGCGTTCTTGTGAGATGGAAAATAATAAATTATTTATATCACGCTCATCACCGATGTTTCCACCTTCACTGTGGTCTGTTTTTGAAAACAATACACTGGGTTTTCCTAGAACTCAAAACAACATTGAAGGATGGCACAGAAGATGGAACACGTTGCTCGATAAGCACAAACGGGGTCTTTATGCTACCATAGAATTTTTAGGTAAGGAGCAAGCTATAACAAATAGGAAAATTGAAAAGGCAAACGCGGGATTGGGTCCTACTCCACAAAAAAGAGGCAAAAGAAATGATAATGTTATTAAAAAAATATTAGATACTAAAAACAATATGACATTATTAGAGTTTCTACGTGCAATTGCAATTCACACAAAATATTAAATCAATTCACACAAAATATAAAATGTAACTACTTAATATTTTGTGTGAATTACATTGCATAATTAATTATATTATTATGTTCATTTAACCGGTAATAATTAAAGAAAACTTGATTGTGATTTATTCGTAAATTTTGTGTTTTTCTTGTATTCTAACATATAAAAAGTATTCAGTACCTAAGTATATTGATATTTCGATAGAATGAATATGCGATGCGTTGAACGCTCGATTAACCAAACATTCGATATTTTGAACACTCGATGTATTGAGTGTATGATATTTTGAATGTTCGATGTATTAAACATTCGATTTCATGAACGTTCGAGTATTTGGATGTTCGATTTATAGTTGTCGATCAATTGATATTCGATTATTTGGCATTCGATTTGGCATAGTACACCCAGTATGTGTGACTCGGAAGAGGCCCTTTGAAAAACCCTTTCATCATAGTTGCATTGCACTTTCACATTCGATGCACTATTTCAAATAAGTTCACAATACATTATTTATTTCCGAAAATCTGATTTTTTTATTATTAAAATCTTGCTACAGACATTGACATTTGACAACCTGATTTAACATTCAAGAAGTTCATGAAAGTAAAGAAAGAGGATATACTAATAAATACCGGTCAAGTGCAAATTGGGCTCGTGCACGCAGGGTTCCGTACAAAATTGGGTTGAGGGGGATTTCCGCACGACAAAAAAGGGGGCTTCTTGTCTTGAATGACAGACATACATTTTTTTTTTTGGTGAAGTAGGTATTATTTATGCTTTCCAGACTTTTCCCTGTACTTATGCTATAAGGTTTTGCCTTCTGCAAAATATCTGGATTCTAGGCCAAAGGGAAATACCCCTTTTTTTTCGTGCGCTAAAACCCTGTCGGGCTTCTCCTCAACGGAGCCAACGGAGAGGTTGGTATGTTGGAGTCCTACCAATGCCTGTGTGATCGAGCAATCTGGTGTGTCCTAGAAAGGATGTCCCAGAAACCCCAATCGGTTCCGACCACCGGCACTGGCGACCTCGACGTGTTATTAGGAATCTAAATCCCCCATCTCTATAAAAAAGCGCGCGTGGAAATATAACACCCTGCCACCCTGGGTCTGCTTCTGCTAGGGTGACAGTTAGCCTCGACCGTCACCCTAGGCCCGCACTCACGGAGGACGTAGATGGTTCTGCGAACTACGCCGCCCGGTGCGCCTTCATCGGCACGGGGGAGTGCTAGATCTGTCCCGTAGCTTTTCCACCACCACTTCTGCGCGCATTACTGCTTCGCAAAAAAAGCGGTGGCGTTCCACATACTCTCTATGGTGACCATGGTCGGCACCAGGGACCTCACCGTGAGGCTTACCCCACCGGCGTCTGCTTCTAGGACATGGCGCCACTCTATCCACTCTGGAGACTCTACCAGTGTATGAAGAGGTGGTGTGCCCACGGATCAGCCCTGGCAATGGTGGCATTCAAACGTCAGCACCCTGCCTACGCAATGCAGGAACTCACCAAAACAGCCATGCCCATCAGTAAGCCTTGGATAGCTCAGGGTCTAGGGTTACCTTAAACTTCGGCGTCTGTAGACCCAAGATGGAGTTCGACTTTAGTCGGTCAAGTCCGATATTACGTTCCTACTGGCCAGAGGAGGGGAGAGATTCGTGGGGATTTCCGCACGAAAAATAAGGTACGGCTTCCTAAAACTCTCCGATTGCGATGCAGGTGACTCACTAACGTTGCCGAAGGTAACTTAACAACCTCCGTCCTCCATGAGTGCAGGCCAGGAGATGGTAGGTCAAGCCACTTATTAGTCGATAGTGAGACCACAGTTTGGATATTACGCTTCGTTTAATGCCAAGCATTATCCGCAACATTCCTTTTATCTAATTCAACTTGATGCCTCTACGTGTTCTTAAGAAAGAGGTCTTGACAGGCAGACAGACGGATAACGAAGAGGGTAACGAAGAGGTAAGGATAACGAAGAGGGTTTTTTTCCTAATCAGGCACAGAACCCTAAAAATTAATACATTCTATTTACTTTTGAGGAAAAAGAAGTAAAGGATATTACTCTATGAAAATTTAGACAAAGTCAATTTTAGTTCCTGTTACTATGACAACTATTATAGATGGCGATAAAAACGTTTGCAACATCTAATTTTCTTTTTATTACTAATTTTCCTGAATGAATCATATATTTTTAATTATGTTATATGCTATTTGAGGCGGAGACAAATTCAAAAAATCATAGATCATGAAAATCTGTTCAGCCGTTCTTGAGTTCTGGCAAAAGCACGTTTTTAGCCCTTTTTAGGGCTTTAGGGTTCGAATTTTAAAAAATCCTTTCTTAGTACACCTCTACGCATCAAAACACACATATTCTGCAAATTTCAAGTCTCTACGACCAGCGGTTTAGGCTGTGCGTTGTCTCTAGGTCAGTCAGGACTTTGAATTATATAGTATAAGATAGTAGTCGAGCGTTTTTTACTACTTAATTAAATACATTAAAATATCCAATTGTTCATAGTTCAAAATTTTGTTTCATTTTTTAGCACTATGCAGTTTAACAAAATTGTCGAAACAAAATAAATAATTAATTCAGTTCGCATCTGATTGAACACAGTAAAGTGGTTTTGGTTTCGTTGTATTTATATTCAATTAGTATTGATGTGTTTACGTTGACGGAGAGTGGATACCAGGAACGTAGGAACGAACAGAGATATGATACACCACTTTGTTATCTTACATCGTGGAATGCGCGCGTAATTTAATTATTAACAGCGTTTTAGCCCCATCATAACTTACGGCATCCACGCCAAATTGTTACAACGTCGTAGTATTCGCAAATGGAGTTAGAGCAATATCAAAATATATATGGAACGCTATACGTTCCATGTCAAGGTACTCGTAAAACATAGCCTAACTGGCTGCATATCATTCGTCCGCCCCTGTTATGAGTGGCTAGCCGATTACGCACCTCAGGGCAACAGCATCCGAGACCCGACCCCGAAAATTCAATTACTTAAGGGTGAACTACGTACGCCTATTGCGTAGACCGGTGCATACAGCATGTGTGTATCAATAGTCTGTGCACGTACGTACATTTATGATGACTTTGTATCAGAGTCATGTTTTTGTGCCAAAGGTAAACAAAATATTTACTCTTTTAGGGGGTCACGAGTACAAGTGAATATCACAATATGTGTACATAGCCCCTGAAAATCTTTGGGCCCCGAGCCAACCTCACCTGCCAGCTGCTTCACCTACTGATTACCGGACAAAGCTGTATCGCTAGCTATCCTTTCGAAGTTGAGGCTCAGGTGGCAATAGTTCCTGTGAAAGCTAAATTTAGCTTTCACAGGAACCTAATTAGGTCAAATAAAAAACAGGAGAAAAAATAAAGTAGAGCCCGGATTCCTTCAAATCCACTACATGCAACCGGAAACACTACTAAGATGATCAAAAACATTAAGAAAAAAAAACACTTGTGTAGTGCTGTAGTGCACGAATATTTTCTGCATGAAATGTCATATACATAATGTTTATTTGTTGGCAGGCGGCTTGGCTACCAGTTGTAGTTCGAAGTTGGACGAGTGTTCGATTAGAGTACTCTGTAGCTCATTACACGTATGCCAGTCGTGGTTTTGACTATGCTGCCGCTTACAGTTTTAACGATGACGCTATGTGTGGTCAACGCACGTACACCACTCACTCTGGTAAGCTTTAATGTATTCTAAATCGATTTTATCTGAAAAAGAAACGAAATTAAGACTAATTCGATAAGGAAATCTCGATGGAGGATTAGATAAATCGGCAATTTATCTCAAGGAACTTATACACCCCAATCATATAAAGCTAAAAACAAACAGTTCTATTTGACATTCGACGCCTGTCTTAGACGTTTGGAAAAACGCGTCAGATATTGTTCCCGGCGCAGTGGGGCGCGTCCGACAAAATTACGTGGCTCGACTCCGTCACGACCTACTTTTAGGCTGCGTTTCCATTGAGGCAAAAATGAACGGTAGAGAGCATGAAGCTATAGATAAACATGGAGGCCAAACCGGGAAGAACAGCTTGATCCAAATACCTACATGTCTGTATCGCACTCTCTGTGGGCCGACTTCTCTTTCGTGTATTTGTACAATGTTGCTATCTTCTTATTAGTATCTCCTAGTAAATTATAGAAATAGACCATACTAACCAAAAATGCAAGTAAAATGATTTATAAATAACTCTATCGTTCGACTACGATTATTAATGTGGAAATTGAAAAATTATATGCCATTTATTATGCATGATTGGGTTGTTGAATCAGGAAATCAGTGAATTAAATTCCCATTGTCTATGGATTCAGTACGTAATGTGGCAACATTGGTACTACATGTCAACTATCAATAAACAATATGGCGGTTGTTTATTATTGTTTTGGTTTTTAACATATTTAAAGTTAATTATAAGTATAAACTCAAAAAATGGTGCAAAATTGTATAGTGCGTGGTTGCGGTATTACGTGGCGTCAAGGATGTGATATAAAATTCCACGCGTAAGTGTTTAAACTTGTTTAAATGGTGATTTCTTGCTTAGAAGGTTATCATACTTAGAAAGAGAAGTCGGCCCACAGAGAGCAAGATAGTAAATACAGACTGAGCATCAAGTAGGTATTGGAAGTGAGGCCTCCATGTTTATCTATAGCTTCATGGTAGAGAGCTGGATTTCACCAATCATATTGCTAGAAATCTACGTTTTCTCTCGAAAAAAACCGATACGAATAGTATAAAACTAAATGAGATATGAAGTAGAACAGTCCGCTGTACAGTAGCGCGATGAAATAGAGTGCCTGTCTTATATTATACAACACTCTAGTAATTAGAAGCAGTTTATTAAAGTTCAGATAGCTACGCTCGTCTTCATGTCTACGGAAACATTAACCTCATCACAGGTCCGTCATTTTCCGCTGCTTCTTTTCGCCTTAGTGTAAACACACCCTTGCGCCGCCTAGGGCATGACTGAATCGAAAAAACCTTGAGCAGTATCGTAAAAGTTCCAATTACAACGTCGCTATTGCGGCAAGACTTTCCTTAAACTCGCATTATAGCCCACGTAAATAGATGTTCTGCTGTCACCATTTAAATTTACATTTTCCTGTAAAGCACTTCATTTTGTTTTTATTTCTATAGGTGAAATATCATCGAAAAACGTGTCGGTTACGGGCAGTCTGAATGAGTTTTTTTATCAACAATGCACTTGGGTATTAGACTCGAACGTCGAGCGGCAGTTGTTCATTGACATCACGTCTGAACAGGTAAGCCACGGGAAAAGGTTGCGAAGGTTTTCCTTATTTTACTTTTCTCATTTTATTGACTTCGTTTGTTCTTATTAACTTTCAAGGGGGAAATTTATTTATTTTAGCAAGCAATTATACCTATGTATGAGTGTATAAAACAATAAAATAATGACTAGGGTAAGTTCGCCTGTTCGCGTCCATCGCCCTATTCGCGTCCATTTTACGGACCTCTCTTTGAAAACTCTCGAAATTAAGTATACTAACACATCGATTAGTCGAAAAGTCATTACCACCAATACCTCATTGTATAAGAGCCACGTACGCATAGGTAAAAGTTCTGTGCGCCCAACCAATCCTGTGTAAAAAAATAGTTAGTGACGGCTGTTCAACGAGAGAGCGCGAATCCGCGAAATTTTAAGAAAAAAGGTAGTGGACAGCGGTGCGTTCGAAGGCAAGTCTTTTATTGTTTTATGTGTATTTTGAATACATAGCTGTTTCTAGACGTCGATAATGATAAAAGGAACTATATTCATTATGAATTTGCAATTTTTTTATATAATTACCAATTAAAATAAGGTGGACGCGAATTACTACACTGAATTTATAGAACTTCCAGATTGCGTCCGCAATGGACGCAAACTATACCTGCAGGGAATAATGACAAGAACAAATCGCGTCCATTATTAAAATTAATTTCCTACTGCTAATATAAGAAAGAAGGATAAAGAACATTCACAGAAGACGAATTTCACTCAATGCTTTGAGTGAAATTCGAGGGAAGCAGAAATCGGTAAGACAAATATGCTATTCCCAAAACGACAATATGGACAAGACAAAATCAGTGGGCGCAGACCAGATGGAGTAAAGAAACCGGGCACAGAACCTGCGCTAGGTTTAGTAGGTGACCATCATAAGGACTGGCTAGAGAGCCCATACGGGAGCCTCTCGTTACACCTGACGCAGGTGATCTCCATGAACACATACTTCGGGGATCACTTGTGTCTGATCAATAAGCCGTTGGCTCCTGCCAACGGCTGAATGTCATCACTGTGATGCAAGTTAGAACTTAGGGATGCACACACTGGCAGAATGCAGGGCGTAGGAGGTGTCGAGGCGAGCCCTCGTGGTGGCCCTCGAAGTGGGAGTCCTCTCACTGAGAGGCTGACTCACAGCGATGCTGCAGAGCGGGCGGGCGATGCCGCTGCCTCACTTTGCGAGTAAGTCGTGCTCGAGAAGGAGGCGACGGAAAAGGTCTGGGAGAGGCGACCACAACAGGCGCAGGCGACTCAGGCGTCAGAGGTCGTTCAACGAACTTTGTCCTCCATGAGTGCAGGGTTGGGGATGACGCGTGGAGCCACCTGTCAACCTAGCAGAAGCAGGCTGAGGTGGCGGTGGCGACACCCTGGCGTTAGAAAACCCGAGATGGCGTTTTAATCAGTTCGATTCCAACATAACGCCCCCACTGGTGGGTGGTAACCGTAGAGATTTCCGCGTGAAAAATAGGAGTACATGGTAAAAAACAAGGTTGTTAAATGGCTTCTTAACATTTTCAAATGTGAATTTCCAGTAAAAAATTCAAATTTCCTGTGAAAAATTCAAATTTCCAGTGGACGCAAACTGGTCCAGCAGGTGGACGCAAATTGGATTTTATGGACGCGAACTGGGTAAATCGCCTATTTCTGAAGTTTGTATTTTTAGAAAAAAAACTACAAGATATTTCGAATAAAACTAAAGGTTACCTTAAACTAGACTAATATTATGAACAGATTAAATAAACTTTTAATTGAAATTAGTACTGGTACATTTTTATTTTCTCCGTCAAACTTGCCAACTGCGCTAAGTGGACGCGAACAGGCGAAATGACCCTACGACATTAAATAATCTAGTATAGTGTTTTATTCTCCTACAAAAAGAGATGGGATGCAAGTCTAGATCGGTATTCCAGGGATTTTCTTCCTGGAATATATGAACTAAAAATACAAACTAATTCGTAATCGATTGAGTATTTATAAAAATTGACCTATGTCTGTTTCCGAAGTAATTTCGTAGAATATTTATTATTATTTATTATTATTAGGTTTAAAGATATTTATTTCAAAAAAAAATATTACTACCTACTTATTCTCTTTTTTGTTATATATTTTAATTATATATTCATTAATTAGTCGAAAGAGACGACTCAAACATTAATACCGAGACTTTTGTTTGTTTGAGTGATTTGTTTTAATATTAAATTGTCTAACATACAAGTATAGTTATACACAGAGAGAAACCTACATGTAAATATTAAGGTGGGAAATGCAATCAATTATTTGAAAACATTGATTCCTCGCAGCATTTGATGAAAATATTTCCGTAGGATAAATCATGCGGGTCATGGAATATCACCCTGCATGAGTGGTCGGGTCCCGGAGCAAACGACGCGGGACTGGCAGGTGCGGCGGGCGAGCTATTATACACTTTCTGTGCAAGACATAAGAATCATACTTACACGCTGCCCTGGCGACTTAATACTGTCGTTATCAGGTATGTATAAATCAGAAAATGTTTACTTATACTGAATACAACCATCAGGTACACAATATCGGTAGAACAAAATAATGAGTAATGCCTAGAAAACTATACTTGTGAATTACATTGAAGTTATCGTGGGATTTTGAACGTACACGAGTAAGTATCATCGATATCCATCAGTCTGAAAGCTGTGAGTTAAGTGGGTGTTAACCGGTTTAATGCTTTTCAGTTGATAAGCCATAAGGTATACATAAGTTATAATATATAAAAGATAGAAACAAAAAAAAATATTATCATGTGAGCTTCGCTTCAAAAGGACCAGGGTTTCATAATCAGTAATATTGGCCTACTTGGAGGATAGCCGCATCTCTAAAATGAAAACTGTATTGGATTTTAATCGGTTCAACTTCTACTAAGCGTTTCATGGTATCCTAGACGAGATAGTTTTATACAAAAAAGTGCGGTTATATGAAGTAAAGACAGGGTATGTCTCGTACCACTCGATAACTCTTCTTAGTTTTACATACTATGGTAATACCCCAAATACCCATTTGTCATTTTTAATCAAAGGCAAAGGTAATACTTGTGTGTAAATAAAATATAGTTACAACAAAATAGATCTATCTTAGTTACCTACAACATTATTTACTATTATTCAAGATACTGTTTAGTCACTGCTCCTGAAGCTCATTTACTGTAATTAAGACTGTATTTCAAGTATTATCCGTATATCGAGATCATTGATTCACTACATTGAATAGCTATTCAATATTGCGTTCAGAATGATTTGGGCAAAATGTATATTAATTTGAACCCAAAACAACCACGTCATCGGGCCAGAATACGAAACAAAATCATGAAGACGTAATTCGTATTCGACAGACGTCTGAACATTTTACGCACAAACCTAGTTCACTCAAAAAATCTTTCACAAGCTTTTAGCATGGCCTAAACAATTTCGAAAAGAAAGAAAAACGCTACGATAAATTATTTATGAATGGCCCTCGGCTTTAATACACCAACCGACGTGCCAAATACGCAAGAGCGCATGCTTTTATTTAGCTCCATTTTCGATACAAAGATCTTTTTCTTTGTGCATATTAGAAGAAGCTTTAAGAGGGTGCGTGGCGTGTTTCTGAAATGCCGAAATGACATTTGGACTCGTAAATCCTGTACAACGATGCGTGAAAACATACTTTTGTAGATAAACCTTGTGGTTGATGTGAAGCGTCCCCTCTAGTGGACACAGGTGGCAGTGTGAAAACAATTTTAGGGTTCCAACGACTTTTTGTATTGATTGTTTAGTTTTTATTTCTCTATTTTTTAATCGTGTGAATGTACTCTTTTGAAAGTCGAGATACATTCACTGGTATTGGTTGATCATTGAAGAAATAAAATAATAGCTACATGGTTACAGTCTTCTTGATAAATTAAACAGCGAATGGATGCCTAAGTCTTTCATGCAGTCTAGATATACACATAAAATAAATAAATGAAGTATGTATACCTACATAAACTTTTCTCCCTCCAAGCTAGGCAAAGATAACAGCTCGCCTTTTGCTTTAAATAATTAGGTAACTAAACACAATTGGACAAACAAGCTGTCTCAGTAGATAAGATAAAAAGTAACTATAACATTTATTTTAAGACACTTCTCTATGGTTTAGGAAGATTAGCGTATATCGATTATCCTTTTCCAATTAAAAACCATTTCTGTAATAGGGGATCTAAAATGGATTAGTTTTTTTATACATCCATTTAGGGAAAATTACCTTATAAAGACCTCGTTGCTAGAATTTTATAAAATGTGTTTACCTAAGATTTTTTTTCAGGCTTGTAGCGTTATCACGACAACAGCCGCTGTACACTATTCGGTGGCGATCGCAAGTGGTTCGGGCGAACAATCGCTTAGGTCCACCTACTCCTGCGCCAGCGGCTTCAGCAGCCGCTGACACCATCACGATGACACGCATTCTTTTGTACTGTATGTTGTGGATATCAGTGCTCAGACTTTAAAACGATTTGTGACGTAATTCTAAGACATAATAGACGAGAGAGATTAATACATAATTCGTTCATGGTCTGCAATCTGTAATGCATTTGGCGAAAACTTTTGCATTTGCAGTTTTCAGTCTACTTTCATGTCTTTTTAATCCCCGCTATACTTAATTTCCATGGAATTAATTTTAAAGTTATACTTTTGTAATTTATAGCTTAAAGCTGAACGAATTCTGTATTCTGCTCGGTGCATCACGTCTATATGAGCGTTTATATAAAGAAGAAGAAGTAGTCTTCTTTCTGTAAACAGTGGAAAGAATTTGAAGTGAAATGTAAGAAAAGTGTGAATTGCTTGGTTTCAGTTTGAGATAGATGTGAGATATCTACTTTCGTATCTCTTTGTCTATATTAGGTGCTACACAATTATTGTAAGAAAGTACTCACTGTGTTTACTGTAACATGAAATTGTATTGCAGCTTATCAACTTCATCGATAATAACTTGTAAATAAATATCATTACTATAGATTATTATGATCGTTCATTGTATGCAAACAATAGATAGATATAATATTTATTTACAATGTGATTATTCAATAAAGTACTATTGCATATATTTCAATTCACCATTTACGGCATATGAAATTAAAAGGGAGTGCTCTTGAACTTAGTTCATAATAAAACTAGTGTCTCCTATATTTTGAACAATCACGTCACATAAACAGTAACTTTGTCGTTTGTTCTCTGTTGTTTACTATCAATAAGATTGATTGTAAACAACACAGAACAAGCGAAAAAGTAAATGTCTGTTAGTCATAGAATGTGATGTCACAGAATGAGTAAATATCAGTAGAACATCTTGTTTGCACAAGCTATACCTAATCTGAAAACGTCGATAGCTTAGTATGTAGGAGTATGTACGATCGAGAAGTGCCGGTTTCAAATTTTAACCATTACACTTACGTGAACCCACTCTTAACACAAGCAATTCAGCTTAGCTGGTGAGTAATTTCGGTTAGGTACTAATATTCTGTTTTAAGAAAGAAGACTGCGGGGTACTTCTCCTATTTTTATGTTCTGTGACTCTATTAAAAGTATTTAAACATAGCACGCTCGTAGTATTCCTTTATTCTAACAATTTTCAAGAGCACTACTCCTTCGAAAAACACCCTTCAGCTACTTTATCCGAAGGACACGTTAAAAAATTGAGTTATAGAAATTATTATAAATAATGTTGTTGCTGCTGGGTGTATCCCATCTGCCCCGGTGACTTGTCCCGGTACCGGGCCTGTGATGCTTAACTTGTCGGTTTATAATTTCAAGGTTTCGTGTCGTCGAGCACAACTCGGTACAATTTTCTAGCAAATTGACAAAGACGCCTCTAAATTTTACACCGACAGGTTAAACAAGACCAGCACTTTAATACCTATAATGTTCTATTTATTTCATAGTGTAGTAGGTACTTACAGTTGTATTCTGCTAGTAACTTTACCAAATAGTGCAACGGTTAACATTAAATACTATACCGGATTAATGAAACATAATGCAATAATATGTATTTCTGCAAAAATTAAAACAAATGATGTTGTGAATCAAAATCCTGTAACTATTAGCGCTTATTTTGTTTACATGAAAAGTAGGTACAGTACAATTACTCTTACTTGTCACCGGTGCAATGTAAAACGACCTTCCGTCTTTTTTACTACATTCAATTTCATTGATTTATTAACAGGATATAAGTCTAACTGCAGAGAAAAGTGCTGAAGAGTGCTCGGTGAAAACAAGCACATATATCAAACCGCATGCTGAAAGTATACTAACCAATTTTTGGAGCCGTTATTTATTATTTTACCATTTTCTAGCTGCAATTGTAAAGTGAACGTGCGAGACATGGAATAGGAATGAATGTATGTACATATTGAATATATACAATAAGCTTAAAACGAATCATTATGTAATAGGGTATAAATATTAAACACTTCAAAAGACTTAAGGATAAGTAGCAAATATCGCTAAAATGAATTCAACAATTCCTTTTTCACTGCTCTCGGTACTTAATTCGCCTTTATTTTTGTATCAAATAAGGTAGAATTAATATTTATATAAATGGCTGTTTATTATGTAACTGTCTAATTGTCAATTAAAAATTGGTAGGAAATAAAATTGCATTTGATTTCATCGTGATTATTCGCTGTTCATTGCTTGTATGTACACTGTACTAACTTCTATTGTTACTCACCTATTTGCATCATATGAATGTTACCTTATATAAGATAAGAGAGATAAGAGTAACAGAATGTATGATAACAAAATTTGTGAAAACTCCGATAAGTATTTTGATTTTGGAACCAGCAATCACATTTTGCAGTCATGATCTTCGAATCGCACATTTCGATATTTTAATGAATTCTGAAAATTAATAAAAGTATTAAAAGCACAATGTTAATATAATCAGCCACGAATGATGCGCACTTCACAGAAATTGAAATCAAGACACTCATTTTGCAGATAAAAGTTTTGATAGTGTATTCAAAGTTACATACAAATTTAGCACCGAACTCGTGTTTTAGGTGGTGTGGCAGATAAACGCAATATTTAATATTGAATTTTAAAAAAAGCATATACAATATACAAGTAATAATTATCCAAAATCCCAATTCTTTAATAGCATCAAATCACTTTACAATTAGGTACAAACTATTTATGCCTGGCATCAACTGGATGCTGAATTTTCCCTTAGACTTCCCAACATTTTCTTTCATGGAAACCTAGTACAGAATAACAAAAACGAAATCTTTCAAATCGGTTAACCAGTCTAAAGTTTGCGCTTAACAATGAATTTCAAGATTCATTTTTATTCATATTATACATTTTTTATAAAGAAATGGATGCGTATCGATCCTCATCAGATTAGGTTTCTATTCATTTAAACACGCACAATTACTTCAGATACCGAAGGGTTATCAATTTTTTTTACACAATCGGGCAGCCGACCTTTTTTATATAAAAGTCTTCTTTGTTCTCATTTATAAAATAAGATGATAATAGCGAAAGGCTACAAAAGTTTGACAAAAGGCTCATGAAGCATTAAGAGATCACGGTCTTTAATGGACCCTTAATAAAATACCGATTAAAAAACTATTCCGAATAATACTGTAAGATATTCAGTTTTATTCTACGCCCATCATTCATCTTATTCGAAAATAAAAAAGTATCTTACTTTACCATTGCCTACACTTAATATGACCTTTCATCTCAAACGGAAAAAGGGCTCTTTCCCTTGCCAGTGAATCAATACAAAGCAAGTATTTGTGTGTGTTACTGTTGAAAAAGGCTTAATACTATACTTAGTTTTATACAAAGACTTTGAAGGTTAAATATAAAATTGAGATATAAAAACAGCGGGAACTGCATTGTTGAATTTAGCAAGAAAAAATCAACATAGCAACACCTCATCACTTATGTTCTGACAACAATCAATATTCCTAATATATTCTTCTGTCACCCGTCACATGCAGATTTGGAACAAAGTGTATAATAGAATATTTATCCTTGTGTATCGCCCCCGAACACGTACTCAACAAGTTGCCATCTAAACACTTGTCGGCGTAAACTTATGGTTGTTATCGACTTAGGAAAAGTGTTGTATAAGTTGATATTTATAGCCCGGTATGATTTACGATTACTTTATATTACTTCTAGTCAATTCAACTTTTTTTCTGTTAAACATTTTAATAAATATAGTAACCAAAAATATATACTATGGGCTATGTGATCATTGTGTTTTTAAATTTGTGAAGTAGTCGACATTTAATTTGACTTATGAAAAAGTCGACATGTCTGCATTTCGTTCGTTTGTCGCTCACCTAAGGCAATAGTTTAAACTAAGTTTAAGTCACTGATGATGTACTCAAGTATGGTAACAGCTTTATATATTTTCTAATAGGTTGGCATTGATAGATTTGTGTAAAACTCAAATTATAGTTATGCAATTAGCTAGTAACCTAGATTAGATGTAAATAGTTTAGGCAACATTGGTATTAACACTAATATTACTTAAAGACTATGTTGCTAATACCAATATTGTTTCTTTAGATTTATGAAAAACCGCTAACTATAATAGGTAGATGATTCTATAAATAATGAATAATGTTTGTTACACTGAAATAGATAAAACGAATGCAATGCGTGTTTTATTTAATCACCTGGTGTTAATTGTGTATAGCACGTTTATAAGGGCACACACAGTTTAAACGAATATGGTTTGAGGTCCTCTCATAATAAACAAAATACTCGAAGTACTCGTAGTGTGTTAGGCAAGTCGAGCGTAGGTCTTACAAATCTATCTATACATATCTATACATATAATGAATCTGTAACTGATTGGTGTCTGTACATGGAAGATATATGAGAAAAAAAATGATTAGGGGACTTTATGAATGTATAAGATGCCAAAACAATGATTTTTAGAATTTTTGTCTGTTTGTCTGTTTGTCTGTTTGTCTGTTTGTCTGTTTGTCGGTTTGTCTGTTTGTCCGCAAATCTTTGTGCGCGCTAAAATCTAAAACTACTGGAGGGATTTTAATCAAACTTGGTACGATTATAGTTCATAGTGCTGGGCAACATATAGGCTATTTTTTATACAAGCTGATACCCGCGGCTTCGCCCGCGCTTCGTTTTTAGGTCGTTTTTGGTCATATCTCCGGTTCTACTTAACCAATTACAACCAAACATACGGTAAATTTTTAGTCTAAGCAAGACCTTTCCAATAAAAAAACCGCATCAAAATCCGCTCGGTATTTTTTACGTCCATCGCGATAGCGATGGACGTAAAAAGTACTGAACGGGGTTTGATGCGGTTTTTTTTATTAGAAAGGTCTTGGTTAGACTCAAAATCTTACGCATATTTGATCACAATGACTCATTAGAACATGCGATATAGTAAAAAAACGCGAAAATCGACGTCCACGCGGGCGGAGCCGCGGGCAACAGCTAGTACGTAATAAAAGTGTTTAACGACATACATTGCGTCCTATAAAATGGTGCTGGTTGGTTTAGCTGCGTATTGATCTGTGCTTGTACAGTGGATATTGTTTTGAATTCAGACCTCGACCGCCTCAAAACTTACAGCGATGAAGAATTAGAAGTAGGTACTTTGGGTGTTCAGTACTTCGGGTGAGTAACGTTGACGTCCATAAAATCAAAAATTATTGACGCAAACCTCAAAGAAAATATTTTTTAGGTTTCATCATAAATGACAAACAAAAATCAACAACGACCGACAATATATTAGTGACGTCAAATTAAAGAAGAATTACGTAATAAGAATTATAAGAATACACAAAAAGAATAACAGATTATAAGCGTCTACTTGAAGTCTGGCAAGGTACCTAATTATTACGAACTTTACTCTTACAATAGTTTCAGGATACAGATCCATTTAGTTAGGATTTATAGATCGGTGAATAGCTACAGTGTTGCAATCTACCGATCCGTAAATCCTAGCGTTGCGAGAATGTATATGAATGTTTATTTTTCACCATGCCAGAGCGGCTAAACGTATTTGGATGAAACTCGGCACAGATAGATATATAATACTGTCTCGAATAGTACATAGGCACTTTTAACTCATTGGTGCCTTCATGTTCCTAGCTAAGCAGGTGATCTTCACTAAGATTCATTATAATACACAATTCCAAAACAGACCAATGTCAGAAAATCACGCAGAGCAAAATGTATCCTCCAATATATAGCAGAGCATTTTTTTTTCTTTTACATTTGGTACAGAAATTGTGGACAAACAGTCTCTCTATATAATATAACGTGTTAGATATAGTTTGCCATAGATCCATTTATTAATTAGTACCTAATTAAATATTGTAACATCATGTAGTTTTTACAAGCTTACCTCCTTACTCATTTGCCATAATATTCAATTACCTACACTCCAGCACTCATCTTTAAGAAGTGATAACTTATAGCTACATGGTGCACGTGTACCTTAGCTCCACGAGAAACTTATACCAAGAGCTAAATTACATTTTGTGCTGTCAGTTGAGTTAACAAAATCATAGAAGCAAACAATGAAGCGGGGCTTTATCTGTTCGATAGTAGCTCTGTTTAAACTTTCTATTTGAAACGTTTCCCTCTGTCTTTCTTTAAGCTCTTTGCCTTTGAGGTTTCTAAAACGGAAATTTCTCTTTTCGATTGATTTCGAACTCATATTTTTATTTTCACCTTTGTTCTTATTACAAGTGCTTGGTACGTGGTTCTCTTTTGTATCGCTCGTGTTCAAATGACGATAATATTTCGTTATTTATAGCACAGTTATTACTGGTACTAGAATGTTCTGCAATATAACGCCATAAGCTATGATTACTTACAGCCGCAAATGTTTTGTAAAATACGAGGAAGAGATTTTCATTGAATTTTTTTTTAAGCGTATTTACTCGTAACTGATTGATCCTGAGATTGGTTATTATGTTTATGTAAATTAAATATCGCATACACACAGGTATTATTATATGATGGTACTCAAAATAAAAAGGGGCAATGAACGTAAACGAGTTTGTCGATCAGTAGGTATCGCACGCTCGCTCGCCTGTACTATTGTGTCCACATTAATTGAAATCCATGAAATTATGAGCAGTGGCAAACCACTAATACGAAAATAAAAATGGGTTTGCTGCAGTTAATTTTTTGCATTTTTTATATCTACTAAATTTTTCTATAACTCTTTTATCCTCAATTTGACAAGGATTTTTCACTTGTTCAACTGTTTGGCGTATTTGAGTATACCTAAATAAATGAAGCTACGTAAAAAGTTTTTTGGAACCCATTATTTTAAATGTTTTCAACTTACAATATGACGTACAAAATACGAATTTAACAGGAGTTTTGAAACTATTCAGTGAAAATTTTACAATATGTAGAAAATATACATGCAAATTGTATGAAGATTTATACTTAAACTTTATCAAGTTTAATACGAAGTGAGATATGAAGTTGAAGAAAAGATGGGTACCGAGTTGGCTGCTAACTTAGCAGCTTTTGATTCGCTAGAACTGCGCCAATCCTAAAGTTGTGTTCCCTGAAAAAGGCCGTTGGCAAAGTCTTCCGGTAGATGAAGTTCCCGCATCCAGCCGCCGCCTTTGTGCCCCACTCAAAGGAAACGCAATTTAAACTACATGCGGGCAGGGCAGATATTCATTTCCTTAACCTCAACTCTTTTCTGCGAGCAATTTGCAAGTTTTATTTTAAACTGTTGAGCGTAGGATATACTGATCGCCCAAGTTCTGGATTTTCTACAATATGTAGAATTTCAAATTTGCTTTGGATTAAACAAAACTGTAGTATATTTTAATTAAAATAACTTCATTAGAGCTCGGTGAGCAAAAATAAAGAAAGTAGGTACATAGTTGATTCAGCAGATAATAAAAAAAAAATAACGAAGCCGTGGTAAGTTCTATATCAGACAACACATTATATTAACATCAATGCCGCTGATTTCAGGCTTGTTTCGAGTGTCGAGTTTGTATAGTTTAAAATTACCAGAATTTAAAAAATGTTAGCATAGAACCTAAACTCTTCAAATATTAACAAAAATAAAAGGCTTAGATTGAAAACTATATTTGAATTAACATTTTGGTCTGACTTTGCCATCATTACAACTGCAATACATACCCAATGATTACTACAGTACCTACATACTTACTAATATGCGCATTTTTTTAATACCATCAATTAGATCAGGCTACTTCCTCCGGAGTCCGTTTCGCCTAATATACAAGCATATGACAAATAAAACATATACCTAAGTGGAATGTATTATTTACATTCCATTTATACACTTCATTTGTCATTCGCTAAGTTCTCAATCGTATTACACGTCCAATCCAGTTCAACATACCCTTTTCAATTCTTGTCACTCCCTACATCCTTTTCCAAGCCACGTTGCTCTGGTATTATCAACTAATTTCACTCCATACATCGCAGTGATTTCAGACCAAAAAACGGATTTTTTGCTTTCTTAATTTTTACATACTTCAATCTTAAAAAACTCTCAGGATATATATTACCTAGGTAATGTTAGTCTTATTCGTTACTTCTCTAAAAAGCCTGAAAAGTCACACATAGTCAATGGCAGATATTTTGGGGGTGAGATAAGAGAGATTCGAGAGAGAATAATGAGAAAGAGAGATTAGATTACGTTCAATAATAATATTAACAATTAATATTATAAATATATTATCAATGAATAATATTATAAACCAATCTAATAGATGAGTTGGTCAGTAATTAGGTGAATAGAAAACAAGCAAGTTGCATTGCGAAATACTTCATTGTATATTAAATAATAATAAATTCGTATACAGTTTCAAGTAATAAGTTAATGGTATTCAAAATTATACTGAATAGGTATAATTGGATAGATGCGCAATATTTCATACATACGTATGAAATACTGAATACGAACGAATACGTATGAATAAATCAATGCTATCATTGTAATTAATGAAAATGAATTTATGTGAAATTCAGCATAAAATGGCTGTAACAAATTCCAACCGATTATAAACACACTAATGCGTTTGTAGGAAGACGGTTTATACACGCAGCAAGGAGTTAACCAGGCTCCAGGTTATCATCATCATCAGCTAAGGCAATGGCCCGGTTGTATGTAGATCGTCCAGTACCCTATCCTTTACCTAAAATTAAAATTATGAATAGACCGACATTTACATAAATAGGTGACTCATCTAAACCTTCAAAACAAAATTAAAGAAATGGTGTTCAACTAGTATGGTAATAAGTAATTTACTCCTGTTATCAAATTAAATATATCATCTACATAACACTTACTGTTGCTGTGAAATTTGGCCAAGGCTTTTATGAACAACTAGCTTCCGCCCGCGGCTTCGCCCGCGTGGAATTCGGTATTGCCACCAAGTCTATTTGAATGAAACGACTCTCCACTCGACTTTCCACTCCGGTGTTCACTCTACTCTCCGCTCCAGACTCCACTCCACTGTTCACTTCACTCTCCACTCTACACTCCACTCCACTCTCCACCTCCACTCTACTGTCCAATCTCCTCTCCCGACTCCACCCTACATCCACTCTCCACTTAAGGCGACAGTGTGGACATCATATCCCTTTATAACAGTACTTTTAGTTGTAATAATCGATATTTGAAAAAAAAGACTTGGTTATCTTGACCACAAATATCTATTTTTTGCAATCCTTGTCTGTTTGTTCGTGATGGACGCAAAAACTGCTAAACAAATTTTGATGCCCCCTTTTCATTAGAAAGGTTTTGGTTTTACATAAAAACTACCGTATGTTTGATTGCATTTGGTTAAGTAGAACCGGGGATATCGCCAAAAAACGATTACCAACCAATCGACTCCCACGGGCAGAGCCGCGGGTATTAGCTTGTATAAAAAGTAGCCTATATATTACTCTAGACTATAATCTATCTCTGTACCAAATTTCAGCCAGATCCATTCAGCCGTTTTTACGTGAAATAGCAACAAACATAATATTTGGACATCCCGACCGATCGACTTTGCGAGCGGAGCCGCGGTATTAGCTTGTATAAGAGTAGCCTATATATTTTTTCAGACTATAATCTATCTCTGTACCAAATTTCAACCTAATCTATTCAGCCGTTTTTACGTGAAAGAGTAACAAACATACATCCAGATATCCCGACTGATCTACTCCGTGGGTCGACTGATCGACTCCGTGAGCGGAGTCGCGGGTATCAGCTTGTATAAAAAGTAGCCTATATGTTATTCCACACTTTAATCTATCTCGTTACCGAATTTCAGTCAGATCTATTCAGCCGTTTTTACGTGAAAGAGTAACAAACATATATCTAGAAAATCCCGACCGATCGACTTTGCGAGCGGAGCCGCGGTATTAGCTTGTATAAAAAGTAGCCTATATGTTATTCCAGACTATATTCTATCTCTGTACCAAATTTTAGCCAGATCCATCAAGCCGTTTTTGTGTGGCAGAGTAACAAACATACATCCAGACATACATTCTTACAAACTTTCGCGTTTATAATATTATAGTAGGATAGTAGGATAGGATGACAATAAGTGTATATTGTCCTCTCGTCTAGTATCCACTGGCGCTCACGGCTGGCATAATTAAGTTCTTAACAAAGATAAATTAACCGCGAGTTACTATTTAAGACAAAATTTCGTGGCATTATAAACATACAACTCCACAATACATGTTATTAAATTGTATTATTAAATACTATTGAATCTGCTTGTTGTGATTGGGCAGTGATTTAAATGTATTACAATCTACCGAATTCAAGTTACGAGTGATTTCATTTTTGTTGAGATTTCAAATGTCGTTCCAATACGTTTAAATCTTTTTCTTTAATGTCAATTCTGCATTTACATAACGAATATAAATTACGAAGGCAAAGTACAGTCCGAACTTGAACAATTTTTTTAAAACGCGAAAGTTTGACCCATTTGAGTCACGAGTAGGTACTTTGGTCTATTACCTGTGTTGCTAAAATAATTACTTACTAAAAAAAATAAATGATTCATACAACAAAGTTTGGAATTGAGGAAATTAAATTAAATTTGAAGTAAGTATGATAAAGAACTATGATACCCATATGAGACCGCATACCCGTTTTGATATTAAAAAGTTCTAAGCTAAACATTGCATACCTAAATTTCAAGACCTAAAACTCACACAGTACTTAACTCTAATACAACTGAAAAAGCTTCTTATTCTTTGTCATGTAAATTCGAGACTCCTTTAAATAAGAGTGAAAAATAGAATTCAATTTGAAATATAAGATCAACAAATAAACCGTTTATGTGAGTATTTTAGCCGTAACGAAACTTGGCACTTTTTATAGGGTCGCTTATCAAAAACCAGAGCTTGGCTCTTTGTTGTGTGTTGTTGTGACAACCGTTTTTATTTCACGCGTTATAATAAAACTTACGAAGAGAAACAAAGTAAAAGAAACTTCAACGGATAAATTGAATGGTAGCTGCCTCCATTTATTTGATGACCTTTTGAAGTTTATAGTTATGTAATGAATACTTGTTGATTGTAGATAATAATGTAAAACACTTGCAACATTTTTATATTTTTTCGAAATATTATTATAGGTATAATCCAATAAGTTGTTTAGATAAATAAGTATGTAGGTATAAGTAACTAATCTCGAAATTTTTATGGATGATAGTCACTTAGTCAATTAAATTTCGATCTATCGTGATCTAGAATACTTTGACTTAATACAACTAAATATCTTTTACAGTCATATCAATTATATTGTTTTGGCTAAGGTTTTGAACTTTCAATTAAGTGGTTGTGGATTTCATCCCAATCTGCTAGTAGCAATTTAGCATAGCTTAACAGGAGAAGTGAAAAAATAATATTGGTAATATACCTATAACCCATGAACATAAGTAATCTTTGGAAAAAAAACACTGCACAGGAGATTATTAAAAACTTTTTTAGATAACACAATAAAACTGGTGGCGTACAAAGGAAAGGATAGTCACAAATTATATAAGCTATAACATTAAGTTTTTCTTAAGTTCTTAATCTAATCTAAGTTGGATTCGTTTAGTAAGATTATTTTATATTATTCAGAAAATAGGTATATGTATCGTATTAGTATATAATTGAGTAGTACCTATTAAAAACGCGGCTGTACACGTTACAGCTTTCATGTATTAGGACACCGATTAAAAATATAATATTTTGATAGTTAAGTCGCTATAATATTCGAATTTAGCCGCATTGAAAATATTGATATAAGCCACGTCACTGTACACATAACCCTATGGTAAACAAGTAAACTATGAGCGATACTTGCATTCTTTGTGCGCAGTTACAAAGCAATTAGACTTAGTATTCTTCTAGAAGTACCTATATGTCCTAATTAACCTCAGTAACGAGACGTAAGCTACGCAGTTGTTAATTGGAGTTAGAATTAAAGTCCATCTTCAGCGTTACCTTCAAGTCTCGCTAATGAAGCAAAGAAATTCGCAAGTGTGATACTAAGTTAATTTAACTGACTAATTATTTCGTTCTCGTAACAAAGTACCTAAGAGATATATTTTCTTGTACCTACTTACTTATTATTTAGGTACATCTTGTAAAGTAGAAAGTTAGGATCTTGCCGACTGCCATTGAACCGGGTGAAGGGTCTCTGTTTCCATAAATAGCACGTTTATGTGGTTTATTACATCTCGCGATAGGTATAGCTTTAATTCTCAAGTTGACTTTTAAAAATATAAAATAAAATATCGCAATTATAAATCATAATATATATTATTATATTATATTATATATATTATACTAGCTGTTGCCCGCGGCTCCGCCCGCGTGGATGTCGAAATCCGTTTCAAAAACTATCCTATCTCTCAAGTTGGATCGAACTGCACATGGTGTGCGAATTTTATTATAATCGGTTAAGTGGTTTAGGAGTCCATTGAGGACAAACATTGTGACACGAGATTTATATATATTAAGATATTATATTATATTATACAGGATATTTCAATCGTAATTTTAATTAAACAAAATTTAATTTACTACACTCTTCTCGGGCTAAATCAAACTTCTTAGTTTACAACAATTCGAAGAGCAGCGATAAGAAAACGAACTTTAAAAATTCAAAACAGAAGTTCGTAAGTAGGCACAAAGTTTTGATTTATTAACGACGAGTCCTGAAACTTTCATGCCAACACTCTGTATTTATTGAACAGATTTATTTCAATTCGAAGTATTTACTCACATTAATGCCTATCCAGAACAGTGCTCAAAGTGAGCATAGCATAACTAGCTTATGATATGAATTCTAAAATTGTTATAAACATACTTTAATACCTTTTTTGTAAACAAACATTATTCATAGGCATGTCCAGACCAATTCAAATATACATACCGACTACAAATTCATGCATAGGTACAAATGTTTACACTAGCAGGAATCAATGACAATAAGGTGGGAACCGACCTCTGACTTAGCACTCTAACGCTACACCACGTTCGAACTTCCTTCTTGTAAGGATACTTAAATTTGGAAAAATCGACAATCAACTTACTACAACCAGGATGTTCTACATAGTTATAAGTGAAACCTAAATAGTTATAGGTCTTATTACTAACAAGGAACAACATTAGCCTGAAATTTAAGTAGCTCTTGCCAATTACCACAGTTTAGTGAGTTCTATCCCCATATGGGACAATTATTGTGGGATTCAGAAACCTAGAAATTATTGTTTGAGTTTGTGTATATTAAAGTCCCTTGCGACACAGAGATTTCCTATTGAGATTTCAATCCCTTAAAGTAATGTTTTTAAATATCCAAATGTATCACATGTGTATATATGTGATACATTTGGATTTAATTGAAACTCAAATACCATTGCTCTAATATCATACGTCCGTATTATTAAAGTAAACTTCTTAATGAATAATTTCCAATCCAAAGGTCATGAAAACTAATATCAACTTATAAAATATTCATTGAATATTCTTTCATCTTAATAATCTAAAACCTGATCCAATTAGACGATGCACAGCCAACACAGATCGTTGATAAAACCGGCACGACTGAAAACGAAATGATATTGGACGATCGTATTCCTGTGGACCAAACTCCCAACAGAGCCCCCAAAACTAGGGTGAAGTTCGAAGTAATAAGAATAATAAAATGGCTCTATTTTACCGCTCGTAAACCTACGGGAGCAAGAACGAAATTAGACGAAGCTATAGACAATAAAACCGCCATTGTTTACGCTTGTGTTCCCTGGTTTACATTTTTTGCAAGCGAATACCATGGCGTTTGGTATCATATATTATTAGGGTGAATCTTCAAACTTCCTAGACACCCACTTCTTTGTAGATTTTTATCAAATGAAAATAATGCTCTACATTCAATACATAAACACATAAATTAATACATAATTAGATACAAAAATTCCGATTTGTCAGCAAACCTTAACATATTAAAATACATCTGATAACTTTCATTATAGATTTAGCTCGGAAACAGTGAACATCTAGGACGTTACTTGACGCGACCAGTAGGGTAAGTCAAAACCACTGAATAGTTAGAGGATGCTGTCAATCCTAAAATACCTTGACGGTCTAGACCATAGACAGATACTTTTTCACGCCCCACTTAACGAATCCGGGATTGTAAGAAGAACATGATTTTACGGGCAGTGCATTTTAGTTCTCAATTGTGCGACAAATAAAGGAAGTACCTACTGAACGTCTTGGTTGCTCAAATATCATAATACAACTGGAAAATTACACCTTTTATATTTTGTGACTTTAATTTAAAAGAATATAAAACACAATGTTTTAATGAAATTCTGGTCAGTGTGAAATACTGTGTATGTTTTGGGACCGAAGCAATTTTTACGTGCAATGGGCCGAGAGAATCCACCCGTGGGCGGGCGACACGCACCGAGCATAGTTCCCAATCTCTATAAACTAGGTAGCCACAAACAGGTGAAGCGGTTGCATGCATTTCAGTATATTGACTGTACTGTGGAATGTATAATTAACTCGGCAAATGAATTCACATTTCATATATAAACTATTATATGAAATGCGAATTAATTTTCCGAGTACCCTACATTACATTTTTTTTCTATTACTCACTTATAAATTGTAGCAAAAACGTGGGTGGCAACAATAGTAGTAGTGGCAGTGTTAATACTTCATATTCAACATACAGTAACCTTCATCATGAATACATGGCCTGTAACGTCTTTGTAATTACTCTTAGGAGAGTTATCTTTTAAGACTATCTATACTATCTGAATGACTGTTACTTCTTCTATACAACTGTTGACATTTTTAGTTTTTCTATTTATTACGGTCCTGATATTGTGGGCACGTCAGATCTACCTAAGCAAACGTGTTTCACCTAATCATCTACTATACCAGAAATCTCAATTCGGACTCCCGTAACGAAATATATCTAATTGTGAAAAATTGGAGCCTGCCGGGGCAGATGGGATACACTCGAAATCAAAGCCATCCTTTTTTTTTTTCCCCACCCCGCGGCCAGCGTGGCAGGTTATGTCGGACTCTTACCGACTAAAACCGCACGCCGTCTAGGGTCTTCTGACGCCAGGGTGTAAGGTGGCCCAAAGAGCATTTCCCTCGCACCCCGAATCAAAGCCATCCTCAGAAGTCTTTTGTAACAGCAAGAGTGAACCCATACAAAATGAACATCATTATAGTCTCGGACTATTGGGTTAAGTTCGGATTAGTATGCAACATGGCAACTGAGTGAGGTTAATTATGAAAATTCAATAATGTTCTGGATGTTAAATCTAATGATGTAAGTTTAAAATGGAATTTGTTATAAAGTCATTTTAATTAAATTTCTAATCACTATCCTCAGCATGTATCTACTAATGTGCCTCTTTGAATTTGTATTTCTCGCGTTTCTCACCAACAGATTTCAAAATTTTAGTGAGAGTCGTTTTGCTAACAGACCATCATAAAGATTAGTTATTTGCTTATTAATTTGCAAAATGTAATACTCATTAAGTCCTATTACTTTCTATTATCAAAAATGTGTTTTTTAAAGGACCTCACTGAACGTTAATTTAATAGTAGGTATAATTTATTATGATTAAGGTTGAATGCGAATGTTTCAAACTTTTGGCACAACTTTTGGTAAGTTTATTTGTTTATAAGCAACAATCTTTTATTGATTAGATGAATAATAAAGAAAATAGGAATTGACTTTTTGTTTAACTAACAACTAAATTAAAAACATTTACTATTCTTAGTTATTAGGTTCCGTTCACTTATCAAGACCTATGGTAAAATTGATGATACAGTAAAGAACAAATACATGGTGGTTGAGATTGTGGCAGGTCACAGGTGCCATATGTGAGCCTCAATTTCCCCTTAAACTTAATGGATTTTTTTATAAGACAATAATCATACATATTTTGGCTTCAATTTTTCGTTATCGTGCACATAAAAGAGACAAATGAAAAACGGCTAGGTACATTTTTATCGGAAATGCAAATGTTAAGGTGGATGGATAATGTAATGAAAATGGACAGAATGAGGAATAAGTATATCACTGGAAGCTTGAAATTCCCGCTAGGGAATGAAAAGTTGAAAGTAACTATTGACTCTAGATATCTATTGAACAAAAATGCTGAAAACATTCTTTACCGCTTTATAACATAAATTTACCGAGAACATTCGAATTTCAGATGAATTCTCTTCATCAACAAACTGTGGGATCAGACACGTGTCGGCAGTAACATATTGCAAACTATTTTTCTTTCATTGTACCACATCAAGAACAGGTCTCTTCGCCTACGGAATTGTTTAATATGTGTTCACTTCGTAACACGTACCCACAATGATACATTATGTATTTTCTGTTTGGATGTAAACTTGTTAGTTGCTTTGTGGATGTGGTAAGAAATAGTGGTTAATGTACCCACCGACAGTATTCCATGGGACCAGAAAAGAAACGCTGATATACAGTATGAATAATGGTATTTAAGACGTAATGCGTTTTACAGGAGCTATAGAAGTTTGACTTAGTTACACAAAGCTTTACTCAAAAAATATGATGTGCTTTTGAACTCATTAGGAACACGACATTTGACAAGATAAATACATAAGTTTTAAAAAAATCAACCCTGACAGAACTTGAGAGTTCCATACCTGCTATGGTGACCACTTATCAAATCAAGTTTTTAACATGCTCAAAAAAGATAAAGAAAATTATGCTTTATTTACAACTTTGTTTGTTAGCTAGCCTATAGTTTATAGAATCCCAAAGAACCTTTGTTTAACAACTCTAGCTTACAAAAGCTTTTAAGGCTCTTAAGTGTATGTGCTATAGAATTAGTTTGAAGATGGCTTCTCTATTGTTTCGTCGCCTGCCCGAGGTTATGACATGATATGTCAACATGTAAGGTATAATATATATCTTGGTAGCCATGTAGTACATTAATTCGTTTTAAACATTTAACGTAAGACTCAAAGAGGTTTGCTAGTACCTAATTGTTAGTACCTAATTTGAATAGAAATTGTATGGCGTATTGGAAAATGAT
This sequence comes from Lithosia quadra, assembly GCA_963576445.1. Taxonomy (NCBI): domain Eukaryota; kingdom Metazoa; phylum Arthropoda; class Insecta; order Lepidoptera; family Erebidae; genus Lithosia; species Lithosia quadra. The sequence continues at coordinate 12,926,233 of OY754874.1, forward strand.
TCGGTGAAGAAAAATATAACTGGCCGTATTAAAGATGTACTTAGGTGGATATTGTAGGCACCACCACTACAACATTCACCTCCGTTTTTTCATGTATCATATGTATATTTTTGTTTTATATTTATATGTACTTAATCATCAGGTAGATACCTGCCCTTGATTGAATTCTTCGGGGTCAACACACCGTACTATTCTCTTTCATACCTTCCTTTCCGACTTCTCAGTTATTTTTTTTCTCACCACGTGCAGATACTGTATGGTAAATTACGAATTATACAGATATCCTCTATCAATACCTACGGTTAAAGTACCTAGACTAATGATAAATTATCTATAGAAAGGTACAATAGTTTCTTATTGATTGATGAACTGATAGTCTTCTAATTAATTAGACTGAGTAAAGATTTTAGCACAGCTTTTGCCCGTATTGTCTACTTCTTTTATTAGTTTTTTACAAAGGTATCACTCACGCATTGCCTACTTTAACACCTCAAGTTCCCTGAATAAGCTCTAGTGTATTGTGAAATTGATGATTGTAGTCTGAGTTCTCATTCATATATTCGAGTACTGATGCTAATCAATTATTATTTAACATGCATAAACCTATGCTAACTAGAAACACGTTTAAATAAATTGAAACTGCGTTAGCACTTTTAACTCAACGAATTTCATTGCTGAAACCTTCTGAAGTTGAGGGAGGAATTTATTAATCTGTTAGCAATTTAAGTTAAACATAACACAGGTAGATAATGTGTCGTTCATGCGATTTTTGTATTAATTTCTCCAAATTTCATTTCAATATCCGAGTATGGTTAATTTTCAGGTTTATCAATGTTGGTATTATCTTTTTCCTGGAATAATATTACGTATTGTGGATGTGGATACAACATTGTGGCCAGCTTTGACGAAACGTTATAGATGGGACGATGGATACCGATTGAATGGTATTAATTTTCCATTGTATGTACCTATATGATGTTGATATGAATGTGATCCAATACAAATGTTACATAAATGTAGCATAGGCTTTAAGCTGTGAATAAAAAGGTTTCAGTCTTAAATTTTTCAATCATCCTTCGGCAATCGCTTCGTTGATGAAAGTTGCATATAGTATACTTTAAGGTAAGCAATGGAGGCATAAGGTAGGCAATGGAGTAGAAGTTACATAAAGTATACTTTATACAACTCCTACTCCATTAATCTTTCCTATTTTTCCACCTATATTTTGCCTATCATTATTAGTGAAAAAAAAAATTAGGTACTTTAAAGAAATTCACCAAAACTTATTATCTCTACCAGGGGGTTTTCTAACCAAGCAGCTTCTTAGTCTATATTTATCAGTTTTATCATCAATATTAGGTTAAGAATAAAACCTTTAAATAGGTGGGTACCTAGTTAGACTCATTACAGTCAATTATAATATCTGCGTTATATCTGAACGTAACTTAGAGTAGACTGAATGAACTAACGATGGTGTAGTAAATTGTGTACATACCAATACCTACCTATATAAAGTGATGAGAAGCTACGTTTAGTGATATACCTCACTTGATTGTTATTTATTTGTTTTTACTGTCAATAGCACATGTCGTGTCTTAATGAGCCTTTAACGGCCTCTTTTTATAGGTACCTCTATATTGACTCCATATTCGATTACAAAAATATAAAACTATTGCTACGCTTCGATAACGTATAAATTCGCGGATAGGACTCACAGTCTGTAGCCGTAGTAGGTACATGACATGTAATCCAATTACGGGTGCAAAGGACCAGACACATGATTGCATTGGTAAGGGACGAACGCTTCGAGACAGTTGCCAATATCTTCAGCTCCCCTACCATTGGAATCTCATTTCAGATAACATCAAACGAGGGTATGAATTAAACGTTTGTTGAAAGGGTAACAGGGGACTCTTAATGACTTTGAATCATAGTAATATTATAACTATTTTGAGTAATGAATCAATGATAATTATCAATTGCTAACTCTTATAGTTGAGATTTTTTTGGAAACCTTTTTTGGAAACGTTTTTTTCCTTTGATTCAAAACAAACAAAGAAGAAACAAGAAACAAAAAACAAACAAGAAGATAAAACGAAAGAAAAAAAAACAAAGAATGTTTTTTTTCTTTGTTTGGAAATAAATTTATTCCAACGAAGCAGTCAATTCTAGAAACACTAGCACAAACTTATTGGCAAGACCAATAATGCAAGACTTCATTCTCGTTGTCACCATAACATGCATGTAATTATGATAATAAGGGTAACATGTATACAAGAAACTAATTACTAATAAGGCATGTCGGTGCCACACCGGAGGTGGAGGTTAATTAGCTGTGACACAGTTTGCAGTTAGTGCAGTTATCATTGTGGATATTTCTCTTGTTGTTTTTTTTTTTCATATCACTTAGGTGGTAGGCAAGCTCACAGCAACCTGATGGGAAGCGGTCACCGTGGCCTATGGACGTATGCAACACCAGGGCCGTCACACTCGTGTTGCCGACCCTGGAGGAGGGGAGGTTAGGAGAGAGGAGGTTGAGAGTTTCTGCGCTGATAGCACAGGAGACTTTGGTCTCGCGCTGACAGCACAGAATCCTTCCAGTAAACTCTGGCTACATTACTTACCTCATCACGATGGTTATTAAGGCCGCAGTCTTCTGTAAGCCAAAGTACTCCCCAGTCGGACTGCTCAATCGCGAAAACCTTAATCCTCCAACTTTTTAATACATTTATATATGTATAAGAATGGTTGTATGTATGGAAATAAATAAATGAATAAATCTATCGATTCATAACTACGAGTATTAAGTCTTCATTTCTGTACTACCTGCTTCGCTTAGTGCCATGAAGCTACTATTACCTAATTATTTTTGATAACAACACGAGTTGTGAATTTAGTCGAAAGAATTGTTCTTGTTACCATTAGTGTGTTATACCAATTAGTGTGTGTATTACTAGGAGTAACCAAAGTCATCGTTTGTATGCTAGAATCAAAGCTCTTTGTCACAAGTTCAACAGGTAAAGAAATGTCTTGGAATTCAGAATGTTAAAATTCTACTGGCATTTATTAAATCACTCTTGATCTAATAGTTTAATCTAATAGTACCTATCTAATAGAATCTAATAGAATCTAATAGTAAATAGATAATAATAATTAAGAATTCTAGTAAAAAGCAGTATTTCTGTGAATAGACATTAAACAGAAAAAATCCCGCTTGAGATATATCGTACATATTGAACGTAATTGCTTTTAGTACCAACTTTCGGGAAGTTTTAAAAGCTGTAAAATTGTGTTCTTCGAAAAGCGATAGACAAGGTGAGCAACAAAATTGTAGTTAGGGCCAGACGGGTCTCATCAGTTCACAAAACGACAAAGGATTCTGATCCTTCCATCCTTTTGTCTGACACCTAAAATGAGCAAAAAACTGTTCACTCAGTTTCCTCGCGTATTACTCTGACGGAATAGGAAACGTAGCTAATATCTCCGGAGAATACGGGCAATTACCAACACTCTGATTTTATCTGGTTTAGCTATAATATGTACCTATACACGTAGGCAATGTTAATACCTTCGTATTCATATAATATTCTTGATGGAACAAATTCCTTGTTGTAATATACCGCCTTGATGAAGACAATGGAGAAAATATTTGACATTTTAATGTTTGTGAGCTCGGTAAATACTTCGCTGTTTTTTATTTAGAGTGTTTGATTGTACGTTTCCTTAATGTAGATCATAACTTTTGTACGGTTTTTTCATACAGTTGTCCTGGAGAAACCATAAAAAAGTATCTTAATGTTGCACTTCAATACTTCATTTCATCAAAGCTTTCTCTACCAGTGGCGTTCAAAGCTTCCACTTTGCATCCCGAGGTCCACTTGCCTATACTTTCTCCTCTAATTCACACGATATTTGATATTGACACGCATATCGACGTCAAACCAGCATTTTTGGACTGTAACATACCTTAAGAAGCTAAAGAATATTATCATCAAATTAAATTCTCGAAGTTTATCTATCTGTTTAGGTATCGAGGACAGACTGTTGAATACCAATCAGATACATGAAATAGTATCCTCTGACACGAAAATCGTATTCTAGATAATAGTTGTCATCGTTCAATTTTAGGTAACACATCCAGTTATTTGCTTGTGAATATTGTGGGTAATATTATTCTGCTGTCCTGCGTAAGTAAACCGTGATTCCTTCAGTATAAACGTTTACACACCCACGAAGTTTCGTCGTTATCAAAAGCAGAAGGTAATTTTATTAAATATGTCTCCACGTACCATCTATAAATCTAACGGTCTTAGCAGCTCCAGCAAAAGTGGTTGGACGACACCTTCCCATTTACTATGACTTATGGACACGGCGCAACGTTTTTGTCAAACCATACGCCACAGACTTCATCTCGATCTTCGCCACATCCATATATTCTGAATGCGTCTGTGAAGAATGATGGTTCCAATTCTGAAACAAATTCTCATTACGGCATATTTTCTTCATCATTCTGATTACGAGTATAACTTATCCACTTTAAGTATTCAAATAACTTTTTTTTGGTATTAAAATATTTTATAGATCTGTACAAAATAATGTTTTTTATAATTACTAAAAATATTAGAAATATGAAGGATATTTGGATATATAGTTGGTACTTAGGTACTTACTTAGGTCCTATAGTCCCGGGGCCTTTAAGCGGGGCGTGAAAAAGCATTTGATGAGGCCGTCAAGCTGAGGGCCGCCAGACCTGAGACTTTGCCTTTCGCTTACCATCAGGCGAGGTGGAGTCATTTTGACGTGTCCTATATAAAAAAAAACATGATATTTTATTTTGCCCTGGCTGTATTTAATTTTAATGTAACCTATACGTTACTTAGTTCCGGTCGCATCCGAGGATGTCACCTTTGAGTCCGAAATCCACTTTCCGACTTTTATTTCTCCATTTCGTACGGCCCTGGGACATCCATGGTAGTAAGACCATTGACACGCACGTCATCTGTTACGACGTCAAGTCAGTACCTCTTGGGTCTACGCCTCATATTGGGGACCGGCGGGGGCGACATGGCCAAACACTTGTTACCTACGTAGTCTAACGGTCGCGCAGAATATGGTCATCTAATTTATGTATTAATAAGACATAACCTTCCTAGTATTCGCTAAACTATTTATAACGAATCCAGGAAATAGCATTTTGTCTTAAGAGAATTCTTGTTAAGTCTCAGTCGTCCAAAAATAATACAGAAATTTTACTGGTAAAATGTACCATTATTACGCTTCATAAAACAGCTCCTCTCCGACGGTTTTACTCATTATTTGAACCGCATTTGTTAAATTCAATTTAATTTCAGATACCACTAGAGGAGATTCCAATATGATTCCATTTGAATTTCAAATTGAATAAAGGTTTACTTCCGTTTGGCTGAAATCAACTAAATCAGCTTTATTATTTTATACAATGCAATTTTAATTACAATGGAAAGTAATAATGAATGACAGAATGAATAACAATTATAAAGTAACTTAAATTTGGGTCAAATAAAACTTGAGTTGAGTTTATATTCAACAAACTTGGATTATAAAAGGTAATGGTACCGATTTCGTTGCTCATTTCTCTGGTGGCCAAAGTTTACCGTACCTACTAAATACTTCTTTGGCATCATTCAAAATAAAAAACTTGCAATAATTTATATTGAAGGTAATTGTAACAAATTTAACACATTTTCAAAATAGTTGACACTATTTAGAAAATTTGTTTGAAATCATAAATTATTCGGGTAAATTAAATTATCCGTTAATAATTTGGGGAGGTGAATTAAATTGCAAGTTTTCGTAACATTCACAGCCTATAAATGAATACTTAACTTCTTATTTCTAAATTCCGTGCTGTTGCCCAGCATTTTGCAATAGAAAAATTCTTCTAAAATTTTGATCTGCCTGAGAATCGAACCTGAGGCTTCATACATAACACGAGTACAGGCACTCGCCACTAGGATAATTCGTATAAAACACAACTATACATAACAACACATTTTCATTGTTACATGACACTGACTAACAGCGACACTATCGTATGGTGTAATAATAAAGGGTGTGTTTTTTTTTTCAAAATCAACGGGTTCGATTCTCAGCTAGGTTTATTGGTTTTTCAAAAATCTAATGATGAGGTTTTAAGTTTCATCAAAATCGGGCTCGTGACTCCTTTGACCATTTTTCGCTATTCCTTATAGTTTCTGATTTGGCCATCCAATCCCTTTTGAAAAATTCACCCTGTATATATCAGACACTTTGTAATAAATATACGATAATATATATTCTATTGAAAAAGTTTTACCTAGCAACCCTACTCATGATATATTATGAGTCGTTCGCGCGCCGTTAGCCCCACAACAATTGTCGCAAGACGGTAACCGCAGACAGATTGTACAACTTATATTGTTGGTCGCCTACATACCCATCAAATGTAACGTTACCAACACATTACGTTGCTAAATTACGGGAATATATTTTGTGACATCTTCATAAATACTGCTACGCATTATTGCGTTTCGTGATGCGACTATGTACCTACGTCTTAAGTATGGAGAGTAGTTACTGATATAAAATATCGTTATTGTGATATTAAATCAACATTGGCGTTGGATATGTTTATGGATACCATATTTTGAGTTCCATTTTTTTAAACAATTATAGTTCCTTCAGTAATATTACATCGTCGGTCCATAAAATTTTAATACACGTTAACGTTATAAAGAAAGTGATAGTAAGTATTCAAAGTACTCTTTAAATTCTTGAATAGTTGAGAGCATATTCTAAACTACAATTTTTGCAACATTATTTCTTACATAAAAATACAACGTCTAGTATCTAAAAATACGTGCCTAATAAAATTTAAACATTAAACTAACTATTGAGAATTCTTCAACACTACTGATACAACTGATACAACAGATAAATATATTCATGCAACAACAAGAAAGTGCAGTCCTAGCAACGAAAACGCTCGAAACATTTTCAAATTTAAAGTAACAATATCTAGGATCCTTGAGTTAAAAGGTGATAAAAGAATTTAGAGTATACATTCAAATTCCAATTAAATACAAGGAGAAATGAATATTCATGTAAAAGATGACCTTGACCAGCTATCATGAACCGTAATCGATCCTCAACGTCTATAGACGTTCCATTTGATATGTACGTATCCTTGTGATTATAGACTCCGTTTTCCTTAGTTAAGACGACAGGTAAATCATTATTTTCACCTTTTCTACTAATAACAACAATTACGGTGTAATTGAAATAAAAGAAGAGATATGTCTATTGTTTTGATAATGTGGATTTTAACTACTCTTACTTTATCATTTCTGTAGTTATGTTACAAGTACCAATGTACTTGTAGGTACTTACATACATTATATTCATTTCACAACGCGAAGTAAATGCATCTCAACTTTTCTCCGTGTAGGAGGATATGAAACTGCAAACGCCAACTCTTGAATTAGCTAGCTAGTCTTAACCATCGCTTTTGTAAACAAGAAAATTAAACAGGATTAAGCCGCTTTCTATTTACGAGGAAAGACGCTACTCCTTATTATCAAGAGAATACAATTACGCAGTCCCAGCAATTTAAGAAGACCTAGTACCGTTTAATTGCACCGGCATAAATTGTCTTCTGAACAGATAATTTCTCAGTACGGTTTTATGGGTGACTCGTAAAGCTCGCAAGCGTTCGGCCGCGATATGTACCCATTAAGTGCTAAGTTGGACGGTACTATAATCCTTTCTAATAAAGATGTTGATTCACCAATTTGCTAGTTAAGTGCCGGCTTGTTTCCTGTGGGTATTAGTAATTATTCGGTTTTCCAACAAGAATTTGAGCAACGGATATAAGTGCTTAAGCATTTAGAAGTACATATTGTGGTATAGTTATCACGTCATCACATCCCGTAGCGATAGAGAATTCCACTGCTACGTCAGTGGTCACGGGTCCGATTCTCCTCAGTTCAAATATTTGTTTGCATAAATAACTATGTTTTTGTTAGTCTGTTAGTTTCCATGTACAGGTCCAAGTACTTACGCATTTACAAAGATAAAAATCTAAGTATGTTTACTTACATTATAGAACCAACCCATACCTAATACAATCTAGATAGGCACTGTTTACTATACACGATTTTAAAAAGCGATGTCCTGGAATCCTAAATATAAAAAAAACATCTTTACTCAAATGAAAGCTTGTGGAAAATTATTATTTGCAAGACGACATCGTATTCAATTAAACATGATTATACATACTTCAATTCATACAGACATCATTAATGAAATAGTCAACAAGAATGAAATTTGGAATAGAAATTATATTTATACAGCCTTCCATCGGGCGTTCCATCAAATATTTACAATTTATACAATTTCAGCGTCAGGTTTTGACCGAAATAAGTCTGGCGTGCTTTATACGTCGATAAAATCTCATTATTTACGTATATCGAGGGGAATTTACATGAAGTACGTGTAGGGCACGGGTGTATGGATTGTTTTATTCGATTATACTTGTAATGGAAATCATTTTGAAATATTGCACGTATAAATGAATTTTATTTCGCTTTCATTATTAAGAGATAAATAAAAAGTTTATGATACATAAAATGAATCAAATCTACGGTTAGACTCAACAAGTGCTAGCATGGTGTCGTAGAAGCACGATTCTCATAACCGTGCGAAGTGGAGGTGTTTGCTGGATCAATTTCATATTAAAATCTGATTTAAAATATACCTACCTATGGGTGATAGTGATGTGAGTGTGTAATAGTGATAATTATGTCAAGCGAAAGTCCTTTAAATTTTACAAGTACGACAACATTTTAGAAACACAATTTAGGACTTCATCACAAAGATAATGTTGCCATCAGGTGATACATAGAGAACTTATCTTTTATTTCTTAGTATTAATAAAAAACCATAAAACTGATCTTTGCGCTGTCCAATAATGGAAGTGATGATTAATCAATCAATAATGGTAAGAGATCATACCTAAGAATAACCCTCATCCACAATGCTACAGTTTGAAAAACATTTCAAAATAAAATTTAATATTTTAAAACATAAAATAATCAAAGCACGTTGCCTAAAAATTTTCAACGTTCCTCCTTGGGCTGAGCTCCGAATAAAAAATGCATAAAAGATAGTTATATAACAAAAAAATGCATTAAAATTTATTATCACCTTATTATATTTTTAGTTACACTAGCAAACCTATTATTTCTTACAAATAGAACGGATTCTTAACATGGTATACCAAGTATGAGAATAAACCTCACATACTTTGCTACGAATGCATTCATTCTTGTAAAAAAGGCGTGTGATACGACAATCTGTGAACCCATCCATTCACACTTCACACAGAGAATATTACGCGAATAAAACAGAATATCGGCATTCTACACTTACTTTACAACGTGCTTGAAGTAAATTCTAGGCTAAATGATAACAAAATACAACTAACGGCTTTGCTTCTCAGAGAGGTAAACAGAGATATCAACACTCATAGTTTGTCAATTATGTTATTCAGTCCGACGATATAGGGAACGAGCCTGAGTCAGAAAAGCTCTCTCTTAGGAGGGTAGATGTATAAAAGCAAAAAAAAATCAATAAAAAGAGAAGCAAGAGAGCGAGCCCTTTTTTCCGTTCGAAAATCCCTACAGATTCATTGCATCGCTGTGGCCGGTGGAGGCGGTTATGTCGGGTCTTCAAACGCCGGGTGTAAGGTAACCCTAAAGACATTTTCTTAGCGCTTCGGCGCCCAAAGCCCGCCTTTTCAAAACACATAATGTAGGAAGAAGAGTATCAATTTCCTCAATAAAGTAAAAAGTAGTGTTAAAACTCGTCACCACCTCATTAGCGGATTTTCAAAAGCAGTTTCAAGCCACTTAGCAAACATTATTCCTCTGCTAGGAAATCAGAATGTCTAATATCTCGTCTCATGGCCTCATTAAATTGAACCGTCACTTTTATCAAAAAGTAGCGATGCCCTAAGATATTATATTCCATGACATTATTATAATTTTGTCAATCTTTTGAAGTGCTTTCGTCAAACGATTTGAAAGATATTTTTCAAGAGCCACGACGCCACCGTGGCTATAACGGGGAGATTGAGGGTTAAAATTATTATTGCCTCTATACTGTGGAACAGTTCCATGATATTAAATTTCTCTTGCCGATATAGAACCATTTACTTTAATATCATTTATTTATTATAGAATATAATTTAATATCACATTATTAAGACTTTTTAAAATAATATCACGGCTGCACAGACAAAACTGGTATGATATTCATCCGATTGTGATCAAATATGCGTAAGATTTTAAGTCCTTATAGGTACCTACACGATTAATTATGCAAATGAAAATTAATATTAGGTACTTTGCCCTTGGCGTAGAGAAAAGGACACTCTGTTTCTTAGACGGATATGTTTATCAATAAATATTTTTTAAATTAAATACAAGTTAGGTGAAGAGAAATTTAACTTTGAATTAAGTCAAGACTTTTTATGATCCAAGTCATCGAATGCAAATAAAAAATATTATTAGTATGCGAATATTTAATAAAAGTCAGCACCCGCTCCAGAGAATAAAAAATGTACTTACCAAGATTAAAAAAGTATTTCTGGACGGTATAAACGTTTTCTCGTGCGGGAATCGAAACGCAAATTTAATAAGTTACGGGAGCCCAGCTTACTATAAGCAATATGCAAGGTAATAATAAAAAAATTACTTAGTATTTACAACATCTTATCATTTTACAAAACTATTAAATTAATTTACAGAACTTGAGTAGGTAGGTACTTATTAATGGAAACGATAATTTTAATATTAGGAAAAGCAAGAAGTGTATGCCAGGATCGTAGTAATTGGAAACATGTAGTAGCTGCCTACACCATTGGGTAAGAAGCGTGTCTGTATGTATATTGATTTAATCAATCAAGTACATCTGCAGTTCAACGTAAACTGAATTTGTTTTATGACGATGTTTACGATAATTTCTTTATTGAAAATTTATCGATGCGTCCAATATTCGAAAACAGTAATCAAACCGCCAAAGACTTTAATAAATGTCAGGTTGGACTTCAAAATGATATATGGCTATTTTCAGCTCTCGGTCACCGCGCCCCGTAAAACGCTGCGTCAAGTGCCTTTCATAAAATCCGCCTTTCTTGTCGAATCATGATAGCCTTCGAGGGTATATCGGTTATAATGATGCATAAAAGATAAATATTCCAACGCCGATTGCGTCGCCTTTGTTGTATTATAGAAGCAATAACCTCTTCTGAAATAACATAGGACTTGAATAATAGGAAGAGTTCATTCTATTGTTCAGTTGTGACCGAAGAATAGTTAAAAAATAAACAATGAAAGATATAGCCTCCATTCTATAGAACACTATAGTTTAAGATTACTACTTGTATTATCGTTGTAGATTTTAAAGAGTAACAAACCAGAGCATGACTAGAATAGAGAGAGACAATCGTGGTATTACGAGTCAGCGCGAAGTGGATTTTCCCCAAACGGATAAGCGGATCCTGTCCATCGCAAATGAAATGCGCTCAGTGCGTAACAGATTAGTACGCACTAAGAGCTCAAGGAGCGTGAAGGAAAGAAGGCGTCTGCGTAAGTCATTCACGTCTCATCTGCGACTCATCGGCGTCCTATCCGCATCTCATCTGCATCTCACCCGCGTCTCCTCATACAGACAGTTGAATTACCATTCAATTGTGTTCTTCTTAACCATCCCGGCGGAATAAAAATATGCCACCAGATTTCATACTTAGGATACTCAGGATCAACACAAGGGTCATTTTCCGGATTATTTTGTTACAGTTAATAAATATATTACCATGACCGATGACCGTAGCAATTGTGCTATTCCCTGTTCGTTTCACTTAGACGTCATAGCTAAGACTCTGAAGAGTATCTCATTGTAAATGTAGCAAATATTCACGAAGTACTTTTACTGTAAAGTATGAAATAATGTTGAAGTTTTGTGAATAGTAGACAGTTGTCTCAACAATGTTATTAAATCATACAAGGAGACGTAGCGCTTGTAATGTATGTAGTGAGAAAGTTGCGCGAAAGGATAGTAGTCTTCTGCAAAATGCAGTTACGGGATATATTTTTGTGGTATATACAACACCAAAAGGAAAATAATTGCATATATACAATGGAATAGATAGCTGAGATCTGATATAGTTGATGCCATCAGTCTGAAGGAAAATCTCACAAGAATTCAACTTACTCTTGTGTGAATAAATATACATCTGTACGTTACACACCCGCAAGCGAAACCCTTTTGTTTCCGCTCTGTATTCGCTATGTATTCTTTTGGGTATTTTATATGTATAATAATGTACCTATTAGCAAAAATAAATGCAAAAACTCGTGGAAAAAATACTAACTATAAAATTATTGTGAAAATTTGTATTACGGTAATCTGGTTTGATCCTGACACGTGACAAATATTATATTCATCCCTTGTGCAAATGCAAAATAATTATTTGAATGCGTAAGAAAGTTAAAAAGATTATATTATGAAAAGGTTATATTTTCAGGAATATATAAAGTTTATATTTTAAGGTGCTCAAGAAGGCTTTGTGTTTGAATAAAATGTTCGATAAAAGATACAATATAACATATTACACTTTGTATAAAAAAAAGTGTCACAATGTTATCATTTCGAGCTTAAGTACCATGTTAAGTACCTATCAAATATTTGACAAACATGCGCAGATGTCGCTCGTTTATTTGTTCCCCTTTTAGGATTGATATTACACTACTAGACCACACTAATAAACACACACGTCTATAGGCCACGGTGGTCGCTTCCCATCAAGTGCGCCGTGTGCTTGTCTACCAACAAGGGGTATACAAAAAATTAAACGCTAATTCGTTTTATTTACATAACATTAACTATCTCTGGTACCTTAAAATTGTTTACTAAATCATCGTTAGTCTTAAGACAGTTTAAAATTGACCCTTTACTTATGCCAAAAGAAAAGTGCTAAGTCAAGTATTGAAATAATAGCTTTCTTCATAACAACAGGATCGTGAAGCCAGGAACTACAATTAACCGCTGAGAGCTTTCTCCCCGAGGCTGCACTGGCTCAATGTTCTAGTTCAATTCACTGTCACCGTAACAAGATCGACGGAAATTCATTTATATGCCGCCATCTTAATTATACGTCTCTCCTGTATTTCAATGCAGTTAATGGTGCATTTGATTTGGACTTATTGCATGTTGCTCAAGACGTATAAATACGAAAAAAAAGGTTACAATTTGAATGTATGAAGCCCGAAAAGATCGATCGATCTCATCTGCAAGTGTGAACACCTGGCTGTTTATCGAACTTTTGGACTACAGGCTGTCCTCTCGGAGTTGGGGGTCCGACAGCAGTTACGCCCGTAAAAGCCAAAATAAACCGAATCAATAACAAGAGTAGGAGAGCGGAGCCCGAGTGCCAAAGTGACGACGATGATGATTTCGATAGTTTTCTACATCATTAACACAATTTATAAGATATACCTACCAAATTTACGCGTAGGGATCCTTATAGAGTTGAAGACCACATTTCATCAGTTTAATTGTTTTAATCCCATGTAATAAGGGCAAGCCCATTATTAGATACCACGAAACCTCGTAGGTAAACGGAAAGACATGCAAAAAGGCGGGTTCACATCCCTATAGTTTTTTCGAGCTGATCCCGAAAAAGGTAGTAACTGAGTAAGTCCTTTAATAATGTATATCACTGTGTAGCCGGGATGTCGCCAAAGAACATTTTATGGCGTCTAGATTATGTGAATACCTATCTGTTTTACTTAGATTTTTTTTTATTATAATTCTGCGAAGTAATACAGATAGGTGTGTATAGATAAAAATTACACGGTTCTTTCACCCTCTGCCGTGTTCTACTAAGGTGTGATAACGGGTTAGGGAGAGCACTCTTGTTTTATTGAAAGCGAAACGCCAGTCACGATGAACGGCCCTCGTTTGACGTTCTAATGAGAGCCTCCAATGTGAAATATTTTAATAGGTATTAGAAAATTTTTAATGAATAATGTTTGTTTAGCTGCCTGAATTAAATAAAAACTTTAGTAGGTACTATGAATTTTATTGAAAACGTTATTAAGTATATACGATGTAGCTGCTACGTCGTCGGCGTATTGTTACGTTCGACTTTATCTTATATTTATATTCCTTTAGTTTAATAAAAACTAGCGTTCATAAAATTGAGGTGGAAGGTTTGAGTGCCGCTCAGTGCAAGTGTCTCAAATATTTCAGAGCTGCTGAAAGTGTAATTCAACCGCTAAGACCACTAGAGTACAGTTCGGTTCAGGTTTATAAGTCCGGTTATATGAAATTCAATTGAGATCCGTGGTACTGAAGTGATTGAAGGCGTTCATAAGCTTAGACATAAACACCTTATCAACCAATTCCTACAAAAAACATATAAATGGAGGTAATAATATCTGTGCTTAGTACTGTAAACTGGGATAAGGGCGTTATATTACATCCATAACTAGACTGATGAAATCAATAACATCCGTTACTAGGTTCACTTTCACTTGACTTTTTTTACGCACATAGCGTTATGCAAATATTAGATATTTCACGGCACAATATTCCGTGGCAATTTACAGGGAAATTGGGCAGGAAAGCAATTGATATTCTGATCTCGTTTGTGAATTTTCGTTGGGAATTCTGTCGAATCCACTTCTGATTCACCATTTACGTGTAGCGCGTATACCATGTCTGTGTAGTATACTGTCAAACGTACAAAAACACTATACGGTACACATGTTGGATTCTAAATTATTCTCTATATTGGCAGTGTTGATTTACATTTATTTGTCTAGCAGATTTACTAACAATTTCACTGTTGTATTCATGTTTGTAGAATGATAGGTACAATTTATTTTTATTTCTTTTTTACAAAGGAAACACTTAGGTAAGTGATACGTAAAGTGAAACTACTCATTACTGGAACTTATGACTTTTATAAAGTGTGTGATAGTCAAATATCAATGCCTGCAGTGCGCGCGTTAAAGAACTCCTCAAAGTATTATCCCGAACTAACCGAATTATGATCAATGTTCCTTTTCTCTATTCATAGTGCCTGCTCACTTGTTGATATAAATATGCTTTCCTTAGTACTGTTTTATAATTTTAAATGGATTGCGATCTCTGTTCGAGGTTTAAGATTAAATTTTCTCTTGGTTTTTTTTTCATTATTTTTTATATCTTGAATCTTATGTAGTTACATATTGATGATAGCCTTATTTTACAAACCGGCTTTTTTGTCGCCGGTAAGGAGGACCTCTTATTTTTATGCTGTAATCGGTGAACCATCAGCCCTAGCAGCTTGCCTTTTAAATTATTAATTACAGCATCGGTAGAGCGTAGGGGCTAAAGTGGCGGTCTAACAATGGAGAGTTTGCAGTTTCATTGATATTGTACAATTTGGATGTGTTAACGAAGATAATAATATGACTGTGTGAAGATGACACAAATTCTCAAATTCATATAACGAACCAAAATATATTACATTTATTAATAGTCTGTATTCGACCATAGAATATTACTGGTAAAATCGTGTCTCAACACAATTGCCTAATAAAGTTCCCAAAAATTCTCATCCATCACTTTGTTCTTAAGAAATTCCTTTCAACACATCGCTCAAATATACCCTTATTATGAATATTTATTAAGCCGGGTTTAGCCATAAAAGCCGTAATGTGCTCTTGTAGGAATTTATATAAGCAGGACAGAGAATGTTGATTAAAGTATTTCTAGTCCGTAACCACTCTAATACCGACAAAACGGTTTTTTGCCATTCGTAAAATGGTATTTACATACTTATATTGTCACCAATAATCGTGATTCCAAATCCCAAGTAGGTATATTAGTCAGTTATTACAGAATAAATATGGTGTAATGTTAAGACATTTCTTAAAAGTTGATTTAAACTTGTATTATTATTTTTCCGAGTAACAAAGTTTAATGAATTATTTGCCTGGTGTTGTATTTCTGCCGACGAGTAGGGTTGCCAAAAATCATTGAAATCTTTACTCGTTGGGAGTTTTATAGGCACCGGTAACCTCAAGGGAGACAAAAATGCCAAAGTTCTTTGCCGTCTTAGGAGTATAAAAAAGTTGGCCGCAATATAACAGACTTAACTACCTAATGCTTTGGCTATTTTCTATCAATCCACTTTAGTATGATTATTTCAGTACAAATTAGAAACTTAATAATAATTTAGGTTAACGTGCTTAATCCTTCATTATGAGTTTGAAACATTAAAAAGACTAAAATAACTAAATAAATAACACATAATATTAATATATTGTGAATATATTTGGTACTATTTACGAATACACCGTTCCAGATATTTAGAATTGACAAACAACCATCAGGACAAAAAAAATATGCAATTTAATTTTCACCATTTTGTTCTCAAAATTTCGGTGCAATAAGGTCAAAATGATCAATTATAGCGCCTTACAGGATACTTCAAAGACAATCGATCAACCTTCCCTAGTTTCCCAATCAATCAACCAAGGGCGAACGTTTTTGTCGATGTAATACTATCTTTGCTGCATCTCTCGTATTTAAGTTATAATTTCATCTATTCAAAAGATTGTTCATATTACAATATATCCCAATTTAATGATATTACTAAGAGTAAATTAGAAAATAATTTGTTTATCGAAAAGATCGAAAGCCAGGTCGAAAAGCTAGCGGATTCCGGGCTCTGAGTTGAAGCTTGAAAACCGGCAACAAAGCTGATCATATATGCTATAAATTTATGTAGAGAAATAAAATAATTTTAAAAGTAAATTTGCATGTCAATCATCTATTTTTCTAACCCTACATCAGTTTTCAAGTTAAAGTACCTTTACAACAATAACATCGTTATTACACAGACTTTTATCTCAACGATTTTATTGTAGCATAGATATTGAGTTATTCAACCGTTTTCCAATGTTATAGGTACTCATTGTTTACTGTTTACAATTCATTACACGTGTCTGGTTTTTTATTAAAGACGTAACTTTGAAGCCGTATCATCAATTCACGGTTGAAATACTCACAGAATAATAGATACAATCTGAGGAGCTAATTAAAAGACTTTTTAGTGAAGCATTGTATTGATTTAATCAGAAGAGAATAATAATTGGTAAATTACTTCGTAGCTTCTGTGGTATGAGTATAATTTTGGATTCAAATTCGACAAGGTGATGATATCGGAAAATATAAAAGATGAGGATATTGGTTCTCTTTTGCAAGGCAAGGTAACCTCACTGTCCACTTATGAACTCATCGTGTTTCCCAACGTGATGTATAAGGTCTACGCCTAGTCAAGCACCTTAGAGAAGCTGCTCTGAATTTGGTGGACAACCAGGGCACTCCGCCATGAAGCCCTGCAGGAAGCTTTTACGTTAGCATCGTACGCATCCACGGACTACGAATTAAGTAAAGAAGAGGCCATAAGGGTTCTATCTCTCATAATTAACATCCTTATAATGCACTTTATTAAAATAAAATTTAATAATTGACCTTTTAGGTAATGCTCTTTAGTTAAGAATACCATTATTATAATATAGGTATTATTATTACATAAGGTAATACTGACGTATCAACCTATCATGCTTGAATTTTTGGACACAAATAACCAGAAAATACTACAATAATGTAATTATCAGTTATTTCTCAGAAAAAAAAGTTCTTGTAAGGCACATAACGGGATCCTTTCGCTCACTAGTCTAGTGTGAACTAAATGCACTGGGATTAAACCAGACATATATCGACAACGTGACTAGCACGAGATTCACTGCGCATACCTACTTATCCATTCCGGATAATTACCCCATTACTCTAACCTTTTTCTGGCTGATTACATAAAGCAAAAGAAGGGAACAGTATTAATGTGGTGCTTTACACGACATAAACAAGGTCTAGTTTATATTACAAATACTAAAACGATTTGTAGGAGAATTGGGAATAATTAAACTAATTTTGTGTTGTTCATGCTCATAAAAGCTGCCAATTTTTAGCCTATGTTGAATTAAAAAGGAAAAATAAACAGAGTGACCATTTTATAAACCATGTTCGATGTAAGTTAACACCGAACATGTGCTGCACAGCTGCTGTGAATTATTATACTTGGTTTAAAAAATCAGCGATATGCATACAAGTTATCGAATTTATTATCGATACATTAAAAAAAAAACCATCACTGCATTGTTCGCATCTATAATAGAGACCTTCATCCCTGAGACTCGAGTAAACATTTCTATGTTAATCTTTTTTTTTTGGCTCTCACGCTAAATATAAACCACCTTATTTAGATCAATATTGAATTGCAAACTTGATAATTTCTGAATCGTGTATCAGATAAGTTACATTACAGGACTTATTGAATCAATATCCAATCTAGTTGCTGTGCTAGCGGAGACATCAGGCATGTAACTCCAGCGTGAAATTCTTCGCCTCGTGGATCGTTCCCGAGGGGCCAGACGATCTGTTACAATAAATAATACGCCAGACGGCGATCCGTTAAACCACTTTTCAATCTTTCTAATAATTGTTTAAATCACGTCTATAAATAACATTAGAACTACATCCGTTATTGACAGCGTAGATTCTGTAAAACGAGTTTTTTAGATGAACTGCGAGTTCGCTTGGCAAATGTAATGTAGGTATGTTATAGTTTCTTTAATGTATTATTCAAATTTATGTATAAGTATATATTAGTATCATGTATTCATATATGAGCAAATAAATAGTAGGTTTATTCGATGATGCCTATACAATATGAAATACCTATTGAAATTTAGACTAAATGGTATAAATATCTAATTCAATTTATTATTTTTTATTTACGTTAACATTATAAAGTAGGTACAATACAGGAGTCTAAAAATTAATCTAAATATACGAAGTAAATAAGTTCAAACACCATAGATAAAGGAAGAAAAGTCTTACAAAAACCAAAAGATTAGCCTAAAAATGCCGAGAAACGTTTAAAGATCCTTGTACAAAGTGTGGATATTTGTAAGTCCTGTGGCTTAAGGATTTGACTAGTTATGAAAGTGGTGTAAATATACCACTAGCATAACTAGTCAAATCCTTATGCTTATGACGTTTGTGTTGTAGTATCAAATTGCCGCTGGGTATTTAGTAAGCCTACGTTACGTATACTCAACCAAAACCAAGCAAATATTTATTGGTTAGGTATTGCGGGTAAATGTTAATATGGTCCTATTTGAACTGCTGAATCCAAAATGGCATTGATGGTGATTAAATTATTCATTACATAATATATGAAAATATTACGAAACTTCGTTAATTAGCTCTACGCAGACGCCCAAAGTTCCTTATAAAATTAATGAATATTATCTGTAAAATAAAATTTACCAATATTGAGAAATACCTAACTAATTAATTTACACTTGGAGTTTCTTTCTATATTTATATTCCAATAGCTTTTAGTGTTTTATAAAATAGAATGATATGTTATAACGTCTGAAACAAAACCCACGTTGGGTGCCATTGTAACGTTTGAAAATTATCAAGGTTATTTTTACCAATAAATATGCTAAGACGGTAGGTACAAAGTTAAATCATAATCTACCATTTAATATGCATCCGAAACTTCAGGTCCGCATGGAATACCCAGAAAAGACGTAGTATCAAAGGACTATGATGTTACTTCGGATTTCTTTCGGTAGGGATAGGATCAGACGAAGTATTTTATGTTCCCTGTTTGAATAAAGCATAGTAATTTTTATGGCATCAAATAACCGCAACATACCTACTACAGATGTCATTGACATTGTAGGCCTGCAACTTATTTCTAGCCGGTAGCAAAACTGTTCATCTTACAAAACAAATTAAAAACTAGACAAGTTAGCAGTATACGTCAAACATTGTTATCCACTGTTTGCTGCTGGAACACAATCAATTCCGATCCTATTTTATTCACTATAAATATTCAGCTGCTCAGTCCTGAAGTACGAGTGGGTCGAGTGAAGAAAATATACATGTATAATAAGGGTTTAGTTGTTTCGCCTTTTTCCGTTGCTGGCAAGCGGAAATAAAAGTTTGCTTTTTATTTCATTCGGTTGAAACACCCAAAAAAAATATTTCTTGTACAGTACCTAATTAGTTTTATTTGGGACCCAATCCAATCTCAGTTACGAGTCCATACATGTGTGGATTGATGAATGAGACTCTAGCTTTCCTTTCAGCATTGGGGTGTCAGGTGGCAGTGTGATCGGATGCTAGCTTTGGATATAATACGAACATATAACAATATTTAAGAAATATTAAAAATTTGTTTATTTTTCTCAAAAGTAGATATAATAACTAATGAAGTACCTATTTGTGATAGCGTGTTTTATAAAGTCCCCGTTTCTGAAATTGATGAAAATTTCTGTAATGATATAGTTATTATCTACTTCATGACTTCTATAAATGTAAATAGGAAAGTTGATATTGATAAATAAATTATTAATGGTCTAATCATTAGTAAACTCCATAGACCAACATACTCGTATATGATTACACCTAACTAAAGCTGTCGCATGATCAGTACCTAATTTGCCTAACCTTTGTTGAAACCCTTTCACAATTTCAAAAGACTGAATAAAATAAGTCAAACAACCATATTGCTCCCTCGCTAAAAAAATAAATCTCATCAACTTGCGAGAATAAATCGTGTACTCATCAAATTTAATACAACATTTGTCAATGGAATACCGTTAAGCTCAGATTTTAATTCAATTTTAACAAAAGAGTTTAATAAATTAATCCCTGAACAAAATTTAATCAAAAAACTGAATACTTGTGGGTATGGGATTAAGGCTCAAAATAAAACATGAATGTCCTTTGTTACGTTAAAGTTGATTTCAGTGCTTATTTCCATTGTTAATTAATTTTAGGTCTGAAGAAAACGGGTAGCCAATTTTATTAGCGAATTCATTAAGTTGATTTTGTTCTTACTGTCGCTGTCTTTATTAAGGTGTGAAACCCTCACGGATATCACCTCGTCGACGCTAACGGGCTCTATACTTCCCCCTAGTCTAACAATCGGGGTGGCGCGCGCAGAACACCATCTCACACTTGCTTCCGCAAGAACGACAAGTGGCTCTACCCATATTTTCATATAATCGCTCATGAAAAGGCTGGACATCACAGTCTGGTACCTACCTGGTCCGCATTCTGTTAAATAGTATTAATTCTCTCTTGTTCAGTTTATTATATATTTTTAGTATGCTATGAGAATTATGTTTAAAGACGTTGAATATTTATTTTACGTCTCCCAATTTAAAAGTAAAACTAATTCACGCAGCCGAATAGCACCTGCGCGAATAGCACCTAGCCCAGTCCACGGAAAGCACTTATCAGTCTTTTTTGGCAGGTGCTCTAATTGCAGCAAACACAACTTGTGTAGCAGAATGGGCAGTAGTGTTGAAATTCATAATAATATTTTCTTTATTTTATCGCTTAATCTTACTATTTAAAGCACTTTCTAATATTTTCATGAAACCAACCATCCTAAAAAAATAGACAGTGATGCACAAAGCTGAACTTAAGAACAATTGTAGGTATGTACCATCGAGAAATATCATCTATTTAGATATAGTTTGGCTTGGCCGTTGGCCGCAGAAATTGTGCAAACTCTTTTAAAGACATTTATTTGAAAATACTGTCGAGACCCGAACTCAGACAGCAATTTGTTAGTTTACCCTGCGTAAGAGCTCGCGGGCGTGACGCTCCGCTGGCGCAAGTCATCTTTTATTAAATACGTACGAACGTTTTTGCATTTAGCTACAGTGTACACTGTATTTTTAAATTTTAAAGCCTTTTCTGTGTAATGCTTGGAATGGAGGGGCTCAAAGCTAAATGGTAAGCGAATAGGTACATTACAAGGCTAAGCAATAGCAGTTACTCAGGTCAGTCTTAGGATGAGTGAACATTCTTAACACTGCAGTCTCACTGTATTAAATAGTATAGATAGATAATAAATTGGTGGATAAGTAGTTTCTTAAAAGCAAGGATCTTAAGAAACGAGTAGGTACTTGATGTTGTTACGCTCCACAATAATTATTTCTTTTAACCCTTTTCCGCTGTACAAGTATAACCACTCCAGGTATCTTCATTTAGTTGCTCGACTGGGTGCCTGAAGCGGTGCGTGCTCTCGTCTGATAACGCTATAAAAGTCCTAGCAAGAATTTGAAAAATCTTGAGGTGTTGTGGTTGCGATGTTTATCTCCTTTCTGGAATCAAGAAAAAAATAAGTACCTACGAGAATATAACAAGATAATGCGTTCTTATTCTACTATGTGAAATGGCTTAAAATATTATTTATGATCTTAAAAACTAATGCAGCATTTTCTGCTCCATAGAACATGCATATTTTAATAGGTCGAGTATAATATTAAACCTAGAATGATCCAAAATAATGTTACAACATGAATAACATTGTGAAATAATACTGTTCGCAACAATTTACTCGTACCTTTCAGGCTTACGACTAAATTTTATAGTAATGAAACGCGTAGTCTGTCCAGTTGGCTGCAGGCGCCACTTTGTACCCGTTCAAAGCTATCTCCATTTATACGAGCCCATATCAATGAACATAAACATGAACATGAATAAGAATGTTGCTTTTATGGCCCCACCCATAAATCGAGAGGAGATGATCATTGTTCCATATAATATATACGTATATATTGGGTTAGTTTGTCCTTCAACACTATCAGCGACACTTTTTTATTTCATCTAGTGGTATGTGATGCCTAAGTGCTGGTAGTAGTGCCTAGTAGTTCAGATGTTCAAACCCTGCCATTATATTACCGTCGGGACTCCACCGGAGCAGGTGGATCCACAGGTCCTTCACATGTTTTGGTTTGTATATTTTTTTTACGTGAGCGACTATCATCTGACTCCAGAACCCTAAGAGGAAGGCCTGCGCCAGAGCATCGTCGAACAAATATAATCGCCTGCTTCTCTTGTAGATGAGATTGGCTTGGGCGCCGAAGATCTTGATGGGGCTCCATAAAACCCTGAGGTGAAACCACTCCTAATATAAGCCATTGAAGTTAGCTGTACGACTTTACGAGAATACTGCTTGTGTTAGGTTGTTATACAAGATAAAAATTAGGATTAAAAATGAAGGTTGTTTTTTTTTTAATTTTTGGCCAGTCCTGAACAGGACCTTGGCTATATTATGGCTTTGGATAAAACCCACGTAGCTAATATACAAAGAAATGTCCGTGTCTAATGTTCATCCGACTGTGTATACATAGAAAAATTAATAGGAATAATGATTACTTCATTAAATATCTAACAGATAATATAGTAGGCCTTATAACAATGAAGACAATTTTTATTGAACTTTCGTCAAAAGTAATAGTGTGGAACTGTTACTAGTCTACTCCATTATCGTTAGCAGTAATACTCAAGGTTTTAGTTCCATTTGGTTTACAACTCTCTTAGCAGTTTCTACAGAGTGTAAAAGTAAGTGCGAGTCAAGTTTTTATCTCTACGGGATAAAGTTTTAGCCCCCAAGGTAACACACCTCGAGTAGAATGTGTCGGAAAAACATGTAAGTGTTGGAATAACAACAGTATCTGGATTTACAGGGATCGTTACAGCATTTTATTGTTTTTGTTTTATTACCTGCAGGAATGCATTATGGCTGTATTTATAAATTATTACTATTTTATGTTATAGGTAGTAGTAGTAGTAGTATTACTTAGTTGTATTTTCTCAATTTTATTACCTTTCAACGATCTAGTTGCCTAGTTTGATAAATATTGGCATTAGCCTGTAGGTAGGTATGTACCTTCAAATAATAAGAAGTCATATTTTGGTATCTATTTACAATTAATTAAGCAAATTTATGAGTTTTGTAATAATGATAAAGATGAATAAACCAGTATAAATTATTGTAGTATATGTTTTCTGAAACTAGACCAGTAAGACAAAGACTGTAAATGTTTTATTAAATAAGACCAAAAAATTCCAGGTTTAGCCTGAGGACGTTATTATTAATTTTCTAGATCGACATCATAATGTTAAATAATATGAATAGCTAGTACCTACCTATTATGCTAAAACAATATCATTCATATATTCATTTCAAACTGTTATAATAGTAGGTACATATCTCTTTTTGTCGAAGTATCCTAAGACAATATTATCTCAAGACCCATTCACAAAGAATTTACAAGTCTTATGTATGTAATTCGCTTTGAAACAACTAAACTCTATTATTTATCCTTCCATGGGTACCTATCGCGTACATCATAGATTGTTACGAGTACATCGACTTTCAAACCTGTTTGATACGTTTTTACAGTCGCCATCGGTATTAATTTAACACATTCCTAATTATCGTTATAGGTTTACAAAACATTAGGTACATAAATATAACAAGCAAAAATTAAAAAATGAATAATTTTGTCCTCTAAAAATCAATCAATTCAATGTAAAGTACGTTTGTAAATATGTTAATGTTCAGCAACTTCTGAGAACCACTGTACGTTATAAATTATCGGATAGAAAGTACGCTCACGGCCATAATTTTAAGATCACACAATAACTGTCTCTAGCTGAGATAGAACCTATTTTTCGCATGTAGCGAAGTGAATCTCGGTACCCCAACTCGAAATGTTCAGAGTAAGCTATGTCTACATGGCGCGGCTAAACGCTCTAACCGATTGCATAACAAATCACCCGTTCATAAATGCCGTGTTTTTCTTTAGAAATGTTGGATTCGAGTTTTCATGGTGTTAACGATTTTTAGAGAAAGATGCCTTGCATTTTCCGAAATCCTTTGCGCTGGTAGCTTTTAAAACTACCGAATTTATAGGATACATTTTGTAGTGAAGGAAACCTAAGCATAGCATATTTTCTCATTTATTGAGAGTAGAGAAAGTTCGTGAAGTACCTATATAATAACAAAAGAGATGGACAGGACGGTCACCTGTCGCCCTGCACCCTACTGTCGGCGTGGTGGCACGATACTCGCCTACCCCATTATCTTAAAACCGTAGGTGGCCCAGGGTAGGCTGAGGCGCCAGGGACATTTCTCTTGAGTAACCTTACACCCCGAGACGGCGTGCGGTTTTAGTCGATTCGAATGCAACATAACCACCCCCGATGGCCGACGGGTTGGTATCCGTAGGAATTCTCGCACAAAAAAAAAGAATTCTAAAGAGAGGAACCTCCTCACAATACGTGTAGTGTCAGGGAGTACTGCTCTCAGCATCAAGTCCTTGATCTACCTGCCTAACATGATCATCTAGATATGCTAATTGAGGCTCGTGGGAATCCATCCAGGGACCAATACGATAATCAGTATAATAATCATGAAACCCTCATTCATATGCCGATAAACTCAACAACGTGAGCTTACATTTTAAAGTTACCACACAAAGTCAAAACATTTCAAAGTAGGTACTTTCCTGTACCTTAAGTAGAATTCATACTTTTTCTATTCGCATCATCGTTATTTAACTCAACATTAGTGAAAATCACCTCCATTCTAAAATAAATTGATTAGACGCGTTTACAAAAAAATCTTGAAACCTTTTCCTCTTTTTTAACTTTTCGTGTCCAAAAGCTTTGTCCTAGGAAGATTCATTTTAATTACGTTTTCCACGAGAAATAACGACTCGGGGAAGTACGACCTTTACCTAGCTACCAATCTTCATTAGCTTCATTATTTTCGTGTAAAATTGTACGTTATGTGCCATTTGTATATATTCCAGTGTGTTTAAGGCGATTTTTTGTAATATTACTAGCTGTGGGACGCAACTAGATGCATTAAGGTGAAGGTATCTAATAATATAACCGTACAATCTTCTCGTTAGAACAAAGTATAGGTAATACAATATCGCATTGCTTTAAAATACCATAAAGATCATACACTATTGCATATCTTCAGCTTACTCTATTGCACCCATTTGTTAGCGCCACGAAAGGCTGCGGTGAAGGAATCGTGAAAAACAGAATTTTCATCACTGCAGCAAATTGACAATAATTCAGGTACATGTAGATAGGTATGTATTAAATAAACATCTATATAATACTTGCCGAATATAATCAGTCATACCTACTAGTTACAAAAGTAATAAAAATTATGGCTGTCGTCAAAACGGTTTAGGTACACTCTCTATCAGAACCATATACCTCACTCACTGTATAAAGTTACGGCATTTTTATGATGTATATTGTGAAATAAGTTTTGTTCTGTTACGCGTGGAATAATTAACGTTGCTGACGCTTCAATGATGTCGAGTATTCCAAAAATTAAGGCTTTACTGCGCGCTTGTAAAATATTGAAAAATTAAATATGAAAATTGAAAAACATCAAAAAGAGATTTACAAAACAACCGCTGGGCTTTATTAATTCTATAACTGAAAAAAAAATTATTCAATCGGACGCGGCTCACGTTTTACTACGGATTATGATTGTCATTTAAAAACATTGGTGTATGCCGTGTATGGAGATATATATATTACAAAAACAATATTTTTCTACCTGTCACTCAGTCACGGATTAAAATCTCATGTTATCTCTGACATCAAATTTATTGCCAGAAAAGGTGGTTACACGAAGTGCGGATTACCCACAAACCCACGGTCGTTCTTAGCCACCAATAGAAAACCCTGTCGTCCACAAAACAAATATATTGCGTGAATTTAACCTCTATCGGTCACGTCGTTCAGATTGAACGTACGATTAAACCCTAAACTAATTGATTTGCCCAGAAATAAATTATAAGTAAAGTAACGTTGTAGAATTCACGTATCACGTTCATATTCAGAAATTAAATTAGTAAGTATTATTTAAAAATATTATCTCAACTTAACGCATGTTGAGTTCTCCTCTTTAATTTGGAAACAGTACTGTACATTGCGTAATAAAGTATTTTAACTTAATTTATATGACATTTTCGGAAACAATGTTCACATGAACAAAATACCACGGGCAACAGCTAGTCGCTGTAATCACAAGTAATTCAAAGATTATGTATTCTGACCTGCAGTCTAAAGTTATAAAAGTATATCTTTGAGTTACTTTTATAAGTTCGTTTCTGAATACTATCACTGCTATATCTGTACCTACATCAAAATATATCATACCAACGAATGTTCTTACGTCATGGCATTTCAAATAATCAAAAAGTTTCAAATCGATACCACGATAATAAGAAGTAGGTAGATAACATTTGACTTACAAAATTGAAAATTTACTATGGCCTCAAAATAAAGCAATAGCTTGTAAAAGTAGTAACAATTCGGATAGTATACACCATTCGTTGACGTAAATTTTATCTTGCCCTGCAAACTTTACTAATATGAGCCTGAATACACAAATATTCACAGCTGTAATATCCTTTGTGTGCATGTACTTATACAAAATGTAGTAAAGTATTTCTATTCATTACGTGTAATGGGGGTGAACCCGCTTTCGCTTTGATTAAATTCCAGTCCACAATTGACCTTTCAACTAATCTAACTGATGAATAAATTGTGTAAAATCCTTTGTGCATTGTATTACTTTGCTTGATTGCACTCCGTTTCCTGTTACCTCTTTCTAGTCTTGTTACTATTTTTAAAAGGAATTCTGCTAATATTAAACTCCTCAAGAGGACCTTATAATGCCGTTTCTGATATTTTAGGCGTCCAATCCAATAAATCGATTTTATTATCATTATTCTCTTTATAATTTTTTTTACATACCTATTCAATTTATTTTTGAACAAATATTTTTTATGAATATTTGTTTTACAATAAGTACGAAATTCTGCGATACATTTTGCGACTTGGAGTCATCTGCCATAATTATAACAATGAATAATGTTTTAATCATTTTTAAATATTGTTTATCCTGACCTGGATGTTCTCTTTTTTCGATTTAAATAATTGAGAAAAGTTAGAGGTTCAAAATTTCATTGATCAGAATAAAGTAGTTCGTTTTTCTTTACGTATCTATAGTTTCAGATTGTATTATTTTTGTAGTCAAAATGATAACATACCCACTAAACAAAGCCCAAAATGCAAATGTTATATGTAAGAGTTTTACAATTAGAAATGTGTAAGTGTAACCCTGTCAATACTTCCCTCATGATGGTCTATATAACGTGTGGCTGGTATCTCACTCCAATCTATTATTGCGTAACGAAACCTCTAGGTACTTATGTTACGAAAGTACGAAACCTGCGGAAGTAATGTGGTTACCCACAAGATCCTGCCCTTAAGGGATGCATAACATAGTAACCATCAAATACCTATTTATAAATCAAGCGGACATCGTATCCCTTCCGAGAGACTAAACTACAGTTTATACGTTAGATTGTTCTGTTGTATATTACGTCTCAGAAAATTAGAAAGGCATTTGATAAATCTATTTATACAAAATATTTCATGGTAGGTAATAGTACTTTAAAAAGCCTAAAAGCGTGTTTAGTCAACCACATCGCTTTTGTCAGATATTCACATAATGAAAGACAGAAATATGTTCAATGTTCTAAATATCGCGCACATTTACTTTGTTTCCAATCAAAGAACAAATAAACTGTGTATTTCAGATCAAACATCAGATTAATGCTAGACGGTAGCCCGGTAAACAACAGGCACTCCCCTGGGTAAGAACAACAGCACAGATAACGTTGTATTACTATTGGAAATTCTGGGATAAGTTAAATATTCATCTGGAAATACGTTTTCTGTATTTAAGCATTCAATATTCAATGTTTTGTTCTGGCTATGATTAAACATTATAGATTGGATATTTATCCTGTACAACTTGATACAACTAGACGATTCAGATGTTTGAAGAGGATGAACGGAGGTAGATTTATGGGGTGTGAGGGTGAATGGGTAATCCAGTAAAAGTTGACCTAGGTACACTATAATAGGCAGAAGATAGAAACTCTGATGCTGTCTTTCTTCATGGGGTTCAGTCGGATCTGATGGCAGCCGCTCTCGGAAGAATCGACATAGGTATCAATCAAAATAAGCGAACGTTTTTTTTATCGTGCGGAAATCCCCATGATGATGCCACCCCCGTCGGCGAACCTCGAGTTCCAAAGTGCAAAACTTTCGACACAACTGGGAAATCACTAAGAGGATTATTATGGTGAAGTTGACCTGTTTTATTTTTTAAATATTGCAGCTATATAATTCCTTAACAGCTGGATTGGAGGAGAAAGTTCAAAACCCTTACTTAAATTCGTGGCCAGGTGGGATCGACATCAACAAGCACTAAGGCGTACTGAAATGAAGCATAACTGTATATACCAGCAAACTTGGAGGTAAAAGCAAGTAATTGGATTTCACGTCACAAACAAGAAATTCCGCAGGTTGCTACTAGTCAAAACAAAGATTGAATTTTAACTTTACGAACGTAGCACAAATAATTTAATCTATTTCTATTAACGATCTCAATTATGGAGGCAGAAGCAATTAAGGGCTAATGGATTCGGTAGCACTGTAATTTTCACTAACCTATGGTTTAAGTACCGTAACTTTCTTTGTTTGGCATACCAAATGGATGCTAATATATTATTCAGAAAAGCGTTTATGCCCAAAAAAAAATTACCCTTCCAAAAGACAATAATGACAGAAAGTGGAACAACAATTAACTTTAAAAATGTTCTGTTTTTGTTTTATTACAAGCAAAAATACTAATTATTAGCAGCGTTCTAATTTTTGAAATGTGTACCTACCTATTTTTATTCTCATTCCACAGTAAGGGAAGTAGTCCATGAAAAACATAATATATCCCAATTAGCACCTGCACGAATAGCACCTAGCCTAGTCCATGAAGAACGCCTATCAATATATTTGGGTTGTACCTAGTCGTCGTGTACTCAAATTAAGGTGTTACATGTTTCATACATTTAGGTGGGTGTCTGTAATAGCTTAGGGCTTTTAACTTTTTAATGTAAATATTCTAAAATATTCTACACAACTCTATCTTGACCCGAAGTAAATATAGCTTAACTAGCTTGTGTAATGGTGTTGTGGCAGGTATCAATCGAATAGTTTAGCTGGGTAGATCCTGGCGAACTTGGAGGGTACTTGTATGCGGGTAGATCGAAAATCACTTGAAAAAACGGCTGTGAGTTTGCGTGCGGCGCACGCCAGCTATGATGAAGGCAGCACAGCCAGTCACGCTTAGAACTTCATACTGTTTAGAAGTCTTTTAGCTGCTCACCGCTTCAACCCGCAGGTGAGCATGGCTATTTACATGCCTGCTTCTCCAAATGGGTTCTAGAATGCGGATAAACATACTTATCATCATCATAAGATCATAAAGCTTAACATAATGCTACTTTGATTTTAGAAAAAGAATTAGGAAACCTCGTAGGAAATTTAAACCTTAAAAATCTAAATCAACGCGAGTGAAGTTGCGGGCACAACAAGTCAACAATATTATTCATCAGATAACAAGATTCAAAGACAATGTCACTCAGTCTTATTGTGGTAACTCAAGATACCAAAACAAAGTAACCGACTTACTTAATTATCAGCTGCTTGAAATTTCAATTAAAGTGATTTACGAAATCAATTTTGCTATTTACAATGATCTTTGGCAAACGTCCCCAGGTAAATATTATCTTAAAATAATAGTTGGTATTCCATTAAGTACGTAATATTTCAGTTAAGTTACAGTAGCGGCACGATATAATGGCCGGTTTGACACATTACAATAGTGATGTGAAATGTCAATTTACTCTCGATAAAAATATAATCAAATCTATAAAAGTTCTTATTGCAAGCAGTACAATACCTGATTCAAAAACTTTAGTAAAAAATATAAATTTTTACCTACTAAATACATTTGAACGAACTGAATATTGGATTTAGGAATGAAAATGAGTACTATATATTAATCCAGCTTCCTTCAGTAATTGCACTAACTTTTTTCTCGTTGGATACTCCTTCCGTAAATAGTTGCTACACACATGGTCTTCGACTGGTTTTGCTCGTTTTTTTCTGTTTTAATGTGTGAAGTTTATTTTCTTCCCAAATTTTTCTTTAGTTATCTATTCGTCTAACAGTTATAGGTAAAATTGACCTTCCATTTTGAGATTCACGATCGAAATGTTACGAAGGCGTACCTATAACGAACACACATGCCTGACTGTTTAGAACAGCTCTGCGTACGTTCGGCCATATCGACGAATTCCACAACAAAAGGCGTAAAAAGAGTAAGTTGAGGGTCACCATTATAATTATCACTGTTAGTGTATGTAATGGGGATCCCTTCCTGAGACTTTACCATCAGGCGAGATTTACCATTTAGCTTACCATCAGGCGAGGAGGTCTAAACTATATCGCAATCGCAGTGCACTCCTAGTTTGTACTTTTCGAAGCAACGTCAAGTCGAAACTGCTTTGCTTTGACGCAAGTTTGCCGGAGGTATTAATTGTGCTTGCCAGTGATCCTAGTGTCGATTATATAGATTTTATTTAAAAAAAATTGAATTTCGAAAAACAAATACCGAGTTGTGTGAAATAAGTACACCAATAGGTAATTATAATCTTATAAAAATAAAAAATAAATGATCGTGGGACAGTAATATACATTATATAATTCAGAAATCAATAAATAAATATTGTGTCCTAAAATTATACCTACATTCGATAAAATTTTATGACTTACTGTACGTCACTATTGACAATAAAGAACAGCAATTTGCTCTTTAAAAATGTCACAATAATTACTACGAAACTTCATGAGCGGACAAACGTCAAACCGGCCATTATATCGTGCCGTAGGTATAGTGAATATGATACTAGAAACATCTGAAACCTTAAAATATAACTTTCATACGCCTATGTCATTTAAATAATTATTTTGATAAAAGAAGTACGTAGTAGGTATACTATAGAAATAGATATAACAATCAAAACAATCTTATTTTACTATTCTTTTTTTGTGATTTATTTGAATGTTAGAGATGACTTTTAAAGAATCGAGTAAATTTTTGTTTGTATTTCACAATATTTTAGTCTTCAATATCAATTTATTGCGGATCTAAAATTACGAATTTCGAGTGATGTTTAGTAAAAGACTATTTGGTTCACATAACATTGAATTGCGCTGAAGCAACGACTGTAACCATAACATATTAAAATAGTTTGTCGCAGGGTAAAAGCGTTTCAATAGCACCAGTTGTTTTTGTATAGGTACGTCCAAAACAAACAAAACTTTTCATAATATTAGGTAGGTACTTTGCTAATCAAATTTTATATGGCAGTCGCTTCCCACCATTTTATTTCTTCAATTTCCCTGGCTATTTATCTAATGATATTAGGTCTTGACTAAGTAGTGTTGACATTATATTTCTGAATAGTCTAAGATCCAACCATAGAATGACCCTCACCCATCGCCTTACGGGTTAAATATTATATAAAGTTTAATGTAGTAAGAAATCGAAGCAGGTTGCTGAAATATTTTGGTGCAATGTTTCATTTAATATGTCCCTCATTCCATTACGTAAGAAAATTAGTGGGTACTAAATCTAGTTGCCGATTATTTAATTTTTAGTTGATTACGCTCTGTTTAAATTTTGTTAGGTAGTTTACTTTGAACACTTTTTTAACATACAATTTTTTTATATAAAAATACTTTTCAACCTATAACACGACGTGTAAAGTTCTTCTTAAGTCGGATCTCCTACTATAAATCTTATTATTTCTTTTGTAGAACTTCTATTTGTTAGTGGTACTGTGGCAGCTACATACTAATGAATTTGCGGTATTTTATGTTCTAGAGAATTGTTTTTATAAAAATGGTGTTTGTAACCTCAATATCGCTATTCCAATTATTCTGCCGCCCTCTGCGATCTTTGCTATGATTCGTTTTGTAAAAGAAAGCGTCGCGCCTCGGTTTCACCCACATAAGTCCTGATCCTGTTGGAATATTGATATAAAAATAGTTTATGTTACTCAGGGATAACTTGCTAACTACTTGCTTGTATGATATCGAATAGCTTGCAAAATTGGAATATTTTGTAGAACACAAACAACAAAAAACTACTTTCACCTTGTTTAAAATGTATGATTAGTTCAATGTGTTTTGACTTTTTAACTTTCTTCATTCTAACAAGTTACTGTAAACTTTTTAAATCAGATAACCTTTCACAATTTATGTTTACCTAATTCATGTTAGGTAATCCAACTTGCCTTGTTTCACGCTTAATTATCGCCAAAGTAACAACTTTACGTAGTTAATTGTCATGTGAGAGACCTTTCTTAGACTGTCTTAACCAAATAACCCGAGGCCATAACCTAAAATTGTAATGGTGTACTCTTACTAAGAGTAGGTAACATTAAAACCTGTGGTTCAAAGGTGCTACTATGAAACGTATATCCGAAACTTCGGGCACGTGAAAAACGCAAACGTAAGACGTAGGTTATATTATATAACTACCATGAAGTTACCACAGAAATAATAATAGATGTTCAAATTATTATTTCTGTGGTTAACGATGTGTTCAGGCCAGTGTGATGGGTTTGGATGGCCTTGTCATTTTGGGCATTAATTGGGCCAACCCGCCAAATTGATGCCGGGCATAAATCCATCTATACTGTAGATTGTTTTATGCCTTGGAATTTTGGGCATAAATAATAAATGCCCATCACTGGTTCAGGCCCAATTGCAGGATAAATGTGTTTCATAACACCAATGCGCTGCGTTCCGTAATTTCTGATGTACTTTTGATGTTAGGCCCACAGATGGTACAGTATGGCGGTGTTTGCGTAGAGAAGGTCAACAAGGCGTTGAAGGCTCATAATTGAATTTACGAGGGTAGCGATAAGCGCCAAGAAGGGACCGTTAACATCATCAAGAACGTCATACCAAATCCTTGAGGACCCAAATCCTTAGGTTAATTTGAAGTGTTTATTAACTTATAGGCGTCGCTAATCATTAAATGATTACCAATGGTAATTTTATTCGTCTACTCATTGCAAGTTAGGTTTCTAGAGGTTCTCCTTAGTGACTCATTGTTTAGAAGTAAAGATACGATAAAGGTAAAATATTCTTTATTGTTTACCTACCACAAAAGTATTGATAGATTGAATCTTGGTTGATTAAAATTTAGTGAAATCAGTATAATATTATATACTAGAAACATTTCAATTAGGTAGGTAATTAGGGAGTTTATAAATGACTATTTTTACATTAAATTAGTCTAATATTATAGGATTTAAAGACCTCTGGATTTCTTATATTTTCATTATATATAACTATCTGGGTTTAGGTATTAGGCATGGTGCATAACCTTAAAGAAATAATTACCTACCTACCTATATTACAGTTGTAACTATCCTACTGCATTGCGAGATTTAATTATTAAAGAGAAACAAAGGCATACGTTTAGTTATTACCTACCGATTGACTTATAAAACCTTACACATAATATACCCATATATTTGATTTTGTTGTTTGTGATAAACAAATTGCTATGTACACAATTTTTCAGTGCGTCGACGGAAAATTGCGGTAGGCAAACCAATTTATTGGACATTTTGATACAAACTTAGTTATCTGTGAAATTTCCGCAAACAAACACTGTTGATCTCAGCCAAAGCGAATCCTTTGCCCCACCCGAGCTCGTTTAAAAATATGTTTCCTGTTTATTGCTTTGATAAACGTGTGTATTCGCAAATATATTTAGAAATAGTTGTTATTGCACGCGATTTCGCGACAGAAAATAAATGCCTATTAGGTATACATAGTTTGCCTAACACTTTCTGGCTCCGTTTCCAGGACCTCACTCACAGCATTTACAATTATTTCCCTCACTTAGGCAGTATTAACATTTTCTAGGTTCTTTTAGTTTAAAAAACTACTCTACTTCCATGATACAAAATACAATGTTTCCATGATACAAAGGAATATAAATTACTAAACTTAAGTGGTGCATAAAAATGCCACGTCGAAACTGCGTTTCCTACATTAGAAGGTCAATGCACTTTCAAGAGTTTTAAAAAGAATGATTGTTTAATCCTTTAACGATTTTTAACACTTTTACAAAAGTTTGATTTCGTTTTACTTAGTAAGAAATCAATTACTTTATATTAAGTAGCAAAAAATTAGTAGGTACCTACTTTAAATATTTGCCCTCTTACCATTTAGTAAGCATAAAATATTAAATCAAAATCTTTATAAGTATTATTTTCAATAATATAATAAGCCCTGAAATCTCTAGATCACGTTTCACTTAACTGTTTAAATATTTACAACACATTTTCAAGATAATCTATTATATTTTCACTATACTTTTGTTCTTCCACAAATCTTCTGAAAGTATTTGCTCAGTGATCCCACAAGATTATGGTATGGAAATTGTGGAGCTTGCATAAATATATTCGGAATTATTCATTCGGACCAATTCGTTCACTTTGTGTGGAGTGGCCGGAGATTTATGTCGCTAAAACTTCAACTTATACCGCGCGCTCGTCGGTCGCCGCAGCCGGCCGTGTTCCTTCTCAATAAATCAACTTCGGCTCTTTAAAACTTATGTCTTTATTTTCTATGCACGCCCACAAATCATAAAATTTTACCAATATTTAAGCCTAATATTCGTTGTAACCGCTCTGTGGCGTGCTGGTAGAGCGTTCGACAGCTACGTTCAATTCCCACTCAGTGTAAAATCTCTATGCATGAGTGTTTCTATGTATAATAACTCTATATCCGCATTCTAGAACTACCGTAAAACTACGTAGGATTTGTAGTACAGTGAGTATTACCTAACAGCATGCTGTCCAGAAGCCATGGCTTCTGAGTATCATACTTATGAATCTATGTTTAATTGAACTGGTGAAAACTACTTAACCAGTGGATAGATCTTAGTAATACTATTACGGTATGAACCTGCGAGTAATAGATCGCTAGTCCAACGTGTTTATAAGCCCTTACACTAAACTAATAAAAAAATAAATTTAAAAATTCAAAAACCCGACTGCCTAAACACTGAAAAGAAAAAAACAAGCACTTAGATTGATGTCCGGTGGTCTAGAAACATAACAACTGAACAGTCGGGATCCATTATTCGACAGCCAATCTAATTTTTCAATGGATCCCGACTGTTCAGTTGTTATGTTTCTAGACCACCGGACATCAATCTAAGTGCTTGTTTTTTTCTTTTCAGTGTTTAGGCAGTCGGGTTTTTGAATTTTTAAATTTATTTTTTTATTTTAAACTTTTTAGTTAAGTATTTATATAGCTGCCCGGATAATAATGAACTATAAAATCTATCTTTATGGAGTTCATAATTTTCGTGTAGTGAAGGGACATCACCGAAATTCAACCTTAATTATTATATTTTTGCTCATATCTCCGGTTCTACTAAACCGATTGTAATCAAACAAACGTAAGATTTTAAGTCTGATCAAGACCTTTTAAACAAATAAAACCGCATCGAAATTCGTTCAGTAGTTTTTGCGTCCATCGCAGTCAAATGTTTGTGGCACCAAAACTCCGCCATTTTGATTTTCTAGAAAATTTAATATACCTGGTGTCACTCACAAAATCATGACGAATCAAACAACACCTTGTTTGTCAAAATCCGTCAAGCAGTTCAGCTTGTAGAGCGTGCAAGACAAATTTTCAATATTTTCATTTTGCCGCCAAAAATCCGCCATTTTTATTTTCTAGAAATTTTAATATACCCAGTGTCACTCACACAATCACGACGAATCGAATGTTACCTCGCACGTCAAAATCCGTCAAGCCGTTTAGGCTGTAGGCCGTGCCAAAGAAATGGACATACATACATACATACATACATACATACATAGTCTCGAAAAACATTACCCTCCTTTCTTCGGCAGTCGGGTAAAAAGGAACACTACAATAAATAAAGTGCTCACCTCACCACAACATTGCACTGTTGTTAAACGATATCCGCTTTTTATAACATGCCTTAAGATAAATCTGAAGAAAATATTCAGTGCAAAGTACGCAGGTAATAACTCAACAGAGGAGCGGGCTGGCCGGAAATTAGAAGCGTCTGCAATATCCCGGGTCGTTCACCCATAAAAATAAAAATTGTTAACTTCGCCCGCTTGCAAATGCCACCAGTACGCTGCACGATATTGGATACGCTCCCTCGTGCGTCTTGATCTAATTTGTCGCTCAGGTGGCAGAGATGGTTAAAATATACCTAAATTTTAGCCCATGTATTCGTCTGATGCTGTTACAGTATACAAAGATGATGTTGACTAGCAATTCATATACCGGCTGTTAGTGAAACGCTCCCGGGAACGAAGATAGGCGATAGTATTGAATACAAAAAATGGAGTATGAATGACTGCATACCAAATTTTATTGAATTTTGACTATTTATAGTGTGTTTGACTATATATAGTACTCCTGTAACTACGAATATTTTTAGGCTAAAAACTTTTGATTTTTCTGACTGTTAAGTCAAGATTTTTCTCAAATGGATACAGATATCAACGAAATTTATATCATATATTTTATTCTATAGAGATTTACAACAGTGACCTTCTTTACTTACAGTTTATCATCAGGCAGGGTGAACTCATATTGACGTGCCCTACAAAATATAACACCAGTTCCACTCTACTGACTCATCAACTACTTTGAAACTAACCCTGGAGTAGAAGACATAAAAGCACCTAACACAGACATTGTTCGTTATGCTACACTAAACAATAAATCCCTCCAAAGTGAATTACATTGTTTGTCTCCAAAAGTTATTTTGAAACTGTCGCACGCAGCGAACGCCTTTTGATATTTATGACTGATCACGAGCGCTCAGAAAATGAAGCAAGATTTTATTCAATCGATGTATGTAATGAATTTTATTGCTGAAAAAAGGGAATATCTTTACTCGATTCCCACATGAAAATATTCTTCTCTCACTTTTTGAAGACTGTGGGCTTTTTATGTATGGTGACAAAAATTCTATTTTCGAGTTTTAGTAGGCTGATTTTGTTTCAGGTGTATGGGATCCCACCAAAATATCTATGGGCTTCGGCCAACCTGACTATCTGCTGATTAACATATTATGAGGCTTTGATGGAGAGTAAGTAAGTAATGGACTCTGCTCTAACGTCCAAGATTGGTGGCAACCAGGGGCTGATAATGATGTAGTCAATTACTTTTGCCAATAATAATTCTCTAAATCTACTACAGAAATTATAAAAGTAAAATAATAATTTTGATGTTTCAAGTTTTGATTGCAAAATATTTTTTCGAGAATTCCAATATTAGAATTATGCTACTAAAAACTATTTTCATTTAAATTCTCAAACTAATATTACTAATAAAAGCGAACCAATAGCTATCAGTAAATATTTATACAATTCTAAAATACGCTCAACTAGTTAATATAAAATAACACCGCCAAAAACTTCAACAATTAAAACCCTCTTTGAATAAACATATTTACGTAATGTAGTCTATAGTACCAGACAATATAACAATAGCAATATTAACATATACCTATACATAAAACAGCACATCGATTGAACCATTCAAACATTCAATTTAACGTAAACATACCACTTCAATAAACAGGCCGTATAGTATGTGGATATGAAGCTTATTTGTAACTAATTGTGTTGTGTTGGAAACTAATAAAAGTTGTCATGTAACTAACATGTGTATGAATACAACTTTAGAAAGGAAAGAGAAAATTAAGGGAACTGGAAAAGCGGAAAACAGGAAAGGAGAAACAGAAAGTGAGAAAGGAGAAGGCATGGATTTGTAGGAAGGTGGGAAAGGAAAAAAGAAAACGGGTGTAGAAAAATTTATACCATTCTGGGGAATGAAGTAATAATGAACTTGAACCGTCCACCGTAACCTATTTTCTTATTTATTTTAGGATTTTTTTATAGCTGATAGACTCGCGTTTGACCACTATCTCTTATATTCATTACTAGCTTCCGCCCGCGGCTCCGCCCGCGTGGAAATCGGTATCGCCACCAAGTCTATTTAATAAAACGACTCGTCACTCGACTTACCACTCCACTCCATACCACTTTCCTCTTCACTCGCCACTCCACTGGTCTCCACTCGTCTAACCAAAACCTTTCTAATAAAACAAACCGCATCAAAATCCGTCCAGTACTTTTACGTCCATCGCGATTAGCGATTTGTTTTATTAGAAAGGTCTTGGTTAGACTTAACATTTGAGATATGTTTGGTTGCATTTGGTTGAGTAGAACTGGAGATATGACCAA
Source organism: Lithosia quadra (assembly GCA_963576445.1). Taxonomy (NCBI): domain Eukaryota; kingdom Metazoa; phylum Arthropoda; class Insecta; order Lepidoptera; family Erebidae; genus Lithosia; species Lithosia quadra. Next base: position 12,965,532 of record OY754874.1, read on the forward strand.
AAAACGATAACCTACTTAAAAACGACGCGCAGGCGGAGCCGCGGGTATCAGCTTGTATAAAAAGTAGCCTATATGTTGCCCAGAAGTATGAACTATAATCCTTCCAAGTTTCATCAAAATCCCTCCAGTAGTTTTTGATCCATGCGTGCACATACAGACAGACAGACAGACAGACAGACAGACAGAAAGACAAAAAATTTACTGATTGCATTTTTTGCATTAGTATCGATCACCAATCATCCCCCAATAGTTATTTTGTAAATATATTCAATGTACAGAATTGACCTCTCTACAGTTTTATTATAAGTATAGATAAGTATATTTCTTACATTTATTAACCTTTAACCTCAGAGATCTAACGTAACAATCCCAAAATGTTTCGAAATGTTACTTTAACTACCTATAATGTTTTTATTCGATATGTAATAGGTACTGGTTTTAAAGTTACGATAATGTGCCTCCATTTCTTGACAGGTATAACTATCCATTATGGCCACAGAACAAAGAAAAATCCTTAGGATTATGGCAGACAGTCACAGCGCAATAAAAATAATACCTACTTATTTTTTAGTAGACTTTTTCATTATTTTGATTATAAATCTCGCCTGGTAAGCTAATTCACATATTTTGAAATGGAAAAGTGAAACACAGTGTTTCCGTATATTAATTTTCTTCGTCCGAGTGGACGTAGATTTAGGTCTTTTTTTAACTGACTTTAAAAAAGGAAGAGATTCACAATTCGCTAAATGGGCACGCAGACGTACGCCGTATATTCGATTGTATGTTCGTCGTTTATGCAGCGATATGCTTGTGAAGCTGGTTTAATTTTTTTTTATCAAAAAATACCTACTTGTATCTTGTTCAGTATCAATCAATCAATTAGCCTATTGCAGTCCACTGCTGGACATAGGCCTCTCCCAATGTAGGTGCGCCATAGCACCCGAAATTTATTATTGTTCAGTATAATAAGATATATTCTTGGTACATATAATATATGATAAACATATTCTGGTAGTTATAACACACATCCTTAGGCATAAATAAACAAAACTAGTAAACAAATAGCGTAACCTGACGCAAGTAACTCTCAACTTGACACAAATGTAGCAGTCTTCCCGCCAAAGTAAACAATCAATACAATGAAAGTGAATTATATTGTTTGTCTTACGAAAAGTTATTTCCAAATTGCGGTAGCGTCGATAACTGGTTGTTATAGAACTTTGTTACTCAATGCGGATGATGCCATCTATCTGCCTCAATGTTGTATAGTCAATCAAATCGAAGACAAAGTTTTCAATTTTCACTGAAGGTATTGGTTCCTGATAGACTAAAATATTAATATGTATTATTCCTCATAGTACATAGATACATTGTGAAAATATTTTTTTATGAATGTGGAATAAAAAAGCGAGGTAAACGTCATAAGTCAAAAGAGAGTAATTACAAAGTACTACATACTGACCTTAGTCCCTAACTTGATTGGGTTGAAGTATCGCCCCATGTTTATCAATAGGCATGACTTTTAATCAAGGGTCCTGTGAATTGATAAGACTGAAATATACGTAACATATTATGTTGGTTTGCCAGCATCTAATCGACGTACGTAACCCAAATTAATTACGTCAATGTTAAATCGAACTCCTTGTGTGGTGTTGAAGTTTACAAATTGATGTCAGTAACTTGGTATAATTTGGTACAGATAGAATATTACATATCAAACCACAACCCACAAGGAAATTGTTGGTTATAACATTTGAATGTAAGTAGGTATATTATGATGGTTTAGTAGGTAACTGATTTTGTTTAATTACTGATGCGTTTGGATCTCCTGGTGTCAATTATAGGCAACATAGGTATTAGCATGTCTCTAATCTGTTTTCAAAAGAGGGTTAGATGGCCTACGACTACTATCTTTTATAGCAATATTATTTCAATCTTAATGTAACTTTAATGGTGTGAATCGGACCCAGAACATGTCATCCATCAGGATTTTTTTATTTTATGTCTTATGAATGTATATTTATATCAACACAAATGAAACAATATAAATACAATCATCACATATACCTACCTAATAGATACAGTTCGACAATATAACACTAGTATCCTGAAGAATGTCGACAGTTCTATTTACACTGTGAAAGTCACAAAGTAATTTTGAAATAATATAATAAATAATAATTCATTATTATTTATTATTCATATAATATGTCATCATATAATAATAAATAATAATTCATTATTATTTATTATTATTATAAAAGTCGCAATCTTTCTTCTCGCATTCTTTCAGAAATTGTCCTTCAATATATGAAAATAGTGAAAAAAATCGTACCTACATTATAAGCCCATCATTGATTTGGGTTAACATGTCAACTTGAGTCAATGAGGCCAAGGGCGCGGCACCGGTTTGGCTTCTAACAGCAAACATCAAAGGGCAAGCTCTTGACTAGTGCAGAAGAGCCCTTAGTAGCTAACGAACGACGGGGATAAAACCTCACCACTTGTACTAGTTAGCGAATGAAAGAAAACTCATTGGACTCGTAATTTTTCGTAAATATTTTCAACGTCCATTCAATCCTTCTAAGGAACGTAATGAATAGAAGAAATTAGGCTTTTTCAGGTAGGTATTCTCTTCGATAAAGTTATTTTATGTTCACACACATAGGATAAGTATCTTTGAAACGTTTAATCTATTTAATTTCTATACTAGTTGCTGTATTGTAAACTAACTAAGGTAGAGAACAGAGACATTAGAAAAGAAAATAGGTGAAATATATTCAGGACTTGAAATGCAGAAATTGAATTGCTTAACTAATATGCCTTACTTCCTATAAATCTTGCATGAGTGTATGTTATATTCCATAAAATATTTCGTGCCACATTAATATTATTTTCAAATTTCCTAATCGTTACAATTATCAGTTAAGTAACTAGTGTACTTTCATTGTAACTATTACAATTTATGATAACTATGTTAAAAAATGAATTCAAGAAATTTGATAACAAAAATCAAAATCATTAATTGGAAAACTGACTGTTGGCTCTTTGAAGCCGCTGTCTGCATTCGATAAATAAATCTAACTGCTTCCAATGAAATTTAGATGAAGCAGTTAAGGCTAAACAAAGTTTTAGTAGAAACTTCTAAACTGTTTGATCCTAACTTCAGTCTTTCCAGTACAGTTAGGATCTCCGACAGCTCAACTCCTTCCAAAATACAACATGTTACGTAATCAGTATAACGTGAGTATTGATTAACTTTGAATCGTCTAACAAGTTAAGTAAAAACTTCATCCAATCAACTAATTGGGATTAGACGAAAAGAACTAAACGTCTGAAAGACGAAGTTTTAGTAGCAAAACTTAGGGCTAATCTATCTATCTATATTATTATAAAATTGTAAATGTGCTGTGCCTGTACATTGGGCAAGTTTAAAAAAATGGGTTATAATTATAAAGTATTCTGAATACAATCTTTTTAAATTCTTGTCTGTTTGTCGATTTTTCTGGTGTGCGCAAAATCTAAGCAATGTATTTTGATGCGATTTTATTTTGTTAGAGAGGTCTTGGTCAGACTTAAAATCGTAGTGGGTTTCATTATAATTTTTGGAGTAGAACCGAAGATATGACCAAAAGTTGTGATAAACGACATTCACGCGAGACGACAAGATAGACGACATTAATAAAAGTTATCATTCGTATTTCGTGGTAATTTAGAATTTGCAAAAAAAACTTGGAGTAAAGATTCTAGGATATATAGATATCTATACTTATAATAAATCTGTAGAAGTGAAAATTCTGTACATTGAAAATAAAAAAATAAAAAATAGCAGGGGGTGTTACTAGACTGACACCGAACCCAAATATGTGATTAAAAAATTTTTTGTCTGTCTGTCTGTCTGTCTGTCTGTCTGTCTGTCTGTTTGTTCAGGCATCACGCAAAAACTACCGGTTCGATTACGATGAAACTTGGTATAATTATTCTTCAATATCCTGGGCAGCACACTGGATACTTTTTATCCCGGAAAAGTACATACAATAAAAGACAAATTTAATTTTGCGGTTCAATTCCTAGACCCGATTACTGTACCAACCGCAAATAATAAGTTTGTCGTAGGTTACGTCACCCAGTTCAAAATTCAAAATTCAAAATTTATTTAAAGGTCACAGGTAGATAGAAGATGTTGTTGACTTTTTATGTAATTCATAAAAAGTATCTACCATAGATATTCATGTGGTATCACCGTAGCATGTCTGATAAGACGTAAATAGTAGAATCATAATTATAAATATGAACCACATCACACTAGGTACAAATTAAATTGTGATATATAATAAATTGTACCTACTATTCTTTCCACCTTCCATTTTCTTTACTATTAACATTGTGTGTGCATTAATATTAAATAAATAAATTATTTAGATGAAATTATGTTTTTTATGAGTGGGTTAATTTATGAGTGGGGTTCAAGTAAGATTAGTGGATAGTGGTGTTATTAGTTTTTAGGGATTTTGATTTGAGTGGGAGTGGGGGTGGGGGTGGGGGCGGGGGTGGTGGTGGCAGTGGGAGCGGGAGCGGGGGTGGGAGTGGGAGTAGGAGTGTGCGTGGGAGAGGGAGTATGCGTGGGAGTGGGAGTGTGCGTGGGGGCGGGAGTGTGAGTGAGAGTGGGGGTGGGAGTGTGAGTGGGAGTGAGAGTGGGGGTGGGAGTGTGAGTGTGAGTGGGAGCGGGAGTGGGGGTGGGAGTGGGAGTGGGAGTGTGCGTGGGAGTGGGAGTTTGCGTGGGAGTGGTAGTATGCGTGGGAGTGGAAGTGTCCGTGGGATTGGGAGTGGGAGTGTGCGTGGGGGTGGGAGTGTGAGTGGGGGTGGAAGTGTGAGTGGAAGCGAGAGCGGGGGTGGGAGTGGGAGTGGGAGTGTGCGTGGGAGTGGGAAAGTGTGTGGGAGTGGGAGTGGGAGTGTGCGTAGAGTGGGAGTGTGCGTGGCAATGGGAGTGGGAGTGTGCGTGGGGGTGGGCGTGGGAGTGTGAGTGGGAGCGGGAGCGGGGGTGGGAGTGGGAGTGGACGTAGGAGCTGGAGCAGGAGTGGGAGTGGATGAAAATATGTTTTTTATGAGTGGGTTAATTTATGAGTGGGGTTCAAGTAAGATTAGTGGATAGTGGTGTTATTAGTTTTTAGGGATTTTGATTTGAGTGGGAGTGGAGGTGGGGGTGGGGGCGGGGGTGGTGGTGGCAGTGGGAGCGGGAGCGGGGGTGGGAGTGGGAGTAGGAGTGTGCGTGGGAGAGGGAGTATGCGTGGGAGTGGGAGTGTGCGTGGGGGCGGGAGTGTGAGTGAGAGTGGGGGTGGGAGTGTGAGTGGGAGTGAGAGTGGGGGTGGGAGTGTGAGTGGGAGCGGGAGTGGGGGTGGGAGTGGGAGTGGGAGTGTGCGTGGGAGTGGGAGTTTGCGTGGGAGTGGTAGTATGCGTGGGAGTGGAAGTGTCCGTGGGATTGGGAGTGGGAGTGTGCGTGGGGGTGGGAGTGTGAGTGGGGGTGGAAGTGTGAGTGGAAGCGAGAGCGGGGTGGGAGTGGGAGTGGGAGTGTGCGTGGGAGTGGGAAAGTGTGTGGGAGTGGGAGTGGGAGTGTGCGTAGAGTGGGAGTGTGCGTGGCAATGGGAGTGGGAGTGTGCGTGGGGGTGGGCGTGGGAGTGTGAGTGGGAGCGGGAGCGGGGGTGGGAGTGGGAGTGGACGTAGGAGCTGGAGCAGGAGTGGGAGTGGATGCAATAAGCGACTTCCACGCGAGCGGAGCCGCGGGCAACAGCTAGACAACAGCTAGGCAACAGATAGACGACATTAATAAAAGTTATCATTCGTATTTCGTGGTAATTTAGAATTTGCAAAAAAAACTTGGAGTAAAGATTCTAGGATATATAGATATATAGAATAATCTTCAATGAGATGCTCTTAACACTATGTTAAGATACTAAAAAGTTAAATACTAATCGGCATCACTGGGCCACCTGATGGCTAGCACCTACCATAGCATTGTATTGCTTGCAACATTACAGGTGCTGCTCGCACCTTCTCATTACGCCGTAACTTATAGTTGGGTCAATATGTTTAAGTCCCTTAAGGATATGTCGTAAAACATACCTACGAAGTTAATAACATTACCTTCAACCCACCTGTGCATTCTATCAAAATACGACTACATAATACAGTAATAAAACTACTGCCCCCGTAGACAAATGGAAAAAGCCTAAATCGCAAACGATCGCTTAGAAAACGAATAGATTAGGTCGACCAATCACATCCAAGCTCGTCGCCGGAGTACGATGCGCGCGCCGCGGCGGAATCACGAGCTGGAGTGTGATTGGTCGACCTAATCTATACGTTTCCTTAGCGATCGTTTGCGATTTAGACTTTTGCCACTTGGCTACGGGCCCAGGACACTAACCACCGGGTTATATTCGAGTCGAAATCCTCGTGAAATATTTACTATTATATTTTTAGTTTATTGTAATTATTTTGTTCTGCTAGTTACTGAAAAGTTTTACTCTTGAAATACAATATAGTTTATATATCTTGTTGTATCACCTTACTCACCTAGAGATCTCTATCTTATTTATATAAGGTTCTTGAAACAGTTTAGATTATTTTAGACTTCTAAAACTTTAGAATTTTCACGATAGGTATCTTCATAGTTTAGTGCTTTAATTATTAATATTAAGAATATTAAACAAAAGCTCTTTGGAGAGTGACCTTTATCTTCAATTATGGCGAATAAGATGAGGTTACTGATCCGTCCACTTTATCATTACCGTAAATCAATATCCTTTGCTTTAGTATGATGTTCGCACACATTTTAAGCGGTTTTGTATTCGACGAAGTGATGTGATCCAGTTTTATACTTGGGTACCTAGAATTATAAGGTAATTATTTTCACTAGCTGTTACCTGTGGCTCCACCCGAGGTTATTCCAAGGATGAAATGCATATTATGTACTTTCTCAGACTATCAAACATCCAAACATCTTCTTAAACATCAATAGCGTTTATATTTTATATTTTTAGTGAAGTTAATTCCACAAAACTCTACGATAGTTGGAATAATTTTATAAATTTAAGTGTACACATTTACTGACACTGAATGGCTTGCCCCGGGCTGCTCACCTGCTCCACTTAGTCATGCCTCGCCTTGCGGCAACGTCAACACTTGATGTGCCGCGGGTCGAGGCACATCAAGCTGACTAACGGACTCATCATGAAACTGCTCAAATGTGGGCCCGATTTAAGATTACAATTACTATTTCAAAGATCACAATTAAGACCTCTAAATCTTAGATTTCGTTTGTTGTATTCACATTTTATGTAAGACTAACCCCGTGCCAGCTTCGAAGGAAAAAATAGCATAAAAAATCCTGTATCCCGATTGGAGCTCCACATACCGGTTCCAATAATAAAATTGTACCTATTGTTTTATTTTGGCCTATAACCTTCGAACAAGTGCAAACTATCGTTGACTAATAATTTTTATCGTAGTCGGATGAATGTTTACCTAAAACATTGATTTTAGAGTCTTACTAACCTTTACCCGTGGCACTGTCTGTATGTAATTTTCATCTTGTTATCGCAACACATTGGAACTTATTCCTCGGCTCAATAAATCCAAAATACAATGAGCACTGCCTTGACCATGCATTTTTAAAATGTGCTTCGAAAGCTGTCGTAGCTTCTCCATGTCCTCTACCGACCCGGTAAATGGCAAGCCCCTCAGTGAATTGTCGATTTTTGGGAATGCAAATGAAATGACACGAAGCGATTTGCAGGATGAATCACGAATTCACTTTTAGAGAAGCCTTGATTTTCACCAACGTAGTAACGGTTATACAGGAATACGAATATCGGCTATCTCTCTTTAAGTTTTTGAAGCCCAGTTGGCAGGTGGTATATTTTTTACATTTGATTTTTTAATTGCCTTTTATTTTTCAAGTGGTAGGTATACTGTAGTGAAATGAAAATACTTTTGTTCACACTTTTCTCCTTTCTCGTTTTCTTGTGTACTTATCTCATAAATTAATTTAATAAATTGAAATTCGATTGGAACTAGAACTTACATAAATTCACGATCAGTCTCCGATCAAAGTGTCCGAGGACCTATCAGGTCAGCAGTCGCTTCTAAAGTTTAAATAAACAAAATTGTGGATCGGACCTGGTGTTAAGATGAAGAAAAAGTCACCTGCCACCCTGTTATGGACATCAATTTGCCTCGATAATAGTTTCTGACGTCCATCGCCCTATGTAGAGACAGGTGTAGCACTAAATAAATGAATTGTAGCATACTGATTTCTATTCAAAAAACAAATTATATATTTAGTTGAAAAATACGAACATCAAAAAGGGCAAATATTAAATGTGCTATTCAAAGTACCTTGTAATGGATTTATTACATAGACAGCTCCCGTTAGACTGGATTTTGACCTTTCAGCTACGAACTAGGCTTAATTGGATTTTATGTTTGTTAAGATTTGAAATTCAAAACACGGGATTCTTGAGTGCTCTCATTCCCTTGAAACTAAAACAAGAAAGAAATAACAATAAACGAAAGTTCACCTTGTCGCAATCCCCCTGTATAAGGCTCTATGCAGACTTGAGCGATATTGCTACTGGGTTGAGTTACATACCGCGCGGATTTCGCTCAAAACTTTCGCGACTATAACGGAATATTGGCTTATCTACCGCAGATGTTAGCGAATACCACTTAGGTGTGAATATGCCTTAAATTATTAGAATTACTAGGTTATAAGTTTTTTTAACTTTTAACGTTTTAACAAAACACTGGTTATCGTACCACACTAGTAGGTACTATTACTTATTCTGTGGCCACAGTTAGAGGCTAATGAAACATTACGCCGCGTTGAAGATCCCCTTTCAGATCCAACAAGCTTAAACTACCTACTGCTTAACTAAATATGGTAGCTATAATAAGTGACGGTCTCGTCTTGGAACATAGGTCCCGATAGAGTACCTCAAACGGAAACCAAATACGTCCCGAAAGCCATTTCGAAATGTTTCGTGTCAATTTCCCGCAATAATACCTGATACTCTTCACCTTAACTATGTGCTGTAAGCTATACAGTAATCATAGAAGCAAATATAAGAGGTAGCTCTCAACCTTCAGCAGAGATAAGTATTAAACAGTTATATCACTTTTATTGGTCGTTTTGACTTATAGTGGTCATATAAGTATAAGTAAAGCACAGATAACGTAATAAAATGAAACGTAAAAGACAGACGTTTCCTTAGTAGTACTTTACAGAGGTATATAAGAGGTCCAAGTGCGCGTATTATTTTATTATGATATCCAAATACACTTAATATTATTTATCTCTTGGTCAATTTACGTGAAAGCTGCTGCTGAATACATATATGAAATTCCACAGATATTTTAATTACACATTTAAAAACTGAGAAAGGAAGAATAATTACAACGGGAATCCTCATCGGATTTTCTTCATCTTGTTTTGCCAAAATCATATTCACCTTTAAAAAAATACTAAAACTGGTATAAACTATCTTGCAAATAGTTTCAAACTTTTTGTATAATATGTATTTACAAAAATGTATCTTAATATGTATGTATATCCGTATTTTAGAACCTATAACACAAGCTAATTAAGCTATGCATACTTTGGGTCTAGATAGCGTTATGTAGAATGTCATAAAAGACTAAAAAATAAATAATACACTTGGCAATCTAATTAAAATTTAACACCAATTTATAATATTCTTAAAATTGCTATAAGAATATTTGAACACCACCTACCCACATCAACTGTCACAGATGCTGATGACAGCTAGGACGAAAGACCGATAGTTACTTTTTTGCGAGACACGGGTGTTACTTGTGATATGATTAATTCATTTATGTTTGGCATATTAAAACAAGTTAAAACCCACACAACTTGTTCCTGGATAATTAAAGACTTTGCTATTATAATACAATCCGTATAGTTAGGTTAGGTTAGATCTATTCCGACATGGTCACTACACTACTTGCATAGGTAAGGTCATGGGTTACTGAAAAGAAAGTATTCACAGTAGTAGGAGTGCGTGAGTAGGACGTCTAAAAAAAGGATCCACAACATGGAGAGATTTCGTTTTGCTTTCACATTACTAACACATTAATAAGCTAAGATAAAATTAATGCAATATTACTGTCGCCACATCTTTAACATGTGAAATTCGACATGTGAAATTCTGCCATGAAACGATTTTCAACATTATCTCGTAAGTACATTTTCGATCAAACGAAACACGTATTAAAACCCACAATCTCTTGATATTACGCCAACTATTCAATTACATTATACTTACGATGTTCATTTTCAACGAGAAGTGGATATTACGTATCTATGGCTGTACCTACATATATTTACAGTGGTAGCAAATTTGTAGACGCAAGTTTCCGTAACCGACCTCTTCCTGAGGGTTGAACTTTATGGCTCTCCTCGCGAAATGCGTACAATTTATCAGCGTTTATGACGAATATATTCCATTCGATTATCCCACTTGAATTGTTTCTCTGAATGTTTAAGGAAGGATACGTTTAGGATATAATAGTGCTCAAAATTATTTATGTCAAAAGTTTGGCTTTATATTTTTGTTATTGTGATCTCGGCAATGCGGTATAATGTTTGTAACTTGGTAGTCATTCATGTTGTGTTTTTCTCAACAAGAAAGGGGAGAAAATATTGGTTCAACTCCGTTGCTATATGCAAAAAACTGATGACATAAAAAATGTTTTGGACCAATATTATTTTTAGTTTATATCGTGGTAACTGGTAACGACGTTGGGAGTAGAAGAGAGTGAATAGGTACTCAACGATTATTAAATATACTTAGTTAGAAAGTCGAATCATTATTTTTTATTATTTATTCTAGCATACTAATAATATCTATACTAATAATGAAGGTGAGGACTACTTTCAATGAAACGCACTAATGTCTAAAAGTTGTTTTCCGATCTCTAAATGTTTTATTGCCTATGAACCTTAGGAAAGATTTTCTAGGTTCAAACCAACCTCACCTGCAAGCTATTGACCTGCTGATTGACGGACAAGGCCCTAGCGTAGGCTTTCTACTCGGGGTTAGGAGTCAGATGGCAGTCGCTCCAGCAAAAGTCAAGATGAGTTAGATCAAAATAACTCTAACTATAGACTAACTGAATATAAACACGTTTTGTGGCAACCCCGATATATTTCTTCTGTGAGTAATCAATGGTGGTAACAAACGCGCAACTTTATTGACTCATTTTGTTCAAAGTTAATTAAGTTTTTTATTTATAGAATCGTTCGGCCCCTTGGCCACTAATTAATTTATTTGATGATATAATTATTAATTACCTACTTATTAATTACATAAATAAACCTGCCACCTTGCGAACCTGCCCGCCTCCTCTCTAACCTTTAAGTATTTTAGTCTTCGGTTTTGCATCATAGTGTTGTATTTATGGGTAACATGGCATCATAGGAATACACCTTGAATTTATCAGTTTTATATTAGTAAATTATATCTATATAAATATGATTGCTTGTCCCGACTGACATTGTGCTTTATTTTTGAAATTTATTAATAAACTAGTTGTTGTCTGTGACTGCCATGGGAAAATATTTTAGGTAAAAAGTGTCCTATTTATAATCTTCTTCTTTCATTCTTGAAGCAAATTTCAACCAGATTCGTTTAGCCGTTTGAGCGTGATTGAAAAACAATCTTCCAAACATCGTTGTATAGGATACATCAGTCTATGGATATTCAAATAATAATAAAACTAAATTAATACATATTTATTTTGTTTACCTGGAAGCAACGAGCTGATAAATTTCTGCTTGGATGGAAGCCTTAATGACTGAAATGAATTTAATTTTGTTGTGTTTATTACATCAGACATTTTAATTACAGTTTTATTCGTATACCCCTAGTATACCTATACAAAGAGGTTTTTATCACAGGCAGCCTTAACGCCATGCGCCAATTTTTAATTAAATTTGCTGTTTTAGAGTAAAAAGTTCAAAGCAATATTGTTCATCAAATCGATTGGCCTTCATTTAAATATTGCCTTCATAAAACATCTAATTCCACTTACCACCACCACTTTTTTATCGTGCGAAAATCTCCATGGATCCCACCGGGCAACGGCAGCAGTTATTTCGGAGTCGAACCGACTAAAACCACACTAAACTAGAATTAAAATAAGTTACACATAAAACCAAATATCCTCTAAAAGCAAGCTTAATAACAACCATCCTGTCGAATGTATGATCAAACGAAATAAAGGCTTACGTAAACAAAGCGAAAGATAAAACAGCGATCTCATTTCGTTCGCCGATTTACATAGTATGCGTTTACCAAAATTAACTTAGCTACGTCCAAAAGGATATGGCGAACAAAGACCGGCGCTATACCTTCGGCTAAATTGAATTACCTACGAGCTGCAGACACGCACATCAGCGTTCAGCTACTTACCGACTAAAGGTAAAGCTCCACTGAAATGAGCGTTCAAGTCTAGGAGATCTTTGCCGTTGGGAGTTCTCTACGCTATACCTACTGACACAGGCAGACTTAGCACTGTGCACTGTGCGTATGTAGGCATTGACGATACTCTTCTTCAAATTCTCAATTCTGAAATCATTTATAAGCATGCCAGTTGCAAAGGTATACAACGGTGAATATTATATTTATCTAACACTAGCTTCCGCCCGCGGCTTCGCCCACGTGGAGCTCGGTATCGCTACCAAGTCTATTTTAATAAACAACTTTCCATTCCACTCACTACTCCACTCTTCACTCTCCACTCTACTCCTCACTCCACTGGTCTCCACTCGTCTAACCAAAACCTTTCTAATAAAAAAAATCAAAAACCCGTCGATAATCTAAACTAATCACATATAGCACAATCATTATTTTGCGGCTTGAAGGTGAGGTCAGCTTGTGCACCTAAGGTCTTGGTGAGGCCCGTACGTAAATAGCATAAGTAGAATCGAACATTTATATTGCTTCAGCATTCAATCTAATTACTCACTGCGCGACGCTGTTAGCAGTCGACGTACAGTCTACCTTTACAAGTAACCATGAAAGCCCAGAGCAACGTCGCCGAATGTGGTTCGCAATTTGATTTAATAGAAACGCGGTCCCTGAGTGACTTCGATTCAATTACATTTCGTTTAACTCCTATTAGCCGTATAATGGAAGTTTTATAGGTCAACGTTCCCTTATTTATTGTTTCTACGTAAAACACACCGCGCGCTGTACAGCGCAGATTAATGAATCTAACTCAATTAAGTATGCCAATACTTCCCACTGACTCTTTTAGGGTTCCATACCCAACGGGCAAAAACGAGGCCCTATTACTAAGACTCCACTGTCCGTCTGTCTATCTGTCTGCCTGTACAAAGCTGTATCTCACAAACCGTGAGGTAGAATTTTCACAGATGATGTATTTCAAATGTACCTACTTGATGAAACTTGCCGCACATATTGAAATAATTCACTTGTGAACTACAAGTTTCGATTCCATAATATTTATTCAATTTAACCTTTGATAATACCACAAGGCGTAACTGGTCAGGTTTAATTGAATAAATATTCTACAGCAGATTTGTGGTAAAGTACCAGTGACTTAATTTCAAATTATGTATTTCTGTTGCCGCTATAACGACAAATACTGAAAAAAAAAATTGTAACGCATACCTTACTTATTACTTAGGAATTTCTTTGAAAAATATATGGCAATAATAGTACTTATTTTCAAAACAATTTTCTAATCTGTATTAAGAATAAATGAATAAATACCTAATGTAAATTGATTTTCTGGACAAGGCGTATTATCTAGAAAATCAATTTACATTACCTAATTGATTTATACTGAAAACAGGTTTCACCTAACTTATATGGTAGCTAAAGTCCTAAGGATTTTTCTTTGTTCTGTGTAAAGGCCTAACACTAGCCTAGATACTGAAAGAAATATAAAAAGTAGAATCAATATATTACGTGGTAATATTTTTACCGGCCAATATCACCGTTTGAAATTTTTTTCCCCTGAAACACTTTTTCATTCTCACCGTTACATTTTATAGTGACTATAATCGCTTGTTAAAATTCTGTACACGCGTGTTCACAGTTATCGCTACATTTTTGAGGAATACAAAAACACTACAGGTAGGTACAGATACCCTTTTTGCCAATTCCAAGTTAATATCATATATGTTGACCCAATGGATGCTTCCTGAGAAACTAATACTGCGGATCAGGTGTGTTGGAACGATATTTGTATCATTACAATTTCGATAACTAAATCATATAGCTTTTACGTGATCTTGATAGAGAAAACCTTCACTAACATTCGCTATTAGGCAGTGCAGAGTGCAACGTTGTCATTGTCAACTAAGCACACCATTACTTAGAAGCTTTCTCGAAGAGCGATACCTATGCTCGGGCCCTCTCCGTGAGTAGCGACATTGCCATGAAATCAATTATTACACCACGATAACAACACTACGCAAAAACCGCACCATGACGTAGAGCTGTGGACAACAGCCCGAAAAACCATACCATACACCACGATGGCAACATCGAAATGAGAGAAGAAGAAGACCTTTACTTTACCCAATACTGTAGCTATCTTACTAATTACTGAAACATGCTTCCAACTCCTCCTAGCAACCATATTTCTTCATATTACGAGTACTAAGCTTACTCTACCGTTGTTGTCGATTTAAACACAGTTTCAAAAACTACATCTTTGACCAAAATGTATTAGGTGAATGGGTTTAGATAAATCCATTTGTGAACAGCGGTCCTCGCTCGCTGGAACTTGTGTCATACACATAACCTACTCAAAGTGCCCGCCCTTACCTTACAGAAAACTATAATTAAATAGCACTTACGTAGTGTTGTGTTTCAGGAAAATTCCATCGAGATAATAAAATATTCAATATCTAAACTATAAGCTCTCTCCAGAGGTGCAACTTTTCCCATTTACTAAGTTGACCGCAGTTTTAATAACTGCGTCACGGGCGCCAATAAGTCTCGGACTTCTTATGTATATTGATTGAATATCATTACAGGGCAAAGTATTATCAAAACAACACGTCCACAAATACAACGCTATTGCAAAATAACTGTCTTTTGTTCGCAACAAAAATGTAGGGAAGTGTGGTTGGAGAAAGTTTTAATTGCGCTTTGTGTGGCCTCTTCACAGTGATATCCTCGCATCGTGAATAATGCAGGGAGAACATTTATTATTCATCAATCTTCGCTGCCTCTATTACCTATCGGTGTTTTGCGGCTCATGAGTTACTGATAATATTCTTTGTATAAAATATGGAAATGGGATAAGAATTGATAATGTTTATCTACCCGAAGCAGAATTATTAAGGTATAGGATCTGAAGCTGTGATTAAAAGGAAGACGAAGTGAAGAAAAAAGAATATGGTAGTTTTAATAAAAGTATGGAATTGTTATTATTATGTTTTTAGAACGGTTTTATTTAAACAACTAGGTTAGCAAACAAGGAATGGCTACAAACTATTGCCACGGTGCGCATTACTACCTGCATTGGGAAAAGGGATGAGAAAGTTGCAGTAGAAAATATAATTAAAAGAGAATACAGTAATTTTTAAGTAAGGGATAAATTACCGGTTAAGAAAAAAGAGCTTTACCTATCATCTCTTCTTTTATGATGGATACAGCGTTACACCATATCCTAACGAGCAGAGCATTTAGTTTTCTAGTCTACGTAGCGACTAGGGATGTTACGTAGCTTATAAATATACTACACTTAGCTTACGTATGGTAGGTAGTATTGGTGTAGTAATTATAATACGTATGTTGAACAGCTTTGAAATCGAAGCTGGAAAACCGTTCGTGTGGACAAAAGGATATTAAATATAACTAAACTGTTTAAGTATAACGTAGGTACCATCTAAGTACAAGTTAGGTGACTTTGGCTATACTACTTTCCTCTCCTTGCCCATAAATCATAAACCATATTATTTATATCGTGCATAAATCATAATGAAATCCCGAAAATAATGAGTTCTCATAGTTTGTTGACAAGTATTATGATTTATCACCATTTTTATGCCAAAGTTATAATTAATAACGGATAAAAGTTCTATGAGTTTTATGCATAGAGTATTTTAATTTTATGAATATGTATAAGTAACGAGAGAAATGCGGACTAAGAAAATCTAAATGTAAATCTACAATCTACATCCAGGCTTTGAATATTGTCTCTATACTACTTAAGTAATTAAATCTCTGGCTCGTCTGATATTTAGCGTTTGTGAGTCCTCTTCTTCATGGGTATCTGGGACCCCACCGAGACCGGTACACCTGCTGATTAAAAAACCACCTCTTTCGAGCGTGAATTCTGGTCGATAAAACTACGGTAAATCTAGGTGTTCTGCGTTGCACATGTTCATAGGCCACGATGACCGCTTCCCATCAAGTGGGCCATGTGCTTGTCTGCCACTTAAGTAGTATCAAAAAATCCCCTTTTAAGAAAACGGACTATCAAAAAATCGGATCTGCCTAAGAACTATTCTATAACTCGATAAATTCCACAGTCTGACACTGCGCTGCAATAATAATAATGCTTTTTCAGTTGTAAGTAAAGAAGATTAATTAAATATTAACAGCCTAGCCCCATTTCTCATTATTCATACTGACCGAACTTTATGTATAATACCCTCATTAATCACTCAGTTTATTACATAATATATAATGTACAATACATGCTTGTAGGTACCTATATAATATAATGTTTAATTTTACGTCACCTCAAATTTACCTCATCAAAAAGGTAGAGTCAAAAATTCCTACATGAAGAATGAGGAAATCTCTGAATGTGAATTGAATTTATTATTTACATGGTTACTTGTACCGATGTACTCTTTTAATATCTGCGAAGGAAAAAGTATTCAGAAAGCTTATATCTTTGTGGTGCGTGTAAATATTCGATACCACCGCCCTTAAAATAAGTCCCTATTTTCGGTTCTTGTAGTTTTAAAAAGACGTGTTTCCTAAGTATAATGAGTAAAGAATCTTTTTCTTTTCTTTTCATTATTATGAGAACCATAGGTAGTAGGTATAGACTAAGAAATGTACATAAATGAAATGAACTTTTACACTTTCGAGGTCATAATATAAACAGGAACCAATTAATAGACCCACAATACGGGTATAATGACAGAATACCAAAGAATGCACGATAAACGATCACACGGAAGCGAGATAAGAAGTGAAAGATCAGTGTTCATTCGAAGCAATGGCCATCGAAGAGTGCGTCAAGGAAGTTCTTGTAACGTAAACGAACTTCTTTTTCAAGCGCAGAAAATAGGCGCATAAAACGGATCCTCATATTATATTTATCCCATATCCCTCTCTGGCATAAATTTACAAGAAGACGCGAAAAGCAGATAAACTGAGAAAAAGGGTTAAACAAGAATATAATTTAAAGTTTTAAAGGTAGGTAGTGCTTTCAGAGGAAAATTACGGAATATAATAATATTGTAATTGAAATATACATCTTATTATATGATTTTTTAACAATGAAATTCAAACAAACTTACCTATAGGTACCTACCTACCATAGGTATATATGAGTCTATTTGAATTTGATTATAAGAATTAACTTTTGTCTCTCACTCATTGCTCAAAAAAACGCATGAAAAGATTTATATTACACCTACATGATAACATAACATAATTTAATCACAAGAATATCTATCGATTCAAAAGCAAACATTTGAAATGGCTTCTGTTACATCTACCATATAAATGTACAACAAACATTAGTTGCATCTGTTAATGAGGCCCAAACATTATGAGAACAATATCGCACAAACATCATCGATATAGATTACATTATGAGTTCGCTATTAAAATTTACCCCTTCCACTAAATCCACGAGAAACATTGTGTGCAATACCCGTTGCTTAATACAACTCATTAGTAGTTCACTTGGTCGCATATTCCACATATACGCAACTGCAACAGAAGTCGATTTGTGACGCAATAATATTGAAGTTGCCAACGCACGAGATGAAACCACTGACATTGTGTATGTATGCACTGCGGATTAATTTACACGTATTCAGAGAATCAGATGCATATGAAACGTCAGTTCCAATAAAGATGATTCGGCGATGTTCAGTGCAACGAAATTGCTGGCACGGGTTGATTCTTTCAGCTTTATGAATGAGGAATAGGTACGATAAATAAGTAAATATTATTAGAGATTGCTTTATAATTTTGTTAATTTACGTAGGTACTAACATAATACCTACATACTGCACTGTCTTCTTTTCAATCTTCTTCTTTTTTATGCCGGTCACATCAACATGACTTCACATATTATGACTTTTTTTCTACTGTATATAGTAGGTACCTTTTCAGGAATAGATCTGTTCGCACTGCTTGTTTAAGTTAGAACAAGATCTTGTGTCAAATCAATGTAAATTGTAAATCTCAAGATAAACTAGATATAATTAGTCCCAACTACCTACATATTTAAAGGAAATATAACTTAACGCCCATTAGTTAGTATGTCTGGGTCTGCAAAGTACGATTTTAGCTGAAAATGATTAATCAAATGATTCGAATAAGCTCATTGTGTTTGGCTGGTATGATTTATGGATATCAATACAATTCTCTGTTTGTCTACCATCTAAATGGTTCGTAATGCAATAGCCACAGCTCGGGCTCAACACAAGTATTTTATTACCTGCCACAAATCTTCATTTGTGGCATTGTACGAGGTCTTTCAAAGTTACGATACACACGAAAACGAAATGGAACCATTCACGTTTGATTTACGATTCTTGATAATTATCGCCTTTCGATTCGATTTGCTTCACTTTTTTGCGCAAACCAATCTCGAGCGGTCCTACATTAGTGGGTAACAAATCATACATACGTGTATTATTATGTATGTGTATAAATGATCAATTTTTCTCTTATCCATCTCGTCAATTTTTTATCAGAAAATCAATTGAAATTGATTGAATTGAAAAGGGTTCTAGAGCACTTCGCTCTAGAACCCTAGTTTTGATAGCAGGTTTATTTATAACAATAGTAAAGTAATACTTCTGTTTTCCAAACTCAGTATTTTGCGACGCATAAGAACGGACAATAATTCAAGTCTGACTTGATTAATTAACCTTGTTGATGCAATTCATTAATTATTATTTTTACTCATATTACTTTACCTGTGTTATCCTAAAACATGCAAATAGAGAACGATATTTTTACTTCATAGCTCTGCAAATGAAGTTACAGAGAAAATACCTATTTCGGGCTTATGGTAGTAATATTTGCTGTAATAATATAAGCCGCATTGCGATGAGCCGTACATCGTGTTACCTAATGATGGGAGGATCAGGGAATATTTATTAGATCTCGCAAGTCCCATACGGCAAATATATTAGTATACCTAAGTCGAACTCCAAAGTCATCAGATTGGCCGTTTTAAATGAGTTTCTTGATTACTTTTTTCTTTTTCTCGTTGGGATTCAAGCCGATCAATAAGATAGGGTCAGGAGATATCCTGACCTATAAAACCTTTTAGCGTATGAACCCTGGGCAATAGAAGTGTCAATATATTTCCTTTGCCCCTGAGAAGGCAATGCAAATTCTTTAAATTCCCTTCAAACAAGAAGGCGTAAGGCAATGAGAACAGCCAATTCTCCTAGGAGCAATATTGCCTATATCAGTAAGGTACGAGCCGGTCTTCGTTGAAAAAAAGACATGCAACAATAATAAAACTATTCCAAGACGTACATAGCACCATCTAGACCCAGACTATGCGTAACGTATTACATGGATTCCTGTTTGAAAGTTATATATTATAAGGTCTGAACAATCCGTGATAACGATCGGTGCAAACTCAATCGAAACTTTGCTCGGGAAAACAAAAGGTATTTTATCTATATTCATTGCCAGAATGTAGTCCCTTTTCATATCTTAAGTTCGTATACGATTACATTAAAATAATGATATACTTTTTCATATCCTCGTACGTCAATTAGAGCAGCGTAACGACGGTATTTCAGTACAGTCCTTACCTGTCCGTTACGACGAAAAGGGACGTCCCACAAAAGAGCGACTTCTATGCAATTTGCGGAATCAGCGCTTATCTGCCATTTGAGACATAACAAGGGAGTTTAAGTAAATTTAACAGCAATTTGCAGTATGTTAACTGTGCCGGCGGCGTTTATTGCCACTCCACTCTCGTTATACTCTCAGGCCGGATGATATTGCTAATTGGGTTTCCTAGCTGCCGGAAATCGTATAAAGTTTAACTAATACGGAATAGTCTGGAGATGGCAACAGTACGTTATATTATTACTCAAACTAATTAAACATCACAAAGCTACTGTTCAATGCTTCGAAATGTAATACGTGCAGACAGAATAACAAGCCTCTGTATCCGTGGACCCTTCCAGATTGGTTTGATTGATTTACAAAGCCACGGTTCAGTGACCGTGGTTATAATTATTACATAGGTACATATATAATTACTGATCCTGGTTAACTAATTCACCGATCAACCCAAGTCTAGTTCTACCTAAATCCTCTTGAAAGTTATTTATGTTACTCCTGTGCTATTACATGAGATATAATTAGTGACATTATTAAGAAGAGTCTTTGATTCAATTGTATGAATTCTTAGGAAGACGTACAGATATATTTTTTTGAAGTGATTTATTGCTACCAATAAACATGCGTACAGATTTTCACCTATTTTTTCTTAAAAAGAATACGTAACTAACGTATTCTTTTTAAGAAAAAATAGGTGAAAACGAACTCGGTGTAGATAGAAGCAAAACTAAAGTCTTCGCAAGAGTTTACTTCTCGCTCCACTAAATTTGCCCAAAAGAGAATCACGACATGTTATATTTGTGAACTTGAATATCAGTGTAAATACTCAAACATGTCAACATACCTACAGTACCTACATAGCTAATACTTGAGTCAAATCAACCACCAATATATTTCTTGCTACATTCGTTTACATCGTAAATGGGATTATTATTTCAATAAAGGTCCTCTTGAACACTGTGCTCTTTGATCTAATATTATTACCAATTCATATATACAAATTTACATAGATATAAAGTCTGATACAATGCACATAGAAAATAATTATGATTGCTACAAAAACTGACAATATCAGTTCCTTTTTAAAAGGTCTTAGAAGTTATTATTTAAATTTTCAGTTTTCAGTAAATTCTAGTAAGTGGATCGTTACAGCACTATTGATTAGGTAAATACGTACACTCACCGCACTTTCATATTGGGGTAGGCAGAGAAAAATCTTTCCACGCGCTACGATTCTGACATACACGCCACGCCATACACAAGTTCGATAATGCCACAAAGCACAAATGTAATTTAAGCTCATAATGCGGTATAGTTCCAATTAGTCTTAAAAACCGTGTAGCAGAAAAGTGAACCATCCTGATGAAGATACCCTAGAACTTATGAAAACAAACAAACTTCGAAGTTCGGTAAGAGTATAAACATAAAGTAAACATTACTAAAATATGCATTATTATGTTCTAAAATTTTGCTAAGTTTCTATATACTCATGTAAATTAGTAAGTGAGAGGTAAAACGGTGTGAGTTTCCTTTAAACTCCTGTTATTACAGAGTACGCAGTATTACAAAACAGTAGGTAGGTATATTCTGATATTCTATTTTGCTTATTCTAGGAGTT
This sequence comes from Lithosia quadra, assembly GCA_963576445.1. Lineage (NCBI taxonomy): Eukaryota > Metazoa > Arthropoda > Insecta > Lepidoptera > Erebidae > Lithosia > Lithosia quadra. The sequence goes on from OY754874.1 coordinate 12,987,279, forward strand.
CAATAAATGAATAACCAGGTTCTAAGTTTTCAGTAGCCTCGCTGGTCACTCTGGGTGCCTACTTAATATAATAACAGTTGTTCTGCCTTGTAAGTATCTATGGTTTTTCAAATGTCAAATAAATTATTATTTAAAATTTGTTAAACTGTAGTACATACAAGCTACTGTTGCCAAAATAAAACCGTCGATATAATACACGTGATAAGTTCAGAATCTTTAGGCATTTAAATGTTATCAACTGCTGTAATCTTTGTTGTACTCGTACAATGTGGTTATATAGTAAATATTGTACCATTTCTATGCAAACAATAGTGTTGTTTGTGCTTATGTTATCCATCAATAGTAATATTCTGCTGAAATATTAAATAAGTATTATATAGTATTATATTAATAAATTATCAATTCCTGTGATAACACTATGATTTAAGGTAGGTTTTATTTTTAAATTCAACGAGTACAACCTTCAAGAAACCCTTAAAATGTACCTATATTTTATAACGACAAGAAAGAAATGAGTTATAATTTTGTATGTTCAGGATAAAATAATTAAATTTGTTTCCGCTGAGCTCTATTTTGTTAAGGTTTTGATTCGCATCAACAAAGCCAGCGTCGTTGGCCGCAAATTGCAGACTCATTGTTTGCCTCAAACAAACATTCGCGAGCCTCATTCCTTGCTCCTACAAAGGGACTCCATTTACAGAGCGGGCGAATCATTTTCATTGTTTTTATTTTTAATTACTTATAAAATTGTTATTTCTGTTTTACATTTTATATTCACACAATTGTGCTAAGTGAGTCTTCTTTCGAAATTTAAAATTTTGATACCTCATCTATGAACTATATTTTAACTGACAGTAATTTAACGGAACAAGTGAATTGCAATCATCCTGCAATGTCAATTTTCCTTCGATGCATAGGTACTTTTAATTATTTCTAAATCAAATTCCTGTAAAACCATTTTTTTAGAATACTAAACTTGTGTTCCCTTATGCCTACTTTTCTGTTATGTCGATGTTTTCTTTTATATTTATGTTAGTTGTTGTCGCCAACTATTATCTTAATATAATTATATAAATCTCGTGTCACAATGTTTGTCCTCAATGGACTCCTAAACCACTTAACCGATTATAATAAAATTCGAACACCATGTGCATTTCGATCCAACTTGAGAGATAGGATAGTTTTTGAAACGGATTTCGACATCCACGCGGGCGGAGCCGCGGGCAACAGCTAGTAAACTATAATTTGTTTCACTATGACCATGCCGACCTCCATGCGGGCAAAGCCGCGGGCGGAAGTTAGTGCCTAATATTTCTACAGTCACTGCCTATTGATAGAACCGCTCTGTCTACTTTTCTTCCGATTGCCAATTCCGGTTACAAAACTAAGGATTGCACGTACTCTCTAACTCTTCAGTTTTATCGCTGTCCATATATTTGGGCTATAGACTGGCCATAAGTTAATAACGATACTGATCCAATCATAAAACTTTTTTTTGTCCATTGATATACAGAAACGTCTGTCAGTTTTAGAGTCCCATCGTTCCAGAGAACCCTATTTCTGTTTAAAGCCTACAACGGCTGCCGTCTTATAGGCGAGGCTTACATCTTAAGAACCGTCTCTAATAATAATGAAGCAATAAACAGATTTTGTGGAATATTTGTTTCTATGGGCGCTGACAAAATATTTAATCCCGACGGATGTAGGAAGGAATTTAGGGAAATGAGTATTTAAATAAAGAAATGGGGTGTGTAGGACCCCACCAAGATCTTCAGAGCTCAAACCAAATTCACCTATAAACTAGTATACCTGCTAATTCACAGACGGGGCTCTAGTTCCGATTTTCCTCTCAGTGTTGAGAGGTTAGTTCGCAGTCGCTTCCGTCAAAATCAACATAAACCAAGAGTGTGAACCAGACTCCAAAGCTTTGGACGCAACTGGAATTGGATGCCCAGATGAAGATATTCTTCAAAGACAGTGGAGTACCTATTTAAATTATAAGATACATACTCTGTACTTTTGCCTGCGGAAACCCCTTGGGAATACTACCAGGACGAAGGCTAACCTCAATACAAATTCTGTATCTTTAATATTTTTCGATAGTTCGTGCCAAGACGCCGATACAAAATTCCGATCGATTCCAAAAATTGCATAAATAATACAAAACACATCGAATACAATAATTTCTCGCGCTGCTTAAAGGCAGATTGTGAAAAATGTGTTACTAAAGAATTCAAAATCCTTATGAGAAAAAAAATACACGTTAGAAATATACCAATTGTATATAGAAATATACAATAATATATATAATAAGTCTTTCCGTGCAAGAACACACCCGAAAAGGACCACAATCTTCATAAACTACATTCGAACCCACAATAAAATCTGGCTTAGATAAAAATCCGTAAATCTGTCCGCACAAAAGTACATACTAAGGGTAGGTAAACCACTCACATTACATATTTGCCATGCGATGGTCCCGCGGTAATGCGTCGGAACATCGTTAATTAAGGCCAATGAGGCCGCCATCGCATCGGCTGCGTCCGTAATTGAGTTGAGCAACAGGCTCCTGTGGGTATCACCACGTCCCAGCCACGCAAGTTTCTCGCTTTTGTTTACAGTACACGCTTGTATCGAGTTATAAGAACAACGTCTCGAATATATTGCAAATAGTGCAAATAATAGATACATTGAATTACTTGACATTTTCATTCCCTCATTTTTGGTGTGCAGTGTGCAATCACTATCAAAAGAAGTTTAAGTTCAGTTATCAATAAGCCTTTCACAAATGAAGATGATGATGATGATGATATGAGTTAAACTGGTTCACATCAATTATATTGTGCCTTTCTTCATAAAGTGTGTTCGGATTTCAATAGAAACTTAAATGTGATTTTATGCATAAAGAAGACGTTAGGGAGTTTATTGTCAACAACGCGCAACGGGCCGAACAATCGCTATAACCTTCTCCGACTTCATAATTCAAATAAAGTCCCATAAATTTAAAAAAAAATAGATTTGGAAACATTTAATAACAGAACTTATAGGAACAAATTCAAGTCACTATAGTTGAGTCAATTTAATAGGCCACATTTGACGTTTGTCAGTTTTATATTCATAATGAGGTGACCTGTTAAAAAAAGGTCGATTAAAACGAATGAATCGATACGGACTTGAAAGATAATGTGAATTTTTAAAATCCTCAGGTGAATCCCTGTCTCATTATTATTTTTTCTTTCGTAAATTTAAGGAGCAAAATAAGACAAGTACATGATCTATACTTATAATAAAACTGTAGAGAGGTCAATTCTGTTCATTGAATATATTTACAAAATAACTATTGGGGGATGATTGGTGATCGATACTAATGCAAAAAATGCAATCAGTAATTTTTTTTGTCACAACGTGGTTATTAATTTTATGATGATATTTCTTCACAAGTAATCATTGCATTCGATTCTACTTATCAGCTTTCGATTTTTAGAGTAACATGCCTAATTTTTAAAAAGAAAAAGGATTAACTGACACAATATTGTAATGACAAGGTAATGACGTTCAGTTCTATAAATCAGAAATTGTTTATTATGTTTAGAATGGTTTATTGGTGAAAGCAAAACGTAAAATTACTTGTATCTGTCATTATTACAATAAATATGTAATAGTAATTGAAAAAAGTTAAGCAATTGTGCAGTTCTAACAAAACGAAAAATATATAATTTGATGCCCACCGCGGCGCGTCGCGTAAAAGGTTGCGATGTTGAATTTTGATGAATTGTCAAATGTGGCCTATTAAATTGACTCAACTATAGAGCATTTTCAAGTTCAAAAAATATGATCTTGCACCCAGTCAAATTTGATTTTCCTGTTTGGAATCATGTGGTTGGCTACTTTCAATACTGACTGTACAACGAATCACGTTAATCACTGGTTCGCATGGAGCGCAATTTGTGATTTGAATTTGGGTCCAATGTGCAAACCACTGATAGAATACTCGCAAGTCAGCTTACGTGTGAACAAGAATTAAATATAGATGTTTAGCTACATATTTATTCCATACATTTATAGGTACTATGTATAGAATGCAGATAAATCCAAATAAACCCACCGTATAGATCTTTCTCAAATCTTTATGGAAGAAGGCTTCATCTGGCAAATAAATATTGATCAAGTCCTATGTAGAGAACTGTATAAATATTGAATAATCACAGCAAGTGGTAATTAAATTCTACACTAATGAAAGTCTTTGCACAAGTGTTATCCAAACGCACGCTGCGCCGTCGCTCGCCAGTCAAGTTTGTTAATGATCTTGCCAATGTCTAAGTCAATTTTAATCAAATCACAAAATTGCTCTAAATGAGGGAATCCAATTATTTCGTAAATGGGTTTCAAAGTGCCAATGCTTGTGAACCTTGTCGAAATAAATTACGTTATAATTAATAGGGTCTACCAAAAATGTTTCCTTTGGCGAGTGCTTATCGCTTTTTGTTGCACAAAATATTTGTCAAACCATTCTCTGTACCCTTGTTTCTTGGATCTGGTTATAGGAAGAAGATACTAATGAAAACATTGAAAAAAAAAAGAACTTTTTAAAACTCATAACTTATTCGTAAAAATGTTAAATGTTAAATGTCAACTTCATTTGTAATTTGTTGCCATAAATGATTACAGCTTAGAAAATATATCGTGCATCGAAATCAATTAAAAACATATTTTTTTGACGATTTTCATCTCTGTTATGATATCGTATTCAGAAATGAAGATTAAAAGACATGCAAAATGTGGACAAACTGTTAAAACGTGGTCTCTAGATTTTCGTTAATTCATTATTCACAAGGTCCAAATATACCACACAACGAACCGTCTTAAAATTACAAAAGCTACGAAATCATACTCACCAGTTCCTAGGTCCATGCTCACCAGACATTGCTCCAACTGATTTCCATTTTATTCAAAATCATGATTTTTCTAAGTTCAAAATTCCTATCCATATTTCATTGGGATTCATATGAGAAAGGCCTAAATGATCTTTATAATTTAAATTTTTATAGACCTAATATTGTATAAAATACTATTGTATAAACTACGAGTAGAATCAACTTAATCTAGATTTGATGAATTTGTCGCACATTCGAAACTTACAATGTTTTGTACCCAATACATTCATTCTTATACTTACTTCAGAACTTTGATTAATTTTCGAATATGGCAACAACTTGCCGAAACTAGTTAACTTGGTTACCAACTATAATTAAACTCGAACAAGTTGTGATGAGGTGGTGAATGTTATTCCATCAGCTATTGATTCATAAGCTTTCATGTTTTTATAGTCCCGACGAACTCTCTTCTATTCTAAGTAACATCAAAAAGTTTTTATGTAATAGGATTTTCTAGGCCTTTGATGTACCTACTCCATTTCAACGTTTTCTTTTTCATGGCAAAGATTTTTCGTAAGAGAAGGCTGTCTCAATATTAATCACTTTTTTAAAATGTCTGCATGATATTAATGCTTTGTTATCTATACCTACCTAGATTAGAACGATATTATTTTTATGCTTGAAATATTGTGTTGTGGCTTGTATTTTGACGTTCAAAACTTGACTTATTATATAATTGTTTTTTTTTTTCATAACTCTAATCATTCCCAAACTTGCTCTAATAATTATTACTGCAGATACTTTATTTTATTCAACTCGTTTATTTTATTCAACTCGTTTATTTTAAAACGAGCAAGAGTATAATGAGTTATACAGCTCTAATATTAACCAAGTCTCAAGAAATAGGTATAAGTACTACAGTGAACTCGCGGGTTTCAAATCGTTTGAAGAAATACACCACACAAAATTTGCTGTTTATAATGATAGTATTTTATTTTCTAAAATATGTCGACCACATCACTTACAATGGCAAGAGAAGAAGGTAATTAAAGATAAGCTAAATTACTTGTGTTAGGATTATGAAAAGGTGGAGAGGAACGTACTCGTACCTACCTATATCGTGACTTTTTAAATCAATCATCAAACTGTTCTAATCTTCGACCCAATGTTTAATTGGTCAAGGATTAGAACGGATCATACATTCCAGTGTCCAAATTTTAAATTGAGACGGTGAAGACAAATTACTATACAAGATTTCTCGAATTTCTGAATAAAAGTGAGCTAAAATCATATAAATATACATCTGTCAAGTCTAATAGGTTTGTCTAAACGGCTTCCTTACCCTGTACAGTTTACCTCACTAGTAGGTATATGGAGCATAAATTCTCTGATCGCATGAGCCGCGTGCCTTCAACGCTAATGTCGAGCGATGTAATACGCGAGCGAAAGTAGGTATAAACGGCGTTTTGATCTGTGTAACATTTTTCAGGGCAACCCACTTAACGTGTTCACCTTAAACTTGGGGTAATTTTCGTATTAAGGAACATTCGTAGGTAATTTTGGGGTTTCTTTACAGGAAAAGGTACGTATAAATATTGTATTCGAATTCATACTATAAACGATTGTATGTATGGGAGAAGGAAGGGATATGATAAAAGGTTTCGATATTATGTGTAAGGACATCTAATTAAAATATAGACCTACCGTACCATACAGTATCTAAGAATTAAGTACTACCCGTATTGATAAGTAAGTAGTTAGGTAAGTCTGTTATACCCACATAATTTATTTATGTATGTAGTATGAAAATCGTTGCTTCCTTTTCAGAAAAGTTAAAAATCTGTGTTACGAGGTAGCAACACTGACATTTTCATTTTGTATCAACCTTCAACGATGAAGAATTGTAGTTTCCTTCCGCTCGACACAAACTTATCGCAACAATTCCGCCGCAACGAGAACGAACTAACGTTGACTTTAAAAGTGCTTTGAAACCAATTAAATTCGATGTAGATTAAGAAGGTTGCTTTAACTTCTGCATATCAAATCAAGCGGAGCGCAGGTAAGTGAGTCGGCAAACTCTGGCGTGTTAGTTTTGTCCCCAGTGTTTGACGATGTAACTCTCAATTTAAACTGCAATGAAAACTTAATTATGAATGTTTTGATAACATTTTCGCAGTGCGTTCATGTTACAAGTGTTTTCATAACAATATTAAAAGTATATCTAATAAAACGTACCCCCGCCTTTAGTGAAGTTGTCGTGCGGGTTTTAGAAATAAGTTTGGTCATTATATTTATTTGGGATCTAAGTAAATAGTGATGGCCAACTTACCATTTATGTACACATCTCGTTTCGTTTCACAAGGCTTAAAGATGTAGTTTGACCTCCGTAAAAAGAGGCGCAGATTTTGACTTGTCGTGGACGTTCATTTTTCTCTTATAAGCATTTATTGAAATCTCTTGCAAATTTATCATACGAGTAGTTTACTTTTTTTTATAATTCGAGATACTAATTTTTTATTCCGTGTCTTTATATCAGATCTTTTGAAAAATCATTATTTACCTTACTTTTTCTTGCTCTCCCTTCAAGTCCTTTGGTCCCAGCCGATTGACTCACCGCAAGCCGGTTCAAGTGCCGATTGATGGAAGAAGCTCTGACGTGGCTTTCATCTCGGGTTTGGGAGGTCTGACGGCAGTCACTCCTATATGAGTCGCATAAACCAAATCAAAAGAACGAGAAAAAGTCAGCGAACACTAAGACGATGATGATGAATTATGTGAGCCATATAATTCGATATAAAAAGTAAAAACGTTGGGCAATTTGTAAAGGTATGGCTTTTGGTCAGTTGCCAATTTTAAAACTGAATACTTTATTTAAGTATCAAACTTCTACAAGTCCACTCCTACGTAACGCCTTTAGCTTATTAAAGTTTAGTTCTCTTAAGCATTCACAATTCCTAGGTTCTGCGTTTACGATTAAAATTATAACTTTTTTTATTTTAGACTTCCGATAAGACATAATAATATATATTCTGATAAGTGAAACAATAACATATAAGTTACGTAAACGTTCGATGGCTTTTTTTTCAGGTAATCGAATGTCTGCTTATTGAATTTTTCTGCACGGTGTACATGAGTGCATAATATTACACCTCTATGGTTCTTGTTATCGTAGCAAGGTAGCAATGATCATAGTGGCTTTATCTATTTGAGGCAGTTAAATTTCTAGTTCTGCTTCTGAATTTGAAATTGAATTGGACTAAATCAGTCATACAGAACGGGCTTATTGAACACGATTTACTAGTTCACAATGAATAGGTGCCAGTAACCACGACTAAATTTATTTGAATTCGAGCGCAAATTATGTTATAAACAGGGACGCTCACATTAATATAGTCAATTGCTCCTATCGTTATGCTTGTATGTTCCAAAATTATTGGAAATAAAAGGTAGTGGAACCATAGCAATATATTTCAAGTATTCAATTGTCTAGATAATAAACATCTATCTATCTATCTAATGGCTACTTGGGAGGTCAGACTGCAGTCGCACCTATAAAAACTGATCAAACAGAATTCCCTCCGATTAGGGGCGGGGACATTGGACTCCAACATGCAAGCTATGAATGCAACCGGGCAATCCGCTCGCCGGCCACAAAACAATACGCTCGAATAAAGAGCTGTTATTTCCCGTTCTTTCCAATTAAGTGCCTCTTTTTTCGTACGGAAATCCCCACGAATACCTTCCCCGTCACCAGCGGGGGCGGTTGTGTTGGAATCGAACCTACTAAAACCACACGCGGTCTTTAGTCTTTTAGCACCGGGGTGTAAGGTGGCCCAAAAGGCATTTCCCTCGCACCCCGGTTAATTAAGCTAAGTTTGAACAGAAATTTCAGTTTTCCTGCTGCCAGTAGGTATAATGTTTACCTCCCTTAGACCAATGTTAGGCTTGCATACGGTTTGTTAACTGTACAACAGACTGTATGAAAGCCTAACTTCGTCTGACCTCGATTTGAATTTCTACGTCACATACAGCAGTTCACTAACTAAAGCTTAGTTACAGAACTCCATCAACTTGTCTAATTAGATACCAACATCTAGTTTTTAACAAAGCATCCACCTACCCAGTTTACACAGCGCATACATTGTTAAACTGGAATGTTACTTTCGAAGTAGAACATTATTTTACTAGTCAAACCTTATGATGATATTTCCACTAATATCTTTCATGACTTTTTGCAGAACGCTAGTCTTTTAATTAAATCAAATGAAACATCTACTCTCCCTACAAAATTTTTTGAAGAAAATAGACTTTTTATGGAATACATAATATATGTAAAAGTATGATGTAAAGACTTAGGGTACCGAATTAACCCCAAATAAAGCCAAACTAAAAAAAACTCATATTAAAAAAGTGTGAATGCAGCCTGAAAACGGAAAAACACTTGTAGGTGCAAAGTTATAAATATCAATGTCAATAGTACATTATTCGGCAGAGTAATGGCGGAGTATAAAGTTGCCAAAAGAGAAAACTTTGTCTCAGGCGTCAGACTCTCATTCAGCGTTTGTCGTATACACTGTTATGCAACATGGGAGTGTACGTGGCTTGGCCCATATCGCACCACGCCAGGACGAATTAAAACTTTTCTATTTAGAAGAAACATAGCTCTAACAGAACAGTGCCATTTGGGAGGAACACAAGTAATAACGCCTTCGCTACACGAAATCCTACGTGTTTTTGTTTGATAAAATGTTATTCGTCGAACTTTTCTTTGTAATATATTTTCCGCTTTATGTAAACGTCTTGGTTCCAATCAGGTTTAGACGGGTATATTTAGAATACTGTCAAACTCTTGAGAAATTTCATAAATATGACTATCGGAATTTCCATAGAAGAAGCTATGGACAGACCAAAGGACCTCATGTGCGACAGTGATGCCATTTACTCGCAGTTGGGTCATTTTTGTCCGAGCGCCAATCCAGTTTGCACCTTGTGATTCGGAGCCGCAGCCTGCTCTCTTTATTTTACTTATTATGTTTTAGCTTTTGTAGGTGCGAGTGTCTTTTGACCACTCAAACGGGAACAGAAGACCTGCACCAGAACCTCCGTCTATTTTTCTACTCAGAAGATTTAGCTGGGACCCATATATCATCATCATCTTAATGTTGTTTCCGGTTACAACCGAGTCTTTCACCTCGGAGCCCGAGGCCCACTTACTCGTTTGAATTTACCTCATAGAACAACTGCCGTCTGACGTCCTAAATCCTAGAGGAAAGCATGCGTCAGTCAGCGTCAGTGTCTCGTCTCTTAATCAGCAGATGTACTGCATCATAGGCGAGGTAGGCGATTAGTCCCGTAGCTTTAGTTGGGGCCCATACATCCTACAAGCCGGGATCCATATACCCTCCAAACTTTACTTTCTTTCTTCCTTTCTGCATGTATAGCCTGGCCTGGAATACCGAATGAATGAATATTTTTTTTATTTTCAGACACCCATAATATTACAATAAATTAAAGTAACTAAAAAATATAACCTAAAGAAAAAAAACAAGAAACGTACTAATGGATAGCGGCTGCAAACCAGTCATTGATTAAGGAATTACCCGTGACTGGATTACCTAACTAGCTAATCTGCCTCCTCTTGCAGCTCGTGTGCCAGTTTGTCGTGAGGGTAACGCAACGGGAGAAGCAAAGACTCAGTGTTCCCATTCCGTAAGGATTTATAGAGGTTGCGTTGTATTTAGACAGCAATATTTTGGCGAGTCGCCAATAACTATGACTTCCCGTAGAATGTGACAAAAAGGTTTAGAAAATCCATACTAATATTATAAATGCGAAAGTAACTCTGTCTGTCTGTTACGCTTTCACGTCTGAACCGCTGAACCGATTTTGATGAAATTTGGTATAGGAGTAGATTAGACCTCGAGAATGAACATAGGCTATGCAACAGCTAGTGTTAAAAATGTATGTAATGTAGGTGTAGGTATACACGTTTACTTGAAGTTTGTTTCATTTATGTGCTTTGAGAAAAAACACTTAAATGGTTTATTAAGTGTAGAAGGCCTAGTCTGACAATTTCAAACCAACTGAAACTTAGTCACGTCGCGTCATCGAACAGTTCAAAATAATAAAATATTAAATCTGGTAAAAATCTTGTTTCAAGGTAAAATATTCGCATCAAGTTTGGGACTTAGTACACTTTTTCAAATAACAAATTTACTTTTTGCCCTGTTACCTCAACATAATGAAGAAGATTTTTCTTAAGTCTATTCAGGTAGTCTTTTTCCAGTATTGGCAGCAAAAATTGGCAAAATTAAATAATTAAGTTCTGGTTTGGTCTATAACGGTACGCCGAAAACACGGAAACGGTTAAAACGAAATTCGTTGCTTTCCTTTCCATTATGGCAGCCTGTTAACGGGACCGCGGATATAACATACGAAATAGGTACTCAGATATACCTTAATTTGACCTCAAACATAAGCCTGTTCAAAAATTTTCCCATTTCCTTTCCATCACCTCGCAAAATAAAGCTTACCTACTGACTTAAATAATCGTTTTTTTAGAAACTTTCAAAATCACAATTATTTCATGATTATTAAGATTATTAGTATTATCATAGACAAAATTCATCTATGGCATTATTGGTGAATACTTTATTTAGCAGTCTGTGATAATTATTTTAGATTATTTTTAAACGTGTTGGATTTTAATAAAATGGAGTAGCAACCTGTGGATCAATAAGATAGCGAAGGTAATTTGCATGCTAAAGTTTAGCTAGGCTTGGGGAATTTTACCGCTGGCCAGTGCACAGGCATCGCAAGTATTAATTAAAACTGAATTATCTCGGTTAGTTGCTTCATTGGCCTTTAGTAGCTGGTAGCCTAATCCTTCGACTGTCGTGTTAATTAAAATACTTACTTTAAAAGGCGTTATGGTACCTACTAGATATCTATCACAGATATATTGTAGGTATAGATAAATAATACAAGTAAATAGTACCTACATATATTTTTTTTTTATATTATGCAGAAGTCATTCAATATTAGGTATATTAATAGTGTCAAAAATATCTATACGCGTGTGGTGATAAAAGAAATATCTATTTCAAAATAATGAAAATAGTTTCCTTTGGCCTCCAAAGTAATTGATTGATCCGATTGTGATGAAATATTCAGTTAATATTTCTAGAGTTTTGATAGCGATGTTACCAAACAATTTTGTTTCTCAGTGATTTTGTGTCATATTTTTCAATGACTAAATGAGTGTGTAGTGTGCCATTTAAGTACATACTCATTTTATACCTATTATGTGCACAATGTAAAATGAACGATATTAATAATTTTAATAATGAGATTACGATTCGTCCCAAGCAATTTGCACGTATTTGAAGGCATTACAGAGGCTTGAAACTTTCAGTATCTCAACGGATCATAGGCATTTATCTCATACCATTAATCGCTTTAAACACACAACTGGGTCATCCAAAACTCAAGACTCAAAAGCTTTAGTATTTCACAAGTGTTTTCGGTCATCATTGCTCTCATCTGTCGTTATACAATTATGTAGGTATGTATTTTAAAAATATACCTAGGTATGTATTCTTGAACCCATGTTACAAGCTAGATAAGCTATGCTAACTTGGTTTTAAATAGCGCTGTATAGTCCTGAGATATAAAAAAGGAATTATATTTCTATGTCACATGGTTTGTAGTAATACAATTATCGTGTTACAGTTTACAGTCTAGCGTCTAGCCGCACTTAAGGCTACCCTAGGTGCTTTGCACTCTGCTATTTTTCTTGATAATTCTCTCTACATAGTGTAACTTCATAGTTATTTCTATACTAAGCAAATAAACCACCTCGAAGTACACTGGTAAATAATACCTTTGATCTTAGGTCTACCTATGTGCACAGTCATAAATATATAAATGCTATAACCGTGAAGTTATATTCAAATTCATAATTATAAGGCGTACCTACTCACTGCACTTATCACTAATTACATCAGCGAACGCGACAAGTTAGCAAGCCGCTGGATTAAAGTCTTCACATGATCCCAGAACAAATTGGCCGTTTAATGAGATAGTTGGGGAGCGGGTGGCAGGATTAGCTCTAAATGAATCAAAGTTGCTCTGGGCCTCAGTATGACCTCAGTCGATCGATCGCCTCGCACCGATACGTGTCTGATGTTGTTCTGGATTCAATCACTTAATTAACTAACTTGATTGTCTACTAGCAGTGGGTATCTGTACTTATGTAACCAAATGGAATGAAAATAAATCGAGGGGCAATAATTAAATGTATGGCGAATTGTTTAGAAAATGTCTTGCAGCTTAAATTAGTGATTTAATTTTTCTTCTTTATATTATTGTGGCAAAGAAGAGAGGTCAAAGGATTTGTGAGAGACTTTTGCCCAGCAGTAGGATCAAATAGGTTTAATAAAAACATACCCACTTAATTGAAAGCGGACCTCATGGTTATCTTCTTCACCTGTAAGCTAATCAAAGTTGCAATCATAGCCTGCATCTTGGAGCTCGAGATTCTTTACATGATTTGATTGATTTTAATTTTTACGGAAGTGACTTCCATACCGTCTTTCCCCCTAATCCTGAAAGACAAGACTGATTCATGACAAGCAGGAGATTTATTTCGGCTCACAAGTGAGATTGGTTTATAATTAAGTATAATATATTCATTCAGCAGTACCATAAAGTTGAAACCGTAAATATGGATAAAGAATGTCGTGTAAATAGATCGTTTTTAAAATAATGCGATGCCTTTGTTATCGTTTTTAAAATAACTCGATAGATTGTCAATCAAACTGTATAAATAAATGTTTAAAATAACGTCAAAAGGTAACAAAAGACGAAGCCTTCATTTCCTTTACCTCCATTTATCAAAGCAAAAGTTCAATGAAACTTTGAAATCAGTCAAAAGCTATAGAAAACCTTAACAATCTTTTCTTTTTTATTATTAGAAATCATTGTAATAATCTACACGAACTTACTTTCAGATTTCTTGTTTTATTTCTTATAATAAAGCCATACATTGAGGCCGACTGTTTCAAAATGTACCTACAAATATTTTATGTAGAACATTAAGACAACGTTCATAATCGTTACATTTTTGTAATGTTCACGTACTTTTGGGGTGCCTATTATATTTTTTACGATCAAACTCCGTCACCTCCAATATTGTTCTTAGGGTTCCATTGTATCACAAAAATATTTTACCGTATTTTCAAATGTTCATATTCAAAATGCGTTATTATTTTCGTGTCCTGAAGCTAAGGTTAAGAAATTCTTTAAAACATCATATCAAGCCAGCTGGCTATGTTGTAAGAGCTAAGTAATGTAAATTACTTTTATTTATTTTCTTAGATATTTTGGTTTCAATAGATTTTTGCATGAATTTTAGTTTTTTAATGCGATCTACTTACCGGCTATGTCCCAATATAGTAGTCATCACCCTATACTTTATCTAATATAATTTTGTAGCCTGTTAATATGCTAATAATGACGAATACCTTTTCAAAATTCTACAAACATTGATAATTCAACGTGTCCGCAGCAATTTGCCACCAGGTTAAACAAGTCTGACCAAATATAAAAGCACGTAGGTAATCAACATCAAATATTTTATTGTGTTCTTTATATGAGTAGCAACAAGAGATTGGTTCGATTTATACTGCTTCATATTATTTTTACGAGTGTCTCGGATAATGTTATTATACATTTATGCTCTTTATTATTTGCTTTAAAGCTGAATAAAATAGAATCTTCTTAGTATGTATGAGTTCTCATCAAAACCTTCGGGATATAGTCTTATTTTCATGGAGATATGTGCTTTTCAGAAGTCTAATCCGATATATTATTAAGTCATTGGCTAAACTACAAATGACTAGACACCTACTTGCTTTCAAATAATTTGTAAACATTAGTTTCGCCACTTTATCATCGAACACTGTCTGTGAAGTTTAAATAATTTTACATCTATCCTGCGCATAGATACATATTTGGCTAGATAGCGAATAAAACCACAAGTAATTATGTGAACAGAAAAGGTAATGTAAAGTTAGTAGCTTTTAACATGTTGAAACGTTCAACGAACTGTGGTTGCTCCCATGTGAAACTTTTGAGTATAGTCGCTCTTATCCGGCCAGGATATGCAAAATGGCGACGATTTAAATAAAGGCGGAAGAAAATAATTCAATAACAACAATTCACACTTCGCTTTTACCTGTTATTGTTGGGAAACTTTGTTATATATTTTGACAGTTCATCTGAGTAATTAAATCTAACGTAGATAATTTGTATTAAAATTTTATGCTAAGTTACCATTCCAAAATAACAATGAGGATCCTGACATTTGCAATTACATGTGTGGAGTCCTGATTGTTTAATATAAATTTACCAACTTGTTTCTGATATAAAATTATAATTATTTACGTTATGGTGTACGACTCATTAAGTTTAAATTTAGACTATGTCGATACGAATTTGAAAAGGATTTCTAAAATAAAATAAAAACAGTTTGTTGAATAAATATTACCTTACAGAAACGTTACAAAACTTGAACACGACTAAAACAAACGAAAATGTTAGAACATCAAAATTCTCGCGCGCGCCATAACTCAGTCTGAGGAAGCATCTTGCCATATTATGCTTTTTGTAGAACGCTCTCAAAACGAGAGCAATTTATTTAATGGACTAGATAGTTGTTTCCCCACAATTTTCACGACATGTGAGTGGTTCGCACTGCCCAAGACTATTCCTTTAAGTATTTTCTACCTCGCGTTTAGAGCTTTTCAATGGTGCTCCTATTTGAGTGCAGTTGACCGATTTTGCTTAAAAAGATGCAAAGTTCATTGTATCTTTTCGCCTCTAGAAAATAATAATTAATTTAAATAACTGGAATAGTTTATAGGTTATCTGTTACTTAACCTCGGAGAGCGCGTGACAATCGTTACAGGTAGTTGGAGCCCTAAAAAGTCCGGCAGCCAGTCTAACTACACCACTTCGATGTCGCTGACCTTCAAGACAAAACGGTCAGATGACAGTCCTTTTATCAAAATATCAACGTTTGACCGCTTCGAAGTTCAACGCAAAAGCCGACCCCCAAATAAATTGAAAAAATGCGCGAAAGATGATTTGAAGCCTTTACAAATAAAGAATTTTCAATCAAATAGTTAATTTCACCTCTCTACTCAAATTCCACCTTAAAGCTCCATCTTTTGTAACCGTACAGATGAAAGTTCTTCCACGTAAGAATGCTGTACATTATTTGTTCTCATTTGTTTTCCGGAAATAAACCCACGGTCTTGTATTGTCTGAAGTTTTCTAGATAAGCCTTTATATAGCTTTGAGATATGATCACGTTCCTGTTGAAGAGTTTGGAAGAACTTCTTCATCGAATATTACCCTAAATCCTCCAACTCAAACGCAATCATGATTTTATGTTACTAAATTATATTCTGTTCTGATAGCATTAAGCCCATTATGCGCAATGAAGTTTGAAACCAGCATTTTTATTACTTCCCAAGACTTGTTAACTATTTGAAGACTAAAGGCTTCGTAATATCTTCAGACTTTGTTTCATAAAAAGTTACACAGTTCGTGATGAGAAGCTACAAATTCAGTCATGTTGAAAAGAGAACTGTAATAAGAGTCGCATTGGATGGAATTCTGTTAGGGCAAGAAACCTACAAGGCAACAAAAAAACTATTTGAAATTTGAAACACTTAGTTATGATAAAACTGTGCTCCCAGTGCCCATGATAGAAAACAAATTGCTGCTGAAGGGTGTATCCCATCTGCCCCGGTGACTTGGCCCGCTGCCGGGCCACATGGGAAAAAAAGTTTTAACTGGCCCGTTGATATGTTTACCGGGCCAGATAACACAAATCAAGTGCCATCGTCCCCGGTAAGGGAAAAATAGAGGATAAGCCTCGTAATTTTCTTTTAATATATATTATATAGGACTCGTCAATTTGACTTCACCTCGCCTGATGGTAACTTTACCTTCAGCTTACCATCAGGCGAGGTGAAGTCAAATTGACGAGTCCTATACATATAAAAAAAAAATTACGAGGCGTATCCTCTATTTTTCCCTTACCGGGGACGATGGCACTTGAATTGTGTTATCTGGCCCGGTAAACATATCAACGGGCCAGTTAAAACTTTTTTTTCCCATGTGGCCCGGTACCGGGCCAAGTCACCGGGGCAGATGGGATACACCCATTGTTTCTACCCAACCACTATAGAAAAGGAGAAAATACTTTTTACAATACTCACAATTTTACAAACAAAATCACGTATTAATAATATTGTAGTCTCTAGAGAAAAATATAAGAGAAAACTGACATTTACTAAAGGGAATAGGTACCGTACACAGCTACAATATTACTTCGTTGGTAAAACAAACTACATTTCAACAAATATTTGATGATAGAATTTATTTTGGTTATGTAATGTCGTTTTTTCGTAGATTGAGAGCTTAAAACAATGTGACACTAGGGAGTATAACAGCCAGCAACGGACTGATGAGAAACTGAATAAGTTTTGTGACTGGCGTAGTTTTATAATTCTTATTCAGATTCTTAAATTCAGTAAGTAATTGTTAAGTGAAGTGGTCAGCAAGCAAGTCTCCGGATAACAAGCGGTTACTGCTTGCAAATTGACTTCAATATGTTTATAAAGAGTTCTCTTTAAAATGTTGACCGTGTTAACTCAAACTTTTGGAAAATAGATGATTTTTATACCTTTTTTACATAATTTAAAACAATTATTATTGACGTTAGGTAAATTTCAGCTGCATGTTTACTTTAAAAAATATCTGAAAAGAGCGTTGTAAGCACTTTACATATTTAGCTTTAATATACTTATCTATGTTTACGTTAAGTAGACACTATTGCAATACATTTGATGGTCTAGTAATTTCACGTTATTATGCTCCAAATACTCTTTTGTTCGCTGGATGTGCAGCCTGGCATTGTTATGACGAAGAATGATGCGTCTGTGGCACTTTTCTTTTTGGAGTTTGGTGTCTGCTTATTTGTTGCGTACCAATTAGCATCAATACTTTTAACATTCTTGTCAAGTTTCAGCTTCTGCTAGTAACATAATAGTAGACCAATTATAATAACAACCAATATTTAACATCGGTTTATGATAATGGACGAAGCGACAATTTGAAAAAGACTATTGGTGGATATGCAAAAGTGAAGCTCCACATAGTCCACACACCCAACCTCGACAGGCTTCTATTGGTCACTATAAATCAAGATCTTAATTAATAAATTATATCTCCTTACCTCAAAAGTCCAACCAGTCTAACTTAGAACTTCGATATCGCCATTGGTTGTGGAGGTCAGATGGCAGTCGCTCCACGGAAAATATTGAAGTTCAGCCGCATCACAGTTAGACTGGAAAGCCGACCCCAACTGAGTTGGGAAAAGGTTTAGAGAATGATGATGAATGATGATGATTTCCTTACCTAAAACCCAGACAAAATAGTAGTTTCAAAGTAGGTATCTAAAATGAACATTGTGCATATAACAATGTTGAATGCTTTCTGCACGTCCCACTGCAGCGGTTTATGCTACATTATTTCTCTTGCTGTGGTTAATATTCCGCCGGTACGTAGCGAACCGACTCTCATGATGAATATAAATTTTAAACAACCATTCCTAGGCCACCTATGAAAAGTTTGGCAAGCGATTCAAGTATATATACCTAGGCTAAAGTAGTAGCCAGCCTGTTGAACCATTTCTTTAATATGTAGAGACTGGGCCGTGTGCCAGATGATTGGTGCCAGGCTGTTTTAGTCCCACTATTTGAGAGAAAAGGTTCACGAGTACGAATGCAAAATTTAGCCGTGGTTAATAACTGCATGTTGTCTGCAAAAGTTTCACCGTACTTGCGATATGCAATCTGGAATCTGGACAAATTATCACCTCAAGGTTAAATGATACGAGAGATCGTTACGATCGCTCTGTACCGTTGTATTTATCACCCACTAAAATTCCTTCAAATCCAGTGCGTGTGTTGGATAATGGTTACTAATTAATGGGGTTTTACATCCTTAGTAGTGGTGTGGGGTGTTAGACAAAGATGTGTAGGATTCGATTCGAACTGTTTATGAATTTATAGTTATTTTATGTGAATCTACTAGAACAATAATGCTTAGATTAAGGGCTTAGGTTAAGGGTCAAAGCCTTCTGTTATCGAAAATATTAACTTCCGTGATTTGTGGTAAAACGCTAAGTCAACAATTTAAAGGAAATGAATGAGCATTACCAATACAAAAATAGATATACATTTATTTATACTTTTAACATGATAACTTATTATAATAAATATTAAAATATAACCTATCTTAAGAAGTTATTATTACTTACATACCATAGCAAAACTATAGGTATACCTACCTATATAAAGTGGTTCTAGTAGGTACAAATATTCACGGTACGAAATGACTACAGTTTATAATTATTAACAAAAAGACGTAGAAACGTACCTATAGGTAGTAAATGTATAGGTACATTGAACTTTTCTGAAATTTATACAATACATCTTTTACAGGTACTTAGCGCACAGTGGCTACAATCGGAACTTGGATACTATCTCAGATAAGAAGTCCGTAGAACGGAAAATACATCTTGAGAGATAACATAACAGAGCGACATGTAGAGTGTAGTACATAATAAATTAAATACTAACATAAAAGAATATTTAATACCTTAATAAAATAACATCCAGTAGTAATGAAACTTACATATCTAATAAATAGGTATTACTTAAATACTACATAACGAAGTTTGGGATTTTTGCATCCTATAAATATCATAATTATCATGAAAGAAAAACAATTGGCAATCAATATTTAGTTTAGATACCCATAGTGTCTATAATCTAACATAACGATTAAAACAAACAATTTTGAAATAATGTGTTCGAAGTGCTTGTGTTGAATAAGGTAAATAAAACGCCTGGCCCTCGATTGATACGAATGCGATATCAACAGGTGTAAACGCGAGTTAATGTTTTAAGTGTCAATTAGAATACGGATAATAGGATAATACGAGAGGTCTGTTTCAATATCCTTGGTAATAGCTATAATGATAGATTGCGATCACGACCATTAGACTTATGTTTGACGTAACCATTTTATGATAAAATATTAATAACCGAAATTAGGTAGGTACTAGTGAAGTGGATTCACGTCGCCAGTATTTAGTTTTATGGTCACTTATATTTTAGGGCTGTTTAGCTGTAAGGTATGTTTAAGGCTGTAAGGTATGAATTAAAGCCGATTCCTTTTTTTCACGTGGAAATCCTTACGGATACCTTCCCCACTGAGCCAGCAGGGGCGGCTATGTCGTACTTGAACCGACTAAAACCGCACACCGCCTCGTGTCTCCGAGAGCCGGGATGTAAAGGTGACCAAAAAGGCATTTCGCACCCCAGTTGTAAGGCTGACTCCTTACCTATGTATTAAGCTACTGACGCTTAGATTTATTATTGGAGGGCCGGCTGATTCAATTTTTATTCTGTTGTTGTGAAGACTACCGAAATACTTCTGTTGTCTTCTGTGTGAGTCGGACCGCAGTCACAACGAAATTTTAATTTATTTTAGAACAAACAGTCGGGGACCGAATTAATTTTCATTTTAAGTTACGAATTGTTGTTCGCCGACTTTTGGATATTCGCCAACAAAATTAACTGGCCATGTAAATTAAAACTCTTATATATTTATCGTTATATATTTTACAGTGCCGAACTATAGTTTAAAGTTGCATTACAATGATTTATGATTTTTATACCTACAACGATTTTCCAAAACGACACAGTAGCTATCTTTAAAAAAATCATTATAGGTATATGTTTGGCATTCAAACTTTCAACCAAAATTCTTTAAATAGGTTATGTTATCTTATGAAATATTGAATTGGAATATAAAAAGCAGTAAAATATCAAACTGCTTTTTTTTATAATGTATAGGGAAGTATCCTAATGAATACAAAACAGGTCGGGTATGTTGTTACGAAATTCTCCACTGGTCAACTTCAGTATAAATAAATGAACGGCAGTCGGACTGTGGTGGCGAATAAAAAAGTACCATTCAGTAATAATTTCTTTGAAAAATTAATTTATAGGCGAAGTTGGCAAAGCGGGGTATTAATATTTTATCGTAATTCATGTTGGGTCACCGTCCGTGTCCCCCAGCGCGTAGGGTTTCTCAGCGTTTGTCCTTAGGTAGTAAATACCATCCTTCCTGAAACAAAACAATGAACGTTGATCTCCAAGATTTAAGCTAATGTTGTTACTGCTTAACAAACGAGTGTTCTTTGTTTAATTAAACATAGAAGCGACGAAAGTTAACCGTGTTCATGAATACCTAAAATAACCTTCTTTTGTTATTCGCCCTCGAGACTCGAGTGAATGTTCCGTGCAAACGAATGAATGCCTATTCCAGATATATTACTCATTATATTTTACTCAATTGGACTTTTATTTAATTATAAGGCTGGAATGAAATGTACGCTTTTGTCCTTCGCCACATGAAAAAGTACCTACTTAAGTTTTCTTGGTTCCATTTTTTATTTGTGTATTTTTTTATAACTTTATCAGGCCTGATGGTAAGCTTTTTATACCTATTCCCGGTTCGATTTGACTAATTTGCACTTACTTAGCAAACTATAATTTGTGTACTCACGTGCTACTTGCATTCCCAATGCTAAACTTTGCAAGTCACACCGTACAAAAGCACTAGCGGTCATGAATTTTAAACACAAATAACATTTGAGTTTACCTTTATTAAAGTAATTGCATATTTATAGTTTGCGTGTTTCCGGTCAGTTAAAATTTGCAAAAGAAATGAGCACAAAAGAGTTTTAGCGATGCTCAAAATGACGTCAAAGTCTAACTACGAGTAGGTATATATTATGTATTATCTACTTGCCACAAAATAGAAGCCTTTTCTTATAGAATATCTAGGACCATTATATTTCAAAACGTTTTATGTACTAACTGTTCTTTAAAATGCATACTGGTTTACGTGTATGAGTGCAGGAAAGAGGAATGGAGGCAAAACAAGGTTCATAGCTCTGTCTTTTTTCTCACGCACAAGCCTCCTCGCACGTTTACGATACAGGTTCAGATGGTAGTCACTCCCAGAAAAACCGACATTTCAATCAAAAACAGACCCCAATCTCCAAAATGCAAACTTTGGACGCTACTAGAAGACCTGTCCATTTTAAGCACATGATGTTCGTTTTGCCTAAAAGTCCGTTTTCTAGCTCATAGAAACTATGTGCTCCAATTAATTTCACTATTATTTCGACCTCAATTATGCGTTTCATGTTATTGTAAATGTAGAACGAATCCTGCGTAATAGCAACGAAAATATTCACATACCAAAATCAGCATACAGTTTGCAAATAAGAACTAGGTACGTAGTTTCTATGCTAACTATACATTATGCAGATATTCCAAATAGGTACTAAGGCAACTTGGAATAAATTCCACACGGAACACTTGCCATATCATCTGGGCAAAGGAAATTACTTTAAGGACTTATAGGAGGTAGGACACGACGGTATCGCCCGTCCGAAATGAGCTGTCCGACTGGGGAAGTACCTCCGCCCTACAGAAGACCACGGCCATAATAACCTTCGTGTTGTGTTCCCGGCGGTAAGTAGGGTAGCCAGAGCTCACTGGAGGGATTCTGTGCTGCCAACGGGGAGACCGTAGGCTTGGGTTATCATCACTGACTTGTGTGGGCGTGAAATGTTGGTGTGGCGGTCAGGGAGACCCGGTGAAACGGTTATCCGCTGGCCGCCCGCAGGCTCGTACGGTTCCCGAACCTGGGGAATACTTAATCTCCGCCCCAGGAGGCTGAACCAGCGGTCTGTGCAAAGTCCCTGGTGCTGTAGTCGTGCCGGAGGAGGAGACCGGAGTGGACCCGATTACAGTATCCAGGGGGGGACCGGGGGCCCTTCCGCCCGCCGCACCAGCCGGTCACATAACCCATACTTGTCGGTGGTGGCATGAAGTCTTGATTTGTCTCCTGCGTTGTCAGCACAGAGACTCTCTTAACCTTCCACATACCACCCACCCTTCGAAAATGGCCATTAAAAGAAAAAGAAAAACTGTTGTGACAGCGGCATCCTCATCCACACTGCAAGTGGACTTATGCAACATCAGGGGACTACATGCTAATCTTAATGCGGTCCATTACCACTTAGAAACCGCGAAGCCGACCTTGTTTTTCCTGACGGAGACACAAATATCATCCCCTGCCGATACAGCCTACTTACTGTACCCCGGGTACAAACTCGAACATAATTTTTTGAGTCGTGCCGGGGTATGCTTGTACGTCCGGGATGATGTTTGTTGTCGCCGTCTTAATGGCCTGGAAGACAGGGACCTGTCCACTTTGTGGGTACGTGTGGACTACGGTGGCCACACCCGTATCTATGCGTGCCTCTACAGGTCTCATAGCGGTGACTTGGGCACGACTCAACTGTTTGACCACCTGCAGCGATCGGCGGACAAGGCAATTGAGCAGTACCCCACCGCGGACTTAGTGTTCTTAGGGGACTTCAACGCTCATCACATTGAGTGGCTGGGGTCCTCGGTCACTGATTTTGCGGGAAGGGCTGCTCATAAATTTGCCTTGACCTATGGGCTCTCGCAAGTGGTTCATTCTATCACTAGAATACCAGATGTCGAGTCCCATAAAAGCTCTCTACTGGATCTTCTGCTGACTACGCGCCCGGATGAATACTCCATAACTGTGGAAGCACCTCTAGGTACTTCAGACCACTGCCTCATCCGGACGCAAGTGCCTCTCGCTCGGCCAGAACCACCTCGGCCAGTTAAATGGCGGCATGTTTGGCACTATAGGTCAGCGGACTGGGATGGAGTGCGAGAATACTTCGCTTCGTACCCGTGGAGACGGCTCTGCTTCACTTCAGAAGATCCTAGCTCCTGTGCAACAGCAGTTACTGAGGCGATTCTAGCGGGTATGGAATGCTTCATTCCTAACCGCTGGATCGCTACGGGGGCTAGTAAGCGACCGTGGTTTAATCGGTCTTGCAGAGAGGCTAGTCTTAACAAGCAATCTGCTTATAAGGCTTGGACCACGGCTCTTGCGAACAAGGATCCAAATATCGCTGAAGTGAAGCGGAAATTGAATGCCGCCTCGAGGTCCAGTAAAAGAGCAACGGCTAGGGCCAAATTTGATTTCATCGGCAGAAATGGTGAACGACTGGCGCGATACCCGTCGGGTACCCGTGCATTTTGGTCGCTCGCCAAAGCTGCCGAGGGAAATTTCTGTCGGCCTTGTTTGCCGCCGCTGCTTAAACCCGACGGCAGTCTGGCCCATGGCGCTAAGGAGAAGGCCGATCTTTTAGGAAACCTCTTTGCGTCAAACTCGACAATGAACGACGGGAATGCCGTACCACCCACTATACCCTGGTGTGGTGTTTCTTTACCAGAAATAAAAATCACACAACGGGTGGTCCGGCGGGAGCTCAAATCCCTAGACGTTCACAAGTCGAGTGGGCCTGATGGCATATCGGCAATGGTGCTTAAACAGTGTGCCCCAGAGTTGTGCCCTGTGCTTACACGTCTTTTCGCACTTTCCTACTCCACGAGACAAGTCCCAGCTTCGTGGAAGACCGCTTTCGTGCACCCTGTGCCTAAGAAAGGCGACAGGACAGACCCGTCCAATTACAGGCCTATCGCTATCACCTCCCTCCTCTCGAAGGTAATGGAGCGTGTTATTAACGCACAGCTCCTGAGATACCTAGAAGGAAACGATTTATTGAGCGACCGGCAGTACGGCTTCCGCCACAGTCGCTCAACCGGTGACCTTCTTGTGTATCTCACACACCGATGGGCGCAAGCCATCGAGAGTGGGGGTGAGGCACTGGCGGTCAGCCTGGACATAGCGAAGGCCTTCGACCGGGTCTGGCACAGAGGTCTTCTGGCGAAGTTGCCGTCCTATGGACTGCCCGAGGGACTTTGCGAATGGATTGCCAGCTTTCTGTCCAACAGAAGCATTCAAGCCGTTGTTGACGGCAGCTGCTCGGACCGCATGGACATAAATGCTGGCGTTCCACAAGGCTCCGTGCTATCCCCGACCCTGTTCCTGCTGCATATCAATGACATGCTGTCTGCTGACTCCGTTCATTGCTATGCAGATGACAGTACCGGGGATGCATTTTACACGGGCCGGGCTAACCTCCCTCGGTCCGCAGTGGAGGAAAGTCGCGAACAACTTGTGTCTGAAATCGAGACTACTCTCACAGGAGTGTCCGATTGGGGAAGACTAAACCTAGTCCAATTCAACCCCACTAAGACACAAGTTTGTGCATTCACCGCTAAGAAAACCCCATTCATTGTAGCGCCACAATTCCTGAACACACCACTCACCATCTCCTCGAGTATAGGGATCCTTGGTGTCGATATCTCCAGTGACGTCCAGTACCGTAATCACCTCGAAGACAAGGTCAAGTTGGCATCTAAGAAACTTGGAGTGCTCAACAGGGCGAAGCAGTACTTCACTGCGGGGCAAAGACTCATTCTTTATAAGTCACAAGTCCGGCCCCACATGGAGTACTGCTGTCACCTTTTTGCCGGGGCACCTGCATACCAGCTTGACCCCTTCGAGTCGGTACAAAGACGTGCGCTGCGGATAGTCGACAATCCCATACTTTTAGGCGGTGTGGAGCCGCTTAGCCTGAGGAGAGATTTCGCCTCACTGTGCGTCTTCTACCGCCTATATAATGGTATGTGTTCAGATGAATTGTTCGACATGATGCCCACGGCCACTTTTTATCATCGCACCGCTCGCCACAGGCAGGGAATTCATCCTCACACATTGCATCCGCCTGCAGTGCGCACTGTAAGGTTTGAAAGAAATTTTATTCCGCGCACGCTTAGGCTGTGGAATGATCTCCCTGCCGTGGTTTTCCCTAGCGACTACAATATGGGGTTCTTCAAGAAGGGCATTAGAAGGTTTTTGCGGGGTCGGCAGCGCGAGTGTGATGCCCCTGGTGTTGCACGCGTCCCTAGGCCACGGTGACCGCTTCCCATCAGGTGGGCCGTGTGCTTGTCTGCCACCTAAGTGGTATAAAAAAAAAAAAAAAAAAAAAAAATGGCAATAAACGTAAGAGTATTTTTGTACCAATCCCTATACTGCTGCCAAGAACTCCTGATACAGATTTAATGATCACCTACCTAGAGCGGCCTGATTTCCAACCGTCTTTTAAGAACATGCTCTTCATCCTCCAAGCTTTTGCCCAACTTAGTTGGAGACGATTTTCAGTCTATCAAATGGCTGAACTTCGATATTTTCCGTGAAGCGACTGCTATCTGCTAACTCCACAACCCACTGACGATATCAAAGACCACATTCCACCATCGATGGCCAAACGTACTTTCTGAAGCTCCGTGGATTAGAGTCTCAATGTGGCAATAATCGTCACTCATCCGAAGCCTGAACTGTCTAGTACTGTTAACCTTGCCATGTGTTAACCTACTCGGTTACCACTTAACCACGAGCCCGTTATCAGTCCCCTCCAATCGCCTTTTGTATCGAAAGGTAATCCTCCTACAGTCAAGTATTTCAAATTACACTTATTATTATAAGCGATGATACCTACAGTATCTACAGTCAACTCAAAAAGAAACATCAAAGCAAAAACGCACTCACCCATAATGAATATCAAAACCACCCATGATGAGTTTTTCACCGGTCCCTTTACAGGTGCCATTATAGTACAACTCGTCGTAGCTCTCGCATCTTACTGCAGTGAATGGAACACTATTGGAGATGATGGACTCCGCAAAAAACATGTGTGCTCGGTTATGGGCACAGAGACCTGTTAACAAAGACTTACTACTGATGACTATAAGTAAGCCCCCCGACTTGAGTTACTTATAGTCATCACAAATTCACCAGTGCATTGAATATTAATACTTCGTTCACGTAATTCTCGGGCGATAACATTGATCAGCTGACGCGCACACTACCTATTTTTATGGACTAAGGGGCGGCAGAATCCCTTAGTAACTAGTAGATAAGTAGGTAATCTAATCAGTAAAATCTACTGATAATGCAAATATCGCCTGGAGTTGTATTTATTTAAAATTTTAAAATCAGCTGATTTACCTACAGAAACAAAAAAAAATTAACGCTGTTTGTTTGGAGGATGCTCAAATACAATAAACAACACTTTACAAATACTTTACAAACATTTTATCCACATTACATATAAACCGGCTAAGTGATGTTATTGAATTAAACCGGTTCAATGTTTCGTAGGTACCTAGTGTGAAAGTAGGCTATGACTTCTTAAGCCGCTGTTGACACCTATACAATGTCCACACGCAGAACAGTTCTAAACTACATAAAATATCGTCAAAACAGTTTTCATCAGCATGCAATTATGCAAATTGAAAATTTATCCATGTAATAGATAGCATCAAGATGAACAGTGGATAAACCAGGCAGGCTGGCTACACTAGAACGTGAGTTGCGATACGACCGAGAAAGCTAAACGAGATATAAGTGGTATAGGTGCATCGCTGCATTAATAAGTGCAAACCTAGCAAAGAGCCGGTTGATATATATGAATATTATTACACCCGGCTCTTTGCTATAAAATATACAAGTATAAACTTGCGATTAAGAAAAGTTATTACGTAACCCACCCACGTGTTTATTGGTCTTCCTATCTACGTAAAGCAGTCGTGCAGCTGGAAAATGTTTTTACTTTAATTTAAAATCACTGGTAGCTTTGCATTGATATTGCTTCAATGAAAGAGCTAATAATGGTCTTGATTATGAAGTGGGTTCGATTCCTGCTCAGTGCGAATATTGTATGGATGGAATGTGTCTATTTGCACAGGGTATTTTTTTACTTAAACTGGACGGAAGCCACAATGCAAGCTAGATAAAACATGCTTAGATACTTTGGGTTTAGATAGCGTTATGTAGAGGGATGGCCTAGCTAGAGTATAAAAGATGATGTAGTTAAATTCTATTGCACAAACAAATCAAAGGTCTTTAGCCATTGATATTTACTGTTCAATTAATCAATTAACCATTGCAGACCACTGCTGCAATTTGCTGTACAGCGTAGACATAAACGTCAATAGCCTCAGCATTATGACTGTGCCTAATAGACACAACTCAATACCCGTCAGGCTATACATTCTGAGATGTTATATCGGGTCAATTTGAATAACACTGTTATTGAATAGAACACTTAACAAATAACAGGTTATTCTAACTGTTGCCCAGTAACAGTTTAATATAACAGACACAGATTCGTTACCTGGGTACTAAATTCTATAGGAGAGTGCTTGGCTAAGACAAATGGTGACCGGTAACATGACACGATTGCAATAAGTCGCGAATTTTAACCACCTTCATATTTTCGTATGGATCCTCCTATATATGAAACTATTTTATCAACCCAGGTATTTCGTTGCGGGTAATTATCTATACTATTAAGACTTAGGTACCTACTTAGTAAGATTTTTTCGTTTGGTTGGTCAATCGGGCAAATTCCCATAGGTACATCATTACTCTAGAACTAAAAAATTACGGGCATGTGTGATTTCAGTTCTACGGGTGACCGAAGTATGTCACGGGTCAGACTGCGGGACACAGCTAGTATACGTCAAAAACGTAATAGAAAAAGTCTTAGTAATAAAACGAACCTTACCTCTATAGTCAAACCCACAGCCGGGTTGCCTAGTTCCACCGTTAGGATAGAAGTCAATATGACCCAAGGGTGAATTGAATCCAAGATATCCTCCACATGTATGTATTACTTCGACGTGGCGAGCGTCATGCTTATCCAATCTCGCGTCTTTGTTGCCAATAGTAAATAACGGTAACGCTGGGTCTAATCCTGAAACGTGAATTGAAACTTAAAAATTATCAAGTAGGTATAATAAATTCCATTAGCTTCGCTATTTAATTATTAACGGTATTGTAACGTCTTTTTGCTGTAATGTACCAAAACATTGCAGTAAAGACCTCATTAGGAGTCAGTTAGATTTCAAAACAGTACACTTATTGTTTTTTTTTACAAAGATTTTCAGATTAAAACTTGACTTGATTTATTATTAGATTGATTATTATTTTTAATTATCTACGTTGATAGATTTTTCTAATGTAGGTGTCCTTTGTTATCTGCAAATAATCAATTATATAATTTTGTATCTTATACAAACATTTTAACAATTCACAGCTCTGTGTACAAAATGAACAAACAATGGAGGATTCTTCGCAGCAACCGCTAGAATTTAACAAACAATGCCGGGTAATTTGCTGCGGTTTTGTTATAAAAGTTAACAGAATTGGTTGCGTAAGCACCTCGACATTTAACGCACACCAGACAGTTAAAGTTGCTGAACCAAATTACCGTAAGCACGTACTTAGTTATCAAACATACCGACAAAAGTGTAAGATATACTTATAAATACAAATCAGAACGTTAGTACAAAAGTTTTTATGAAAGTCATAAAAAACTAATTACAAGAAAAACTGAACATTTAGTTACTTTAGGCACAGCTTATCATCAGTCTCTCGATTGCATCATGCGAAAGGAAATACACCTATTCAATAGTTTCGGCACTATGTTAGATTCGTACGAGTGTTACGCGAACTTGTAATGGTCGCGGAACTTTTTATCAGGACAGTTCAAGTTTTAGCAGAGGCATAGAAGGTTATCCAAACTCGGACTGAATATCTCCTTAATATTAATTTTGTACACGTTCATTCTCACTATTAGACCTATTATATTTGTCAAAACCACATGAAAGACCAGCAGATATAAATTATACAATAGGTAGGTATTTAGTAGTAAACGTTTGAGAAATTACTTGACATTTGATAGATTGCATAAACACATTATCGAAACTACATATCGTCAATCGTCAATGACCGTGCCATAGCTCTTAAGTATGACCAGTAATAGTAGGTACCTACCTAAATACCATAACAGCAATATTAAGAACCGCAAATAGTAGTAATATCGAAATAGTCAGGCAAAGGAAAATAATTTCCTTTTTATTGTTTTACTCTCATTTTTTATACGTGTCTACATGTAGGTAAGTACATTTTATTTATGTACATTGTACGTGTAGGTACATTTGTGGGTAAATGTTACGACAGGTAGAGACCGACCGGTGTGATCTAGGATAGGATTCTGCTACCTTGTTTTACGAATGAGTGATGTATACCCAAGCCATGGTAGTGAAGGTACGGGAGAGTAGTAGGCATGTTTTCGTTCTTTAGATGATGCTTTGACTTAGCTTTCTTAATTAGGTTTCGTCTCTTGTTACAGGGCACTACAAAATACTGGAAAAATTTGCACCTATCCTTGCAAAAATACAAAGGTTCCTTACCTGTAATAGTATCGATAGGTCCTTGTTTGATATAAGCGCCAGCTATCCCCACTACATGGGCTCCAAGACTGTGACCTATTAGGTGGACGTCATTCATCGAAACGCCTTCTGTTATAAGGAAGTTAAGGAACTCGGTGAGGAGGCGGCCGACGGAAGCCACGTTGTAACTTGCTAGGATATAGTTCACGTTCGCCGCATTACCCCAATCCACCACTATTATATTTAAATCACTTACGTTTAAATACGCTGAAATGCAAATAAACTATTATTATTTAATTTTCGAAATTCAAATCTAATCTCAATCACACATGCTGATTGTTAAGTCTGACCAAGACCTCTCTAATAATAATTACATCAAAATGTGTTGGAACAAACACACAAGAATTTCAATAAAATATTTTATTGTGTTCAGTATTTTACATACCTAACCTAATAATTTCTACTTTAATATCTCCAAACTTCTGTACATTGGAGATATTAAAAATGAAATTCTTATAATATTTGGTAACTGCATGTCAAGCTAAGTTATTAGGTACCTAAAATACAATAATTATCAAAATTCCGAATATAAATAGAAATTTATTAGCACCTAGATACATAATATGCAAATTCCAGATGATTCATTAGAGTCGCACGTATCGCACCGTACGTACCGTACATACGTGTCTGGTAACTATGTACCTACACCGTATACACTACCCGGGCCGGTAGGTACTTGATTTGACTGAATAATCATCATAATTTTACCAGTTCACTTCGCGATGACATAGCCTAAGTTCGCAACACATTCTAATCTATTATCTTTTTTTAGCTTTTCATTTTCAGCCTTTTATCATGTCTATGGCTCAATTTTCTACTACTTATTCGCGTGATCGTGCATAAGATAAGTTTACTGTACCCATATTGAGTCTCAACAAAGGTATTACACATTCGAAGTTTGTAAGAAGATCGTGTTTCGAATAATATATTAGATGCGGACCGGGTCCCAACTTCGCACGGAAATAAATTCGTAAAAAAATCCAATAGGTAACCTGATTGCAGCGCCACTTACTAAATTCACTGTCAATCGTAAATGTAAACCATAAGAAGTTTTAATATTGAATTTCAAGCTTCTTAAAGTAAAGAACTTTCTAAATATGCACCTACATTCTCTACATCTAATTCACCCTCTTAGGGAAAAAGTTTGAAAGGTTATTTAGGTATACCAATATCTATAATTGTACTTGTTACTTTGAAAATTTCCTAGTACCTAACTAAGATTTTTAGCAGTTTCTACACAGCTCAAATGAGGTGTTCTTTCTCTTTGTTAATAGCCATGTATTAAAAAGTACTCACCTTCTTTGATCGATTCAGGCATAGGTCCATCTCCGTGATTGAGCCAACCGTGAGCGAGCACCTTTACTTTTCTACTAAAATCAAAATGTGATTCTCTTAAGGCGGTTGAATCGTTAGTTCTTAAAACTTCATATTCAAATGGGTTTCGTCTGTAACAAAAATAGATTTAAAAGTTAGTGTCTATTGTAAGAAGTACAAAAAATCTATGCTTAGGAACCAGTTACAGAAAGAAAACTTGGATATTGCTATTAAAATTCTTAACTAAACATTTCCTTAACTTATCAAATATGATAATCTATGTAATCTTATACACCACAGTCAGTTCAAATCACAAAGAAAATAATGTGTTTACGACAAGAATTTATCAAAAGTAACAACTGCAACTCTTTATTCATATCAGCAAACAGTGTTTTATTAATCGACAGCGATATATGAATATAATGAAGTAATATAATGATTGACTTTCAATACATACTCGTATAATATGCAAGAACACGTATATACACACACAATACACACAGACAATAGAATGTCCTTTATATGTTTTCATTTTTGACGTGTTGTAAAATACCGCAATTCATTTTAGGTGTATGTACTTTGAATTTTAATAAACTTAAACCTTGTGCTTTCCTTTTACAAGTTAATCAGGCATTTTATAATCGTTGGCACGAGGTGTAACTTCGGCAGTGTTTGCAATAGATGGATAGGTGTGCACCATTTGACGACCATGTAAAACATATGACAATAAGGTGTATAGTTAATTGGGCGGAGCAAATGAATGGTCGTTCTCTCAATGCAATCTACAGGCGTAAATATGATTTGCTGAAGTCTATTAAAGACAGCATAAAGTCCCTTAGATCTCCCAATCTCCAATATACCCGAGAGGGTAGCCAGAAAAATCTTTGTGTTCACGTTACAGGGCGAGAAAAAAACCTTGTAAGATCATCAGTCAGCAGCTCCTTTGACCAGCGTAAACTGAGCAACACAGGATGCTTGCTATGGAAACAAAAAGCGACCTTTAGTACGGCTATTCTACTTTCTATGACATTTACTACTAGTTGTTTTACCTCAGCCGCGAAGTTGAAACGGGTTCGGAGCGTCAAGGGCCAACGGGGAATGAGGAAACACGCGTTGTGCAGCGCCGAGTGTGACCGTGAGGTTATTATTGTCCTTGTATTATTGAAGTAGACACTGCCATGAGGAGTGATGTCTGTGTGGGTTTAACCTGTCCTCATCCAGTTAGAAGATAGTGGGCTCTAAGCTTAGAGTTATATTGAACCCCAAATAATCATCGCAGGTTTCGTATGAGGTAAAAGGCTGAACAATTTTGCATTTAGTATTAATTTCCACTTAATTTTAATCGCACCAGTGGGTAAAAATTTCGATCATACTCGCATACCTACGACTCATTTGTTAGCTGGGATATACATTATCTGCTATTCCTTATGCATACTAAAAGCCAAACAGAACATCGATTGCGGACGTCACGATGACCCCATTTCTCTGCGCTGACTTCTCATTAAATATTTAAAGCATGACTCACGAATACCTGACATTCCAAATCACTGAATAAACGTCTATAGAGAAGTGTTAATATTTAATTATTAACGTCAAACGAAAATATAACAGAACTGCCTTAATTTATTTTGATATCGTGTGATCAAAACTATGATGAAAATTATTTAAGTATCTGCCTACCAATTTAAGAGTATTTTTTCAATTATATAAATAAAAAACCTTATTAATTAGTTGACAATTACGCCTATAGATTTTCTGATGCATCAGAAATTCTAACAGGTGATGATATATTTTTTAATGTAGATGTCGGGTTCAATTTTAAAGTTGTAGCCTATAGAAGTGCCCTGCTGGTCACCATGTGCGTATTCTAGCGCTCGATCCTACGCTTTCTACATCTAGTCCATTCCAGATACCTACCTATTTCAGATCATCGATAAATTTGAGGGAGAAAGGGGAGATCCCACCTTCCGTTTGCCGATTCGCGCTTTTTCCACTCTAGGACGTGCTTGCTCAACGGCCATCCAACCCTTCGGTATAAATATTTACCAAGCACCTAAAGCTTTAGTTGAAATAATTAAACTGAAATGGCAGGTTAATAATTCTATTTTTACCGTTTTCAGCTGTGACTGGTATAAATTTGTGGTGTTGTAAGGTCGCAGAAAAAATAATATTATTATTCTAGCGATAGGTATATTTGTTTTAATATGGGTTACTAACCCTGCCTTTCAATTCAAGGCGCTTACCCATTCGGGTTAAAGTTTAAAGGTCGTTAAAGGGCCGCAGTTTATTGATGTGCCTCTACTTTTCAGATAACACAAAGGGCAAGCGGTATTGTGCGCTCTGCTGGGGAAAGCCCGTAATTTATTTTTCAGTAACTGTCGCCCGCGGCTTCGCCTGCGTGGAATACTGAACCTGTCCCGCAGCGCAAAGGGATATTTTCTGGAGAAGAAAAATAGCCTATACCTGTGCTATTTCCCCGTCGTATTCTATATATGTGCAAATTTTCACCCAGAACTATTTAGCCACTTTGGCGTGAACAACTCTTCTCATTTTATGATATTAGTAAGATTTTTTGAATATGAAATTACATCGACGACCTGTACAAAAATATATTATTCTAGCTGCGCGTCATGGCTTTGCCCGGGGCAATTAAAGCACTGAACCGATCTCGTGGACTTGCAAAAAAAATATTTTCCAAACAATAACGAACACAAAAAGAGAATTATCTAATTTGGTGCAGCTGTTCGGAAATTTTGCGCTGCTATTTTGGCGATTAATTTTTATTTAAGTAGGTATATAGATTTACCTGGTAAACAGCCTGAACTCTACATCAGAGTCGTACACCCAACCCCAAGACCAAAATCTAGTCTCGTTGATCGCAGCGGCCGGCGGGTACATTTGTACACTGGCCAGCCACACCGGGTCGTACGGCGTCGGCGCATCCCAGTTCACGGCTGACACAACTGGTGGTCAAAAAGGAAACATTAAAATATAATGACGTACCTATATACAAGGGAGGATATATTCTGGGGTCAGACAAAGTGTTATTAATTTATTCTAATACTTTCTTCTTTCAAACACTCATAGCAAAGACAGAAAAAGGAAAGGTAGAGGGCCGTACCTATACCAACATCCTTGAGGCCCAAACCAGCCTCATCTGCTATTCGATTAACCTTCTTGGAGTTGTGGGGTTTGGACGGCAGTCACTGCCGTTAGTCATCAGGTGCACCTATATACTTTCAGATGAGGTTGGCTTGGGTCCCGAAAATCTTGATAGAGCTACCTACTATAGCAAGCAGCCCAACATCCTATTGGCTCCCAAATACAAAATTTGGATGCAACTGGAACCTAACGCTGTGACTATGATGGCTGTTTGTTATAATAAGTACCATTAACACAAAACGCTCGCTCGCAACACATCCAATTACCGTGACGAACCTCCCACGAGTATTCCCGCGTAAGAAAGCATTTCGTTCAAAGACGTTATATCACTATGAGCCCCTTAGGTCCCACATAAAGCGACCAGTAAACTTTTGATATGACATCTCCGAAGAATAGTATGACACTATCATGAGTCATTACAACATACCAGCTGTTGAAAGGCTGTCAGTTTCTTTAAATTAAAGACAGACGCCTGTGATACGGAAATTACGGAAGCTGTATAAAGTAGCTAGTGCGGTTTAACAATAAAGCCTTTTTAATACGAGTGCGTCACGAGCATGTTACACGTTATAGCAGGAGATAGGTAGCAGAAATCTATTTCACAATTTTAGCATTCGCTGAAGAAAGTAGGTATTTTACTTACCTTACATACATGTAGGTACATGATAATGTTGATTTTAAAATCTGAGGGTCAACCCTCAACCTATGTTAAGCATAACACACATAATAAACCTAAATGTCTACTAAGGAACATAGATAATTCTAACGCAGCAAGCAGATTTTCTCTACTATGCATACCGAGTTATTTAGATGCAAACTGAAACTAAATATATAATTGAAATCTGGTTTTGAATATAAACGCCATTGCATTTCGATTTTAATAGAAAATAGCTTCAATAGCTATTTTCAAAATAGGTACCTATAATATACTCTGTCCGTTAGGGATTGGATTCACTATGCATCCACAGGGTAATCCGAAATTTCCACGATCAGAAAACGCAGTATAATCCTCACGCCTGTTAAATATTATTACCTGTTTTGTGTGGATATTCTTATTCCTATTCGTTGCATTTTTACATTATCTAAAATGGGGTGGAATCCTCAAGAGGATAATGACTCCTAAAAATCAATGGCTTACGGAATGCGACTATAAATTTAAACGCCGCCGATCGAAAAGACTTTTAATTTTCCTTCAGGGAAGAAAATTCAAAATAAAAGTTCTTTTTAAAATTGTTAAGTATCTTTATAAAATCCTTAAATATTCTTAGCTATATAATAATGTATACCTACCACTATGCTGGCTTCTTTTTGTGATCGTAACATGCAATTCACGAGTTTAAGAGTTAATACCTACCTAATATTTATGCCTATTTATGCTTATTAACATTGTTTATGTGTTGATTTTGCTATTCAGGATTTATAAAACTGATTAGGTAGGTAGCCATGAACTCTGATAAAAGTAGATTATTTTGAGTATAAAATTTAAAGCTAAATATCTTTTTCATTCGTACCTACGTAAACTGCAGCACTGCCTCCAATTGATAGAGGGCCTTTGTATCACTACAGTGTACACTTTTTACTAGCTTAGTTACGTTAAGTTTAGGTATTGTAATAAATTTAAATGAGTTCGAAGATGGAAGTTAATTATGTGTAACGTTATACGCTAAATAGTAGATATATAAAAGTGTTATACCGACCTAGGCGTACATATTCTAATCAGATCCAGGACGTTTTGGAGGAAGGTCAGGTCAAGAGTACCCGCAACCGGCGTGCGTGTATGAAAACAGTTAAGAAAGTTGAAGAAGCGAAAGGAGTAGGTATGCCAAGATCGTAGCAAGTGCAAAGATGTTGTCTCTGCCTACCCCAATGGGAAAAAGGCGTGATTTTGTATGTATAATATACGAATACGATCTGAGCATATGAAAATCGTATAATTTTTTTATACGATTTTAATATGCTCAGATCGTTCCAAAAATGATGCGATTGTTTAAATAGTGTGCTAGGTAGGTACGTCTAATTAATAATTCAAAACTATATACAGTTCCTTCGTTATTTTATGGAAGTCTGACAGACATCCTTTCTCTAGAGGGCCAAAAGATAGATTGTTATCTTCACTTTAACATTCAATGAGTGCTTCAACATTTAGTACGTCACAAACACTGTGAAAGTTCAATAGCGGCAAACGTTTAATATTCATTGTTTGATTTGAGAAGGAACGTTCATGTTGCTTTTACCAATCCACGAAACTCCAGGGACCCTTCAACAAAGTAACTTGTATAGCTGTTCGAGTCACTACGTCGTCTGTTTGATTTACTTTATACAGTAGCTTGTAATTGGTTTTTGTACGTTATATTCCCAGAGCTAGCCTCTATAGATATTCATCCATTGAAATGATTAAGAACATGACAACTCAAGATATTAACTTCCCCCCTCATATCAATTAAAACAAATTTCAATTAGACAAATTTCCAACTCTGCAGGTTGAATAGGGTGTTAAGTGTGAGGGACCCTACGTACGCCTTTGGGGCCCAAGCCATCCTCACCTACTAATCAGCAGCTGCTTAGTAACGGATGAGGTTCTTTTTCTTTTTCTTTTTTTTATACCACTTAGTTGGCAGACAAGCACACGGCCCACCTGATGGGAGGCGGTCACCGTGGCCTACAACACCAAGTTCTGACGAAGGCATTCCTCTCGGGTTTGGGAAGTCGCTCCCGGAAAAGCCGACTTATCAATCAGAAACAATAAGCGGTCCCCGAAATATACTAAATTAATAAATGTGACTAAAATGAACGAGAAATCGTGATCAGGAATTCAGGATCTACCGACAGCTGATGGGTATACCGCTGCTGACGTTAAATCTCTTTTCGTAGCTTTAAGTCAGATGCGGGAGATAATGAGATATGATGGTTTCAAGTAACTAATTTACAACTTGAAACACTTTTGTTAGCTTGTCCGTACAATTATTTTTTTAGTTTTTGGGTATGTTTTGTCATTAACAATATATGATATGACTACGATAATTATAATAGTAGATTTACACGTGTATTTATCATAAATCGGGCCCAAGTCAACTTTAACTGCAAGCCGGTAAACCTGCTAATTGACAGCACAGATTCAGTCAGTTGGGGGTGTTCCAACGGCAGTCACATCCGTAAAAACCAAATCGAGAGAAAGAGTAGGAGAACGAACCCAGGGCTCCAAAGTGCACACTTTCCCCTCGGGGCTAGAAAACCAGATGAAAGTCGCTCAAGCAAAAGCCAAGATAAACCAGCTAGATGAATGAGTCAGCTCTCCTACTCTGAAAGCTAGGTTAAGTGTTGAAAGGTTAGTGTACAAAGAATAAATTTGAATTTGATCATTATAATCAAGGAAACCTACTTATTATTTACTTAATTAGTTAGGTATCTACCTACTTGTTTGTAAACACTTGCTTTCGCAATGAAATTGTATGACTACATAAAATGGTTAATAGATAACTAAATACATACAAAACTATTATCAACACCGCTCACGAACCTGTACAAAATACAAACAGCAACGAAATCATTCCGATTTTGCTTCCTGCCGACAAACACTGAAGTCACTGAGAGCAAAACCAACTTTCCACACATCGAACGAAACTTTGTTGAACTTTAAACTCACTAGAACGCTCATTTTGAAGCTAAATCTAATTGAAGGACCGGCAGTGAGAGCTTCCACATTTTCACTGACCGTTCGAAACAGAGATTGAATTTAAATTTACGTAGCGGTATCGGGGGTCCATTAAGATTCATAGTGTGGCCCGCTAGCCAACCCATTGATCATACTCGTACCTACTTAATCAAACGGACAGGAAAACGTTTCAGTGCGAAATAGTCACAA
Organism: Lithosia quadra; assembly: GCA_963576445.1. Taxonomy (NCBI): domain Eukaryota; kingdom Metazoa; phylum Arthropoda; class Insecta; order Lepidoptera; family Erebidae; genus Lithosia; species Lithosia quadra. The sequence continues at coordinate 13,025,960 of OY754874.1, forward strand.
TATTGTGTTATTAGAAACACCTGTGTAAGCTCTTCTCAGTTTCGCAAACATCTAGTAAGTACCTATTTAGGTTGATACCTACACTACTTATTATTACCAGACAACCCGTTCGAGTCTTTATACAAAATCTAGACTTGATTATCTGAGGTTTGGAGACACATTAGCGAGTTTATTAATTTCTTTCCTCGCCTCTCACTGTATCCACAACATGATAATTAGGCTTACACCCTGGCGTCAGAAGACCCTAGACGGCATGCGGTTTTAGTCGGTAAGAGTCCGACATAACCTGCCCCGCTGGCCGCGGGGTGGGTATCCATGAGGATTTCCGCACGGAAAAAAAAAGGTACCTATACGAACGTTTTTGCATGGTGTACCTACCTAGGTACTTATAGGCGCCCCAACAAGATCTTCGGGGCCCAAGCAATCTCACCTGTTGATTAACGGAGGTTTCTCTGGCGCAGGTTTTTCTCCCAGGGTTGGGTAGTCAAACAGCAGTCGTTCCCGTGAAAGCCTAAATATGTTACCTACATCTGGAGGTGGAAACTTTGGATGCAAACGGGATTCATGCTGAAATGATGACAGACTCGCTAACTGTTGGTTAGCGAGTCTGTCTGCGAGGTACCTACCTACTCATACTTACATGTTGAATTACATTAGGTACGTTACGTTAGAAATTACTGAATAGTTTCAAATCGATCAATTAGATAGGCATGTAGGCACCTACGTATCTAATTAATTATTGGATTGAGATCATTAAGGCATTAGACATTGTTACTGGGGCCTGGAGCCCGATTCGGTAAAATTACCCGTTGGCAACTATTGGTACACTCCCATTTGAGTCCCATTATCTTTTGGTTGTATGTTACATACATACAACCAAAAGACAATGGTAGGGTACCTCGCGTTTTCTGACATCTCCAGTTTTACTCGATCGATTGTGATCGAACCTGCGTAATATTTTAAGTCTGACCAAGGCCTTTTAAACAAAAAAACCACAACAAATTCCGTTCAGTAGTGTCTGTGTCCACCGCGAACTAACAGGCGAACAGATGGGAATTCCAAAAAAATATATTTATATTCAGAATAGTTCTTATGAAATAACCCAGGCAGGCTTTTGTAGTCAATGTAAGTACCTACAGAACCTACGCATAAGTTTAGCATAAATTAATTAATCTATATAGGTATTTAAGCTTTCCAGTGTTTTGATTAACCTCCTCTATAGCCAATCTATGGATTTAAGACTTAGAAGATCATTGTGTTCTAAGCGCACGACAGTGCGCAGGACAAGTTCCAGCAACAGGCCGCGCGCATTCCGTGCACTATTTACACGAACCGTTACGGCCCACTTTTGACCCCCCCTGTAGTATTATAAGCTGCTGACTAGGCTAGACCAAGGACTATGCCCACACACACACACAAGCCACATACAATGACTAGACAAGCTCAAAACCATGCATAAAACCAAAGCCTCTCACAAATTTTGTTTTTTTGTTCATTCATTTATTAAAGAAAACATAATTATAACTAGGTAGGTCTGTACGTTTAAAAAACCGACTTCACAAGCTAATATTTTTGAGATTTTAGTGTACAAAAATAGTAAAGTACCTATTTATGAAGTTTATATTGAACGACACCGATGCCAATGACTGCTCTTCCGGCAGATCCTGATACCCTGGATAAGGGACCACCTCAGAAGTAGCCTCTTTCAAACAAAAAATAAATTCAAAATCCATCCATAATTGGCGCCGCTATCGTGTAACATACATACAAAAAAAATAGCGTACGAAATGAGAACCTCCTCCTTTTTTGAAGTCGGTTAAAAATATAATAATATTCTCTGTCTACGAATAAATTAAAACAGCTATGTCAAAAAAAAGTTGTAACTACTCTGTGGCCTGTGATAAACTCATGAAGCTATAGATAAACATGGAGGCCTCACTTCCAATACCTACTTGATGCTCAGTCTGTATTTACTATCTTGCTCTCTGTGGGCCGACTTCTCTTTCTAAGTATGATCACCTTCTAAGAAAGAAATCACCATTTAAACAAGTTTAAACACTTTACGCGTGGAATTTTATATCACATCCTTGACGCCACGTAATACCGCAACCACGCACTATACAATTTTGCACCATTTTTTGAGTTTATACTTATAATTAACTTTAAATATGTTAAAAACCAAAACAATAATAAACAACCGCCATATTGTTTATTGATAGTTGACATGTAGTACCAATGTTGCCACATTACGTACTGAATCCATAGACAATGGGAATTTAATTCACTGATTTCCTGATTCAACAACCCAATCATGCATAATAAATGGCATATAATTTTTCAATTTCCACATTAATAATCGTAGTCGAACTATAGAGTTATTTATAAATCATTTTACTTGCATTTTTGGTTAGTATGGTCTATTTCTATAATTTACTAGGAGATACTAATAAGAAGATAGCAACATTGTACAAATACACGAAAGAGAAGTCGGCCCACAGAGAGTGAGATACATACATGTAGGTATTTGGATCAAGCTGTTCTTCCCGGTTTGGCCTCCATGTTTATCTATAGCTTCATGGATAAACTGTCATAGTTGTATGCTATGTTATCTGTGCTGCGCTGTCAAGTTTAGTGTCATTCCAATTTCCACTCAATATTTTCAGTTTTCAGTTTACTTCACATCTTCACATCTAAATAGCACAAAACTGCTGTTGTTGTGCTTGTAATTAAGAGGCAATTCTTTGTTTTACATTATATTATTTTGCGCGAGTCTATAAATATTACTAGTACTAGATTCAGTGTATGCTCTTTACATTAAGTTTAAAGTACTAATTTCAAAGGAGGAAATTGGGTTTACAAATACAATGGCTATGGAAAATAGTAAAATTTTAGAGTTTTTGGAATTAGTTGGCCGCTTGAAGGTTAGCTGATATATTAAATTGATTAATTCAAATCCTACATCGCTTATGTTGCCTTTTCATTCTGACAAAATCCATATAATTCCTTGACCCTCTTACTTCCTGCTTAACCTGTCCTTTTACTTCTTTTGTATCAATGATATTTCTACTCTCATTTGTTTTTCAGTTAAGTAACAGCAAATAGAAATCAATCCATCGTGCCCTCTCAGTAACAATACCTTTCCTTAATAATTACCCATTTAAACATAAAAAAAATATGGAAGAGAGAAATTAGAAAAGAATTTATTTTGCATTATAAATTATATTTATTCTATGTAATCAAATTAAAATGGCACTATAATAATTAAACTATTATAGCTTATTTTAGTAAATGGACGTAACTGTATTTTCGAAGGTCATACTCACTGGCTAACAAAGCTAGCAAGGATAAAATGCACATTTATCAATAAAGTTTTTGTGTCCTTTCAAACAACTAAGATATAGTAATAGTTACCAACTAAACTGCTTAGAATTTTTTTTTCAGTTAACATCATGAAGAATGATCCAATATTCTTTGCTCAAAGCTCACCTAATATTGATAATAATTATGTTTTTTTTTCAGCATACAAAGAGGACTGGTTGGGTTATTTGTGATGTAAATGAGTGTGAATCTATAGCTGGCCACATGTACCGGATGGGAATGATGACATTTTTGCTCACTGAAGAAAATAACCCTACAAAACTTGATCGGTTTAGATGTCTTCAAATAGGTACATATTTGAGACTAGTTATACCTACTATAAGAACTAGGTGTATGACAATAGTACATAAAATTGTTAAATCCATGATAGAAATTCTTCCTCTTCTTATTATGAACACAGACACATATCGTAGGTATAATGCCTAAATACCTAAAAAAATTTAGGTAGAAATAAAATATCTTTCTATTTTTTATATTAGATATTTACTTTTTTGGATGTTTCATATAGATTAAATAGGTTTTAAAACACACGTTAAAGACCTAAACAATCTCTACTTTTATGAGATTTTTAAAGAAATCATAAGCAACTTAGATATTTGCATTTCTGCATAACACAGGCCATAAGCCTACATGTCACCAAAGACCATGATAACTTATGGTCTTTGATGTCACTGAGCTTAATAAATGCCATTATTTGTCTCACCTATTTATGAAATAATTGTTTGTGTATTGATTCCATATCAATTTACATTAAGTTTATCTCTTTAGAATTTACATGAATCTAGTTGTCATGGTCAAGTTTCACATTTTTGCTAATAATCATTAAAATACCATTTCAGCTCTTGTTCATGACTTAGCAGAATGTATTGTTGGGGACCTCACCCCTCACTGTGGTGTATCTGCTGAAGAGAAGCATCGGCAGGAAGATGAGGCTATGCAGAAGATTGCAGAACTAACTGGTACATCTGGTGATACAATGTACAATTTATATAAAGTAAGTACTTACAAGACTAATATGTATCTTCAATCCTGTTCTACTTCCTACAAATATTATAAAAATAAGTTTATAGTATAGAGGTTTGTTACTCTATCATGCAAAAACGGTGAAAGCATCTTACTGAAATTTGATATAGAGAGAGATATTCTGGAATAACACAGCCTTTGAAAATACACTGTCCACATAAAAGTAATATGTATAATAATTAACCAATGTACTTTTCTTTCATCAATATAGGTAGGGTAGGGATCGGTTCCAAAGGTTGCCAGGAAGAGATTACTGTTTGTGATAAGACTGTACATTACATATTTCATGCATGAATGTGTTTTTATGTTTAATGTAGAACAATACAGAGTATTAACTATCTACAGTACAGAACATAAATAATAACTTGTGCTGGCATGTTTTTATGATCTATGCTCTATGGGGCTCAACCCAACCTCACCTACCCTACAAGCCAGTACATCTGCTGATCAAAGGAGGAGACTCTGGCTCAGGTTTTCCTTCTGGGGTTGAGAGGTCAGACCGTGGTTGCTCCCGCAAAAATCAAAATAAACCCTAAAAGACATTGTGCTACTAATCATGGATGCAATTCTCAATCAGTGCAATATTTTGTATGCATGAAATATATATTTGCATTGGTCTGGGTATTTCTATGTAGGTAGGCAGACGGAGGCACGGGGCGGTTAAAATGACCGCGACGCATTCTTATTATTACTATCATTAGATCGCATTTAGCCCGCGTATGTCTGACAAGCGACATAGGCTATTGCGCGGATAAATGCAACCATATAATAGTAGAAATAAGTGCGTTGCGGTCATTTTGACCGCCCCGTCCCGCCGTCGGCTTATCGCCTTAGTAATTTGTATCTTTTCCCCCTACAACATTCACAGAAAAATCAATTTTGTATGGTTACTGTTTCAGGAATATGAAAATCAGAGTTCACCTGAAGCCAAGTTTGCTAAAGATCTGGATCGCTATGATATGATACTCCAAGCTTTCGAATATGAAAAACGTGAAAACACGCCGAAAAAATTACAAGAATTTTTCACAGCAACTGAAGGAAAGTTTGATCATCCATTTATTAAGGGTTTAGTAACGGAATTGTATAAACAAAGAGAAGAATTTGAAAGAAAGAACCTTTCAAATGGCCATGTTTAATAGCCAAGTAACTTAGTAGCTTTTTAAACAATAGCAAAAATTCTTCCAAAGATGTGTCTGCCAGCACTTGGAGTGACAGGTGCTCAAAATTACAACAATAACTCGCACAACACTCACAGATACACACAGAATAGTGTGCACACTTCCTTAGACAAACTCCAAATTTAGGTCCTGTAAAATAGGTATTGCAGAATTACCTTTTACAATGTATTTTAGTTATATACTTTTTATAATTATTATAGTTTGATGTACTTTAGTAATTGAGGAGATCCTAGCTATAATGAATTTCAATGGAACCAGAGAGGCAATTCTCGTAAATGTGAAAAACTTATTCTTTTGGTTACAAGAATACCTTTTTTGACATTTGGGACATGAGATCGAGACTAGACTGAAACTGAATTTTTAACATATTCTTTTACGAGAAATGGCCCTCAACATCAGAAATGTGCAAAAAGTTGGGCTTAAAACGTAGCTTACAATATCATAGGCATAGCTACATATAGAGTGACTGTTACTTTCTGGTGTGTCTGTCTCATATTGTGTGGGCAGATAGGAATTATGAACAATGATATAAAATCAAACCAAAAGAATATTGTTATCTTCCCAATGGTTATTCCAGTTACAACAAAAGTTCCACTTGTCACACTTATGTCACACTATTTTGTGACAGGTACCCGTATAACACTACAAAAAATACGAAAAAGTATCTTATGATAGCTCGAATAACAATTTACTGTAAAGGTTTCATACAACCGAAACATGTGAACTGCTCTAGTACATATTAGAAGTTATTTGTGACAATGAAGGTTTACATGTATAGTACAGCTTTGAATGCAAACATCCCATTGCCAACACGGTCCTCACTCCAACTGATATTCATTTGCTTTTTCTTTGTTATCTGTGTAATTTTGAAAACATTTCTAATTCGATGAGACAATGAAAAACTCATTTAAAGAGGTAAAACGATGGTCCCATGTGATCCCTTGAACGTATAGAAAAAAATTACAAAACTTGGTGAAAGATGGTCCCATTGCTGTTACAGCATTTGTCTAATAATATTATAAATGAGTATTACCTAACATTGTCACCAACTTATAGCATAATTATATAGCTTAGCTAGTTAGTATTATGATGATGAAAAGCTCACTATTTCAGGTACAAATAAGTGATTATAGTATAAATGCTAATTTTTTATTGTTTTATAGAAGTTATTTCTAACTAATAGTACGTGCAATATCTTATAATGTATGTTGAAGTTTTTATTTTGTGTATTTTTTTAATATGTTCATGTGCAATACACACAGTAACTCATACTCGTGCAATCTCTTTGAAACATCAATGCTAATGGAATAGTTACAGGTTGATTAAACCTGTTTGCCAACTGCGGCGAACCCTAAAAATGTGAATGATATGTCGTTAGACTCGTGTGTTATAGTATACCTATTTCAATTATAAAAACTCGAATGTAGCAAATTTTTGTAATTGTAATGTATTTCGCCAAATGTATTTCTTTAAAAAATACCGCAGTAAGGTTTTTTGTTATTATTTAAAATATTTATTTCGGAATGAGTATGTACCTACTATAAATATGTACTTAATAGGAATTAGACCATTTCTGCTTGTATAACAAGAACAAAGTACAATATGGGTATGTTTACCCTGTCATACTGTCATACAAGTAACATTTTTTGTGATTTGTATGTAGTAATTTTTTTTCAAACTAAAGATTTTAGGCCAAAAAATACAAATTGGATAGACATCATTTTAGTTGATAATAAAAATACTTTTAATAAAGTTATTATTTTAATAAAAAAAAATAACATCTTTTCATACTCAGAAAAAAATGCTGAATTCTAAATACGTAATTATCTTGGAATTACAATTAGTGAACTATTTTAACACTTGTATAGTCGTATCCTACCTAAATAAAAAAGACGATTCGCTGATCTCCCGCTAGGTACCACTAACAATTATGCAAACAAAAGGGTTTTAAATATAATAGATTGATATCAATTGATATAGCAAACAGTGACAAGCCTTCAATGCCAGCGACAGATTCTTTAATGTACCTACTTACTTACTGTATAACATTAATTTTGTTAATAAAAATAATACTAATATGAAATTGTAATTTAATTATGTTTTGATGCCTATTTAATTATTTTACGCTGCACTTTGCAGCTTTGAAACTGATACTAATTTTGACCGCTCTTTTACTACTCGGTATTGAACAAGCAATGTATATAATTTGGACCACAGACTATAAAATATTACTGACTGATAATTTGAGCCCAAGATTTGAACCATAGGAAACGGCAAATTCACATCATTCTCCTATCGTTAATCCGGATCGCATTCAAAACTTGCACTTGAGCCCCAGGTTCACTCTCTTATCTTGGCTTTTACGGGTGTGACTGCCCTCTGAACCAAACCCCAGAAGGAAAGCTCGCGCGTAGCCTAGTTCGTCAAACAGCAGATGAGTGACTACAAAATTCTGCAACATATTTCTATGGATACGCTACAGTCAGCGTCAAAAGGAGTGTCTTCAGTGTCTTTATTATCAGTAGGTAGTTTCATGGCGGAACTAGTGAGAATTTCGCAACTAGCTTATACCCGCGGCTCCACCCGCGTGTACACGATTTTCGCGTTTTCTGACTACCTCTATTATCCGGTTCTACTCAACCGATTGTGATGATTTTACCGCAATCAAAATCCTTTCAGTAGTTTTTACGTCCATCCCTGATCGCAAATATGTTTGTAATTAGTTACGCAGAACCTGTTAGGTAAATGAAAACGATTGAAATTGCGCAGGTGGAGGCGGATATGTAGCCTATGTTGCCCAAGAGTGTGAACTATTACAATCGTACCCAGTTTGATCGAAATCCTCCAGTACTACACGTGCGCTATAAGTTGAGACCTGACCGCTATAAAGCGTCATAGCGGTCAGGTCTCAACTTATAGCGCACGTGTAGTAGTTATTACCCTATGCGTACACTTGGCGACAGGCCGCAGTTCTCTGCCGAAGCCTGTCGTGTCGTCTAGTCGCCGCTGTCGCGTGTCGCCCAGTGTGCGCCTAGTATATATCCATGCGTGCACATACAGACAAAACATACATTGGTAATAAACTAAACTGTGACAATAAAACACCTCTCTTTCTTCAGAAAGGTATGATTATTGTAAGGAAATAAAAAGTGACTCCTTTTATGAAAAATATAACACTGTATTTTTTATTTATTGTACAAAATTGGGTAGTTGGGTTAACATACAAACCTATTCAGTCAAAATAAAATTAAGATTTGCATTAATGCAGCTAATCTTGTGGCTAATTAGTATGCTTTTGGCATCAGTAATGTTTAAAAGGTTTAGCGACTTCAGATTAGTTCCATAAAATCCCCGAGATTCAGAGTTCTATTCACAAGATGCTGTTTTTTGTCAGGTTTATAATTAAATTAGGCTCTTTTTAATAACGATTTTAATATTAAAGTATTCATAAGGTCGCTTATTTCACATCAACAATTTTAGCTCTCCTTGGACCAGCAAAAATGTTATGTGACCATACATAATATGGAGCAGTCAAGATTCTTAGCATGTTTATGTTAATTTGCTGTTTGTTTTTGGTTAGTATTATCAGTTGTAGCTTCCTCTTTTCTTCGTTGCTTTTCTCGCATTAGTTCAGCATCTCTAAAACAAAATTTATAAAATCAATATTAGAATGCTATACCATTTAAGATCACAACAGGGCCTCAGAGAAAGTTAGAAATTTGATTCTCATCAGTCCATGGATTCACCATGTGTTCCATGGTGTGTTACAGAGGGAAACCCCGTGACAGTGCCTGGGACTTGCGACCCAGAAGTACCTATGTTTAGGGTGGCCTACCTGTGGAATCGCTACGAATCAAATCGTCAGAAGTTTGAGATGTATGGGACTGACTTATTTGTAACCTACATGTGACATTACAACAAACAATAATAGTGTATAGGAGTGATATTATCACTCCTATACACTTAAGACTTTTGACAATTTGCTTTGAAGCAGTTACAGTTAAGAAATATAAACATTGAAAAAGCAATACAAACCTGTGTTTTCTTTCTTGTAAAGACATGCCAGACTTTTCACTAGCATTCTTTTTCTTTTGCATCTCTTGCTGTTTTTTCTGGTTCTTGGCGCGAGCCAAATCTCTTTGATTACCACCTGTAACAAGATTATTCTTAAATAACAAAAGAGGCTTGTAAATGCGTGCCCTTTAAATGTAAACTAAAGTCAAATAACACACTACAGCAAGAGCATGGTTTCCACCCAATTAGTCATCAAAACGCAGCCGTAAATGTCCGTTGATGCGGATAAAATCCGTTTCAAAACAAAACATAGCATCACATCTTTGCTCGTGTCATGATAGCATTTACAGCGATCTAGAACTTTCTACAGTGTGATCCTTCCAGGACTAACAATTTGACCTTAATCATGGTAGGTACACACAAAGACTATTACGAATTGTAAAAGTAATCTAAGTTTACTTTTTATTAATTGAAGGTATTGATACTTACGGGTCATCTTGCTAAAATAGGTAATAGGTATCTCAATGCCAGCAAGGATGGACGTGGAGAGTCGCAATTATCTAATTTAGTTTTAACTGTTATTGCTATGGAAGACCGGACGATACGCTAGTCCGGCCGAAACCTAGGACAACGCACCGCCCTCTCTTCTTACCAATTGAGAAAAAACTTTGAAAATAACTAAAATATAACGCTGGCTTCTATTCTAACAAAAGCCTCGGCCAGCTGTCCACCACAACCACAAACAAAATGTCAAATCAATTTGTCTATGGTCTATGGCTATGCTATTCTATGAATCTATGATTAACCATTAACTATTAACTATTCTCCCAGAGACAATGGGATGAGCCGCTTTGTAGCACTGTCAGACAGTATTTGTTTAATACATCTGGTAGTGTTGCTGAGCGCGCTCGCCTTATGGCTGTGGGGGAATGGGAGTCTGGTGTCTGGCTGCAGGCTCTTCCGTCGCCCAACATAGGCACTATGTTGGACGACACGACATTCAGAATTGCAGCTTGTCTTCGTTTGGGTGCTCCTTGTGTTTCTCCTCATCGGTGTCACTGTGGAGAAGCAGTTGACAGCCTTGGACATCACGGCCTATCATGCGGCAGGAGCGCAGGACGCATGTCACGTCATGCACACCTAAATGATATTATCCGTCGGGCTCTTGTCACCGCCGGCGTTCCAGCTGCGCTTGAACCTGCTGGTTTGGTGCGCGACGATGGCAAGAGGCCTGACGGTATGTCTTTGGTGCCTTGGAAGATGGGTAGACCTTTGGTGTGGGATGCAACTTGCGTCGACACCCTCGCGCCTTCTCATCTTCCAAGTACGGCGGGCTGCGCCTGCGCTGCTGCGGCATCAGCGGAGACCCTCAAACGGCGCAAATATAGCAATTTAATTGACAATTATATCTTTGAGCCGTTTGGGGTCGAAACATTAGGTTCGTGGGGTCCGAGCGCACGGTCGCTTTATAAAGAAATTGCAAAGCGACTGGTCGACGCTTCACGTGATCAAAGGGCTGGCTTCTTTCTTGCTCAGAGAATTGGCATTGCCATCCAACGTGGCAATGCCGCCAGCCTTTTGGGTACGTTACCAGTCGACATCGATGGAGAGGAATTCTTCGACACCTAAAAAAAAAATTTGTACATACTTAATATTTTCTAAGATAGTTTAATAATAATTCTGATTAACCTAAGGATCCTGCAATGTAGAACGTACCTGTACCTTGTCTAATCTAGGATGATAATTTTGACAGCTCCAAGTAGGGTACCCCATATAGTATAATCGAAAATGGTTCTTTCGATTTTCGATTATCGTTCCCATAGAATATGGAATCGATAGTTACAAAAATACAAAAACATTTATTTTTTATTATTTTAGGTAACTTACTTCAGGATGACAAAAGAGAAGTTTTATGGTATAGTATTTATGTTTCGTATCATATTTAGCTAATTATATCACAAAAATTTTAGTAGTATAAGTACTTAATAATTTCAATAAATTATTTTAAATTCGATTCATTCGATTCATTTGTGTAAAGTCAATTGTGCTATATTCTTGCAAGACGCTTCACTATGACAAGTGGGCGGGGCTTGTCTATGAATTACAATAATTTTATGGGTTTAATTTTGTAAAAAAATATACGATACTTCATAGACATGAACTGTCATTATTATCATCCTAAATTAGACAAGGTATAGAGGGAGAATATAATGTAGAACTTCGGAGTCTTCAAGTGCCATAGTTACAGATTATTGTTGCCGAAATATCGATAGTTTTACAATTGGCAATTGCAATACCAAACATAAGTACGTCAGTTGTCAATGCTATCGTCGAATTATAGTTTTCTTCTCTTATTTTTAGTTGTTTTCATTAAACTGCAATACATTGAGACCAAACTACGCATAAAAGGTTGAGAAATGAGTAGGGTAACATGGTTAACAGTGGATCAATGGTACACAGTGAATCGTTTTATAATCTACTAAATTTGACCGCGTAAAAATGATTCAAAAATATGAGCGGGTCTCGCTTGCCAGCCCCCTCCCACTCCCGAAGTCGCTGCGCGGATAGGCTACTAGGCACACGCATTATCGCGCCATTTTGTGATTCGTGATTCAAAACGTTCGTACAGGTAAGTCGCATTTTGTTTATATTTCTGAAATTTATGTTTTATTTGTCAATATCTTATGCCGATTCTTTGTGTATCTTACTAGTTATTAATTTAATGCTAACCATTTGTGGAATAATTTATACCACGAGACAAAATTGTATTTCGAAGTGCTTAGTGGCAATGTGGTACACAGTGAACTGGTTCACTGTGTACACAATGAATCGCCGATCCAGTGTATACCCACTAAACATTATTGTGCTGTGTGTGTACCCTCACAATAACGACGTTTGAATTTGAGTTATAATTAAACTATTCGATTTCAGATATACCTCGGCGTACAGTAGAACAGCGAAATTTTAGAAGTTAGAGGGGGGGGGCACATTTTTCCACTTTGGAAGTGTCTCTCGCGCAAACTGTTCTGTTTAGAAAATAATGATGTTAGAAACCTCAATAGCATTTTTGAAGACCTGTCTATAGATACACGACACGTATGGGTTTGATGAAAAAATAAAAAAAAAGTTTCAGTTCTTAGTATGGGGACCCCCAAAATTTTAATTTTTTTTTGTTTTTTTGTGTGAAATTCTTACTGCGGTTCACATAATACATACCTACTTACCAAGTTTCAACAGCATAGGCCTTATAGTTTCGGAGAAAAGTAGCTGTGACATACGGACGAACAGACGGACAGACAGACATGACGAATCTATAAGGGTTCCGTTTTTTGCCATTTGGCTACGGAACCCTAAAAATGATAAGAGCATACGCCAAGCTGCCAATGATCACATGATTCCTGTCACAACGCTCCGCTCCAGCGATATTACGTCAGGGAAAAGGCAACACCAAATCAAATTCATAGACAGTTTTTATGATTTTTGTTAATTAATATGTGATTATTTGTTAACCTACCACCAGGGTAGTCTTTACAGTGTCTTAAATAAACATTCAGTTGATTATATACACAGAGTTTCATTCTTTGTCTGTTCAAATTTTGTTTGATCCACTGTACCCTAGGGGGTGACCCATTGTGAACCAGGGGGTGTACACATTGGATCAAATATTATAAAATAAAAAAAAAATTGTATCTTTGTTATTGTACACTCTATGTCAGTTTAGTCTATAATAATAAAAACTTAGATAACCACACAACTTACTGGCAAATTTTGATACAATTGCAACGATTGGTTTGAGAATTAGAGAGTTTTAAAAAAAAATGATCCACTGTAGACCATATGACCCTAAAGGAAATCAGAGTGGTGCGTGGGAAGTGATTTTTAAAGTTTTCCAGCAATGAATCACGGATTACTAAGCTGGACAATTTTATGGGATTTGGAGGACGTTAATGGGCGAACAGCATCTTTGATGGGTATGTAATCATGTTATTATTTGTTTTGAATCTGTCTGAACTTACAAATTTACTGAATTTACGATTTGAAGGCAAAAAAGGCATTGTTTACATTGCATATTTTTAGGTTAGAAAAACATTGAACAATAGGTCATTTTTATAGTGCAATCAAAATTTGTGATATGATGGTACAACTCGTTTAATCTGTACCAATTTTTTATTTGAATTAATTGCTTCAAGTCAATAACTTGATGCCATTCAGTAATTAATTATTGAATTATTATTTTTACTCTTTGGAAAGCCGATCCCAACTGAATTGGGAAAAAGGTTCAGAGAATGATGATTATTTTTACTCTTTACAGGAAAATCAGAATATAGTTGGCGGATAGTTAACGAAGGTTTTAAGAATGATGTAAAGTTTGAAACTCCTGGGAAACCCATAAAAGGTCGGCCGAAGAAAGAAATGGATAACTTTAATATTTGTGGTGACAGTGGTGACTGTACTGCTGAAAGTGGCGATGAAACGCATTTCAATATTATTTTAATATTTAAAATTCGGAGTTATTATTCTTTGTAACTGATTGAATTTATCAAATGATTAAGTTTGAGTTTCAACTAACTTTATTCTGGATCTGGTTCAATAACTTTATTCTAGATCTGGCTCAAAACTTTATACTGCACCTTGTTTAATAAATAAAACAGAAACAATATTATGACTGCATAATGTGTTTTAATTTATTGACTCATTTTACTAGGAACGAACTTCTAGTATCAAGATCATTTTAGTCGCACTATATAGGGTTGCTACATGAAGTTCAGCAGCGCCCTCATTTAATTTCACGACTTTATAGACAAACTTTAATTATAGATAGTCTGGTATAAGTACTCGCTGGACTGGTAATCAGTCCAATTTTAATGTGCTAATTGAAAATCGCCATTTTGGCGCTGACAGCAGCCGTGAGTGTACTTGGAACTAATACTAATGATGGACAACAACTGTCTTGATATCGATAAAACTTTTTCAAATGTCGACTACAATGTTAATTTTAATATGTACCCATGATGTTTATAATATTATTAATGACTGCTTTAAAATAACTTAAGTAGACGTAATAAACATAATAAGTTTTATACGTTAGATAGTACCTAGTATCGATTACCGTTTAAATACTGCATTATTATAAATAAGTAAATAAAAACAAGTTTCTTTGCTTAAACAGTGTTTAAGTCGCAGGTATGTTGTCAAAGTAGTGTTATTATCGTCAACCGGCTGAAAAATGAAACCGGACGAAGTCCACATAGTCATAAAGGTTTCCTAGATTGGGTTATGTCAGAAGAAGCTAGGCGTCTACTAGGCGCACGGGCTGGGCCGGACCGCGACGCAAAAATCGGCCTGCCATACGTTTTTATAAAACTGTTCTGAACACAGTTTCATATTTACATTCGCCTACAGTGCATGCAGATGATACACAATTTCATACAAAACGTATGGCAGGTGGATTTTGTCACTGCGCTGCGGCCCGGCCCGTCAGGTGGCTACCTCGCTTAACATGAGCCGTGCAAGCGTGCTTCCCGAAGCAGCCAATGCCAACTTGCTTAACAAATTCAGCCTCAGTGCCAACTATTTCCCATTGTGTACTTCCCGAAGCAGCCGTAGCCGTAGCAGCCGGGACAATTAGGATTAGGATTTATTGTGGCTTTTACCCGACTGCGTTATCGAGGGTAATGTGTTTCGCGTGATAGATTTAAAAGGCGCGTGTGGGTCTTATAATGTGTATATATGTATAATGTAAGGTAAGGCACACAATGTTCTGTTATATAATCGAAGATCTCTCATAGCAATCGCCAAATGCATTGCCGCAATAAACTATGTATATACCTACACTCGAGAGCAATGAATCCGGGTCACTTAAAGAATGTTAAAAATCTCGGAAACTAAAAATGATAGGTTAATGCAATAAATTGTATTTAATAGACAATGTAATACTCCTTAAATGAAAGTAAAAAAAATATGAGTCACCATACATTTTATTAACACAAAATTACATAAAGAAAAAAACTGCTGATCTCTCCTTAAAACAAAAATAGGAAACAGGGCATATCTTAGTCTCGAAATACGATGCCCACGCTCCAGTTTAGGGCCGTTTGCAGGTCTAAGGGGTTTTAAGTTAGATTCAGCAAGCCGACGTCTTACTGTCCATGCACTTGGGTTACTTCCTCCGAGGCGTCGAAACTGATTGGTGAGTTCAGTTCCTGTGAGAAAGCGATTTCGAAGCATGGTGTTCACCAAGTATCGGTCTTCTCGTGCTGTGGTACACCTGGTTCTGCCCGTTCCTGGTCTGCGTAGGTTAGAACCAGTTTCTTCGTTTAAGTGACCCGGATTCATTGCTCTCGAGTGTATTATATACTTGTCTATATTATATACACAGTATATACACACCGTCAGTTTATATACGTGAACGGTAACTACCAATATAATCAGAGGAATATCACAATAATAAATAAATCAGCATATGCCATGACCATCATTTTATTCTATTATACTTTCGAGTATAATAGAATAATAAGGTTATTCTATTATACTCGAAAGTATAATAGAAAATTAAATCATATTTCGTATAGTGCCAGCCCAGTTAAATACAATAAGTAATACACACACAATCATCACAAATAAGTCGTTTTTTTTGTAAGTGCGCAATCACTGTTTTCAAATTAGATACGCGAATTTTCAAGCGTTTTACTTTTTGAGACAAAACTTTAACTCGGGTTTGTGACTTTTTTAAAGCTCCTCTGATTCTTTCAAATTTTCTTTTGGAAGATCTTGGAGTGTTCTCATAGTGCTGATCCAACTTTATACTAGAATAGATTTCTGCACGAGTTCTCTTTGGTGTACTGGAGTGGCTTGCGTTGTAACTTGTACTAGGCTGGCTTGTGTCGTAACATGTACCAGGATCTAAAAATAAGAAAGAACATTTACATCTCTTATTTTGTAGAAAAAATATTGAGAGTAACATACAGGACTCATTACCCCCACTTGTCCATGGATGTCATACAAAGTGACTAGGGGAGTTTTAGTGCAGCAGATAGCACCACTGCTTTAGAGAAAAATACTCCAAATAACCCAATAGTAATAAAGCATTGTTATACTATACTTAACATGAATAGGTTGGTTCAACTCGGAAAGTACTACCTAGTGTTGACTCTTGTTACAAATGTCTTTGGGCATGGTAACTGTTTACCATCAAGCAGCCTGTATACTTGTATGCAAAACCTTGTGGTAATTTAATAATTTAAAAAAAATACCTGCTTTTGTTGCAAATGCTTGACAAGATAACATGTCCTTTGGATTCATTTGACTATGCTGACAATCATCAGTTCGTAACTGGACTTGCATAGGTACTAAAGGTAACTTCGATTTAACCAGGTTGATTTCACAATCACGGGAGCATGGGTCATCACACCGAGATGAATCAGTTTCTGCAGCGACCATCGATGAATCAGTTTCTGAAAAATATAGGTGTTGGTTATTTATACTAAATTATATTTCTTAAATACCAAATAACTATTAATTAATTAATCTACACCTACCAAGAAATATTATAGGTATACTGCACTTTCTCAAAGTAGTCCGTGACCCATGTTTTACAAAACAGTCATCAGTAAAGTGTTTCGAACAAAGATAATCTGATGTTTTTGGAGTCCAATTGATAAGCTTCATGTTTTTTAACCATAGTCTTAAAGTGTAATCGGAGGGAAACCTGTAATAAAAGAATCATTAAAATATTATAATTATGAACAAATAAGTGTAAAATATTAAATATTGGTGCTAGAATTTTTACATTTATATATTAGTTACTGTCGTATTAGGCTTATACTTTTATCTTCTTCTTCTATACATAATAAGTATGTAACAAAGCAAATTAACCATTTATATTTCACATACTAGTTGGTCACTGTTTCGATTAGCTACTTCAATTTGAAGTGTTTATTAATAATAAATACCATTTTAATAGGTTCATTAAATTATTTATAGTAAATATACCAAGCCTTTTGTTTTTAAAAGTACGAATTTTGGCATTGGATAGAAAAATATCGATAGAGATTTTGACATCCCTATTAAACATTATTGGTTATGAAAATATTCGTAAAATCCCCTAAACTCAAAGAGTATCGCTTATTATAGTAAAAGTAAAAATAACCTAAATTACGGTTTTATGGTAATAGTTTAAGTGTTAAATTCTTATATTTACTTACTTGTGAAAGGAAATGCCACTGCCCTTCTCGTATCTGGTTTTACAATACACACACGATCTCATAACGAATACCTACTTAATTATCCAACATAAACCAACTTTATTATATTAAAACACCTCAATTTGCAGCACAACCACAATAATTACCTACTTAAGAAAGCTTCGAATTTCACACAGACTCCTTTTCAGATAGGTAAACAAACAACGGCCATTTGCAAACTAATTAGTTCTCAGTACACTCATCTGTCAAAGGCGGCGCTTCAAATCGGCACAAAAAATAGCTGTCATTTTCTATGGAAGAATAGCCAGTCCAGCGATTTACAGGCATGAAGCTATAGATAAACATGGAGGCCTCACTTCCAATACCTACTTGATGCTCAGTCTGTATTTACTATCTTGCTCTCTGTGGGCCGACTTCTCTTTCTAAGTATGATAACCTTCTAAGCAAGAAATCACCATTTAAACAAGTTTAAACACTTACGCGTGGAATTTTATATCACATCCTTGACGCCACGTAATACCGCAACCACGCACTATACAATTTTGCACCATTTTTTGAGTTTATACTTATAATTAACTTTAAATATGTTAAAAACCAAAACAATAATAAACAACCGCCATATTGTTTATTGATAGTTGACATGTAGTACCAATGTTGCCACATTACGTACTGAATCCATAGACAATGGGAATTTAATTCACTGATTTCCTGATTCAACCACAGACATATGAAGAAGAGCAGACTAAACATAATTATACGCACACATTAACCATGTAAAAAATTACCGTTGTCACTTTCACTCTAACGTAATATAGTATATCTTTATCTCTTTTTTTCTTGTATGGCTACAATAACTCCCACATAGACACATCGGAGATCGTGCCCTTTTGCTTCAAAATAAGCGACAAATGGCCGCAAAATAAGCTACACAATGGCGGCTTGACGTTGTGCTGTGGTGTTTTTATTTTATTTTATTACTACAAACTGCAAAAAGAACTAAAATATAATGGTGAAATGTTGTGTCCCGAAGTGTGCCAACGCATCTTACAAAAAATTTCCAGAAATAACCTTCCACCGGTACGTAAATATCGTTTTATTATTGTTTACCTATTATTTGTGTTTAAATAGTTAGCCATGCCTTTGTTTCCCTTGAAATTGGAAGATTACGTTAGGTTCTTTAGAAAAAAAGCTGCTGTAACTAGATTACTATATGAAATACATAAGATTTTATTAAAGAAATTTCTTAAAGACGTAGTTTGACATTTTAAGTACTAGGGCATTTAAAAGGGTCGAACTCAGAGTGAATTTTTAGGTTTATTGATATTTTGGTATCTACTAAATAGTTAGCTTGTGTAGCGTCGTCGGTAAAGCAGAAAAAAACGTATGTTATATGTTATACTCACTATACTTACCTCTTTTTACAGATTCCCCAAAAATGAGGACTTAAAAACCTGTGGATTAAAAATCTAACTAAAAATGACTGGCAGCCTAAATCGAGCAATGTGATATGTTCAGCACATTTTGAATCGAACTTATTAAGTAGAAAAGGCCACCGCACAATTTTGGCTCCTGGTGCAATTCCAACATTATAGACAAAACCATACAAGATGTGAGTTTATTTAACTACTATGTACTTACTCATATTTAATTACTGTACACTTTACTGTTACATTATAAACATAAAAGCTGTGGAAGATGTTTGACAAGAAAATCATTTGAATAATCTGTAACTTGTAGTGTTTTTTTTTTTGTTATTTACAGAATAAAGAAAATGTGCAGGAAGCTCCAGATAATTTGATGACAAAAAGGACAGCCACTCAGGCTTCCCACTCTCAAATTCACAATTTATTACCTGTAGCATCAGAGACAAAAGGAATAGATCAACCCAGCTGTTCTTACAAGTCTATTGTAATACCAACCTCGGATGCTACTACTGCACATGTAAGTTTATATGATATAAAACATTTTATAGGTGCAGTAGTTGTAGCTAATGTATAAATTTGAATACTGATATTATGTTTTACTTGATTAATATTTTAAGATTTTATAAAATGTGTATACACACATACGGTGGGTATATGTGTATACACATACTCGAGCAGTATGATCAAGTCCCACACACTTTAGCTTGTTGAAACAGACTTGTTGAGGATATCAAATTAATCTAAGAAAGCATTTTCTTCTTTTAGATTCTCAGTAAACACTCATTTAGAAATCTTTTTAATGAGATGTTAATAAAATCATCCCTTTTCATTTCCAGCATTCAAAGAATTTGACCGAGAGTGCTACAGTCACTAAATTGCAGGACAAAATCATGATGAAAAATAAAAAATAAAAAGTTTACGAGAAAAAAACAGAAGAGTTAAAAAAAAGGTGCAACAATTTTCTGATATAATTGCAGAATTAAAGAAAAATTATGATTATCCTATCAGAAAATAATGTAAAAAGCCTCATGAGATTACCTATAATTTACACTCAAACATGCATAAATATCTATTTCTTGAGAATTTCAACTACAAAAATGTAATATATTTTAGATTTATTGTCTGTGGTGAAAACGCTCTGGGTTTGGTGACAGCGCTGATTACATCATGTTCTAGCAAACACGACTTACATGAACAGACACAAATACTTTTTCTCGGGATTTATACATATACAGATATTTGTACAGTGTGACACTTTATACATCACTTGGCTCACTAAAATGTTGAAATTGCATTGTTTTTTAACTGAAATATTTATGTGATATATGTTTATATTATAATGTTTTATGGATTATGTAATTTTAAGTAGTTTTCCAAAAATAGTCAAATAGCATATTATTTTAAAAGAATTGTAATGTTTAAAAATAAATAAGCACTAATCTAAAAGTTTTTGGTTTTTGTTTTATTTTTTACTAGCTGTTGCCCGCGGCTCTGTCCGCGTGGATTTGGAATTCCATTTCATACTTCTTTTTTCCTTCGAGCAGCCCTCTACAAAGTCGCCGTAGCACCCCGTTCTATCCTCAAATGCATGCATAGCCGGGCAGGGGGGGTTTGTGGTCGCAGCTCTAGTGGGACCGCTGGGTGTTACGTGGTGCTGCGACGACAATCCTCTTTTGACGAGGCTAACAATCTGAGTGCAACCATTGAACATGATACTTACGTGTATGTAATAGTGATCATCTTTCCTGAGACTACCTTTCGCTAACCATCAGGCGAGGTGAAGTCAACTTGACGTATCCTATATAAAAAAAAATATTCTCGAAACTAAATACTAATTTGAAGTGCATAATAATAAAAAAAACTAAATATGCATAGAACTAAGTGTTGTTTTATTTTTTGTTTTTTCTTCATACCTACCAAACAATTTGTATGTATATTTACATGAATATACACTCATTACTCTGAATGAAACATTCGAAAGATCAATCCATCGATTAAAAAATATTTGAAAAATCGTTCAGTCGAAGCAGCGTTTGGCGACAAAAAGTTGTTTCGCAGTAAACTCTATTCGCACAATCGTTCAGTCGATATTCCAATAATCTAACTTAATGTCTCTCGAAATTAAGTCACGGACCCCTTATAATGCTGAATTCGGCCCTGTGTTTTGTGTCTGTGTGAGTAATGTTTGTTTGTAGTGAAATTTGCCACGCATTTTCATGGGTTGTGTTTAGTCTGCTCTTCTTCATATGTCTGTGGATTCAACAACCCAATCATGCATAATAAATGGCATATAATTTTTCAATTTCCACATTAATAATCGTAGTCGAACTATAGAGTTATTTATAAATCATTTTACTTGCATTTTTGGTTAGTATGGTCTATTTCTATAATTTACTAGGAGATACTAATAAGAAGATAGCAACATTGTACAAATACACGAAAGAGAAGTCGGCCCACAGAGAGTGAGATACAGACATGTAGGTATTTGGATCAAGCTGTTCTTCCCGGTTTGGCCTCCATGTTTATCTATATAGCTTCATGATTACAGGTCAGTGAACTATGCCCAACCATAGACTGAGCATGCAGAGACTGCCCCGCTGCCCGACCCGAAAGTCCAAACCACGAAGCTAGCTTCATGGTCCAAACCCGTGCCGCTGCCGTGCTGCCTGCTGTCGTCTCTATTCACTGTCTACGTTACGTGTCGTTTGAGCAATCTGTAGAACATTGCGTGTAGAGAATAATTCTCTGTCTACGTTTCAATTAAATCTTAATTTTCATTTCAATGTAATTTAATCCAAAACAAGAGAAGCTGTCAGGCAAAATGTCGGCTGATGCACAAGTTCAGAGTTTGAGTAACAATGAAAATAACAAAAAGAGTAAATCTCAGTTACCCTTATTTCCAAAACGAGATGAGTGCTCTCATGTGTCTTGTTATTGGTAAGTATTTTTTTTATAAAATTGACAAAAAATATTCCCAAATAATATTGTCTTTGTTATGTTCATTTTTTAGCGAGGAAAACGTTTGGAAGCTATGTCAAGACCTATCAATAAGGGTTCCAGAGGAGTTGGGTAGATCTTGCGTAGTTTTTATTTCCAACCCTTGCCGCACGGTGCCTCTCTGGAGACAAAGAGCTGGGCGTGAAGAGGATCGCCTTGTTATATGGGTGTGTACCAAAATATGTCACGCTATTGTAATAACTAATACCTGTACCCATAAATTTTGGTTGAAAATGATTCCTTAGAGCATTTAATTATGTTTTGATTCATGAATAACTTTATCATGGAAAATATTCATTATTATACCTATACCTGTCTAATTTGTACATGTTATAACATAGAGACTAGCTATAAATTAGTGTTTTTAATTATCATGTAAAAACCTGTGACTTTGTGATATAATTTAACTAAAATAAACCTTATGTATTTTCAGGACTATCATGTAATATTACTATACTCAAGGGACTGTCAGACTTGCCTTGTGTATGATTTGGACTCTGAATTACCATTTCCTACATTTTTCCATAAATATGTTACTGAAACATTTCGCACGGACCAAGTTTTGAAGTCAGATTTTCACAGGTAAGCCACAAGTTTTTAGTTTGGGTTATTGGGACAGCCAGTATGATTAAGTCGGTTTTCTTCATTGAGTCAATGGCAACTCTTTTACATTAGCATTCAATCTGTCCAGCACAAAACTTGGCCATATTGACAGCACCCTCAGTCACTTGATTTAAACCCGCAATTGCGCAGGTGATGGGGCACAGTAGGCACAATAGGAGGTGGTCCAAAGTAAATGTGGATTACACATATTTCAAACTTGAAAATCGTAATGAAAATGAATCATCATATTGCAATCAAAATTTTAAAACAATTAGAGCTTACTGAGTAGACAAACAGCATTTTTCTTAAGAGATATAAATTAGTTTGCTCAAATACTGAATGAGTATCTATCTTTTGATTGTGACTATAATTTCCTTATTGCTATTTTGTGACTGTAGTAACATTGCAGGTTTTTTCGTGTAGTACCAGCTAAGCTGTTTCTTCAACAGTTTGCTTCAGATCGTCGTCATATGAAAAGGCCAGATGGCTCATGGATTAAACCTCCACCTCCATACCCAGCAATATGTACATCAAGTAAGTTACAAAAAATGCTATACAATAATCTGCTTAGAACAGAGTATAACATTTCTAAAATTTAGTAGAAGTCTATGGCTTCTTCCAATGTGCACTATAGCACCCTCAAGCAGGTTTAAAATTCAATTTCTTACCATACCTACATAATAGGTTTATTATGGAATTTTAGGACTTTTCATATAATATACTTATTAACATTATGTTCTGTACTTTCTCTTGATTAAGTTGGCTTCTGCTTTTGGAGTTTGGAGCACAGCCAAAATACTAGATTCTTTTACTTTGTAACAGCAGTATTCATGTTATTTGTATGTTCACTAATCAAATTGACGGGATAATATATTCTTATTTGCATTCTCCTATGTTCATAAAGAAACTAGGTCACTAGGTTGTATATGTTTTACACCACCAGAATATGAATAGTTCTCATTATAATAATAGTATGATCAATATGATTTTGTTCATGTCATGAAGGAAATAAAGTGCATGTACTGGCGGAACTACACTTCGCTATTCGCCTTTATTCACGTGTATACAACGAAGTGGGGATGGCCTATTCGTGTATACACCTATTTGCTTTATTCGCCTTAGTCGCTCTTATATGACGAATTTTGAAGGGTTTAGTCGTCTATAATAATAAAATTTCGTCGAATACATACATAATAGGCGAATAGCGAAATGTGGTTACGCCATAAGATGAATTTTAAATAGCATACATTTATGCAGCATTTAAGACTTTAGCTTTAGCTTACCATCAGGCGAGGTGAAGTCATATTGACGTGACCTACATATAAAAAAACCATTACGTAACTTTACAAAAACGTCTGTCCGTCTGTATGTCACAGCCATTTTCTTCGAAACTATAAGGCCTATGCTTTTTTTTTATACCACGTAGGTGGCAGACAAGCACACGGCCCACCTGATGGGAAGCGGTCACCGTGGCCTATGGACGATTATGTATGTAACTTGTATAATTTATGATTTACAGATTGCACTCATAACTTGGATGAATATATCAACATGGATTTCGACGTTGGACCTGGTCAAGTTTTAAACTTAACAGATTTCGTACAGCGCTTCTTCAAAATGAACAAGTGAACAGGTGATACATACAGTTAGATAGGAAATATTGTTTTAACACTAGTTTCATGATCCTATTGGTTTGTGTTTTAAGTTGATTATGTTTTAATAATCTTAATTTAAGTTATAACATTTGTCTTTTAGTGAAGTGTTTTATGGAATGATATGGAATCATGGTGCCATACTGATAATAACGTAGCATCAGCAAAATATTTACTTCTGTCTGCCAAATGCTCAACCACCATTTGAAAGTAAGCGGATCTCATCACCAAAAGAAAATTACATAGTGTAGGTTGTTAAACACCAGAATAGAGTGGTTAGGCGCACTATGATAGTAAGTTTTAGAATGATTGATACATACAGTCATTTTAATTTTGGTACAACATACGTTTTTTGCCGAGTCATATCTGTGGAATCGCGAACATTCACGACACTGATTTTAACATATCCCTTGGCCTACATTCCACAAAGACATAAAGACACTATTTACCACCAATGAAAATAAGTATATTTTAAGTATCTAAGTAATTATTAAATACATACAATATTTTAATTCGTACATAATGCCGTAAATATACAAACCACCCGGTAAAAATACTCGTATCCATAAAAATGTAATTACAGGCTGTCATTCCGATACACCTTAGTTATAAATCTATTTGTTAATTGTTAACAAAAACCTTTGACCTACATTTGATGCGAGGGCAGTGTGTCAAATTCGTTTAATTAAAAATAAAGCGTAAGCTAAAAGTAAATGTTACCTGCATAACTTTTTATACCTAAGCTGACTCAGGTGCTTTCAAATACTATTCTTCAATTTAATCATCAAGTTTTGTTAGTGTGCCATAAAATATAAGTGAATTTTTGGTACATTTTATTGTAATTTGATAGCCAGCGTTAAGTTATTTTCAACACGAAAATAATAAGTTTAAAAGGCTAAAATATGGCAAAGGCTAAAGATATGATGTCCCTCGATTTGATTCGGTTAGCTTTCTTGTATCGCATTTGACACTTGGAAGTATATTACTTACTGAAACTGATTACTTTTCCTCTACGTGTTTACATTATCCGAATGTAATTTGAATATTGTGGTGCAGATAATTTTGCTGTGTAATAAGCTGTTCGATAATACGAGTATTACTCCGGAATGTTTAGTGCTGCTAAATATTTTTACAAGACGCTAACTGCAAAAATTGTGGCGTTTTACACGTTTTTGTGACGAATTGAACGTTTAATTTTATGAACTTCTTTTTAACAATTTTAAAGTCATTCGACTGCTATCATACTACTACTATTGAGTGGCTAGACGTAAATATTTTAGCATCTGAACCTAGATCGATGCCCCTTCATACTTTATGTATTTTGTAACATTTCCCCAAATTCTTCATCTTAATTAGGTATATCTTTATATTGTTCTAAATGAACTACTTATTAGTTACTTACCTATTCAATTACAAATTTGTGTTCTTATTGCTTGATGAAAATCGAGCATATTTCTGTATTATTTGGATCCTTATTCTCGATTCAGTTTTGATTCCCGCTAAGTTGCAGATCAGGTTGTGAATCAGTTCCAACTTCCAAATAATATTTTAGGAACGTCCGATGATTCGAGTCTATTGTATTAGTTAAAATCTCAAAGTCTTACATATCATTTTCACATTTCCAATTTCCAGTCCAATCTATAAGGCCACGCCCTCGACGGTAGATGTAGCGAACGGCGACCGCTGAAACGGGGGGACAGCAAAGGTGCTTATTAATTGTTTCTATCCATTTCGTGCAGATAACATGCAAATACATACGGATTGTACGATACAGGGCGCCAGCATGTTTATACG
The DNA here is from genome assembly GCA_963576445.1 of Lithosia quadra. NCBI lineage: Eukaryota > Metazoa > Arthropoda > Insecta > Lepidoptera > Erebidae > Lithosia > Lithosia quadra. Next base: position 13,052,227 of record OY754874.1, read on the forward strand.
AGTATAACTACTAGCTATCTCTGTGCCCTATCTGCAGCGGCTGTTGAGGACGTGGTCTAAAAGTTTAACACAATAAGACACGTCTATCTTAACTCAAATAATCACTATGCACTGAATTGAATTTCAGCGATTTACCATGATTGTGGTCACAAATAATTATATAACTTATTCCAGTGTTGAGTGTACTTTATAAAATTTAAAACACGAATTTACCACTTTCCCACAAACACAATGAAATTATTATGCACTAAAATTGTCTAAGATTATACTGAACTTCAATGAATGAATTCTTATGTAAGTTATCTAATTATTTTTTATTAATCATACTTACATTTTTATTGTTGTTATTTAGATAATGTGACTAATAATATGTTGTATAACACAAGTGTGCATAAGAGTGCTCAATCAGTAACTTTCTGTATTCATTATGACTAAGCAACATATTCAAAAAATATAATTATACTTGCACACTCTAAACTAAACCCCTTTTCAAAATTACCTGATTTCTGAACTTTACATATAATTATAATAACTAAGTATAAGTTATTCTATTCAAGTTGAAGTTTCAAACTTTAGATTAAGTCGCGAATAGTTTTCGAATGTCCAACATTCTTTCTATATGTCGTTCTTGTGAAATACCTACCTGAGATATCATACTACTGTATTACGTAGATCATATTTATTATCATTTTGAATGAAGTAAATCCTTGTTTACGGATTGTGTGTTTAACCTTGAGTGATATATTAAAGTTTAAGAACTTTATAGTAGGGTATATGGTGGCAAGTAGCTTTTGTATGTTGTTAAACTATTTAATAATTTTGTAACAACTTTTATACACTCTTTTTATTCTTCCCTAGCACCCTTAGCAAGTTAATTAAAAATACCAAAAATATATATAGATATATAATTATCGTTAAGAAAATTCATGTAAGTATTATTAATTGTATGATTTAAATATACAGGGTGAATTTTTCAAAAGGGATTGGATGGCCAAATCCGAAACTATAAGGAATAGTGAAAAAAGGTCAAAGAAGTCACGAGCCCGATTTTGATGAAACTTAAAACCTCATCATTAGATTTTTGAAAAAAAAAAAAGAAAACACTCCCTTTATTATTACACCATACGATAGTGTCGCTGTTAAGGATCAAATTCTAATGATGAGGTTTTAAGTTTCATCAAAATCGGGCTCGTGACTCCTTTGAACATTTTTCGCTATTCCTTATAGTTTCGGATTTGGCCGTCCAAGCCCTTTTGAAAAATTCACCTGTATTATGTGTAATGGAATGGTGTCACGTTGTTTACGTTTAAATTATATACATTTTAACATGTTCTAGTACAAATATCTATTTTAAATATCTGAAATATTTAATGAATAATTATTGGTGTTTATGTTCATTTATACAGGGTGTTAGGGAAACGCTACCGAAGACCAAGACAAGCTATAGTAGTAACTGGAGATAATAAAATTGAGCGATTTTTTTCGATCGGTTTAAATTTTCATTTTTAATTATGTAAACATTCACGCTTCATTGTTTTAGTACAGCTAAGTTAAACCTACCGTTTTTTACGGTCGCGCGTGGCGAATTCATCCCCATATTGATTGCGGCATTCGTTTTTTTTCTTCAGCAGGTAATCTCCTATCTTGATTTTCGGAATCGTTTTCCTAACACCCTGTATAAACTAGGGGTACACTGCTATGGCACTTTTGACAACTTACATGACTGTTGTGACGTATTAGGTACTTACAAATTAAGAAAGAATTTATTATCAAGTTCAGTTGTTAATTTTGTAAAATAGTAGTAAAATAAAAGTAAAATTTAGACAAAAGTTGGAATACAAAACATATTCATAAAATTAATACTTAATTTCATTTGCGAAATTCACTTTAAATCAAATCTTATCTAAGTGTATTGGTTTATTTCATAATGTTACTCATGTAATTTGTCTAAAATATGATTGGAATATTCTCTACTTCTCACATCTCTTATATAATCTCGCCTTATTAACCTACCTACATTAAACGAGTTTGTATGCTCGGTGTAACCACACATTCGTGGCCTCGTTTATAACTGTTGTGTTCTGGTGAATTAAAAGATGTTCTGTATAGTGTATACAACTGTACTGTGCCTTGCAGCATATCCTTTGATTTGAATAGTATTAATATTATAAATAGCACTATTATAACTTAATCATTAAAAGCGTTTATTACCCGTGCAATTACCAATGTTATTACTAGTAGTAACATCGGTAATTTAATTACCATTCGTACTACCATGGTTATTAGTGCAACTTTTTATAGTTGATCTAATAACTTTCAACTTTAGTTGTTAGAAAGTAATTAAATTACGGATGTTACAACTAGTATAGTAAGTTTGGTAGTAATACGGGCAATACGAATACAAGGTAGAATGGTTATTCAGAAGCGCAGAACGTTAAATTTATTAAATGAATTACGATTTATGTTATATTAATTTTAAAAACCAAGAAATAATAATATATGTATTAAACTAAGTATTTTTTATTTAATAACTATAGCAGTACGTCATTATTGACGTTTGTAGCATATAAACTTCAAGAGTGGCATTGAAAGTGTCACTTGAAGACATAAGCGTAAATAAGAATAACAGAATATTAGGTAGGTATTATATACTCGTATTATTACCTACCTATTCAAAATGATTTATGTACCTGGTTACTTAGCTGAAAGCACAGATAAGACAATTGCGACGATCACTATCATAAAAGAAAAACATGTATTAATTTATATTTCCTATTACTACTTTCTGCAGGGTTCTTGATCTGTGTTCGTAATTTTACAAAATATGTACTAGTCAATGTTACTTCTTAGTAACTTTTTGTGAAATATTTGTTAAAGTAGATAAAACCAATGTCTTTTAAAAAAGGTTTTAATAAAATCTTACTCCGATGTTAGAGACTTGTTTGCCTATATTTCAACAAAAAGATAAAAAATTGCTTGATTTTATTTAGCTGATAAATTCTAATTCTACCTATCTAGTCTTAATATACTTAAAACTCCTTCCAATTATCGTAGTGAATTTAAAATCTTGCCATTATTAATTGTAATCCTTCCTTTATCATTAATCACTTGTCACACTAGCATTAGACGTCGAGGCGTAGCTGGATATATTATGGGACCAAAAATGTCGACTGAATGCAGTGGAACCCGGAGCGTATAGCGAATAATTACTTACTGGGAGTGTGTTTATGTCCCATTAGTTACGCCTTTGTCCTAGAAAGGTGGGTACTGACTTGATGTATATTTAGTGTAAGACGGAAAGCGAGTGTGCTAAATCAAGTTTTTACAGAGTGCAGAAGAACCTCATATAGAGTCGTGTTATACTTTCTAAGGTATTATTGGAAATTCCGACCAATTGTTAGAAATGTAAACTATACCTTGTCTAATTTAGGATGATAATTTTGACAGTTCACGTCTATGAAGTATCATATTTTTATCAACGAGATGATACCTCAAAAATTATCGTAGCACATAGACAGGTACCGCCCACTTGCCATAGTGAAGCGACTTGCAAGAAAAAGCACAATTGACTGTAGACAAATGAATCGAATGAATCGAAATTAAATTAATTTATTAAAATGATTAAGTACTTATCTTCTACATTTTTTTATAATATAATTTAACTAAGTTTAATACAAAACATAAGTACTATACTATAAAACTTCTCTTTTGTCATCCTGAAGTAAGTTACCTAAAATAATAAAAAAATAAATGCTTTTGTATTTTTGTAAGTGTCGATTCCATGTTCTATGGGAACGATAATCGAAAATCGAAAGATTCATTTTCGATTATACTATATGGGGTACCCTACTTGGAGCTGTCAAAATTATCATCCTAAATTAGACAAGGTATAATACAATAACTAAGTCAGTACGCACCTTTAAATATTATCCACATGTTACAGAATCGATTATATCTTCCTACTACAACTTTAAAATGAATTAGTACCTAGTCATTAGTCCAATAAACGTTTCACTGTTTGTCTAACACGTGTTTTGTCTAAAATAATTTATGTTTCTATAATTACAGACAAGCTTAAACTACCAGCTTGGAATGTTACCTACCTACGAAAAATATTTATATTAGGGGTAAAAAGCAATACATTGGTTTCATCAGTTTTTTTGTGTGTTTTACTGGATTAACCAAATGTTTTATGTTTTCACCCATGTTCATTGTATTACTGATTGTTACTATTTTAAGTATAATTACATAATATATCTTTAATGACCATTGGACGAAACGCGTGTTGAATAACGTGAGTACAGACAAACAACTTTATTTAATGAAGCGCCTTATAAGATCAATGAATGGCTACTAATCCAAAAAAATCTCTATTGACTGAAAACTATGAGTGATAATCATTGTGCTTGTGCTTTTAATGTACCTACCAAGTTACATGTTTTAGTTTAAGATTTATCAAGCAAAATAAAAACACTACACGCTATTTTTGATATTTCATTTCAACAACATTACTTAGACAATATAAATATAAATAAGACACTCTTCTTGGCAACAATAAAAAACAAATTCACAATATAATCATAAACTTCACAGAAATATTATATTATTTGTTGTTTTACCTTTTCTCGTTCATTTTAGGCTAGCCTAGGTATATTTTAGTGTTTTGCATAACACTGTATGGTTATTTTAGTGTTACGATGTTATGAGTTCTACAGTAGCGGCACGATATAATGGCCGGTTTGACACATTACAATAGTGATGTGAAATGTCAATTTACTCTCGATAAAAATATAATCAAATCTATAAGTTTTTATTGCAAGCAGTACTTACCTGATTCAAAAACTTTAGTAAAAAAATATAAACTTTTACCTACTAAATACATTTGAACGAACTGAATATTGGAATTAGGAATGAAAATGAGTATATATTAATCCAGCTTCCTTCAGTGATTGCACTAACTTTTATCTTGTTGGATACTCCTTCCGTAAATAGTAGCTACACACATGTCTTCGACTGGTTTTGCTCGTTTTTTTCCGTTTTAATGTGTGAAGTTTATTTTCTTCTGTGCCAGTCTCGCCAAATTTTTCTTTAGTTATCTATTCGTCTAACAGTTATAGGTAAAATTGACCTTCCATTTTGAAATTCACGATCGAAATGTTACGAAGGCGTATCTATAAACGAACACACATGCCTGACCGTACGTTCGGCCATATCGACGAAATCCACAACAAAAGGCGTAAACAGAGTAAGTTGAGGGCCACCATTATAATTATCACTGTTAGTGTATGTAATGGGGACCCCTTCCTGAGACTTTACCATCAGGCGAGATTTACCATTTAGCTTACCATCAGGCGAGGAGGTCTAAACTATATCGCAATCGCAGGGCACTCCTAGTTTGTACTTTTCGAAGCAACGTCAAGTCGAAAATGCTTTGTTTTGAAGTAAGTTTGCCGGAGGTATTATTGGGCTTGCTAGTGGTCCTAGTGTCGATTATATAGATTTTATTAAAAAAAATTGAATTTCGAAAAACAAATACCGAGTTGTGTGAAATAAGTACACCAATAGGTAATTATAATCTTATAAAAAAAAAAATGATCGTGGGACACTAATATACATTATATAATTCAGAAATCAATGTAATAAATAAATATTGTGTCCTAAAATTATACCTACATTCGATAAAATTTTATGACTTACTGTACGTCACTATTGACAATAAAGAACAGCAATTTGCTCTTTCAAAATGTCACAATAATTAATACGAAACTTCATGAGCGGACAAACGTCAAACCGGCCATTATATCGTGCCGCTACTGTAGTACTCATAGACTACTAATTATTGCTCTTTGGACATTTGCGACATCATTATGTTAACGGACTTATGACGTATTATTGAGTTAGGATCTCAGCGCCATCTTTTGTGATCAGAATCGTGTGTTCCATTTGAGCTGACCTTGATCCGTCTTCTGTCAGTAACGTCCAACCATCTTCATGTAGGACTGCGTCTGGACCACCATGGCTTATTGCAGGCTCTATGGTGAATGTCATTCCAGGACTCATTACTCCACCTTCCGTGTTATCTGACAATAAAAATAACCCCATTGAGAAAATTATGGAGAAAATTGTATTTTGATTCATTGCAAACAAATCCTCCAGTTTTAAGGATGCTGTTGACCTTTCATACGCAGGGAACAAGCCGGATTTCGCCCTAATCGAATGGGTACCGATCAAGTTCCTAAACACTCATACTTAAACATGTAACAGAATGGCAGAAGGACCCTTCATACACTTCCAAAAAGCCTTCGATATGCAGAGGCAGTACTAATTTGGGAGCAACTATGTGAGGTATCCTTGACCAAGAAAATCATGGTTTATCCATACATGAAACTTACTTATATGATAAATCTCGGGCAAACCGTGAAAATATTGACCAATTCCATGCCCCATAACTGCAGGTATCACATTTAAATGTCGCTTTTTTGCATGTTCTTCTATTTTACATCCAATCTCGGCAAATGGGACACCAGGACCACAAGTTTCAATGCCCTGGAAATTTTAATGAACGTTACATGTAACTAACTGAAAAAAAAAACAGGTAGTTATATAAAGTTTTGACTAAACAGGTTGGTGAAGAAATGATTTGAGAGAAAGTTTGTCTGAAATAACTGAAATATCAGTCAAAATCCTTTATGACTAGTAAGAATGGCCTGTCATACTTAATTTCGAAGTTCAAAATAGCGATGAACTATAGCCCTAAAGTACCGAAACGCGACTCACGGTAGTGCATAAGTATTCCACATCTATTTTAAACTTAAATACCAGGATTAGGTTAAACTGTGACTACAACAACGCACGAGCCGAGCGAGTGAAGCGAGCGTGCCGCGGCAGTGGCCGGCGAAGTGCCACATCCAAATTCCATTTGCGCGGTGGAAAACATTCGAAATTATGGGTATCGATGTGTCGCACTACCGTGGGTCGCGTTTCGGTACTTTAGGGCTACAGTTCATCGCTATTTTGATTTGAACTTCGAAATTCAGTATGACAGTCGGTAAAAATGTAAATGGTAAAAGTATTTTGAAAGTGCTGTTCCTTCAGTTCTCAACTCCATCTTAATTTAATCATTCATCAAAATTAGGCATATACTCTTGCCAAGGTCGAGTTTGAATAATACAATAATTTCATGATTTACAGATGTATAAAACAATTAGAGTTTTTATCATAATAACCTTCAAAACACTGAAATCACTGAACCAGTATGTTAAAGGCCAAGAAAAAAGATGTTGAATTAAAAATATTCACAAGAATGATACAGAACTTACCACATGTAAGCATTCTTCTGTTACTTTCACAAGTTCTACACCCCTGTCATCCACATTACCTACTAAAAATGTCTTTGAACAATCTCCATGAAAACCATCCAAAAATACCTGAAATATTAAATTTCAAATACTACAAGTTTATAAAAGCTATTTTCAGTAATACCGCCGTAGGTCTGTATAATTTTACCAGTAGTACTACTGAGAATTTTGATCCCAAAAGATTTACCAGTACAACTCAACTGGACCCAATATTATAATTAAATGAGCCTTCTTAGGCCGAAAGCAGATGGCGGGGCGGAGCGGTCAAAATGACAGCGTCACACTCATAATATAACTGATATTATACTCCGATTTTTAATTCTAGGCAAGAAAAGGACAACTGCAACTGTCACTGATACAAAAAAGGGTGACCCGCTACAATAGTGATGTTCGGCAATCAATAGACTATCATTCTTTATTTTTATCAGTAAATGAACCTCTTTGCAGTTTATGCTCGCCTAGTACATTACACGACGGAAATATTTTTTATAGAATACTAGCTGTGTCCCGCGGCTTCGCCCGTGGCATACTTTGTCCCCGTGGCAGGATAAAAAGAATCCTATGTCCTTCTTCTAGTTCTAAGCTACCTCCCAATTAATTTTTATCCAAATCGGTCCAGCCGTTCTCTAGTTTTAGCGAGACTAACGAACAGCAATTGATTTTATATAATATATAGATTTAATTACTTACTGTGTATGTTTTCTGTTTAATTACCGTAAATCACATATTTATATTTATATAAAAATTTTATTTATATATTTAATAAAAGAATTATAATCTCGACTCACGACTAACTTATAATTGGAAAACTCGATTCAACCACATCACTATTTATTTGATACAAAAAACCTGCAACACTGCAAATGTCATTTTCTTGCCTGGAATTAAAAATCGGAGTATAGATTAGATCGCATTAGCCCGCACATGTCTGACAAGTGACATGAGCTATTGCGCTGACAAATACAACCTTATAATCGTACAAATAAGAAAGTGTTGAATACTTGGATTTTAGTTACCAAATATTTATGGTTGATAGAATATTTAGTAATGCTTGATCCCCTACGGTATGTGCTCACATAGTGCAGAAAATATAATACAAGAAAAGTCTTACTATTGGTGAGCCTAATAATGGGATGAATATTCCTAGTAGTACTACTGGGAATAGCCTGTTAAGAGAGGCTCCTAATTCGGACAATACAACAGTTGTGTTTTTACTTACAGTTACATCAACATTGATAATATCACCATCTTCAAGAGGCCTCAAATCTGGGATTCCATGAACAATTACATTGTTGACAGATGTGCAGACACTTTTTGGGAACCCATTATATGTTAGCGGAGATGGGTAGGCTCCAGATTCTACTATAAGTCTGTGGGCATGCTCATCTATGTTGTCTGTTGTTACCCCAGGCTGAAAAGGAATACTCTTACTATTATTATAAATACCAAAGTTTGAATGTTGGCACTCTATCACACTAGAACTGCCAAACTTCAAGATTAGTATGTTTGATATGAAGACAGATTATTGTCTAGAATAGTATAATTATAGGCTACTTTCAATACAATTCGAGCATTAACCAACGAAAGAATAAATCGAGGGAGGGGGGGGGGTTCCAAATTTTTTTCTTGTCGAGTTTGTATCTGGCAATAGGTTCATATAGTTATGTTTAATTAATTAAGTTTAGGATCAAAATTTATTATAATTACCTGAATAAACGTGTGCAACTTTTGTAGAATACTGGCAGCCAATTTACAACTATTTCTCATGCCATTTATTTGTTTGGCGTCTTTGATTTCTATTACTTCTGGTGATAGTAGTGAAACATAGTCTGGTTTACATATGTATGCAGGGACTTCCCTGATAGCTGTGGTTTCCACTGGTGATACCACACCATAAACGCCAAAATTCTTTCTATAAGCATAAGTTTATAATTACTGAACTGCTATAACTACATATACCTACTCAGATATCTTTTATACCACTTAGGTGGCAGACAAGCACACGGCCCACCTGATGAGAAGCGGTCACCCTGGCCTAAGAATGTGTGCAAGATCACTTAAATCTAATCCTTTTTTTTAAGTCCATACATCTGGGTACCTACAGCTTTTATGAGAAGAGAATTTTTTGCTAATTAGAAAAGCACTTGCCTCACTGTCAGTTATGTAATTTTTTAATTGGAAAATAGGAAAATGGGTAGACCCGGTAACCACCAGGCATTTACCAGGCAAACATTTTTAAATGATTTGGTTAGTGTTCCGATATTAAGGTATTATTACTCCCAACACTGATCCTTATAAAATCAGCTGTTGTATATTTTGTTGTTGTTTGTTGACTTTGTAGCCTAGTGGTTTGGGTAATGGACTGCTGAGACGAGGTCTCGGGTTCGATCCCAGGTTCACCATGGCACACACCAATGACTTTTCGATGCTTTTCGAAGTTATGTGTGTATTTATCGCAGGTTTATTAGTGCCTCGGAGAGCACGTTAAGCCGTCGGTCCCGGTTGCCATACAAACATCTATGGCAGTCGTTACGGGTAGTTGGAGCCCACAAAAGTCCAACCAGTCTAACTTGGAACTTCGATATCGCCATTGGTCATAATGACCATTGGTTGTGGAGGTCAGATGGCAGTCGCTCCACGGAAAATATCGAAGTTCAGCCGCATCACAGTTAGACTGGAAAGCCGACCCCAACTGAGTTGGGAAAAGGTTCAGAGAATATAAATGTTGACTTTACACAATTTCATTTATTTGGTTTATTAATTTTATTATTCCCTGGTAAGACCTCAGACCAACAAAAAAGTATTATGACGGAGCAGTGTGTACTTTTTTTGAAGCCCACCAATATAATTTTATAGGACGCTGGACGTCTCGATAATCTTATGACGGACGGATGAGACCTACACAGCCTACACTACACAAATGTGTTTTTTTAGTTATTTAGGTAAAATCTTATACATACATACTACTTCTCCAAAATCGAACAAGTGACTGCATTATTTTGATTACAGTATTTAGTTCTATAGTTTCATAACAAAATTATGTTCTTCAAGTTCATTTGTGTAAATGATATTTAAAAATAAACTATCGCATATTGTCACAATGCAGAAAAGAAACGAAAACAATCACTAAAATAAAATTATCACATTAATTCACAACTTATTTCGAATTTAATACATTAAAATAAATGTATAAATAATCAAGGTGGATTTTTTATTTTGAAATTTGAAATTGTCAAAATGACAAATGAAATGACAATTTGGAATTGTGAAATCTAAGGGTGCTTGCTTATTGCTTACATATTAGTGGCAGCGTGGCAGGTTTCTGGTAGAGACAAATCTGTAAGGGTCGATAGGAAGAAAAGAGCTTAGGCGCCCGCCCGCACCACCTCCACGAGCAAGAGAATCGCTGCGATATTATTTTATCATCGTGCGGGTCGTATCGTATGAGGGAGGATGAATTCCCTGATTCTGGCGTCTGAAAAATTCAAACAAAACTATAAGAAGACATGACCACTTTTTAGCTCCCAGTCGGATAAACAACCGATATTTATCCGTCGTATAAGGTGGTTTTGAATAAATATCAGTCGTTTTACAACTATACTATAGGTGGAATTAATATTGGAAGAGCTCATTGGAGCACTCGCCATGGTAGAGGCGGTAAAAAATTGGGACAAGAGCATCGGTCATCATCATCTATCTGGGTCAATAGTAAATTCGAGTTGTTTGAACTAACTATGGTCTGGTATAGGTATATACCAGAGTAATGTAAGATACAATATTCTGGTATATGAATAGCATACAGAAAAGTGTGGTTCTTTTTAGTCATTGATTTATCATATGGTAATGACCGATCGGTACCAAACCACCGCCGCGAGCTTCTTTATCAAAGAATAATAAATTTTCTATATTATGTAAAAGCACCCTAAGGAGTCAGTGACGTAAGAGTGTTGCCACTATTGTCAGTTCTTACTGTTCTTAGTTTGCAGTCTTCACATTTTATTCACCCTAAAACTGAGGGTATTTTATTCATAAACTGCTTCGGTGGAGTAATTTAAGTTGAATTTAAGTCATTTAACCGTAATTTGAATTATATCAGTAACCATAAATCTAACCAATGTTTAAAATAATATCGATTCAATAGATTTGACATCACTAAAAAAAAATTTAATGTATGATAAGTTGTCTTTGGTTGGTGCCGTGTTGTTTTGGTTTTGTCTGGTTTCTGTATGTTTACGTTTTACAGAGCTTTAAAACGAATTAACGTGTACTGTACTTTTAAAAGTGCAACTATATAAATACAACGATGTCACAAAGTAAGTACTTAATCGAATTGAAGTTGTGATATTAAAAGTAAAAAATGGTCTGAATGCCAAAGATTTATTTTATTGCAGATTCAGAAAAGCCGGCTACGAATCCAGAAGTACCGGATCCAACTGGTCCTGCAGCAAGGAAAGGTGTTCTAATTTCCTTTAGAACTGGGAAAACGATGGAAATTCCAGAGAAAGATATTGTATGTAAAAATAACCTACAAAATGTTAGGTACAAAGAATTAGTATTAGTGTTGGAGCCAAATCTCCGTTCTTATCTTTTTTGTTTATATGTTAAGAAGTATATGAACTTATCGTAGGAGGCTACATTTAAAAGCACCGAAGGATACTTCTTCATTATTATTGTTTTATGTATGATGAGTCAATAGTAAATTCGAGTTGTTTGAACTAACTATGGTAGAGTAATGTAAGATATAATACTCTGGTATATGAACAGCATACAGAATAGTGTGGATCTTTTTAGTCATTGATTTATCATAATGACCATTAGAAGATATTTTAGGAAATAAAACTAAACACACTCAATATGAGTAAAGGAGAACAATATTTGTTATTTTAGCTTGGCCGATGCAGATTTGTTGGTGAATTTGAAAAGCTGAACAGAATTGGAGAAGGCACATATGGCATTGTCTGTAAGTATTGTCTGATATTCACTGCATGTGAAAAATGTATTCTTCACGTATGTACATAGGGACCTTTTTATAAAATCCATCTGAATACTAGGATGAAAGTATCCCAAAAAGAACCTACATAATGGAATGTAACCTGTTTGCATATTGCATTATGTAAACAGGTTGTAAAATTTTAAATGAGTAATTACTAAATTTGTTTATTATAGATCGTGCTAAAGATAAGTTAAATGGTAACATAGTGGCACTAAAGAAGGTAAGAATGGATGTAGAAAAAGATGGCCTACCACTCAGTGGATTACGTGAAATACAGGTATTGATGTCATGCAGACATGAAAACATTGTACAACTAAAAGAAGTTTTAGTGGGCCGTTCACTTGAGAGGTAAATATAAAACAGTTTATTTACAAAACATGCTACTGACCCTTTAGGTGCATGTGGTCCATGATGTGTAACCAATATTGATCTGAAGGTATTTAAAATACACTCTTTTAACAAATAACATTGAAGCTTCTAACCATCCAGCGTGGTTAAGTCAATTGACAGACTGAATATAAAAAAAAAAAAACAACATTCATATTGATTCATGGTCTGCCTACTTCCCCATTAGTCTATCCTAGCTACCTTTTCAGGTCACATTTATTTGTCATGCCATGCCATAAGTCAAGATATTCTGTTCTTGTGTGTGTTGTGAATAAAATCTTTTTCATTCTTTCTTCTATTTACTAACTACATAATTATTTGATTTTTGAATTTAATGTTTTACAGCATCTTCCTATCAATGGAGTACTGTGAGCAGGATCTAGCTTCCCTCTTGGACAACATGTCATCACCTTTCACTGAATCACAAGTCAAGTGTCTGATGCTGCAAGTTCTTAAGGGACTCAAGTATCTGCATTCAAACTTTATAGTGCATAGAGATCTGAAAGTATCCAATTTGCTACTAACTGATAAAGGATGTGTAAAAATAGGTAAGTTTTGTATGTATATTTAGATACAACAACGGAAAGTCAGTCAAACAAAAATTATAATCTAAGTAAAATCTGAGAAAAAAAGTTTTTTTGTTAAAACTTTACTTAGGCACTTTTGCATGTTCGTTTACAAAAAAAGCGGGCTACAGACTCCTTTGAATATCTTTCGTTATGCATTTATGAATTTGCCCATTCATGATAAAGTATTCAGTCTTAGTGGTGAATGAGTTGGTATCTTAGAGGTTAAGGAGTCGGCCTTCAAGAGGTCCCGGGTTCGAATCCTGGCTATTACACTACCGACGTTAAGGGGGAGTACTAGTAATTTCGATTACTAATATTATTTTTCAAAAAGCTAAGTTAATTCCATAGATTTTTATAGATTTATGTCCATGATTTCAGCTGACTTCGGTCTCGCCCGCCGGCTTGGAATGCCAGCCCGCTGCGCGACCCCACGGGTAGTGACGCTATGGTACCGAGCTCCCGAACTGTTGCTGCAGTCTCCACGGCAGACTCCCGCGCTGGACATGTGGGCGGCCGGCTGTATACTCGGCGAACTCCTAGCTAATAAACCACTGCTCCCTGGAAGAACTGAGATTGAGCAGCTTGAACTTATTGTTGATTTGCTTGGTGAGTGATATTATACAATATTAGTTTAGTTATACAAATTTAATGAAATTTTAAGCAATTGCATGCTAACTATTTACAATGATTTTCTGATCGGAAAAATGTTCAAGTCCCGTCCTGGATGATCATTTTTCCGATCAGAAAATCATTGTAAATAGTTATACAAAGTTTAAAAACTATAACACATTGTTATATTGCTAGTCGTTATAAGTCTGGTATCCTGTATTTATCAATACCATTGAAACAAAAACCTTCAAATATTTCGTGCAGGGACGCCATCTGACGCAATCTGGCCCGAGTTCAGCGCGTTGCCAGCTCTACAGAACTTTACTCTGAAGCAGCAACCATACAACAACTTGAAGCAACGGTTCCCCTGGCTGTCGGCGGCCGGCCTTCGCTTGCTCAACTTCTTGTTCATGTACGACCCGAACAAGCGCGCTACAGCTGAGGAGTGCCTACAGAGCTCATACTTCAAGGAACAACCGCTGCGTAAGTATTGTTTGTACTTACTGTTGCCGCGGTAGACAGCAAACTATTCCGGGGACACCCACAGGACTCCTACTACCGTTAGTGGAGGGTAGAAGCAGTCCTGTACGTGTACACAATTTTACAAGCAATTGGTGATGTCCAACTACAGTTTTCTGTAGTACCTCAACAGTATAACCTCCGGTTATGGGGTAACCAAGGTTATATAGACTCGTACATCCAGAAGGGGTACCCCAAGGTAATTGTTCCTGGTCTCGGTCCCCTGATATTAAGTGTCAGAACAGTGAAAATAGGGTTCAAGACTATTACCACTGCCGCACTCCATTTTACTGTACCATCATGGCAGTTTTTTCAATTCAAGACACTACCAAATTTCCATAATATGTCTCATGGTCTTCCGTACAATTAAAGGACAATTTATACTAAGACTTACATCATTAAGAAATCCCCTTTTTTAACTTACATTAATGCTTTGGCCTTTGGGGTAGCTAATTTTAGGCTATGAGAACGGTTGTCGTCATCATATCAATTTATTGTTTCAGCATGCGACCCTAAGTTGATGCCGAGTTTCCCACAACACAGGAACATGAAGGGACAGCCAAAGACTACGTCATCGAACCAATTGAATATCCCTCTGTCGAACTTGAACACGGGCGCCAATGACCAGACTAACAACCTCCCAGCTATTTCTGATCTCCTGGGATCCCTAGTCAAGAAACGTAGACTCGACTGATCAAGAAACAAAAAAACTAATTATAAAACACAATAGTATGATTATATTAATAAATACATTAATTGTGCCAAATGTTTTATTTATCAACAACACATTTTACTAATATTTTTAAGTCGCATACTTTCAAAATTACATTTTTTTTATATTTTAATTTAATCTGTCGAAGCGTCATCGTCGCCCGAAAGTCCCATGGCTTGTTTGAATTTCAGATATTTTTGAGTGCGTTGTGATGAGATTGCGTCGCCGCTGTGAGCTTTAATTTTCTCTTTCTGGAATAAACGTACCGACATAAAAATACTCTTTGAACGGTTCGTCTCTATAACGTCGAATAAGGCTCACATTCCGTACAACGAATGCAGTACTTTAGTATGATGTAACGTGTTACTATGTAATTTTGTGTGGGTACTCACGTTTTCTTTTTCATGTTTTTCGATTCCTCTTAATGATCTGATGCATTGTGAACAAAGTATCATATCTTCCATGTGGTTGATGGTCTTTTTGCGATGGTGGTGTTTTAACCTGTGAGCAATAAGGAGGTACTTAGTTGTAGTACTTAGTCGTATGCCTTCAAAATAGTCTCAATTCCAGAAAAGGAGACAAGATGACTTTCAAGTGGTTCCTAAGATTAGGCTTTGATAAGAATTCTCGTCAGCACCGCGACCGCCCTGGGGAGACTTGCCAATCCTTTATCGAGCCAGT
Organism: Lithosia quadra; assembly: GCA_963576445.1. Classification (NCBI taxonomy): domain Eukaryota; kingdom Metazoa; phylum Arthropoda; class Insecta; order Lepidoptera; family Erebidae; genus Lithosia; species Lithosia quadra. The sequence goes on from OY754874.1 coordinate 13,068,055, forward strand.
ATCGGTTGCCAACGGTTGTATTCCGGGGTGGTCCGGTCAATGGCGCTGTATCTACGGCGCACCGGTGTGGACAGACGCCCTGACTGCCCGCAATAGGCCCTATCTCATAAGGGCTCAACGTATCGTGGCCGTCAGGATACATGGATACCGCATCATATCCACGAAAGCGGCCTGCGCATTAGCCGGAACCTCTCTATGGGATCTGGAGGTGGAAGTGCTTGCCGAAGTATAGGTATCGGCAGACGACCTAATATCGGGCTGATAGCGGCAGTCAGCCTCCTCCCATTATGGCTAAGTTGTTGTCCCGGCTGAAGTCACCGAGACCAATCTGTCGTGATTGGGATCTAGATAGCGCTGTGTAGAATATTCTAGGATTACTAGAATTAGTTATCATGGTCTTTGGTACTAGGCAATCCTTAACATTAATACGTACAGTTTCCCACAGTAGTCGCACTGTAGTCTTTCTGCGCGATGTGTAATGATATGGATGCCTAACTCGTGGTATGTTGGGAAGCGCTCGGTACATCTTGGGCATATAATTTTCCCTTCGGACCGGCCACCGTTGCTTTGATGTTCATACAACTCTTGCGACGTCTGGAAGTTTTGGTGGCAACTCGGACACCTATAAGATTAAAAAATATCTATGAAGAACCATGCAGTGTTACACTTATTCGGTACCTACCTATTTATTCATGTATCATTATTATAAATGAGAATTTATTTTGATCTCATTGCACATTGATTTTAATTTTATTTTTTTCATTTTACAAATCAGTAACTGAGACTAGATTCCTCGTGATTCATATTGATTATACGACTCAGAAGTCGGTTCATAAAAGAAAATCTAAAAGTCTTTGCAATACCTACAACAAACCTTCATTTTTTATCTACCCTGCTCCCAGTTCATCTTGGGTCGGTGTAATGTATTTGTCCGTTCCATTCATTCCGGTCGGACGTCATCAAGTCCTAATCTTTATTTCTATGCCTTCATGCACATTAGGTACTTCATATCATACCAACCATACATATTATCATACAATCTATCCATCTATTTCGGTCACCACCGGAGCCACTTTTGAACCTACCTCCTCTCACAGACATTGCTTACCTGTTCATTTTCATCCTTTCAAATTATGTGTCTAACTAAACATTCACTTCATGCAAAGTAAGACAGGCCATGGTGTTTCAATTGTTTTTTTGCAATCTAACCCGCATCAGTGGATCACCTGTTACCACCTATCGTCAATTATAGGTAGGTACTCGTAATTCAACCAGATTCGGCTTTGTCTGTACCTATTATACCGCGGTTTGCATTGGTCACTCAATTACCAGAACGGATACCTATTTTAAATTTTGTAAAAGTGAATCCGGAATTGTTTCAGTGGGTCAATAAAATGTGCTAAATTACTTATTTTTTTTTTAAATATTGCTATAATTTTCTAATTCATAATAACCTATTGGATATTAATTAGCATTAATTTTATTAATATAGATAGTGTTGAAATTAAGGGATTATAAATGCATGTTATAAAAGAAAAGGTCTTCTGCTGGTATCTACTCATATTACTTAGGCAGAGTTAGTATTGAGCCATTGACCCATATATTGAGTATTGGCCCAAAAACCTTATGGCCAACGGAAATGGTTAACACATTTTCTTCTTTTCTTTACCGAGGTGTTCCTGTTTCAGATTTTGCCGAGGTTGAAGTGGTTATGTTTGGGTTTTCATTTTCTTCACGTAGGTACCTACCCCTTCAGTTAGCAGAGGGTAGGTACAATCGAGAAACGATTAAAATGCAAATTATATTGCCATGTGCCAGTGCCTTATCAACTCCAATGGCTTTAAGACATTTCACTTATATACATCCAATAACTAATTAATTACAATCTATTAAGCAGGTACCTATTTGGTTAAACTTAGAGGGTAATTACACCCATTAGGCGCATTAAGCCTCGCTCGGTGTAACGCCTGCCGTTAGAACAATACTTATAATTGTACTGTGTCGACTGCAGGCGTAACCTATTTTACATAAGACAACAAAAAGATAAGAAAGATCATTGCAAATAATCTCACATAAATATGCTCGGCTGTAGATGGAACGCCATGTGTTCAATAACTTTCTTAGGATAGAAATAATGAAACTTCTTGTCACAACACGTCACGTAACCAGGCACACCGTGTCTGTTTTTGTAGTGTTTCATCAAAGATCGGAAATGAAAACCACCCTCATGGCAAATGCAGCATTCCATTTTGTAGAAAAGAGTTATTTGTCTGTCCAAAGCTGCACCCTGCTTGGCAGGCCTGCCGTCAATTAGCACCACGGGATCCAGACATTCGTTGGAGTAGTCAACTTCCTTTTCAATTTTAAGTACTTTAAGGTTTGAGTTATTTTTGCCAACGTTTGTGGTACTGAGTAACTGTTTATCTACTTTTTCGGTGTGTGCGAATTCTTCTAAGGTCATAGACTCCATAAATTTTAAGTCTGATGCGTTCTTTTTCTTTGACGGCATAGTTAGTTTGTGTGCCTTAGAATCGCCCTGTTGGTGTTGTTCAGTGGGTATTGAAAATGACTTAACTTTGTTTGAGTTGACTGGTTTCTTTGGATCCTCTGGAATATGTTGAGATGATAGTGCGCTTCCAACTGGATGAGTTTCGTTGGAGACTTGGGTTTCACGTTTGTCTTCCATTTTCACTTTATGAAATTCTAAAAACTTTTGTGTTTTTTCCACCTTGACAGTATATAAATATAAGGCAGATATTTGTTGTAAGCAATCATGGCATATTGCTTTTGGTAGGTTATCGTCTGTGCGAATCTGAAAATGAAAGTTTTTAATTTTCACAAAATTAAGCAGTACAAGGTTACAAGTAGATACCTACTTTTGAATTTCTTCGGGTCTATTATAAATTATGTATGTAGGGACCTAATAAGTAGGTAGATAAATATTTACGGTTGGATACCAAGCTACAAAAGAAAATAGTCTTACAACGACATCGAAAAGCCTCTTGATCTTTCGTTTTAGTTCAGTACTGAGTGGTTTGAGTTTGATAACATCGGTACATAGGCACATGCGACACGATAATTCACGAACTATAGTTTTTTCTAAAGATTGAAAGTCATTCATTCTGGCGATTTTCTAAAAAAAATCAGTACATGAGTACCGATTACTTATGCAGATTTATTTGTACATAACAAAAAAGTATTTACAGATTTTATAATTTTGGTATAACGCGAATGTGACAGATGTATGGTTGTTTTTTTATTAATTGTATTGAAGTATCAGCCAGCCCAAAATCAATCGGATTTCTTCTGTGCAAAACCTTTTCCTATCCAATACCAATTTATTTAATCATACACTGTGAATAAAGATAAGCGATGTTAATACAACTGTGTTTGTTTATCGCTTTTATTAAAAATATACCTATAGATGAGTTTTTATATACCTAACATATGAAAAGCTAGGTTGGGTAGTATTTGGCAAACCACGTCGGGTGACTTAACCAGTGCGTCCTGGCATTTGCCAATCATGACACGAGGAGCCGAAACATAGACACTGGCGATGGGTCTAATCCACAAATTAAAAGTCGCGCAGCGGGTTATGGAGCGAGCTATGCTTATAGTTTCTTTGAAGGACAAAATTCACAATGAGAACTAAAGTTACCGACCTAGCTCGCAGAATGCAAATAGCTAAAGTGGCAGTGGACTGGCCACATTCGTATCACTTACTGAATTACGAATCTTCACGTAATACAATAAAAAAATTACTGTCCATATTTAGTTCACGAAACCAAGAGTCAAATATTAGCTTGAAAATGCAAAAAAATCAAAATTTGAGAACCAGTATAGCCCTGAAGATGTATAGTTTTAGATTTTTTCCACTATTTTTTGATGATTTACTATGAATTCCATAACTTTAGAGGGGTCTTTAGTTACCTACTGAAATCCAAAAAAAGTTACAACGGGACACCATGGCCGTTGGATTAAATGAGTCCTACAGTGGAGACCGCCAGTCGGCAAACGGAAGGTGGGATGACACCTAGCCTGGTGGACTGAGGACCTGAAAAAGATAGCTAGGATAGACTTGATGCCGAAGACGGATAATCGCATGGCGCACTTCGGGAGAGGCCTATGACCAGCAGTGGACGTTGATATTAAATTGAGACTTGCCAATTTTTGAAAATATTTAGGTAGGTAATTATTAATAGATATTCCATGATTGGAACGATTTCGTGTACAATGTTTGAAAAAACTAACGTGTAGTGTGTTATGACTGTAAAGAAATTATATTACTTACCTACCTGACGGCATAATCACTTTAACATTCTACCTACTCTAATTGTGATGTTTGTTTAAATTTAATTTGAACCCTAAAACGCGAGCACGTTACCTATGTTTGGCACGCACGGGACTGCGGCCTCATGACTGTTCATCAGAGCGAATGAATAAAAGCTTTCTCGTGTGTAAAGGTTTTGTATGTATTAGTAGGTAATGTGTGAGCATATGTATGTATGTACCTATGTAAAAGGCGTGAGCATATGTATGTATGTATGTATGTATGTAAAATATTATTTAGGTACCTACTTGTGTTCATCTACAGAGGGTGGAATCGATTGTACGGATTTTTCCATTGACCTGGATATTTGAAAAATATCGTATTAGGTATACTCATTTTTATTAATACGAACGGAGGGAGTTACCTCTGAAGGCGGTTTTCGATAGGGGGAAGCTAAAGTAGTCAACGTAACTGAGACCAAGGGGTGTCTCTTCTCTGCTAAGATCATTTTAACGAGGATCCCGGTTGTTTCATAAGCTTCCACATCGGAGTCCGGGCTCCGTTGTCTTCAGAGCATTATTTGGTTTGACTTTGGATGAGACCACATAAATCTGTTTGATTAAGATGAAGAGTTTGTTATTATATTCGTCATATAAGTAGATAAGTACTCATACAAACTTAGCAAGCAGTTAAGTAAGTAGTGGTAAGTAAATTCCCAACCATCTAACGTTTAGAGTCAAAGTACCTAATAAATTATATTATCAATAGAATTGGTTATGAATCATATGATAATACGTGTCTTCAGGTAGATCGATCGGCGATCATAAGGGGCATGATTTAGGGGCAGTTTCTAAGCAAGTTATCCGACAAAGTTTGGTGTCGGGCGGGATGAGCTTTAAGAAAGGGTAGAGTGTCATGTAGAGAATTACGAAGCTCGACAATTAGGTAACCCTAACTACCTACCCACTATACCTACTTATAGTTCGTTTCCACACTAAAAAATTAAGTCTTCAATGACATTATACTTACTTAGGTACTAGACGCGCTGCACTTTAGTAATTATCGCTCAGTACATTTGGAGGGCAGGCACTTATAAGTAGCGATTTAAACTTCCAAATTAGATTTTGGCAAAGTATTTAAAGGCGAGGTACGTGAGTTTTTAACAATTTATTAATTTGCATAGTAAATAGTTCTTCAAACTTATATGTCTATTGAAATAAAAAGTTCAAGGTTGATTAATTTTGCTTTAGAGTGCCAAGAAGTTCTATAATTTTAATCAATTTGAGTTTTAGCAGTCGTCTAAGTGTACTTTTCAGTGAACAGACATGTAGATATCTATAAATCATTTTAAAAATTAAGATGTTCAGTACTGATTGACTTGGCTAGTACTTATAATAATGTCACAAATTTCACCGAGTTTATCATAATAAGTATTGTTAGCTTGGACATGAAAAAAAGTGATGATGTTTTGTTTGTTTTCTCCTTACTTTTATTTTCAATATACCTAGTTATTTTTAAAAACACCATGATGATTTTCACTTTTAATCTTACTTCATTATCCATGAGCAAATAAAACGTTTTAGTACTTAGATATTTTTCACTCACACAACATAAGACAAAAAAGACTTGATAGAGGTTGTTTCACTTCTCTGGTCATGAGCGATTTATTTTCTATTTAGAACATACCATTCGGTATCTTACAAAGTTTTCTGGCTTTGCAATTGTAGTGAGACTCCTAAAACCGCCAAAACCGGTCACGTTCAGTGACAAACTTCTAACTTCCGAAATATTAATCCGCTACGAAACGACGTGACGTCCATTATGGTGTCAAATAACTGAGAATTCAGGTAGGTACCTAATTAAGAAGTTATAGAATAGTTAAACAGTTATCTGCTGATCTGAAGTATTTCCCAATACTTCAAGGTAAAATATTAAGTGAATTTAAATATATCTACCTTATAAAAAAATTATATTATTTTAATTTTAATTTAATTATTTTAATTTTAATTGCAATATTATATTTTATCATGGCAATTTACTTCTATGTTCGTTCATGAGTATGTTTTTGTACCTTTAATCTGAATCTAAATTGCCTTTCTTAGAAAAAAATATGTTCTAAGTCATTACCTGGATCAAATCACCTGATTTAAATATTTATCATCTCTTTCTTCAATTTTACTACAGGTGGCTTCTAATAGCAGCACCATATTAAATCGTTGAGTGTCTAAATATGCTTTGTTTTCTTACTAATGCAATGTCGATTGAGGTTTAATTCTACTTAAAGTGTTTTAGGTAAATACTAATTTTCGTCAAATGAGAATTGCTTAGGTACCTACTTTATAAACGTAACTTTGCTTAACCTTTTCAAACTAAGCGTAAAACTCTTTTATTACTTGAAAGTTCAACCTCTAAAGATTTAAACTTTCTAGTTTCTTAATACATTTGTCTGATACGTTCGCACCGCAAAACCTCCATTTCTTCAACTGCGGCCAGCTAATACAAAACCTTGGCCTAATTTTGTTCCCTGGCACAATGTGCTCACTGATGGCATGATTTCTAGTTATTTCTAAAAGATTCTAAAATATGAAAAATGTGTATAGGTAGTCAGTGAATTTTGCATTTTAAAACTTCTGAGGTTATTATTTACCAAACGTATGCTACGTCAATCAAGTCAGAATGATAGAGACTCAACGTTCAAATAGCATCAGAAACAACCGCAACAAGTCCTAAAATGAAACATACATACCCAATACAGGATAATATTAAACACGTCAAGTTTATTGCTTTGATTACAATCGCGATTTGGCCACAGGTGTGCCGGATTCAAGGGAACCAATTGAGACGTGTTACTCGTATTGCAAGCGTGAGCTTAGTACGGGGTGTAATGATTAATACGCGCAAGTAGGTACTTTTATGTATGGTTATATACGCAAAGTCGTATACTCATATAAGGTCTACAGGTGAGCTCAAAACACAAGGAAAAATGTTTCGTCTATTTTTTCCTTTAATATTGATGATATCACGTTTCTTGTGAAGTGCTTCGCTCGTAGTAATATAATTGGCATAATCTTACAGATGTATAGCTGATAATACCTACATATTAAAAGTAATGATCTAATAACTCAAAAGTTGATAGCGTGGTGGTCAAGAAATCGGGCTTACGATCGAGAGGGCCCAGGCTTCAATCCTGGCCGTGACACTACCGACGAAAACGGAAAACCACTCCTGACAAGAAATTTGTCTTAGCTGGAGGGGTTAACTTCAATACCTACTAGTAATTTCAGTTATACTAATCATCCTTAAAACATTCTTAAATATCAATTATTTTATGTTTCGTAAATTAAAGCGCTCATAGTAGATATACATAATTATGCAGGTATGTATCTTGGACTTGGTACATACTTTTGATTTGTCTACCGTTTTGAACAGATTACATTGCCCGTGTTCACGAGCTGGCTGACTCAGAAATCAACTACCGTCGTCGAATCTACGAGGTAGAAGATTTTTCTTATAAATCGCACACTCGATATTTTTGGTTCGCCATACAATAAATTACCTAACCATTCCCAAATTTCGTTACCGAACGGATGTTTCTCAATTTAAGCAATCTTTAAATTTGCAAAAAGCGACATTGATAAATAAATTAACCTGATAATGGTGCCGATTCTGTATTGCATTTAACTAAACTCTCTCAAAGCGTTTCATTTGAGTTTTTAAACTTCTAAGTAGATACCTAGTACATATCTACCATCGGATTAAAAGACTGAAACGATAGTAGGTACCTATTGAATGTATTCTTTATGCACATCAACAACATATACGCTGATCTGATCAATCTTGAAACCGAAGGGCTTGCATGAAAGGTTCAATGGTAGTGAAGGAAGCTAGTAAAGTGTCTCTGCCTATCCCAAAGGAACAAGAATTGAGTATAACTTCTTTCTAATAACCTCTTGCTGTGGCATATAATTGCCGGCATTCCATTTTAAATACACGTATTCTGAATTGAATTATAAATAGGTACAATTAATATTCACAAAGACCGCACTACACTGTACTCAATATAATGAGATTAACTAGTAAAATGTTTTCGGATCATTCAGCGTTTTGCTCTAAAAGGATTAATTAAGGTTTCCGCTTGATAAAGCAGAAATTGCATTTTCAAAGCGATCTTATTAATTTATGACGAACTTTTCATCAAAATAAATTGGGAACACATTTTTTTATGCAAACAATCTTTTTATACTTTTTTATATCAAATTGCGGCGTGCCTTTTAAATTTTCATTCAGATCTTGCCTGAATACCGTGTTGTTATTTTTGTATTAAAGTAAAATAGGGAAGTTGAAGGAACGCTGATCACAGAAACCTTTTGTTTTATATGGTGTATTCTTGTGGGAACCCCAACAATAGATGGGTAGCCGTTGAAAAAAATGTTGGAGGATTTCCTGCTTGGGGTCACAGAATGCAGGTTTTATAAACAAATACCCAGCATTGTCTATTCCAGTCTATTACTTTTATATTATCAAATAATATTTGCTTCATGACATTCATATTCTAAAACGTTAATTATTAGTAGGTATGTCCTAAAATATATTTTTTTGGATATTAGAGTTAAGTTTCCGTTATCTATATTTTACATCTTTGTAGGTATCTATCGAACTTATTACTCGTCAGATAAAAATTGCTACAAAATGCTTTTGTAATCAGAATCAAAATTAAGTACTTAATAAATAATTAAATTGCCCAATTACATGAAATTTTTAAATACCTAGCTATGTACTTATCGACCTGTTCCATGTAGTCGTCAGTAGTCGTAGAGTGTTTGACTGCTTAGTCAGAGCTCATGGGTTTGATATCAGCTCAGTGCAAATATTTGCATTAGGCTGGGTGTTCCCATGTATGTGTACTAATGTAGATATGTGTTTATAAAAACAATATAAGAATGGATATCCCCATTGCGTTTACAAAAGATTTATGACATACTCTGCTTAGTTTGGGTCTAGATGGAGCTATGTAAATGTTTCAAAATATTTTTTTATTAACTTATATACTTTTTGTATTTGTACTTACCTCGAAGAACTATTTTACATTTACTTATGAACCGCGCAGTACTCCCAAGTTTTGGGTTTTGAATACGGGATGCTAGCTTCGCCGCCAGCTATAAAAAGGATTTACTGTTGGCCTTTACTCTGACTCTATTGGAAATGACATGCTTTGTTTGTACGATTTGTTATATAACAAGTCAAGTTCAATGAATTTTATTATGTTTATTATCAGAACACTAGAATACATTTATATTTTTTACGTCAGCATTATCTGTACCATCTAATGAGTTTTATGCAATAATGGTTTTTTACTTTGACTAAGGTTTTAGGTTTTATCTCTCCTATCACCAAAACAGATTAATAGGAACCTTTTATTTTAAAAAAATCAAGCAAATCAGTTGAATAGAACAGCTGAAGGAACTCGCAATAGATTTTATAATAATTTAAATGATATGCTCGCAATTAGCGTTTAAATACCTACTTGTGACGTTATGAATCTAAGCTTATCTAATAAATTGTGAACTATTATAATTATAACTGTATCGTTTTAAAAGTGTTTCAATTTTTATTATGGTCAGGGCTTTGTTAATTGATCGGTTTTCCACTTGAACGGACAGCACGGTACAGGGAACACGTCGATGCCCACATATTTCATTATAACCCGCTTTCACGACAATGAACAAACAAATTCAGGCACGGTAGTTTGGAATTTTGATTTTTAAATGTATAAGGGATCGGTTTAAAATCTTGTTAATATTTAAGAGATGGTTCTTTATTTCAAAAATAACTATTTTAACGACTCATTCAACAATGACTAAATTTTTTTTTCAAATAAATGCGTACCTATACTTTTATGAAGTACCTACATGTGATACCTACAAAAAGAACATGTACTTACCTACCTAATACGAGTTTTTTAAAGATAATCTTGAAATCTGTAGAATTATTGGCAGATGTTTAGACTCCCACAATATTTTCTCTCGTTTGGGAAAATGGTGTAGGTTACCTACTTAGATGTATTGAACCTATCATTTATGTCGTTGGTGTAGTTTCCTAAAGGAAGATCCTTTATATAAAGGACATCAAGTGCTTGTTATGCTTATAACATATAGTTATTTCTCCATAATCCAGTCCATCAAATCAATGTAGGTATAAAAGTATATTAAGTACCTACTGCCTGTATTTTGTAGTCGTTGAGCTCAAAAAAATGCACTAAATCGAAAATTTAAGTCGAATATTCTGAGGGATATCTCAGTTTCCAACATCTTTATCATTTTTGAAAACTTACTTAACTTTACCTCCCACGTTCATGAAAGCTAAAGTTCTTTTCTCAATTCGCCTTTACATGTATAGTGAGCCGTGGTCCACTAATTGGCAGAAGATAAAGTAGAGAAATTGGAAGGTTGCCGTGGACCTGATTAGATACAGAACGCAGATCTTACTTGACGATGATGTTTACCCTAAGTTTAGTGATACCTAACAAAATTTCTAATAGGCGTATAAGATGCCAGCGTTTCGACTGTAATAATGCATTAAAACAAGTTCCAGAAAAACTTTTTAAAGTTACAAAATAAACATTTACTTAACATCATCGTAGCTTATTGGTCGTTGAAATTAGTTTCGGTAGTCTTGTGGGACTTACGTGACAGGAATACGTTATGATATTTATTGGTCAGATCCCAAACATACTCGTACATTATTACAGCACGTCCTGTGACATACGTGTCTAAGGATATTTACACTGCCACATTTAGTGATATCCCGAAAGTTACAAGAAAGAAATTAAGAAATTATCTAAATAATTTGTCTAGCAGTGAAATCAATACAACAATAGTTATTGGGTCATTCTAGAATTTATAGAAACAGAAAATGAATATTCCTAACTAAATCTGTATTCGTTCATGCTAATATTTTTCTCGTTATGATATGCAGTCTTCGATTCAAACTGATCTAAAGCAGTCGCAAGTTTGAATTTCTTATGCACTTTCCGAGATATAAAAACGGCAGAGATGAACTTCAGAGCTTTTTGAGCAAAGTATCAGCACTTTTAGCTAGGTATGTCGTTAGTGCAGACCTTTTTACCCGATGTATTTATTATCGTTTTTCCGACAGTTTGTATTGTCATTCTTGGTTATGTTCCCAATGGTTGCTAATTTTACAACAGCTGGGGTCTTATTGCGTGCTGGTATATTTTTCAGGGAAGATACACTAAAAGCAGGTAGATGTACTTTTCATTTATTTTTACTCACGCATATATATTCTTGAAGGAATAGTAGGGTTGCATTAATACACATAATATTTCTGGTTCTCTCGTATGTGACTTATTGCCGTCAGTCGGAATCCCTTTTTCAGTGACCGTGCTGTTATTAAGATTTCAGGTACAAAATCAAACCCTATTATGTACGTCACGTCGCTGTTTACACCTAAATACGTACGCGATGATATTTGTTACCATCATTTTGTTGACCCTAATTATTGAGATTATATTATAAACAAAGCTCATAGCTGAGACTTCATCAAGATTTCTGTCCACAGAAAAGTATAGTTAGTACTGTAGGTACTATGTTCGCAGAGTTTTCATTAAATACAAGATGATACTGTGAGAAATTAATGTTACCGAGTGGAGTAACTAACATTTCGACGAACTTTCTTTAGGTTTCCTCAAAGCAGACCTAATGGTTTTGCCTAAGAGCTTACACTTGCGCTCTGCTCTAGGAAGTTGCCAAATGTTGAGACCTTCTACTCACTATATGTGTCAACTTAGTGATTGAACTGCAAAACTTTTCGTCCTCGCAGAGGTAGGGATCCCAAGAACACGCACACGAATAATTACGTACTATTACTTGCTGAGATGATGTTGGCAGGCAACTTGAAGAATATTTATATTTTTAATCCACGGATAATGGCGGCCGTGAAGAAACAGCCGTGATTTAATTGGATTCACAAATAAATTAGTTTCCTCCAGCAATTTACATAAATGATCTGAACATCTCCAAATTGAAGCGCAAATTAAATGTTGCCTCGAGGTCCTGTAAAAGAGTAACGGCCAGGTCGTTTTGCTTCGTTTGCCTATTTGCCACATTAAAAATATCGTATTACCATAAATGTAAAAGTAATTTGTTTAGAACCGCTAATGGAACTGAGTATAATACAACAATAAGTTAGGAAACTATTATTTTTTTATGGATCATCAACTTCATCTTGGCGACGATCACGGTTGCAACCGAGGTTTAGACCTTGGAACCTGGGATCCGCTCTCCACTTTATGTTTTGCTTATTTTTTTAATAATAAATGCGGGCGCGACTACAGTTTGACCAACCAATCCCGAAAGGACAGCCTGCGCCAGAATCTCGTGCTTTGATCAGGTGTACCGGTTACTTAGCGAGGTTGGCTTGGGCCCAAGACTCCATCCACTAATTTATATTTAATGGAGCATCAGAGGAAAAGATAGGGATATAATAGCTTATCAACACGTGTTCTTCTGGTAAGCGTTTAATTAGTATGTACCTACTCACCACTAGTTCCAGTATCAATTTGTCCCATGCAACTACCACTAGTGTTTATGAGAAGGAGAAAAACAGCATTAATTTTTCGGCTTTTACACAATATTATTATGCCTGCTTTAGAACGTTTTGTTTGCATTGCATATGGAGTTTATCAAACAATAGCCATTTTAATATCGAGCCGATAAAGTACCAAATTTTTTTTACTTTGATGCGTTGGCCTTATATTTTAAAAATTATTTAGAGCAGCAACAAATTTTTGAGTCATTTTATGAAACAGTTACGTCACAAGAATTCATGAAATGTAAATAAGTTCCCGTACCTTGTTCTTATGACATGCAAAACAGTACGGTCGCATCTGTGCTCCTAAAGATTATTTAACGTACTACATTTAATGGTCACTACCCTTCCTTTATGAAAAAGTAAATTATTCATTGTTATGTAGATATGTTATGTCCTCTCAAAAAAGAACTATGGTAGCTAGGTTAAAAATATTCGGTTTCAAAATATATCAACATAATGTGAGTTCTTATGAGTATTAGAAACTAATAAGGATCTTATTAATTTTACAAAAAATATCACTTTTAGAGACTAACAAAAACAAAAAACAATAATTTTACTCATCCGCGTAGCTTGCTGCATTTATTCAGTTTTTGTGGCAAACAGTTATAAAATGTCGAAAAATGTCTTTTCATCATGCAAATGCTGCGTAGGTACTGCGCTGTTTCGTCACATTCAGGGATGCACGTGGTTGCAGTTTGTATACAAGGAACAGTGCTGAGCTCTATCTATATTACTTTTCTTTATAACTCTCACACACCGACATTCTATCTATATCATTTTTCACAATCTTACAACTAACGTACCTATGTATAACAAAAATCGTTTAGCGTAACGCGACTGTAACCGAATGGAGTTGAACCCTTACCTGTGATTTCACTCAATGATATTATGTAATTTGGTTATGGATCCAATTAAGTGATTATGGATAAATTAAGTGATCGGTTCAAGCTTCTAATTGACCTGGTAGCTGTTAGCTGTTAGATATCTTGGTGCTGAACGTAAGGTCAACATTCTAAAGTAAATAATCACTTCTAAGTGTACTTAGTGAGTCTGTATTATTTTCAACTCAAAATATGATTACCCAAACTTATACAAGACGTCCTATGTACCGAAAATGGTTTCTTACCATCATGAATTGGAAATCAGCTTAATATTTAAATAATCTGACTTGAACGTGACGCTGTACCTACTGAAGTGATTATTTTGAAAATAATCTAACCAACTTTACTTTGATGGTTCCGTTTGTTTGGTTTCAAATAAAAAAGGGGCTATAAACATACCACGTGCTACTTACCAAGGCTATCGTGGTTAACGGCATTATATTTCATTGCGATGGATTAGGATCTGAAGATCAATTGAAGTATGTAAAACCAATACACAGTTTCAGTGGTATTCGGAAATCGCTGCACACAACGCGGTACTCATTAATGTGATTTCTCTTCTTCGATGGGGTTGTAAGAAACTAACAATGGACACAGGTGTGCTAGCAAACTGCCTTGTTCAGCTATACTTAATGTAGGTCTGATATCGAAAACTGTATAAGGTAATATTAATCAGTTCTATTCCGATATTTCGCCCTCAGTAAAAGATTTCTGCGGATTTTCAAACATAAAGTAAAAAGTTTAAGGATTGAAGAAAACAAGTAAAAAGATAGAAAAGAGCGTCCAATCTACGCTAGATGCAATTACTCGCAGCAACTGAGCGAATAAGACCGGTGTAAGAATGCGGTGGCCGGTAAATCGGTAAGTGGATGGTTTTGAAATTTCGCCAACGAGACAGAAAATTCTACGTATCACTGTTGCATGCACAGCACATTGTAGGAACTAGATAGAATTAACGTTGAACAATTGTTCTGTTCTGTTGGAGATGTAGGAGCTTTATACAGGTTTCTTTTAAAATCTCTTTTTATTGTTATTTTTTATTTTAAGCGATATTTTGGCGGTGACCGCTTCACATCAGGTGGGCCATGTACTTGTCTGCCACCTACGTGGTATAAAAGAATTAACTAATTTTTGTTTTATAAAACATAAATATTTGGATTATAAAAATACTTCTGACTATAGGTATATTTTCTGTGAATGATGATTTTATTTGCAAATTTAAGAAGTTTGATAATCTTCCTTTGGAGATGTAGTGGGCCCTGGTACTTGAGGTCCAAACATCTAAAAAACAACATACAATGTACACGCGAAAAACATAATTCTTCCTTGACAGTCTGGTAAAGAGTCTTAAGTATTTAACTGCCAAGAAAAGTTCTGTGACTTACAGCATAAAGTGCAAAACTTCTGTTAACTGATAATTAAATATTGTGCACAACTCGAAGTAATCTCGACAAACTCTGATTTAATACTTCATCAGTCTATGAATGCTAATTTATGAACTTGGAACATTAAGTTCATAAATTAACATTATTAGCTGTATTTTATCCAAATAATTATGAAATTGTTACTCAGCCTGTTTATTATAGCACCATACAAGGACCCCTAGTTCGATGTTGGCGATTCTAGAACTAGATATTTCAAAGCTCAAAGTTAGTCTTAAAAACTGATTGACATAATTTTAAAAAGAAAAGATGCATGTATCTATCTAACCCGCGTTAGATCCACTGTCATGCGGGTTAATCTAGAACGAGATCTAGCTAGTACAGAGTTCTAATAAAGAAAAGGGAAAATAGCCAATTGCAATACTTTATATAACTACTGCAC
Source organism: Lithosia quadra (assembly GCA_963576445.1). Taxonomy (NCBI): domain Eukaryota; kingdom Metazoa; phylum Arthropoda; class Insecta; order Lepidoptera; family Erebidae; genus Lithosia; species Lithosia quadra. The sequence goes on from OY754874.1 coordinate 13,083,640, forward strand.
TTTTACTAAGAGTTTATTTTTAGTAGACCAGTGCCGATAGCTATGAAAATGGTAAAAAGTAAAAGAAATTTATAGTAGGATGAAACCTGTTGTAAAAGGAAGAGAATATAATAAAAATGATAGGAAAAATAAATTACGGGCGATCTGAGCTCGGGAAGGGGGGAGGGGGGTGAGTTTTAAGGGTAAAAACGGTTTATCTCGATTTCCGGCAAAACTACAAGTCCTATGGAAAAAAGTTAAATGACAAAGTTGTAGGTAATAAAGAGACCTACAACTTTTGCATTTACACTTTTTTCACATAACCTCAAAAAGTATGTGAAAAATTCAAATAATCAAGTTTTTGGTTTTTTATTTTTATCTTAAGCAAAACAAATTTGTTTTCCACGAAATTTGGTGAAAACTTAGCCTTTTATGTCTCAAAGACACTGTAATTTTTTTGATTTGAAATACCCTTTTTTTCAGCTTATTTTGACTAAATATCGAAAAACCACCCCAATTTTCAATCGAAAAATCTCACGTCAAAATATCAGCTTTTTAAAAAAAGTCAAAGAGTTTTTTGTTCTTTGAAATCTCTTCTTTCTGATAATGTAAAAATATATATACATTGCTATGGTAAATGTTCTCAGAAAATGCAAAGAAGAAAAACTCGAATTCGAAATTAACATTTTTGTATTTAGTCATTTCCTCGCTGAGGTGGGATGAAAAGTTACATGTTGCACTATAACTTCATGGTTGCACTCGAGTGCAAAGATTTTTCACCTTGTGCTCTTTTGATTCCCTCGCTATAGCTCAGGGTTCTATTTTGTGATTATTGTATTTAGTCATTTCCTCGCTGAGGTGGGATGAAAAATTTCGTGTTGCACTATAGCTTCATAGTTACACTCGAGTGCAAAGATTTTTCACCTTGCGCACTTTTGATTCCCTCGTTAAAGATCTGGGTTCAATTTTTAGAACCCTTCGCGTGCTCAGTTTTGATGACCGAGCAAGCGAAGGGTTCATAATTTGAATCACGAGCGCAGCGAGCGATTCACAAAATAGAACCCTGAGCTTTAGCGAGGGAATCAAAAGAGCACAAGGTGAAAAATCTTTGCACTCGAGTGCAACCATGAAGTTATAGTGCGACATGTAACTTTTCATCCCACCTCAGCGAGGAAATGACTAAATACAAAAATGTTAATTTCGAATTCGAGTTTTTCTTCTTTGCATTTTCTGAGAACATTTACCATAGCAATGTATATATATTTTTACATTATCAGAAAGAAGAGATTTCAAAGAACAAAAAACTCTTTGACTTTTTTAAAAAGCTGATATTTTGACGTGAGAATTTTCGATTGAAAATTGGGGTGGTTTTTCGATATTTAGTCAAAATAAGCTGAAAAAAAGAGTATTTCAAATCAAAAAAATTACAGTGTCTTTGAGACATAAAAGGCTAAGTTTTCACCAAATTTCGTGGAAAACAAATTTGTTTTGCTTAAGATAAAAATAAAAAACCAAAAACTTGATTATTTGAATTTTTCACATACTTTTTGAGGTTATGTGAAAAAAGTGTAAATACAAAAGTTGTAGGTCTCTTTATTACCTACAACTTTGTCATTTAACTTTTTTCCATAGGACTTGTAGTTTTGCCGGAAATCGAGATAAACCGTTTTTACCCTTAAAACTCACCCCCCTCCCCCCTTCCCGAGCTCAGATCGCCCGTAATTTATTTTTCCTATCATTTTTATTATATTCTCTTCCTTTTACAACAGGTTTCATCCTACTATAAATTTATTTTGTCTCAAAGTCTATCGGCACTGGTCTATAGCTATATTATTATCTTACTAGCTATGTCATCGTTTGTATTAATTTTTATTTTTGCATGAATAATTTTTATATTTGAAAATTTAATTGAATTCTTAAAAACAACAAGAAAACCTATTTCAAGAAGCGACTACAGTATTAAATACCTGAATGAAATTTAAGCACCTGTTTATAACCCTTAAAGGCGCAATTTATCTTTTTAAATGTAATAGGGACCACCTTTCAGGTCTAGCTGAAATAAGAATTAGTAGCACATAATTATATCGTTATGCTTCTGTAAATTTAAGAGTTTGAAGATTTTCTCATAGATACTCATATTCTACTCTATTTCCTAACCTATCCTACTAATATTATAAATATGAAAGTGTGTGTATTATTTGCTGGTGAATTTCCCCTCACAAATAAGCTCGTGAAAAGCAGAGTTGGTTATGGGGCTATTTTAAGATGTTCATTATATAACAAACTATAAAATATTTGTTCTTTTTCTGCAGAATACTAACTCGTTAACTAGCTCGTTAAGCTAAGCTCGATGGGAGTTAGAAGAATGAAAATTGATCTAGACTATATATCTGGCAGTAATTTGCTATCCCACAAACATTTAATTAACGAACGCAAAGTACATCCCTACTCCAAACAACTGAACTATCTGCGAATGACACAAATAGTTGTTTCACGGATGGATTGAATCTACGTGGTTATATCTAATTTTGGGGGTTTCAACTTTAAATTAAACTTAGCTGATTAATGATGAGGCTTTGGCGTTGGGGTGCCTCTTAAGGTCACGTGGGTCAGATGACAGCTATAGTTCTCGTAAAAGCGAAGATAGTCTAAATGGAACGGAGGAGAGCGGACTGCGACCTTTAAAGTTTAAGTATTGGATGACACCTAAATAGGACCCAGGAGGTAATATTAGCAACCCATTTATGTCCCACTGCTGGGCATGGGTCTCCTCTCCTCTAACGAGAGAGCTGAGAGGGTACAGGTCTAATCCACACACGCTGGCCTAATGCGGGTTGGTGGATCGGACATGTCCTTAGAATTTCTTCTAGGATATGTGGGTTTCCTCACGATGTTTTCCTTCACCGTCAGCAGATGGTAAATCATGTGATTATTACATATAAATTCCACAAAGTGTAATTCACATTGGTACTGTCCGGCCGGATTCGAACTCGATACCTCTGAGTAGAGGCCGCGCCTTATCCATTCAGCTACCATTACTTTAAGATTATGAACTTTAAATTTCAAATAGCCAGTGGATAGTGACCCAAATTAAATAGTTTATTAAATACGAGAGACATAGAATAGTTTGGCAAGTTATTATGTTATGAGGTTGTTTTAGTAGTGCTTTTGAAGTGTTGTATTTCTGGACCGAGGTAATAATTGTCATAGGTTTTTGATTGGTTCGCAGTTCAAAGTAGCTAGGAGTCAGGCTGAAGTGTCCGGGTCCGAAAGCATAGTGATCTTTGGATGCTAGTATACCTCTACAAAGGGCACGCTATACTAGTATGGAAATTTCCCTAAACAGCCGTAAGTTTATTAAAATAACAATGTTTCTGCAGACAACAAATGGGTAAGCGAATATTTTCGTACACAAATATTACAGTATTTAAAACATTGGCTTGTTACAGATGTATAAGAAAGTCCACAAATTAATAAAAAGAGCTGGAGGCTGTTTATTTTACGTAATCATTTAATTATCGATAAAATCATCTGTAAAGGTCTACGCGCGGTTTCTCCCCACACCGTAGCGTTCGCCGTAGCTCCGTAGGCTCGTAGCAAGTTTCAGTGCCACGTCCGCCGCCGCGCCCGCTGCCGCCAAAACGTGATGCCGCCACGAGCGCCGCAGACACGCAACTTTACCTCGCGTCGTTAAACACAGTTTTACGATCCTTACAAATATTTACTAATACTTTTTTTATGATCTTAGTCATCATCTTGTTATGGCAAACAGTATTCATTTGTTCCTTATTTGTTTTAAATTAATCATAGTCACCCCTAATTGGAGTGATGTGCGGGTATATTAAAATATTAATATAAAGTTTTAAGTGTATTAAGGGCACGTTAAATGATAGCGGAGTTCAACATGACACCTTCGTTGTTTGTGCGACACCTAACATGCGTTGTCGCAACATTTTTTATCAAGGGTGAGTTATAAAAATTTATATATTTATAATAGTATTATTTATAAAAAAAATGTAAACTATAGTAATAAATGATAAACTAGTGTTTGTGATGTAATTTCTTTAGGATTTTATTGTTAAAAGCAAATAAATTATATCATTATAATTCGTATTAATCTCTCTTGCTAAGCTAAATTACTTATGTTGAGAGTGGGTTCATATAGGTGATGTACTGGGTGGGATGGTAAAATGAGACTTTTTCTATCAGATCTTGACTTAATCTCATTATCAGAGATGTCAAAGAGCGTATATAAAGTGGAGGAGAAAAAGTATTCAAGCACAACTCGGGTTACTGTAGGTGCAACCGGGACTTACGTGGGGTGATGATGATTATTCGAATATGAAACCTTCTTATGCCAACGCCTTAGCTTACATCATCATCGTGTTCATAAAGTATTGAGGATTAAAAACAAAGAACTGGTGTTGAGTATTAAAAAAATCTTTATACAAATCTTAGTATCAGCAATACAGTTAATTGACAAAATATATACAGCTGCGACTCTGTAAGCAAAGATCTTATTGAATAACGATTTAGGAATAATTTTCAACTTTATTGAAAGGCTTAATGACATTAGAGGAAGCTCTTGAGGTGTGTAACGATAAAAGCAAATGGCGGACTCACTGCCTAACATGAAGAGAGTGAGGTGCGATTGTATGTAGGTACTTGTGTGTATATATTTTTGATGATAAATTAATCTATTAGTACTAAATCAAAACTCTACAACTAATTCTCAAATTCTAATTACATCTCTGCCTACATAAGTGCGACCGCAAGATTTTAAATAATAGACTATGTGATATTAGAATATATCACAAGTGCTAGAACATTAAGTCCTTTTAGCGATATTAGGCAACTGTAAAATTCTGAATCCAAATTAACTCTAAGAGTAAGTGAATGAATACATAAATTAAACACATAAGATCTGAGAATGTAGTCAGTCTTGAGCACGATTTCAAAGCAACAAGCTCATATAAAGTAGATACTATCTAGAATTTAAATTAACATATTCTCAGTAATGTAACTAGTAAATCAAAAGACAAAGACCTGTGTATTTTATAAGCTTTGTTTGACTCTAAGGTAGTGGGGCCACACTTTGAATAGTAAACTTTCTTTTTAAATACCTAGTAATTAAAAAAACATAAAAGCGACATACCGCCTTTTTTAAGTCGGTTAAGTATACTAAACCTTCTCCAGAGGGAAAAATTACTTTTTTGAAAACCAAATCAAAATCGGTTCCACCAAACGGACAAATATACATACGTACTTACATAAAAACATACAAGTCCAACAGTGTACCTCCTTTTGAAGTCAGTTAGTTTATTCAATTATTATACGGTTAGTCGATTAGTCCTAAATTGATAGGAACTTTATAATAAATATATTACTCAGAATTCAATACCGAAGGAATAATGATACTTTATGAATGAAGCCAAACGAGCGTAATTTTGTGAGATATGAGTCGTGTAATTTACATTCGACTGTAATTACGTTGTACTCCAGAAGGGCGTATTAATCGTATATAGGTACCATATGGTATTAATTAACTAGCCTTTTTATATAGTGACTAGCTTCACCGCGCGCGGCTCCGCCCGCGTGAATGTTGGCTATTGCCACCAAGTCTTTTTTAAGCTAAGGGATGCCCGTATTAACTTTCAATGTCTATTCTTGGGCCAACAGTGGTTGCAGCTAAACGTATTCATTTCATTTCGATTTCTATTAAACCCTTCAAGATACAGAGTGTAATGGATGGATGGTATTTATGAAAATGAAACTTCAAGTATAATTTAAATTTAAAATAAATATACGTGCATTCTCCACTTTTTCCGTCTCAGACTATAAGTCCACTATCTATTTCACTCTTTACTTATTCACGATCTGTTTCTACTGTCATAAAACCTTTTATTCATTTCATTTCATTCTTATGTGTTCTCTTTATACCTATATATTTATAAATTAAGTAGTTTCGAGTAGTAGTAAATTATTATTGTTAACAACGAGGCTGAAGTATCTATTTAGATGATAATAAAGCCCGAAGTAATAAATCAAATTCACAAGTGCCTCCCTCGCAAGCGTACTGAAGTATCTTCATTTGCTTCTATCGTTACTTTCCACCATTATAATACCTTTCATGTAACCCTACCGGATTCAGGTAACAGATAAAAAGAAAAAACATCGAACACCTCAATCAGATACAGGTCCTTTGTCAAGAGATGCTGTTTTGGATTTGGTCATCAAAGAAATGGTTTCACCTTCCTAATAATTTTCTTATAGATAGAATTGCAGTGATAATAAAAATAAAAGACGAAAAGTATAGCAATAGATGCAAGCAAATAATTGATGACACTATTTTTTTCCTTTAGCATGAAATATTTTATCTAAAAAGGTAAGCTCAGCATAGCTTAGCTTATCGGTATAGTTTAAAATAAGCGAATCGTTTAAGAAAGAGACTCTATTGCATTCGGTGAAAATTTGTGAAAGGTGTGGAAGACGGTATGATACAATAAAGCTGAATACCAAAATAATGGGCATTTATCTCTCTAACTATATGATGCAAAGTAGAGACATGAGTAGAGTAGAGGTATGTGTTTTTTTTTGCATTTCATAAGATGAAGTTTAACTTGCATCTAATTTGAAAAATTAAAAATTAACTTATAACAAAGTGTATGCTGAAATTTTCCAATTTAAATTATAAGAATTTTTTTTTTCTACTTCAATTAACTTCAATTTAAAAATGAAACTAAGTAATAGTTTCTTTTCACGACAGATAAGATAAGTCGTGAACTTAGTTGACGACTTATTTTATTTTCATTTCGTTGATTTGTGCTCTCAACCGTACCAAAGATTGTAGATGATGTATAAGGTTATCATTTTTGAAACGTATGACTCCTTTTAGGGTTCCTTACATCAAAAAGAAAAATATAGAACTCTATTAGAACGTCTGTCCATCAAGAAAGCAAAAATAATTAATTTATTCATACATAGGCCTACAATAGGTAGTATTTGAAGCGAAACCATTTTGTTTTAAGCAAAACGAATGTTAACCATCTTTCTAAATTAACAGGACCGCGCGCCATATTTCATTTTAAAGTATTACAGACTCAAATTATGTATTTATTCGTAAAGTCTGTAAAAAATTAGGCTCGGTTTCATAACAAATTGTCCTGTGGCGTTGTAACATTAATTTTAACAAATATCCTATTTTTAAGAGAAATGGTAAAAGAAAATGACTAAGCTGAAAATACTAGTTTTATAAAGGCCACAGTTACATTATCACTATTTGTTACCAAAGTAAGAATCGGATAGTATTTTATCTATCACTGACTACGTCACAAATGGCATGCAATTTTTTTTGTCACGTATGTGTGAGTAAGATCTACGAGGGAGCAGAGGATTTCAACTTGAGCTATACACCTTTGCCCTTCTCAAATTGAACGCATTGCCCTTTGACTTATCACAATCGGAACTCTGGTAATAAGCAAATGTTACAAAATCCAACTTTAAAATGTAACATTTTAAAGGGTCATTAATACAGTTTATGAAATAGTAGATAGTAGATAGGTATGTAAAGTATGCCTCTTTCTGCCATAGTAGGTTTGGTAGCTATACTCCGAGTACATACCCCGTACTCAGTTGTTTCAACCGCTTACTTTAGGATTCTACTTCGATTTTAAAAGTCGTGATTTTATGTTATAGGTATGCCAAAAAAAGGCTGAACGAAGCAGCTTAGCCTTTTGTGACTCAAGTAACATACATACCTGTACGTAATATCTGTAAAGGTATTGTGTTCCATAAATATAGGATTCGTTACTAACTTGCTACAGCTCTACATACACAGCGTCATATGTGTATATATAAAATGTCGTCTAGACAAAGCAAATAATAAAAATGTTGTGTGAATATTACCTCATTCGGTGAAATAGTTCAGAAGTTACGCGTTCACGAGTAGGCGCACCAATGGTTAAACGTTTAAATAACTTTTACTTCCTAGCGGTTTAACTTATCCGCATATGATGTGCAAACTCGTTATTTTTCTAATCCAAACATCCATAATACTAGTTTTTAATTCTAACCAGCACATTTAGACTGTACAACTTGGTCCAGTAGATGTAGCTTGATGCGTCAGCAAACAACCTAATATAATACGTACAATAGATACACTAATAGGACTTGGTATCACTCATAAGGACGCGACCCTGACTTCTTAAAAATAAAGTTAGAATTTTTCAATCTTATAATCCTGAGGTTTTGGTTGCCGGAAATGGGCTTGCTTATTAGGTAGAAACAAAAAATAGTAACTTGGGTATAAAATAATATATGTTATTCCTATTGTCTATTTCATTGATATAATATTTAGTGATACTCATTTTTGCGGTCATAAAATTTGAATCTATCTTACCTTCATGAACACTTTTACCTTAGTTTCCAAAACAAAAGTGCAAAACCCAGTTTTAGATTTTTCACATCGCGAAGTGAGAGTCCGGCCAAAATCGGTTTGGTTCGGTTGTCTAGAGTGTCCTAGTGGTTCTTCTTGAATAAAAAACCTGATACAATATGTACTATTTTTTCCTCCTGTTATATCAGTATACAATATACTAGTCATAAAAAAATGAATGTAACATAAATCGCCCCATTGTGTAGCGGAATTATAGTTTCAACTCATTTAAAAAATTAAAATCTTTGCATTATGTGGGTATCCTTGTCACCCTTATCACGTATTCAAAAGCTTACAAAGCCACTCGTACGTCACTCAGCTAACAACAGCGGCGTGTTGAGTGTTACTTGTGTACTTGTATACTTGTATATGTGTTACACACAGATAGGTTACTCCTACTCCTGCAGGCAAACCGAAAAATAAACTGCTGGCATTCTGCGAGATACGCGGCATATACAACATCAGAAACATATCAAAAAGTCAATGAAAATACTCACAAACATTATCATAAATTATGTACATTTTATACGCCTAAGCATGAGGGACACTTACATAACTGTCAGCATAGCCATTTGATACCGGTCCATCATCAGCTATTTAGCTGCGACATAATATAAATTTATATCTGAACATACAAATGATCCCCAGCAAAGTCGTGGAATATGTATTGTGTTGTGACTTATGTTATGTCCCAGTACGAAATAGGCATAAAACAATATTTGATTATGAAAAATTAATTAAATAATTTTATCAAAGTCTCTTTGTATGTAAATGGATTTAAAACGTAATTAGGTATGTTTAGATTTGGTCCAACATTGTTTCTTTTCATCATTTCATTAACGTTATATAATTGAAAATGTCGGAAGTATTCTAAAATGGGTAAATATGATTTATGTCAATCATCAGTAGAAAGAGAGGTCTTTTTACCCGACTGCCAAGAAGGGTTATGTTTTCGCGCTCGTATCTTGTAGGTAGGCTTGTATGACACGAAATTTGGACCAAATCATAACTGGTGGTGAAATCATTTTACCAGTTTATCCCGAAGGACTTCCGTGGGTATAAGTTGAACTTCTGATATTGCGAGTGTTTAACTATGAGCACGCGTTACGCTTTCCATCAGACATTCACATTAGCGAGTTTGTTTGACTTGTGATCTTAAAAAAAAATTGCCAATTTGATGACTTCACCTTAGGATAATATTTTTGTGTGATGCGAAAATATTTACCGATACGTTACATGTTTGTTTGCTTTTACTTTGTGTGTTCACACAAATTATTTTTGAATCAACAACATTGATGAACTTTATTTAGTTCAAAACTTTGTAATTTAACTTAAAATGTTGTATTTGTTTTATTTCATTACGAAACGTTGCCATCATTTACAATAAATGCAACATTTTGCAAAATATCTACGTTGAAATCATTATTTTTTTTATGGTCTGGAGCACTTGAGATAGATATATCTAACAAATGGTATCTATCTGACATATTATTATACGGGTATTCTGAATGTGACAAATTTGGTCGAATATATGGTGGTGTTTGTTTATTAGTTATATATAGCTACGAATTAGTAAAGACATTGAGAAATTAAATCAAAATCACTCAACTGTGCCCGTAGCCAAGTGGCAAAAGTCTAAATCGCAAACGTTCGCTAAGCAAACGTATAGATTAGGTCGACCAATCACACTCCAGCTCATGATTCCGCCGCGGCGCGCGCATCGTACGCCGGCGACGAGCTGGGATGTGATTGGTCGACCTAATCGTTCGTTTTCTAAGCGAACGTTTGCGATTTAGACGTTTGCCATTTGTCTACAGGGGCTGGTAACTAAACACAAATCAGTTTACTTTGATACTATCTCAACGCTTCTGACAGATCCATTCTTCCATTTATAAGCCATGTCTATATTGATAAGCCAGACTTGACATTGAAACAATTGTTGAGATGATTTCGTTTGTTCGTGTTTATTTGATCAAATGCACACAAAGAAGAAGCAAGATTGATAGGCTTGATGAAACATACCTATTGTAATTCAATAGGGGACAAAACCTCAAAGAATCTTGGATAAAGAAATCGGATGAATAGCATGCAACCCTTATCACACAATGGTTTATTGAACCTTAAAATGATAGTACATAGAATAACTTGCACATAAGAGGCATTATTATTTTAATAAAAAGGAAACCTACTGTGAATTAATGTTTCAAACAAGCATTAATTCTATAAGATTACAACTACATATGCTTATAATAACCCACGATAGTTTCTTGAGTTATAAGTGTCTATAGGACTGCAGGTGTCACTTAGACTATGGCCTTATGGGACCTAAGGATCCACTTTTGACTGCATGTATAGGTATTTTTTCAGATGACATTAATTTTTGGGTATAAAGTAATTAAAGGAATATTTCCTTGATGAAAATGTTATTTAGCCACTTAGTAACCTACTCTATAAAAAATTTTTAGTTTTGATGAAATTATTAATTTTCATTAAAAATTTGGATTCTAAAATTTATACAATCATCATTTAATTCAGAAGCTGACTGTAGATATGTGTTTTGTATTTTTTTTCTACAGACATCTGGGCAGATCAAGGTTTTACTCTCGGTGCACTGGCCCAATATCAAATAAAAAACGACAAAGAAATTAATAACAGCATGAGACCTATTGGAAATCAAATACTACCTATGTTATGTAGCGGAAACGACAGGGAAAAATAATTAGAATTTGAGTCGAGGTACAAGAGAGAAATGCATTTTAAAGGTGAAAAACGGTTTATTTAAAGGGAAATTAAGGCATTTAAAAAATCGAAAATATTTAATTGCTGTATAATTTCCTCGACCACATAATATCCTCAATTACCAACAGGTGAGATAGTGGCTGACCAGGTGAGAAAGATTCACGTTTGAATACAGGTCTATCGACTTTAAAAGGCAAAAGTACCTATATTCGGAGACAAATACATATAAAGCCAAAAATCATGAAAACCGGGTCCCCCCGTTCTTAATGATCTGATGAACCCGACGTTATGTACCTATATAGAAAAAATATGTAGCAGGTTACTGATTCAAAAAATAGGAGTTCTACATAATAAGTATAATGCTATAGAGAGCCAAGGAGTATTGTGACGAAACAGTCATTTACAATAGCCGGTTCCACCAAAGAATTTTGTAAGCCTTCGTCGAGTTTTGGCAAAACACCATTATTCAAAGGCAGAAAGTGCTTTAAAACTTTTTAAGACATACCCGTCATTAATTGAATTCAGTAAACCTTTCACTCACAAATTAAAACATTCACTCATATAATTATAGCCTTTTTTATTTAGGTACTGCTGCTTTTTTGTTTTGTGATAGGTGATACTGAAAAGATGCTTTAAATTAACAGATCATTAAAGCACAAGCTTTGAATTGTATGAACTCTTGTTCCCGGGTTGGATTTCTGGTATGGTAAAAATAATTGCTTGGATTTTCAGTTGAAAATTTAACAGTTACAAATTATAATCCGCATATATTGCTTTAACATGCTAGCACCCCGTTACGTGGTAACTGAAAAAAGGAATAGCTGGAGAATTATAGGGGGTTGAATTTATGCGTACCTACACTCTTTAGTAAGATTTTTTAAGAGACGCGTGAAGAAGCATATCGGGACTTCAATCCAGTTTCTTACCATCCAGAGTGGGGTGACAGTTGATGGGTTAAATATAAAAAAACCTACAGGTGCTATTATTATTTCTTGTACCGGAAAAGGAACAGGAAAGGGCAAGCTCTCTCTCGTACTTGATAGCCTTATTAATAGCACGAAGAGGTGAAGCCCGAGGGGGTTTCCGCCGGTTCATGTCCGACGACGGGCCAAAAATATATTACAATGTTTTTACTTGAGGGTTTGTTTATAAATAATGTTCTTATTAAATATTCGAACTCAGATGGTTAATTGGCAAGTTGTTGTTAATGACAGTAGAGGAAGCTCGTAGGATATAGGTACTATTCTGCGTATACCTTCGGAGATATACAGCTTTGAGTTTATAGGTATATAATAACATGTATATCACATCGTTCATAAAGGGGAGAAAGGAACCGATTGCTAACGAGGATGTAGTTTGAGGCTAGAGCGGAGCGGAGGGTGTCAATCTCTATAATATCTCTATGGTTTTACACACGACACTTATAGTTATCTACACGCGAGTGTAGTCTACTACACCTACAAGGATAAATCAATCAATTAGCCTATTGCAGTCCACTAAAAGGACAATATATAACACAAAGATAACACGTTAACAATGAATTTTCATACACTTTTGTCTGACGCTTATCACATTAACAATGGATGTTCATACACTTTTCTCTGACGCAACGGTTTTGTCTACCGTTTTGCGAGTTGGCAATAACTTTTTATACATTTTGGTCTCATGTGTATTTCTACGGAAGTAGTTACGTAGATTTTGCCATATTTTTTTGTTACTTTCTGAATAGGTGTTTTCAGTATAAAATACGTTATCGTTACATCCGACTGCACATTTTAAATTTGTTTATATTTTGTCACTTAATTCATTGTTATTGTGCCTACTTTTGATCTCATCAGGTTTAATTTAACAAGCCTTCATCAGTTGAGGTAATGAAACAAAGAGGGAGTGTGGTTTTTGGCGCTTTGACTTCAATGTAAGTGGTAAGCTTTGTTGTGGCCTCAGCAAGGTGTTACCCGAAGATTGCCAACAAATAAATAAAATATATTGTGAGTAGAATACTTCTATTTTTGGACCTTAACCACAATAAAGGTCATTAGAATACTACTACGTCTAATATTTGCAAGTTTTACATGACCTAATTTTGTATAGGCATCATTGTATAGTTAAGCCATTTATAGTGGTTCTGAAAGGTATCAGCACTTGTTTAAATATTTGAAAGGAATTTTTAATATATACGAATATGCTTATGTCATATGTTCTGCTATTTAGGAAATAATACTTAACTCTTGCAATGTGTTAACTTATATCTCTGATTTGACAACTTGATATCATATTGTAATAACTGCGAGATTGTTAAAATACAATGTAATTAATTAATACGTTGTTCGTTTTGTAATTTCCAGTTAATATGAACATAATAACGTTTTACCTACTTCAAATTTATTCTAATTAGGAATATGTAATTAAATAACACCATTGACTCTTCTAATAACCTTTTTAATTATGTACAGTGGTTGGCCATATTATTAGGGACAGTACTCAAAATTATTATATTTTCGACTTAATTGGATTACTCTAACAAATAGTGTGAAGTAAATGTCATATAACATTATTATTTACATTTTTATTCTATTGCAATCATAAAGACAAGAAAACGTAATTGTTTGAATGCTTATTTATTTCCTAAATCAAGTGATAACAAATTATAAAATTAATTTCAATACTTGGTGATGCCGCCTTTAGCTGCAATAAAAACTGCTATTCGTCGGGGCATGCTCTCAATACATGCTTTGGTATTTGAAATTTAATGTTGGGTCGATATCATAGACCACACCATGACAGTCACCGGGTGTTTTACCCGCTCCACAAGGCATTCTGCGTGGAGTTGCTCTCCAGGACGCCATCTAACGAAAGGACTTTTGTCATCAAAAATTTCGAAAGTTGATTCGTCGGAAAAGCACACCTGTCAAATATTATCTATAATAGTAACAACCTTTATTTACAAATTACGCTTTACCAAAGAATTATATTAACATGATTCCAGTCTTCAACAGTCATATTTCGATGTTGTCTAGCCCATTGTAGTCGTTTCTTTTTCATAGCATCGGTTAGGCGTGGTTTCTTGGTAGGTCGCCGAGCTACCAGGTTCTCTTCGACAAACAGCCTCCGCATTTTCCTTTCAGAAACCTTTACACCTTCGTCGTTAGTCATCCTAGTCACCTGTCCAACGCTCTTCTTGCGATTTTCGATGCAGATATTCCTAATTTTCCGATCGGTATGAAGACTGGTGATCCTTTTCCTACCACAGTTTCCTATACGATTTGGTTCGAGAGGTTTTTCATTGTCAATTTTATTTTAATTCGTTGACAACCGATATTGAAACCCCTGCAATAGTTGCTATTTGCCTCTGGGAATGTTTAGAATGCAGCAATAAGGTTTGTATCTCCCTACATTTTCTTGGAGACGTGTCTGAAGCCTTGCCCATTCTAAAAAATACAAATTTGAAGGTAACGTCATTGAGCCTTTCAAAATAAATTAAAATCGAAGATAAAGTAAAGCAAAACTATCGTATTATGAAGCATTACTTACCTTCAGATAAAATTTCGACCGAAAAGTGAACTATAAATTTGTAAATATCTATTATGAATAACTAAAATCAAAATACAGAAAAGCGCGCTTTTCAAGAAACAATGGCCGACCACGAAGCAGCGTTATATAACTGACCAATCAGGTGCTTATCCTGTGTTGCCACTTAATAAAAATAATAATAATGATACCAGGAGAAAAATGAAATATAATACTCCTTTGAAAACCACTCTCACTGTCCACACAAATGCTCTAATCTATACATTTCATAAATATGAGTACTGTCCCTAATAATTTGGCCAACCACGGTATTTGAAACTTGACAACGTTACTTACTTCACGAAAAACAAAATCTTTTTACGTAAGAAACATATTCAAACAAAGCATTTAATATAATATTATAATTTAGCTGTGAAACATTCATCAGCGAAGCTTAATTTATAATTAATATTACAAAAGTAAAAGAAAAGCGCTATAAAAGAAACATGCTTAATAGTTATGAGTTTTGTTTAGGCTTCGTAATTATCACGTAATAACAAATTAAAGACGATCGCTGTCTGTTCAAACATGAATCCTGACAGATTACTAATTAGACTGGAGATCCTAGGGGCTCCGAGGACCATTTCTAAACATCAACTATAGTAATATAGCGCTCGATTAATGGGTCAGAAAATGAGGCGCGATCTTTCTAAACAAGGAAAACATTTAAAAGTAGGAAAGGTCGTCAGAAATGACTGCCAGGTCCAGTTGGCGATGAGGAACTCACAGCATGTCATCTGTACTGATGATGGTGTATATACCTAGACACTTTTAGATATATCGTCTGTTTAATCAGTTCCGGCTCCAAGAAATTGCTTCGGAATATTTGTCAGAGGGTACCCGTGGGCATTGTATAACATTTCCGTCTGGGCACATTTTTTTTTATTTCGAAATATTTATGCCATTGTTACTGTGCGGGATACGAATAAAGGTGTTCTTTCTGTTTTACAATATCATTATGCCAAATGCCAATTGCTGATCTCTGGTGCAAAGGAAAATATTCTTTGAGGACGTATGTAAAGTGTCGATCAAACGCTTTGTATTTCCTTTTTTTGTTTAGAAGCCCCTTTTATCTCACGCCCCCTAGTGGCTTGACCCTAAACGCTTTAAAAATGCAATTTTCGATAATAGTTACATTTGTTTGTTGTTTGAATTCGTTGTTATTGCGATTTACATTCCATTTATTATTTTGTTATATTTTGACTAGCTCCCATTTTGACCCACACCATCGCCTATTTTACTTATGAGTACCTAATTGCCTAGATAAAACAAATAAAATAATATTGTTTACATTTACGACCTTCATCTGTGAAGTTAATTAGAAAATACCATGATTACATAATATTTGCAAGGGTAAATAGTATATTTTACGCATCATGATAGAGAAGCACCTACTTAACTATAATAACTTTCAGCGCTGAAGATGCCATTCTGACAATGAGTCATGAAAGCATGAAATATAAATTAACTATCTTAGCACGCACGGAATTTAATCAGAAGTAAATTAGTGGATTACATAAGTATAATACTGAAATGTTCACTGTCGTCACGTTTCTTACATGTTTTCCAGATGATGATATAGGTACTTAACTCTTAGGGTACACGAGGTTATTGTACAGTATCGAATATTCTCTATAAAGTGATACAAACAGTGCCGAATAGTTGTTGTCAGTAATGAATATTTAGATAGTGAGTAACGCAGAAGTAGCAAACTTAAGTGGGTATACAAAATTTCAAAATATAAGTATAGAAAAGTATATTATTGTCGAGGGCGCCTCAGGCGAGGACTGCAATATTACGATTCAGGTAATTGTCATTTCCGCGCAGGTTTATATAAAAAAATGGATAGAATAAAAATTCTATTTACTTTAAAGTAAGTATTTACTTTCATTTTGATAATAACAAATCAATCGAGAATCAATATCCCTATTGTTGACCTAATTGCACCACTCTTTTCATATTTAGAGAAGGATATAACGGTATATAAAATTTTTACATTAATTGGGTTTCTCACCAATAGGTTTTCATGGGTAGGGTAAGTTATTTGACCATACCGCCTTATCTTTCGTTGTTTTCTTTTCTAAGATATTGGAAATCATAATTTTGTATTCCGTATTTCCCCTCCAATAAAATTGGCATCAATCGTTTTTATGTTGTTTGTCGCGTTTGTCCATTTTTGTTCAGGTAAAGGTAACTCAATAGAGCAGCCTAGTGGTGATGAACAGGCCATTGAAATAGGCCAGATTCAACAACTTTCAAGAGATATTTAATAAAATAAAAAAGGAAACTAAAATCATCAATCAAATTCAGAACATAAATCGAAGTATTATTATTATAAACTTAAATATAATGACACAGAAGGATTTTCGTAGTACTCGACCATTTCTTCTATTGTTTCTATATCTAATTTAGAATAGGATTTATACTCAAATAAATAATTTTTTTACGTAAGTATTTGTTTATCTTTTTTGCGAATGTAGGTACCTAATCTGATTACTTATCCGCATGTTTGAGAAAATATATTTCCCTCATTGGGCCGTCTGGTATGTCTGAGGCCCTGTTCAGATCCACTTTCACATAATAATTTACTATTGTTGTTCCCGTTAGAGCGGTAATACATCAAAAGAAAACAAAATCGGTGTTTCATATTTAGGCTCAGCGGGAGATTCGTGTGAAACCCTGTGGAGCTGAATTTATTAGCCCTGTAGTTTTCCTTTTCAGTGGTAATTTTAGTTTCATCAGATAGATTTCAAATTTTTATTTCATATGATTCACGTTTGGAGGGACGCGTGATTCTATCTCAGTTCTATCTTACGCTCATGAAGGCTAGAATTTTTTCCCCGTGTTTTCCAGTGATCGTCTTTTATAAGACTGGAAATTATGAGTCCTCCCTTTGACTTGTAGACTTATTAATTAAGGCTTTTATAGCCCTAAAAATAAAGACAAATATATATGTTTCTACGCGAGGACCTGTAATTGGCTTAACAATATAATTTTCAATTGTTACTCTTATGAAATCAGTAGATAGTTGGTCCTCTATAAATAAATAAATTGTATGAAAATTATTCTAATACATTTGAGTTGTATTTTGGTTGATTCGTAAGTTGACGTCAAGTAGGTACGTTCACTAATATTTTCAGTCGGGAAAAACGTGATTGATAAATGGCAACTAAGAGAATATAAAATGAGCTGGCAATCGGGAGTTATGTTCGAAGGCAAAGTTTCGCGAGCATGGCGCTTTCAACTTTTATTAACCCGTCAACCCTGTTTTTATTTTAATTTGATTGCCGAAATAAAAAAAGTTTTGTTCTGTATTATATTTGGAGCAAATCGTAATTGTTGCTTGAATTGTTTACTGCCGATTTAATTTAAATTGATAGTGAATGGATATTCACCTTTTTTAAACTGTTTTCATCGAATAAGAGTTTTGTGACATAACGTTTTGCGGTTAAATGTTTGTTTTAGTATAGGCATACTGTATCTATACACTATTATAATATTATAAATAAGCTGTGTCAGTAATCAGAGATAACTTAATACTTGAGTTATGTTATAGGTATATGAACGATTCTGAAAACATGTGAGTCTTAATAAGTGGGCTTGAGGATGAACCAACATTCTTACGCTGGGTGAAAATCACCGCAAGCAAATATTATCACTGATAGTGGTAATGGTTGTCAGTGATTAGCGTCGATTGCAGTGTCATAATATGTGCATAGTGCATCTAATGACAGCGTTATGTGCATCGACAAAATTTTTCACAGTTTTAAATTGATAAAATCTAATAAAAACGTCTTGACAGCTTAAATGAGAAGTATTGATACCTTGAAGGTTCTCGCAAACCGAGATCTTCAGAAATCTATAACGTGAACTATGATTTGGATTATGGCGCATGAATTGTTATTATTTTTTTATTATTAACCTGATTGACTTCCTAAATGAAAATAAGCAATTATTAATATGCTCGGCATAGTAGCATAAAATGCTTGTGTCTTAATTGTAATATAGTTATGCCATCGAAAACCATGTGTTTTGAGGGTTAGGGTTAATTAGAACATGATAATTAAACTAGGATGTTTATTTCATACTAAACTCCTTATTGCGAAAATGTATAAAGGATTACTTTGGAACTTATTGTTACAATTAGGTACAAAGGAGCCTCTGTAAACATGAGATCTCCTTAAAAACATAAGAACACCAAAATTAGGGCAATGATGGGTTCCCTAAGTTCGACAATAATTACTTCGATCGTCAAAGCGTTAGTCCTGTGTTGCATGCAAGCAAGCATGTTGCAAGTTTGCATCTTGAAGCTTAGAATCCACTCTTCTAGTTTTTCTTTTTATTTGCGTTATCTTCATCTTTATGTCTGAGAAAAGCCTGCGCCAGAGCTTCGTCCGTTAATCAGCAGGTGTACCGGCTAGCAGGAGAGGTTGAGTTAGGTTTCTTTTATGTAAAAACAATTTTTTTATACTTACTGTGGTAGGGTCATTCGGTTATGTGTTATGAATATTATGTCAATTTATACATTTAGGAAACAAAAAATATGGATAAGGAGAGGAAGTTTATTATTTTTAGTGCCTGGAATACGGCAATAGTAGTAGTGTATTTATGTATGCGATGAATGTATAGCATATTTATTATCTACCTACATACGATCGCTACTAGTAATTATATTAATTGTGTATTTTTAGTATTTTATACCCAGAATAAAATGATTAAACCAAAACAATATAGTAATATCTCTCTCCTTATTTGTTGATTGCAGAATTAAAACATAAATTACTTCACCAAGCAGTTGAGGAAGGAAATAACCATTACCGGTGCCGTTTATTGCGGCGGCTAACATTATCTGTTTACGGTATAATAAATTATGAATCTTATTTCATTGGAAGATCTAAACAACGTATTGTCAGTATTTAGTGTATCTACTACTAAGTGCAAACCGTGATTCTTGTGTACATGCTTTGTCGCATTATCAGCTCAACAGTATGATAGTTTTGTAATGTTGTCTTTTGTATCTACTGAATAATATTTATTGATCTATTTAATACGCAATGAGCTGACAGGACTGACGCTGTGATGATCTATGATAATTAGTTTGGTTTTTAGATTCTAATTCTTACTTTGATTATAATTCCATTACCTACTACGGTTACTACAATGAAATTACGGCAATGTAATAATAAGAAACCATGAAGATTCATGATAAGTATTTATAGTGAGAAAATGAAGAGGCATTAGGTACAACAAATGCCAGGAACTAAAGCTTTCTGCAAAAGTCAAGGCATTTTAGCCCTTTCAAACCTGATTTAGTGGAGTTTTCAGAATTAACATCATTAACGATCCCCTTTAAGCAATTTTTTCCTGTTGAAAGTTAGATGAGAAAAATGGCGTAGGTATGCCAGTAATTATCTCAAAGCGAACTTAGACCATTGAATAAAGACCAAGAATAAAATCCGGAACGTACACTAATTGTCTGTGATCATGGTGCCAATTAGTTTTAGTCCTACCCAGGGAACTCTTATACATATTTTAGTTTGAATCGTTACGACGAAAGAAGTAGGCAAAACGAGCTTTCGTTGTAATAAAAGTGTTCTCTAAGTGTCTCAGCATTGAATTTATTTAGTTTCAATTTAGTATAAGAAAAATAAAGTCTACTACTAAAATCGACTTCAGAAACGATAATTTTGGTACGTCTGCGAAAATGGTTAAGTAAAGAGTGTTTGAAAAGCAATTTCCGGATAGAAAATTTAAATGTTATTATAAAGAGGAGATAGGGGCATAACTGGATCTCTGGGAAAAAATTTCTGGGGACGTAGCTCAATCCTACAGATAAACTGTAACAACTAACAACTTTCTACGCCATTACTTTTATACATGTTAGCCAAAGGTTAGCCACCAGAAGACACAATACTAAGGACTAGTAAGTATTGTGTCTTGTAGTGGGCATGGTCGCAGTAGGTTCTACATGACCGTTGATCAAACAACCGTTTATAGGTTGCTACCGCTTAGCATCATTTCTGCATTCATTCTTTCGGCGATTTTCACACATTGTTTTCACAACATTTTATCAGAGCAACGTATAAAAAATAAATACAGAAACACTTACGGAATCACATCCTTAAGTAAAAGGTTCGTGATTTTTTTGCTTATTTTAGTTTCTGTTACGGTCCACAAGTTTCTTTGTTTTGTATTATAATAAAAGTGGGTACCTATAGTGCACGGCATCTAACTTCGCAAGGTTTTGGAGTAGTGGCGCCCACACTACTCCGAAATCTTGCCAAGTTAGATGCCGAGAACTATACCTACATTATTATCTTCATTGCTTTTAGATACTTCAACACAAAAGGTTACCTAATTACAAATTTTTCAATTATTATTAGACTATTATTACATCTGACACAGACATGTAACGGATAATTTATTTAAGTTTATTAGCTAAGTATTATGAGCTTATTTTCACTGCTTCGAAGAACTTTTCATGTAGAACAATAGGTACATAACGACTTATAACGAAAACAATATTTAATAAATATTTAAAATAGTTCTACTAAAATAAAATAAATGACAAACGAGTTATATACGTCAACTTTTTTAACGCCGAATAATTAAAAGGTGGTGGTGTTCGAAATTTGAATCCAAAACACATCTTCAAATATCTAGGGATATTTTAATCATCTAATAAAAAGTTTCCATTCTATTAGGAAGATTTAAATTTTAAATTGTTGCTGGCACATTTTAATTCTAAAATCATATAAATAAAAATATTGGGAAAGGCGGGTAAAGATTCAAGATTGAATTTGCTTAGCCTAATAGTTTTTTTTATAGCTTTTCTCTCAGTACATAATGTTTAAATTATCAGATTTTTTTTTAAATAGTATTCATTAATTTAATTATTTGGTGTTCTTGGTTATAAGACTGTAGGAGGAACATAGTTTAAAGTAAGCAATCACATACTTATTATGAGGGATAGGTAACATAAAGTGAGTAGGGGCAAAAACTTGACAAGTTAGTTTACCTCCACGTAGGCACTAACTGGCCAAACAAAACAAAGTCAATAAAAGGACTACATCAACCAATTATGAAGCTCTTCGAGACCTTGATTAGTTTCATATAGATTGGTTGAGTACCGCGAGAGAAAATTGACAAGATTTTTGCTCCTACTTACTTATTCTCGTATTAATATTCTGCGTATCCATAATATATTGAATTCTCATGTTGTTTTAAGTATTTTTTCTATTGTAATCACCTGTGTATGGAGCCACTTGTTGTAGTTTCACGATTACGTTGATAATTTTGGTCTTGTTAAAGAAGATTTTCATGTATCTACCGCAGAGTGCTGGAAGCGTTTCTCACGTATATGAAATTGGCAAATGATGTTATTACTGACTGGGAGGAAATTGTGATTTGTAGAAAAAATAATATTGAAAATATTGTACGAAGATATTCTTTTCAGGTGCATTTGGCTGTGATGAGGAGTACAGA
The DNA here is from genome assembly GCA_963576445.1 of Lithosia quadra. Classification (NCBI taxonomy): domain Eukaryota; kingdom Metazoa; phylum Arthropoda; class Insecta; order Lepidoptera; family Erebidae; genus Lithosia; species Lithosia quadra. The sequence goes on from OY754874.1 coordinate 13,105,844, forward strand.
CTTGTGAGACACCTTATGCAGAAGTATGATGCATCGGTAAGACCTGTTGAGAACTCCTCGCAGCCACTTCTGGTCACATTCGGAGTATCGTTACACCATATCATTGACGTCGTAAGTACCTACATTAACTATTGTTTTATTCATGACACACAACTACGACGGAATGACTAGATAGGGTATTGTACTTATTAGAAACGCATACCTACATTACAAATGCCGTATGTAGGTACCTAAGCGTTTCGGTAAATTTTATATTCACATGCATTATACAATTTTATCACAGATAACGGTCAGTTCGGCCAACTGATACTTTTAGGTAATATAAGTGTATCTGTCTGACTGACTGTGAAACTAACTGATTCTCATTCTATTCCACTGGTAAAAAATCGTTATTATTTAGGTAAATACTTAGACATTAAAATTAGCAAAAAATAAAAGATCTTAAGCATAAAAATAGAAACCGTGTATTGTTTTAACACTAATTGATCATAATTATGTTTACCTAATTGTATATAATATGTTCAGAAGTGAATGAATTTTATATTGTAATTGTATCCTAAACGTCACCAAAAATATCCCTCACAACCAGAAACTCTGGCGACCCCATTCACCAACAGTGAGAGGCAGCTAATCTAGTGCTATTGATTAATCAACTTGTTAATGAATCCGACTGCTTACTTATGCAAGGATACTGCTCAATTATTTAGTTATTTGCACTAGGTCTACGTATGTTTTTCCTGAGCATACGGACTTATTATGAAGGTACGTATACGAACTGGTGAAATGTGGGTGCCAGCACCTCTGCCTACCCCTTTGGGGATATAGGCGTGAGTTTATGTTATGTTATGTTACGTATTCATGCAATTCTAAAGCGTATTATTAGTCTTTGTCATTGCTTTGGATAGAAACTACCAGTAACGCTAATAGTGTTAGCAACTACATAGATGGAAGGGTATCTAGGTACTATTCATATCTATACAGTAAGGCGCAACGAGATGAAATCCTTGTCTATCTGTTACAAAAGCTTCTAAAAAAGGTTGACCGCAAACCATGTTGCGGGTAAGCTAGGAGAGTCATCGATCATTTAACCTCCCTTCGAAAATAAAGGATCTGTCTGTAAAAAAAATTGTTGTGTTCACACAAACTTTGGATCCTTTTTGTTATGGAGCATACAATTCATTTATCCTTATAGGGATCTCTTTTCCTAAAGTCTACTAAACATACACATAATATAATATGTCTTCCTTAATATATTATTTACATTATCGCCATGGTAGGTACTTGAATTATATTATTAATACACCTAGGTACTCTATGATACTTTACAAATATTTCTGACCTGATAATTCATTCAACAGTAAACAGTACCTAGGTCCTGTAATCTTCATACAATGGTACCTAGTACTCGTACATATTATTATGGGATCGAGTACACCACAAAAATATCTCAGTTGGATTTATGCCAACATAAATGGTAGCCGCTGGTAAGCTATAATACATTATTTACGTATTATAGCGAAGCAGTTTGACGAGAAAATGTACAGTATCAATATTATGTAGGTATATTTATGTGTAAATAAAAAAACTATATTTTTAGGCTTGACAATATTATAACTAACTTTCGGTTATAATATAACCTATACACGTTTAAGTTCTCTTCATGTTACTCCCTCATACATAAAAAAACCCAGTTACACTGATAAATACACTATACAACACATGAATCTGAACAATGGAACAAAAAGCTCGTTAGTTTGGCTCTTCAGGGTTTATGAAGTGGATTCCCCTAATTTTTTTTAGATTTAATATAGTTTAGAAGTGGTAATAAGGATGGCTTAGGTACTAATCCAAGGAGTAGGATTAGTAGCTTTTTACCACTTTAAATATTCAAATGTCCGTTGGGCAGAGTAAGTTTCTTAGATACCTATTATTTTCTAAGACAACTGGTAAACAATTACTAACTAGTCAGAATGCCGTAACAGTGCTTTTGTCTACTAGCACAATTGCTGTGAAATTATCCGTCTGTCCCAAAGAATGGACCTATCATCTTTTCCCCTTGACTTTTACCTTTCGTTGCTGTTATTGACAAATGCTCGAAAGGAAACATGTATTGTACACTTCACCTTTCAGATTCGTAACAATGTATCTTCTTTGATCACCTGTGACGATGTCAAACAGGTCGTAACGTAACGTTACCTTCAGTAAAATAGACCACGTAATAAACTCATTGAACCAGTTATAAGCAGTGATACGGAATGGGATGAGGGATGTACTGAGGTTTTGTTATGAAATACCAATCGAAGTTCAATATAACTTTTTTGTTGCATCACGTAGTGAAAATTTTCTCCTAATAGATTCGTTTTGTACAGACGGTACTGCCTTTTTATATTGCCACTAAATTGAGAAAGCAAAATGCCAAATGAATTCAATATCCGATGAACAATATCCAATGATTCGACTTTTACTCGTTTTTGACTAAAAACGAGTAAAATAGCATAATAATCAATTAAAATCGACTAATTTTAATTGATTTCTATGCTGGCAAATAAAAAAATATGATTTACAACATCGCTGAAATTTGGTACAGTGATGAAAATAACACATAGGCTAATTTTATCAATGGCATAGTAATAGGTGTTTCACGCCAGCAGACCTAAGGGTAACAGCTAGTCTAATAATAAAGCAAACAAATTAATATAGTAAAGAGATTTAACGAAAAAACTTTACCTCTGAAATGTTATATTATTGATTTATTACTTCGAGATTAACAAAGTTCTTTCCGCTTTGTGCTTAAAAAACGTTATCATAATTTTACTTTGTTTGGCGGCCATTAAGAAAAGAGCAAAATCTCGGCACGTTACATTTTGTATGCTGATCAGTGTCAGTCATTTTCAGTAGTAGAGTGAGGCATGTTTCAAATATCGCTACAGAGATATCCCCACTGCCACTGGTAGGAATACTTGGAATACTTTTCTTGTATTCCTTAATGTAGTCCAATATCTAAATTATAATTATACTAAAGTAGATAATACCTATTTGTTTCAATTTGACTTATATTTGTAATTAGCTGATGCTCGCAGCTCCACCCGTGCGGATTTATTTAACTAATTCCAATGAAACATTCGTCAGAATTAAAGTCTGGCAAGTCCTTTCTAAAAATCGTATCAAAATCCGTTGAGAAGTTTTTGCATATATCGCGAACAATCAGACAAATAAGAATACCAAAGAAAATATTTTTTTGTTTAAAATCGTTCACTTAACACAACCAAAGTAGGTATTTATTTATATTCAATGCACAGACACAACTAATTTTATAATGGTATAGATAAACGATTATGGTTCGCAATAAATAGGCGTAAGTAATAATAAGGTTATTAGAGCTTCATATTAAAATAATTAAGTTTATGTTACAAATTATAATAACATTATTAACAATAACTTTTATAAAAAGGACAAGGAATGAGACAATGGAAAATGTTTCTACATACAACTTCATTTGAAACATTTTATGTTTGACTTTTTGAAGAGTTACTGTGCTCGTTTGTATTATAATTTCAACCCTTGTCTTGTTTTGTCTTAGTAGCCGGTACACCTGAATGGGCTCGGTTATGTTAACTCTAAATAAAATATTTGGTTCAGTGACGTCCGAGTGGCTGCTTTGATGTGGGACATAACATAAATCTTGCAGTGTTGAACATTGTGGAGTCAGGAATATTATGTTTTAGTTTAAAAAAGTTAAAAACAAGCCTAAAATATTATTTATGTGAATTCTTGCTATACACCTAATCCCATAATTTCTGAATTCTAAACTTAAATAGAAATAGATTCATTGCCGTACAGTGAAGAAACTTAATCAATCTTAGTCTCACGCATCGGCTATTTGCGTTCACTTGCTCGGAAAGGTTTTTATAGAACTTGGTTTGTCCATTCAATTTCGTTCTCATTTAATTTGTATGCTTTGTGGGTAATGAAGATTTATGTACATGAGATGGATAAGACTTAATGACATCTAATTTGTTTTTCTTTTTCTACTGAATGTCACATAAAAACTTTATTAGATTGTAATCGGGCGTTACGAAGTGTAATATTTTAATTTAGATGTTACTTTTGTAGTTTTTAGAATGTCTAATGCCATTATTTATGGTGGCTTACTTGTAGAACATGTTTTATTTCTCATAACTATTACGTAACAATACAATGTGAAAATAGTGTAATATAAATAAATATTCTACGACATTCTAGACAGCGCTCTAAAGACCCAAAGTAAGCATTAGGTAGGTAGGTAACTAGCTTATGTTATGGGTTCTAGAATGCGGATAAACATATTTATATACTTTTTTGTAAATACATTTACTTATAGAAACACCCAGACCAACGCAAATAGACATATTCATCTTAATAACAATCGTTCTAGTGTAAACAAATATTTTTATGATTTCCAAAGTAACCGCAAGTTTTGTTTGCTGTGGTTAAGGTAACAAAAGTTTTCAGTGTTCCTTGTTGGATTACTACCTTATTGCCTACAAGTCGATCAGTTTCATATATTTAACTTAAGTACTTCTTCAAAATCAGGATCAGTCGATTTACATGTCCAACTACCTCGTATACCTTTTTCAATTTTCTTTTCTTCTTGCAATGCTTCACAAATAACATCTTGATGGTCTATAATCAGGTTTTTTGTGGTAAAGGCAACTGAGTACACTACCCACCAATACTAAGCTCTTTATTATATAATGAGTTAGGTTCTACGAGTTCCGATTCTGGGAGGAGGACATCGCTAGATATAATAAATATACTTTTGTGCAACATATTTTTTAATATGGAAATATTAAAAGATATGTTGAACAAAAGAACATTAAATATAAAAACCTTTTAGAGCAGAAAAATGTAACATTTAAAGCTCTGTATACTTATTGTCTTTTGCTTCGTACGACATTCCGAGCCTTCGGTTTAAAAGAGAAAACAAAATGGTTCGTTTTGTTATTTTAATTTACACCGGGGAATTTTCTTTCTTTGCATTTTGAACATAACTGTATATAAATCTCGTGTTGAGAAATAAAAGACTGGGAAAGACTGTTTTAACTACTCTAAATAACTTGTAAGTTAAGTGCAGTAACTCTTAGCGAACCATATTTCAATATTATGTACTTGGAATAAGATTGCCGCTTGGAAAGTTATTTCAAAATTGAATATAATTTGAAGAGGGTATTGGTGGGGTTGCCTTAAGTTTCTATATTTAAATAGGTACAGAATTTGCAGGTACGGATTAAATCGTGTACAAACTATAGTTTAAAGAACATATTGAACACCACTGTACTAGTCACCTTCAGTTCTTATCAAGTGGATTATCTTCCCATCAAGTGGGCCATGTATATGTCTGCTACCTAAGTGGTATAAACAAATTAAGTGGATACTTGGAACATTAAAATATACCTACAACATTTTGAGCGTGTAACCCCCAGCGGTTAAGACTGCTTTGATGAATCAGTCAGTCAGGAGTGTCAGGATAAGCACACATAGATATAATATTATGTTATATACTAGCGTTACAACGCAGATTCACTCGCGCAAGTCCTGATCTCGTGATGAAAAGTAAACTATACTATGCTTCACAGCCCCGCAACAGCTCGCAACAGTTCGGGGATAAAGTAGAAATGGTAAAGGAATTTTTGCAATCTGTTCAGTAGTTTCAGAGTTTATCGATTACAAACAAATCAATCATTGCAGTTTCTAATATTCCATGTAGACAATAAATACTAAAAAATATACGATTATAATCTTGAAGTAGGTACCTACCTAGTTTATGAGGCAGGGTTTTATTACAAATGTGTACAAAAGATGCCTAAAATATATAATCCGTCTTAGCAACTTAGCTGTAAACTTCTTGTGAAACATAAATTATTAATATTAATTGTGGAGGGGAACAAATTACGCACCTCTGGTTTATCAGTACCCATCAGTCATCAGTACAAGCAACAGTTAAGAATAAATCTTGCAATTCAATAAAATTTGTTTTTAGCTGTAGTTATCGTAGGGACTGGCTAACCGGTGGTGTAATGAGTTTCTCCTCCTCAATTATTATTTTACAATATATTTATCGTAAAAGTTATGTTATTTTGTACTACTGTACATGTACACCTGTCTTGTGTAGCGTCATTGTGAATAGGCCTTTATGCCCAACTGAAATCAAGTTCTGACGTAACGTGAAATGGAAACGTTTATTAAGGCAGTTTCGGGTACCATTCGGACGCAAATACTTATACAATTTGAACACTTTAAACGATTTAAGAAGTATAAACTGTGCCAGTTTCTAATAGGAAATGGAAAGCTAAGGAAAGTTCAAGCTACTTAAGTATTCTAATGTTGGTTAAGCGGCGAGTTTTCACTTGCTAATGCATTATTATAAAAGTTTATTTCTTCCGTATACCTACTATACAGACCGTTTACAGTAGTGATACCTGGGAATGGCGCTTTTTTCGTACGAAAACCATCCACCATCGGGAGTAGCCATTGACCTCGAATTCTCGGTTCTCAATTACCAGAGTGTAAGATTATCCAATAACGTATTCTCTCGCATCCAGGCTGACCTTAGGCCATCTAGACTCCTGACTACGCACCCCACTAGGCAGAACCAAGTAGATCGAAACAATTAAAACCAAAGTATGGTTTTAGTCGTTTCGATCTGACTAAAGCATATTAAGTATCCATCTGATTAATGTACCTACATTAGAAAAATTGCAACTGTGTTAATGCATTTCCCCTATTTTAAGGATACGATTAAACCATTTTGTATTACATAGTAGAGTTCTTTACTCGACTTCTTTTCCAATAATGAATTGAACTCAGAGCTCTTATTTCGTTAAAGCAATATTAATTTCTATTAACTGTGGAACTTCTAATTGTTATAAACGATTCCCAAAAGTTCTGAACACTTCAAACAGTACAAGCATGATATTAAACTTTAGAAATTAACAGTACCATTGAAATGACAACTTCAACTTTAAAATTATCATTTTGTTAAGATTTGAGAAGGCGTATTCACTATACGTTTCAATTATATTATAAAATGTTATAAATGTTGTACAGTTCAGTTTTCTTATTGATTGGGAGAAACCCGTAGGTGGCGTAGGCGCTGGACGGTGGTCAATGTTAAATTCAATATCTTCGAAACAATTGAATGAAATTTTAAAGCAATTGCATGCTAACTATTTCCAATGATTTTCTGATCGGAAAAAGTGATCATCCAGGACGGGACCCGAACCCGCGAAATTATTGCAGTACTTCTTTACTGCATCCTTTCGAATACATGAACTGTGAATCGATCTTATTCCTGCTGAGTTTATAGGTTTTCTTCCGTGTAATGAGTTAAATCAAGATTTCGGAGTATTATCATTTCATTTAACATAGCGCTAAATATTTGCACTGTATTAATAACAACGGAAGGCTTTGTTGATTTGTTTTACTGTGTTAATTTACTGAAATAGATACTTTTGCTGAAGTATTCATCAATAGACATTGTTTTCATGGGCATTTGCCTACATTTAATTTATAACACGATAAAGTAAAATTTTCGTCGCTGTTGATTCTGGAGAGAACGATGAGAGATACAAAACTCTGGCGGAGCAGTAAAGCGTTTGACGTCAGAACTCTCGTTCCGCTCAGTGAAATTATTTGTGTTTGGCCTGGGTATTTCTATGTATATCTAATAATGTATTGTATTTACAAAGAAGATTGTACGTAACTAAGCTATGCTTTCTTTGGGGACACAGAAACAGGATTTTATTATACTCCTACATTATACACTATACTTGGTACTATATATGTTCACCCGTGTAAGATATAAAGTATACCTGTTTTGCGAAAAAACGAAAATATATCAAATGCCATGGCCGTGGACAAATTAAGCTTTGTGTCTGATTTCACGCGCATTATGTGTTTAATACATTTAATAGATTTTGTGGGAATCGTCTCGTAGAACACAAAATGCATAATTTTGATTTCTGGTGCAAAATGCATGCTTCGAGTGGGGTATCAAAATGAAGGGAATTAAGAGGCGATTTCAAAAATATAATGGTTATATGTCGTAACTATTACAAAGTATAAAATAAAAAAAATATTATAAAATAAAAAACCCGACTGCTGTTAAAAAGACTGTAACAAGTTGGATAGCAGGCGATACCCATTCACAAATCATAAACCAGGGCCTCGATTCTGCTAAAGACAAACCACTGTAATACCACTGACACTCTAAAAATGCTATTTAATTGTAGACTTTACCGTTATACAGTTAAAGTCTAAAATCTAATGAAAAGAATTCATTTAACTTTTTCATTCGCTCTACAAAATATCATTTGACTTTAGACTTTAACCTGATAACAATAAAGTCTACAATTAAATGGCATTTTTTAGAGTGTCAGTGGTATATCAGTGGTTAGTCTTTAGCAGAATCGAGGCCCAGAAGAGAATCAACGGGTACCGCCTGCTATCAAACTCGTTTCAATCTTTTTAACAGCAGTCGGGTTTTTTTATTTTTTAATAATATTATTTTTTTGTATTATATAGGTGTAACGATATTATTATGTAAAATGACATAATACCCATTGCGGATAATTATATCTTTTAAATGCTGAAAGAAGTGGTTCCAATTAAAGAAACTGCTTTAAATTACTACAGGAATTTTATTGTTACTGGAGTATTTCAGCAGTAGTATTTGCTTGTGTTACGAAGGTTTGAAGTACAAACTCGCAACCTATTGCAACGCGATAGCAAGTCTAAAGCCTTGAACTGAACAACCTAAAGTGAACTTACTCTGTATCTCAACGTCATCATCTACCCGCCCCGGTCCCAATTATTTAGGGTCGGCTCTGTTACTCATAATTTATTAAAAAATATTGATGGTCTATGCCAAAGTTTTGGTGTAATTAATATACTTTAGCGCTAGGGCTTTAGCGTTACTGTTAATTGTTTATACAAGAAAAAAGATAAAGGAACCTCCAAATTAATTTAATTTTCCCTGCTCCTTTCGAAACTTGAGTTTAATTTGCGGTAAACTTCAACGGTTTACGTTTCACGATATGGGTTTATATTTATTTTTGTTTTAGGTCTGTGAAGCGGTTAATCTTGCGTTTCTTGTGAATTATAGAACACTTACTGTACCCACTTCAAAGATCTGAAAACTCTACTTTAGGCAAAGAAAAATTAGCTCTTGACCTACGCGTAATTGGAGATATTTGGTGGCGATACCGACTTCCACGCGGGCGAAGCCGTGGGCGGAAGCTAGTACAAAATAATACTCGTAAGTGTCCTATTATATGCCGGATATGCAACAAAAACAAATAAGGAAAATAGATTGACGTCACCGATACATCTTCTTTGCAATCAGAGTCCCCTGAGATTTGGGCATTTGACTTCACAACCGACTTTTAACTTTAACATACCTTTATTTTGTATAGGCAGTACTTTGTACAGTAGCAAATGGCTGTGATGATATCTTTATTTAGTTTATTTTTCAACTTATTCCATCCTATTAATAGGTACTACCTACATTTATTTCATGGAGTTAATCCCATGAAAGTATCAATATGATGTGATTGTGAGGTAAACGTTTAAATTTTATGTAAGTAGTTACTGTGATACAGTTTTACAAGTTTTGTCATGTATTAAAAAAATTGACACATTCTTCATTATGATAACCCATAGTGATCTGTTTTTGATCCAAGCCCATGACTATTATTTGTGGGATTTGCACGAAGTTATTCTGCCTCTGGGAATACTTTATGCCCGTATATTGTGTATTTGTAAATTCTCACAGGGCACAAGTATAGCATTGTTTAACCCTCATAAACAAGAGTTCCATAATGCAAATTATATATTTTCCTTACAAGTCATCTAATAGACTGAAAATTTTAAGTCATCGTTATCATCCTAGCGTTATTCCGACTTGCATCTAAAACTACTATAGAGCCTGGAATCCAGTCTCCTGCGCCTGCGCCATAGCCTTGTGTGTTAATCATGTGTCATAAAATGTCATAATGTTTATGACGTTGTTTTGGGACCTAAAAATCTTGTTGAGGCCCCATACTAGAAAAGAATTAAGTATGACTGTCAAAAAGCTGTCAACGTCTTATTTTTGAAAAAACTCTTATATGGTCTTTGTACTTTAGAATGGACTCTATCAATAACAGCTTAGGCAGGTACCCAGAGAACTTTAAGCCATAGGATACGCTAAGCAAATTGTGATTTTAACCTGCTTTTACCGTGATATACCAAATATAAAATGGATTTCTTGGCTCGCTGCATGAATAATGTATTTGTATTGACATGGGATCTATACACTTACCTGAGAGGTTGGTTTAGTATATTTTTGTCCTTTATTCATATGCGGGAAAAATCCGTACGTGCGTGTGTTACTTGTTGCGACTGGGATAACAATTTTATTTAAAAACTAACGTAGCAAACTAGCATTTACTATTATTAATTGACTTCAGTGTGTTACAAGGCGGGTAGCAACATTCAGACCGGTCCTTGAATTCACTACAATTCCTTTCTATTTATAGTTGTCACAAAATAAAAGGCCCACTTTGACAGTTCGTGCCCATGAAGTTCTTAATTTTTTATCAATTGAAATGTTCTAAAGGTAATGACATTTTTTATTGACAGGTACCGCCCACTCGGCTAAGTGCTGTGCATAACGATTTTTTCATGTAGTCCACAGACTATTAATAATCAGTTAATGAAAGAAAATATCGAGTGAGATATTTTTTTTCAAGCCCGACGCGCACTTTTATTTTTATTTATTTTAATACTTGTGTTTAGATTCTGAAGACTGATTTAATTATTCTTGTTGTTTTTGTGATTGAGTGAATGTTATTGTAAAAAAAATATTAAATATAAGTAAATTGACCTTTATTAACATCGTATTGTTTTAAAATACATACAAAATCAAAGGTTAAGCAAATTTTTCTAATCAGAACTTTAATCCAATGCAGTTTACATACATATTCAAATCGATTAAATCCCCATGCAAACTGGATTCGCTTCATCCTGAGTATCGAATACCGAATCGTATAGGTACATAACTAGTTACGCCACGAGAACAAACGTCAAAACGGGCCTTTTATTTTGTGTTGAGTATAGGCTACCAACTGACTTACCATTATATAATACAAATCCAAAATGACTTAATGTAAGTGCCAGTTAATTTATTGCACAAGATCTGAAAAAATAACTGAAATCAAATTCAAACTAGAGCTTTGAGCTAGATTTATCAGTGTGTTACAATACAAGTTTGTTACCCCGCATTAAATCAGTCCTCACCGTCACTTCACCAATTGAAGTGACGGTGAGGACTGATTTAATGCGGGGTAACAAACTTGTATTGTTGTAATTTTGTTAAAAAGTTGGATAATCAAAAGATACTGAACCTTACGTAGGTCTTATTATGTGCGTAAAGTGTGAGTTGCTGGTGAGCATAATTATGATTAAAAATACCATTTATGACTGCAGCACCTTGTTGTGATTAGTCTGATACATATTTTGCCAGTTTTTACGTAATTGGGTAAGGTATCAGGAAGTTAGCATTTCATTTCGCGGTTAATTAATTTCGGTGCGTATACATAATTCATAAAATTGTACCTTAATATATTTAGAATTACTTTAGGCTTCTAAGTGAAAAATGATGTGAATTATGTTAATTTTTTATTTCAACAGGTAAATTTTGGGTGCTGGACTAAAGTCTCCAGGTTTATTCTGGGCTACGAAAGTGGCAACATTCTCTACTCTTCTTTACGGTACTTAGGCGTTATTACTTCTAAGTGAAGTCAAGCTAAAACACCTATGAGTAGTTAACTGTTTGATTTATTCGTGTTCTCTGCGTATCTCTCTTCTAATCAGAGAATAATATCGAGAAAGAGTGAGGAGGGGACTGCTGGAATCGCTTTCTCTGGATTATTTTGGAATGGAAGATAAAAATATTTCTGTTCAATCTAGACCTCTTACTGTTAACTTATTCTGATAACCTAGTCGTAGTGGACAATGTAACATGTTTGATGGGTCGGAAGTGGGTTGTTGACACCAGCAAAGATCTATCTGTGGCTAGGAGATATTTGGCTCCATGAGTCCGTCTTGCGACACTGTGTTATAAGCGTTCGACTCCAAAAAGGAAAAGATAAAAAAGGTAAATTAGGTTACCAGTCAAAATAAATGTTTTTAGAGTTGCTTGAGAGAATTTAATATAATAAATTGGTCCTGATTTCTCAGAAAGTTTGCGAGCCTTGTAGGAGTATTCTGTTGGCCTTTATCGTCTAGCCGGAGTCAAGTTCTAAAAATAATTTCTTTTGGTATGTAAAAATATCTACACTACAAAAGTGAAGTATCATGATAAAATTGAAATAGAGAGGAGGTAGGTAGGTTAAAGTAAAAATAAAATTATTTTTCTCAAATCTCAATCTTGTTCGTGTTAAATATAGTATTCATAATACATAAATAGACCGGTACAATTCTAAATTGGATATATAATGTATTAGGGAAAATTATGATCAATTCGCCGTAATGCATTATGCAACCTATAATACAACAAAATGAATTTTTGTACACGTTATTAACTTATTTACAGCAGTGTTCTAATGTCACATTTCACAGCAGTCATTAAATCTCCACAAAACCTTTGGTGGTCATAAAGTAGATGTTATACCGGGATCAAGGTTGTAATTTCTCACCCACGATTGTGATTCTAATCTGACTTTATCTATGAACCGGATCACGGCGCGACGCTTTGATGTCCATTAATAACTAAGGAATTGAAATAAGGAATTAAATCTCCGACTTTTATATATTTTGATTAGCCTATGGATACGCTCGCATGGACGACAGTTTTCGCTTGGGCATAAAAATGTAGGCAAAAATCTTTACAATTTAGTTGGCACATGTGCACTCACTGGCCATTAAAAAAGACAATAAAAGAATTGATCTACCTACCAGTGACGCGAGTCCTACAAGGCCGTGATTAGTTATATTCTACGATTGGTTACTTGGCACGAGAGACAATTGTCAACATTTTTGTCCATACCTATACATGACATTTCGTTCGGACTAAACTGTACCGAAAGAAACCCAAGGTAACTTTATGCTAAAATATACCTTTGCTTCGTGTTTCTTGCGGGCCGGAACCACTGGCAACGGTTAGTCTTTTATGAACTCAGCTGCATACTCATAAATATTAAGTATCTATTATAGTTTAGATTACGAGTAGTTTACTGAAATTATATATTAACACTTATAATCTATATCAGTATATCTATAGTATTTTAAGAAATTATAGGCACCATTTATCAGTTCTTGGTCGCGGTTATTATTTTTTAATTAACCCTTTCCTCTTTTCATTTGTTACCTTGTTTATTTGACATTTAAAACAGAACGAAGCGGGATCGTAAGATGACAGGTAAACAGTCAACACTGCGGTGAACGATGGTCCTAGATGAACGATGTTTTTAAATTTTATGGGAATGAAATTTTAATTGCCGAATCGTTTGCTGGATTAATTTCTATTTAATCAATAAATTTAATGTGTTGTATACTTCTGATTCTTGGTGTAGTAGTTGAAGGTACCTAATAGGAATTTATTCTAAACGCAGTGTTATTATCTCAAGCAATGATGGTCCACCGACAAATAAATCTTTTCCACGATCTTTCGCCTTTGTCCAAGAGGTCAGACGAACATAATTTCGTAAAACTAACATCGGCAACTGGGTTTATTCACTTTTGTTAAATTTCTTAATAGTTAAATTTTGAAACCATAGCTCACAAATACAAATAAGAAATAGGTACTCTCATTATGAATTTGCTATCTCAGAATCCAGAATACAAAAGGTTTGTGGCTGCAACAATGCATGCATTCATCGCACCACACATTTTATTGTTCCCTTTTCTTTTTCCACGTATTCGGTTTAATTTATTCATTTAAACGTTTATAGGCCCACAATGCGGCTTGAAAGCCTGTATGATTCTATTATGAAAGTCTATTTTGATTCTATTGTGTCTATAAATAACATTGTGATGTCGTTACTGAACTGACGCGTTATATCTAAAAGGAATAGTTTTGCGACGGATTTATTTGGAAGGGCCAAAAAGTAGATAATTCGACCGCATCTCGTTTTACAAGTTCAAGATAATATACAATTACACTAATTTGATGAGTATTTAGATGAAAAATACAAGTTAACACAAAATTGATCCTAATTAAACTAATCAACTTCGACACAAGATTTTATACGTAGGTTTTTATATTTAGGTAACCTAACCTAACTTAACTATACTTATAATAAGTTTTGCCTAAAAGTCTACAGTTTAGGTTAGTGAGTATAAGTAATATATAATTACGACATAGGGCTCTTCAACAAAATTAACTTAAAATTTTGATAAAGTGTACCTATGTTACAGAATAATCCAATCGGTGAGTAATTTTATTTGGGTTAGAATTCACTTTGACAATAACCTGCCGCTTTATTTCAATATCGTCGTGTCATGAGAAGTGAACGGCGTGTTAAGTCACATGTGAAATAAAACGAGATGATATATTTATACGCAACGTATTGACTTATTGAGTATTATTTATGATAAATACCGAAATGTGTATATGTATTGCATATGATACCTATAAATAATATAATTGGTTTGTTAGTTATATAATATAATTCTGAAGACATTTTAGTAACTATCGCACTTAAGTAATCGAAAAATAAGCTCATTGTAATAATAGACAAATATTATTTTTTTTTATTCATGATAGGCTTACGTTTGACCTCAATCTCACCTGATGGTAAGTGACGATGTGGTCTACGATGAATCACGCTTGCCTAGAAGGAACCTATTCACTCATGACTTGAAAACTCCCAGGTTATAGCTTTCCGGAAACACAGACTCAGGCAAGGAATTCCACTCCTTAGCTGTACCCACGATGAACGTGTCAGCAAATCGCTTTGTGCGTATGAGTGGAATATCGACCATAGCGGTGGCGTGACGCTGTTCGTCTGGTCGTTCGTTGATGGAAAGGACTTGGAGGTATCAGGTTGTGCAATTCCAGAGCGCACTCCCCGAAATGTATCCGATAGAACACCGAGAGACCTGCAACTTTGCGTCGATGGGCAAGGCTTTGAAGTCTTTTCTCGACTAGTGCATCGTTGTTGATGAGCTTCTTGGCTCGTCTCTCGATCGTCTCGATCGTCTACTCATCTCACGATCGTAATTTTATATAGACCGGTAACCAGATGTTGCAGTTTTATCGGATAGCCGTTGATTCACGCACCAACTCTCAGAAGGTTTCTACCATTACTGATGATCTTGATCATCAAGCTCTTTGGAACTGCGATACGAGTTAAAACGGGGGACAAAGGTTAGCAGACATGAACCCGAATCCAAATGAATTTACAGACGCCAAATAAACCGGTAGGCCTACAGTGATTTTTTAAAGAAGTTTTATTCCTCATGGCCCCAATGTATTTTGCCGCCTGCCCTTTACAGGTTGTTATGTTGCCCCAGCCAATGAAAACGAACATAAACGTCGGGAGAAGAGGTCTATTTGTCAAAAGGGATGCTGATTTAGGTTGGAACTTATGAGTAATGAGTTAATTATTTAATATTTCATCATTTACATTTCACTAATTATTTACATTTCTATCTGAAAGACAGCTCAGTTAAGCTTAAAGTGTAGGTATGGTACCTACGTAGGTACTATGATATTATTGCATAGTTTTATAACAGAACTTTTACTTATGTGAGAGTTCATATGCTAGCTTCAACCACTGTGATTTCTTTGGTCCGAGAACTACAGGATACATCCTGAAGAGGCGAAGACCTAGTTTAAACTCAGATCAGTTGGGACTTCTTGAATAAATAGTAACTAAATTGTGAAGTGACTATTTGAGTGGCTATAACCCAAGTCACGACAAATCTGTCTTTAGACTATCTTGTCTATAATGAGTACTCAGCCTTAGACATGGGAAATCCATGAAAATAATTTTCATAGGTATTCGATTGTCTACAAAAATATAAGCCGTAAAATATTTTATGCTGAAAGCCGCAAGCACTGCGGTATAAAATTACGTACAAAATACGTAATAACGTTTTTATCTTGAAAAAATGTTACTTGGTAACTGTGAGCTATGATTCGATTTAGGCGGTTTGGTATAGCAATAGGTATTCGTTTCCGCAATAATCTCAAATCGTAGTATTGTCAATTTGTGATTATTGAGCAAAACGTCAAATGTATTTTTAGGGTGGCAGAAGAGATAGAGGAGAAGTTCCCTGGAATTAGATACTTACCTCTCACTTAAAATCGAATTTCAGTAGGTAGCAGCCAGTGTACAGCATTCCAGTCCGCTCTCTACTCGTAGTATCATATTATGTATAGGGTATAATGTGCAAAAAACAATTACTCGTATCACATTTTATCAATTAATCCACCACAATTTAGCTGTCTTTGTTAAGACAAATCACTTATTATGAATGTTCTCGCTACTATACTTTATACATAGAATAATTTATTCATTTTTTTAGCTGGGCTTTACCTTTGTTAAGAATTTGTACTTTATGTTTTGGGCCTTGGGTGGTTTCAGTTACTACAAGTGAATATAATTAGGTAGACGTAAATACTAGCAGTCTAGGTCATGTTTGTGTACGTCTTTGACTCTTTAACACAATATTTTATGTAAGAAGTAGATTTCATTTTTAAACAAATTCAAAAATAAAGTTTTTATGACCAATTTTTAAAAAAGCATTAATTTTACCGTATTAGTCGATTTTTATTATTCTTTGACTAGCTCTTTACGAATATATACAAAGTTCTATGACATCAATAAATTTAAATTAATATTTATGGTGATAGTCTGCTGATAGCACAACACACCATTTTGGTTTCGCAGCGAATGTGTGCTACTGGCAAACAATTGTAGCATTTGTAGCACCTAGCACCTTTGTTGTTATGGTGTAGAGTTGTCTAACACTATGATTTATCAGTGGATGAGATTTCAGTCAATCGTTTTAGTGAAGTTACATATGAATTATGTAAAAGGTTCCAGTCATTATTTTTTAAATCGATATCCGATATATTATTTACTATAAATACCTATTTTAAATATGTTGAATATGATATAATATGACACACAAAAGAAGAGAATATAAATTTTAACTGTGTAAAACTTACACCCCTGTGTGCGAGCAATATTCTTAAAAAGAATCCAAAGTTTATGCTTCACGTATGAATACATAAGTACTAGGTATTTCGGTAATGTGCCTACCTACTCCATTACTGCGATAACTTGCCATGTGCTCTATTACCCCCACTACTTTACCTCACCGACCAACCTTACCACGCCAGACAGTCATTGTATTGCGCATTTATGATTCATGAGCAAAAATCCAATATGTAACTCTCGTAGTAGCATGTTTATTCATAGATACATTTATCACACATATTTCAAAGCGAGGTAACCTTGGAAGTATAACAAATAATGCGATATTATTGTCGTCTCGTGATGTGGGTGCATATTACGAAAAAAGGCACGATGGAGAATCTGTGGGTTGAGTGAACATTATAATCATATATCACGACAAAAATGGGCGGTATTACACCATACATAGACGTGCTTTTGCTGTAAGGATCTAAAACAACTAACTTCCCAACATATTATCATCATTACTCGTTTTGGAGTCCAAGGTCTCCTTACTATTCAGCAGGTATATCGCCGAGTAGGTGAGGTACGCTTGGGTGCCTTGTTGGTGCCTCATAAGTAAGTGGGTACACCCAACTCCTGAACAAAAACATGGGCATAGGTATAATACATAAATTTATATAGTACACCCAGACCATGAACGATGCTGGCGTAATGAAATTTCACCATAATTTACCATCAGGTAGGCCATGTGCTTAAGTAGCTAAGTTTCTCGTAAGAGACAATAGCTTGTTTCTTTAATTTGTTGCGTGATGAGGTTGGAGTTTGATTCCTGCCTAAAATACCATCAACGTAGCTTAGCTGCAGCAACTGCTTGGGGGTTAATAAGTATTGTACTTAGGAAAATTTTATGAAAAAATAATTATACAACAGTTCTCCTATGTATCCAACTTGTTTTTTAGTTCTGTAGTGCTATGATACTCGTAGTGGGTAGGCGTAGTGACCATGATGCGAAATGTTGTAGTTGACGTTCTAGATTCGATACCCTGCTGGGCCATAAAATTGTATGTATATTTAATTTTCTTATTAAATTCACATATTATAAAATTCGTATATGAAACTAGATCTCATCTCATCTTATATCATAGCCACCGTATTAGATTGCTAATAAGATCGGCCTACGTTACCAGAGGTTTTGATATCCTTGCCTCTTACTTTATTACGTTTTTAAATTAACGAAGATTGAGATAATGCCTATCAGGTGCGCTGTAACAGGTAGGCCAACTACTAATTTTACTTTACATCAAAATTTTACAACCTAATAATTATAGTAATTCATTGTATTATCAAAATTTGATAATATTGTGTACAATATTATCAAAATGAGCGAGCTAATGAGAGGGTCCAAAGACATAACCTTTTAATACCCACCTTATTACTAACTTTACTTAGGTACTCTCTGCAAATATACTTTGTGACTAAAAATACATTTTCTTTCTTATAATGTACATAATAATTTTAAATTTCTGCTTTACTTACTTGGCACGACGTAAAGCCATGGACAGAAATGATTATTTTATACTTTATTCATGCTGAAGAGCACTTAAGGAGAAATTTCTCAAAGCTTACACACTTTATTACATTTGCAGGATTCTATTTGGTGTAACTTAAATTGTTTTTAAAAACTTTGTAGGCGAGCAACGCCGTTTAAATTTGCTTTTGTGCTTCGAGTGTATTCTATATTGAGTCTATTTTCCATATTTTTTTATCCAGCTTGTCGTTGTAATAATTTATGGGACACCATGGAATACTCCTCGCTATCTATGCCGGCAGGCTCTCGTTCATATATTTTGAAATGATATATTATGTGGGTAGATATATAAAATACTATTATAGCACGAAGGATAACTTTTTGAAAATATTGCGTTTTGACAGAACGGAAAACTTACTTAAATCGTTGACACGATTACGGATTTTTAAAAGCCATTTGTGCACTAATTACTTACTTTTGTAATGCAAAAACTTCAAATACATTAAATTACACTCAGATCAAAGTCTGTCTCTAGTGAAAATAATTGAGTTCAATTTTAACTAAAAAAATAATAAAAAATTTGGGCATTTACTAATGTAGATTATACAAATAATAGCAGATAGGATGACTGATTTTGAAAAATTATTTGTGAAAAAAGTGTCAGAAGAACACAAGAATGTAGTCATTTTACGTGTTAAATATGAATAAAAACAGATAGGCGGTGTAGGCATCTTCTGAGCGATATTAAAACTGCTATTACTAAGCTATTAAGTATGTCTATGCTGCACAATAGGAGATTTTTGTTGTTGTTTAGGAATAGTAAGTATCAATAAAATAACAGATTCAACCTATTTGAGGTAACGTTTCATCTTTTAATATCCACCACAATAATCTGGGGCACTTTTACTCATATTTCAGTTGCCAAATAATGTGGAAAATTATATGGAGTATCATGTGACGGGATCGAATGTCCGCATGAAACTAAACTAAACTGAAGAATATTAGCAGAAAATTTGAACGTCAAGTAGATAGAGTCAACCACAGAACATTGAAAGACAGATGTAGATGCTTTGTTTTTTCTGTGGAGTAACTAAACGAGAGCACTAAAATATTCGAAGTAACAAAACACAACACAGTCACAAATTGGTCACAATCCTGTGATTGTGTGTGATAGGTTAGTCACGAACTTTCGACGACTTTTCGCAACACCATGGTTCGTGATTAACCTATCATGGTCCCTGTAGTTTATTAAATATCAATCAGAATGTTTTTGTAAAAATAATTTAAATTCAAGAAATATATTGAAAATAAAAAGTCAATAGATGTGTTCAGTGTCTGACCATTGATGTTTTTTAAATCCATTATTTTTGTCGTAGGAGGAGAAAGATCAGTTGCTGACAACCAACTGCTGGATTACACAGATTTGGACCGACTATCATTTGCGGTGGAACACCAGTGACTTTGACGGCATCGGCGTCATTAGAATACCATACGAGAGGGTCTGGCGACCTGACATCATACTTTATAATAAGTAAGTGGAAAGAAACTGATGACAAAAATTTCTGAAATACCGGAATTCTAAATGTTAAAAGAGTATATTATATTGCTATTTTGTAGTACGATTTGTAAGAGTCCTGGATTTTTGTCTCGAGACAATGTTTCCTCTTTCTCTTATCCTCTTTTAACTTTCCATCCTTTTCTTACCTCCTCATTATTTTTCTTCGTATGGAAATCCTTGCGGATACGACCGTCGTCGTTGGTCATCGGGGGTTTTTACGTCGGATCTGAACCGACTAAAAATGCACGCTGTTTCAGGTCTCAATAACCAGGGTGTAAGGTTACCCAAGAGGCATTTCGCACCCCAGCTGACCCCGGGCCATAAGGCGTGTGGTTTTTTAGTCGCTCCAAGTCCGACATAATCTTCCCTGCTGGCCAGTGGGGGCGTGGGGGGGGGGTATTCGTGGAGATTTCCACATGAAAAATAGTGTAAACACATCAGAAAATTTTAAATATGAATTCAAGCAATTCACATTACATAAAATATCCAACTAAAATAAAATTCAACGGTTGATTACTGTATCCGAAATCTGGACCTACCCATGTCTTGTAAGCAGGGTATTAACCCTTATCTCGTTTGTCAGAAGGAGACTTTCATATATCTTCATCATCGTTATAGCTTGATCCACTTACGTCATCTGGCGCAATAACCGAATGAGTTTATGGTTATGAAAATATAACATTTTACATATTACAACAACATGTATTGTGTTCTTGATAGTAATATAGCAGTCATTTCGGAAAGATTTAATTTTTCCTAGTCTAGAATCCTCTAAAAATGACTGAAAAAGATTTAAGGCTAACTTCATGATTAGAGTTCTATTTAGGGCAATTCTTTATAAGTGGTAGCTGTAAGAGTGTCAAATTGTCGAATGGGTGATTGCTCGAACTTATATTTTTTATTGAATCTTCTGAAACTGATACATAGCACTCGAAATTTCATCTAAAAGGAGTGGTTTGTTTAAAACATTCCCCACTACTAACATTATTATTAATGAGTTAATTTTCTATATCATTAACCTAATGCTAACCAGTTTTTTTAATGTGAATCTCTCTGCTATGGTTTTTAAAGCGTCTACAATATAAGGGTTCTATAAAAAGGGCACTAGAAGGTTTTTACAAAGTTGGCAGGGTGAGTATGTTCCTGTCGGTGTTGCGCTCGTCCATAGGTCATGGTAATCGCTTCCCATCAGGTGCCTGCCACCTAAGTAGTTTAAAAAATAATTGCTTGAATGAACCACATTGTCTAATAAATTGAATGATAGATCTTCCCACTAAAATCCATAGAATCTTATGAAAACAGCAAATTCGTTTCAGACCCTTTTCCGGAACAAAATCTTTCAGGAAGTTTTACAAATTTCCAATAACATAATATTGAAAGCATAGATAAATATCCACACTAAGACGCTAATGATGCGGTAGGAATTCGGTTCTCTTCTTTAGAGATATCTACATGGATCATTATGTACGTATTGTGAAGGTAACACCGAGCGCGCAATCTACGACAGCGCGGTTCGGGATAAATCGTTCATATTTATAACATAAATGACGCATTTGTACTGTAAGTTCCTCGTGGATCCCAAATGATTTAGTGTACCCCAAATTTTATTTGGAATTGTTTATTTTCTGTGATTGATGTAATAACTCGACTTGTTTAGTTTGAAAATATATAGGTATCTACCTATATAATGTATGTACCTACTATATAGGTAACCGCTAAATCATATGTATTTGTAGTTCAGTATAGTAGTTTGAGTACCTACATTCGTCCTTTTTTACCGAAAAAAGGAGGGTAATGTTTTTATTACATCAATAATTACTGAATATACAAACTAGTTCATATGGCATTAATATCCATCCAAAAGTAGCCTTTAAAATATTTCTTTTAACAATAAGGCCGCCATTTGTGCATAAGATTGAGTTTACCATACATATTAAATTACCTATTTTTTTTAATTGGTGCACTATATTGTTTATCTTTATTTCAATGTGTACCTAAATATCCAAGAGTTTTCAAAGAAAATGAAATAATAGCTTAGTTTGTAATCAAGCTTTAATGGATGCTCTTATTTTATTATTTGTTCTAATTGCGTTACAAGCCTGAGAAATCAGCATTGACCGTTATATTTTGTTGCGTATTCCCAAATTGAATGAAATGTGAATATTTTTTTTAAATATTAACATATATTATTCGAGTATACCTATTTCAATTCAACCTGTTCCATTGTGAGTTTGATGTGTTATAAACAAAGTCATTTACTATTAAAATAACACGTTTTGAATTCAACTAACGTTAGAAAATCAAATTGCTGAGTAAAATATTTAATGTAACTACTTAATTGTCTGTGAAATTAACTCAGATTTGTAAAAAAGTCTCAGCCAGAAAACACATCTGGAATTCGCCAGCTGGTATTGAATGAGTTTGCAAATGGCACGTTTATATTACTCGTTTCCATTACAAAACAACAATAAGGCTGCAACCTAGTAAGAGCTTTAAGATCGCGGCTGAAGCAAATTCTTTATTTCCTTTATGTAAAATATTCTATTGTTGGGCCAGTCTAATATTTTAAAATAAAAGTAATTTTACCTTATCGAGTAAATTATAGTTTAAATAAGCGAGGGTTGCAGGCCATCACAGGCATAGTTATAAGAGGAAAGTGAAGTAAAATTCAAAGTATTTGTGTCTGCATAAAGCAACAAAACATAGGGATATTAAATGATATCTATTGTCTTGAAGAAGTATATACCTACTTACATAGTGTTGTGTTTATATTTTACTGTCGGTGACCTTACGTAATAGGGTACGTGGGGTATAATGGAATTTCCACTTCGAAATTGGAGCCGCCAGTCGTGCCTTACCAACATTTCACGCGACAGGCACGAGAACAATCGAAAAAGTACATTCTTTGTTTTTAAACACGATTAAGCTCTGACGTTCAATTTTCAGTTAAAGTTTTTTTATCAGATTTGTTAACAATCAAAGTGGTAAGGTCATGGTCTACCTTGGACTTAGCAAACCTTTGAGAATATTTCGGATACCTATCAGGTTGCAAGTTACCTTTATCCTGTCTTCGTCGTATCGTATCTGAACTATCAGTATTTCTCAGCTAACACAAGGATATAATAGAAAAGTGAATATTTCTGTATTTGTTCCGCTACCTGATCAAGATTCTACGACACGTTTCGAACGAAAACTAAAAACAAAAAATAGAGATAAATCGAAAAAACATAGTAAATTACTTACATTTTTATCGACAAAAATACAAATATATTTAATATAAAAAAGATACTCCACCGGCATCGGGTACATGGACCAAGCTTTATTATACAAAGTTTTGTCTTCTCCACTCTTCACCCTTGTCAAATAAGACAGATGAGAATCAAATTTGGTTGAAATGTTGCTAGCAAGCGTTTATCAATGGAGGGCTAACATTATTTATTCATATTTAAACAATGATGTTTAGATATATTGTTTAACTATACATATTTAAGTTATGTGGTACCGCGATTAATGGTACAGGGAAATATAAAAATATAAAGGCAAACATTATTCTAGCGCGTTGAAACGTTCATATGTTTCATGCCACAATTTTGTATGAGGTCACTGTCCACAGAGCCTTCTGTTGTCACAAGCTTGATGGATGATGAGGGAAGAGAACCTAAAGAAAGATAATACTAGGCTAAACAAAAATATAATTACCTACTAAACATTTACGTGATTATACTTATAAATAATTGGAGATTATACTTATAAAGAGGAATGTTGGTCGACAATTAAGACGGTGGGCTGATGACATAACACACGTCGCAGGTAACGACTGGATGAAATTGGGCAGAGACAGGGAGTCATGGAATAGGATGGAGGAGGCCTTTACCCAAACAGGGGTCCAAATCTCATAAACGAATACTAACACTATTAATAAGAAACATTTTAAACTTACTTACTAACTTACATTGTATACATAAGCGAGATTTGGAATAAAGTGGCTTTATTATTATTATTATTATTATTATTATTACTTATAAATAATAGGTCAATATTTGAATATTTTTCTTTCTTCTTAGATCCGCTTGAATATTTCTTTCTTGAGACAAAATTCTCGTTGGATGTCGAGATTACACTAAAATAATAAAATATGGAGAGAGTCCACACTCCAATTATAATAGCATAATAATATTTAACCCTTACTTGTGTAGTGGTTTCATAGCGTTCAGTTACCTACTTGCGATTAAAATGCAGATGCTTTTCAAAGCAGTCGTGCTCGGAAATCTGAATATTTCTCCTAAAGTAACCTATTACTTCAACACTCAAAATAATTATCCTTACAGCCAGTATCGCACAATTTATTATTTGAATGAACAAAAGGGAATCCTATTTACCATTTTAAATTAAAGGTCTTTTACTGAGTGTTGAGAGTTTACCTCGGGAATCTACATTGTCAATCTCATGATTCAATAATAATAATGAATTTAATAACGTGATCAAAATTATTTTTATTATAAGCACAATTATTAAATTTCTTTTTATATTATACCTACTACACCGAACTAATAGTGACAAACAACAATATATAGTATGTAATGAAATAAAAAGATGAATTTGTCCTACTTTGTCTGTATTTCACATTATATCAGAAGTATTATTCTTCTTAATAGAACTTATAGTAGGTTCTACATTTTGTTGGTTCTTAAATCATGAATACCTAGTACAGACCATAGCATGAAGTTTATGATTTAGCGGAATGATCATTACAATAAAGTTCTCTTATATAATCCAGTGAAGTCCTTTTATTGTTCGTACAGGCTATTTTTTCGACTGCGCAGTAAGAAATATTAAAGTGACAGTAGAAAATTACACATAAATTCTGATTTGTTACTAGTTGATTATTTAATATATTATAATACCTAAATACGGTTAGTCTATTATCTGAACACCTTTGCGAAACACGGCACGAAGGGTAGTATTTTTTTTATAACGATATATCTTAATGTTGACTGTGTTCATGGTAGGAACCTTGCGAATCTCCTGGGCCTTGCGATGTTTAATGTAAAACTTGCCTGTGGTCAAATGGAATAGGTGAAATAAAACACAAGGGCAGTATTAACTGTCAGTACTGCAAAAATGCAAAGAAATCTTTATAGCGGTATAATATGAGCGTCGACCTAATAAATAAAATTGGTGAGATACCGTAAAATCTAAGACAAGGGAAAACCACTACTTAGTTTTGCTTAGTTGTAGTAATTAATTACTAAACCACCAAGTGTCTTAGCCTCTAAATGATGGATGAATAATTTATGTCAACGGTGTAGTTTGATCTATAACGAATAATATGTTCGGAATCCCTATAATGTTTTATTACTCTACCTGTGCTGGTCCATAGCATTATATTGATAATGTAATTCAAAATAATATATGGAGGTACTGCCTAGCTGAGTCCAGAAAGCATGACAGATTGAGATTGTTTGTGAATTATGTATGGTATGTTGTGATTCTATTACTTATAAGCATTAAATATTAGAAGTTTAGCAAAACAGCTCGCAGAAAGTCCATACGCATGAAACTTTAGCTACATTGCGCTTCGTTTACTTAAGACCCTCTTAACCTCTGACTTTTTCCCGCTGTGTGGGATTGAAAGTGACCTAATTGCGAAGATTGTATGGCTCCAGGGAATCTTGTAAATAAAACAATTGAATATAGCTATAATAATAATATGGCCCTTATGTAAAAAACATACAGTCGCATTGATTTGGAACGAAAATATCGAAGCTTGTGTTACATTTCCTCATTCATTAATACAGTAGGTAGATATATCTTTCTTTTGTCATAAAATATTTCCAGTAATTATTTATTTGTATATTACGATAAGATATTGAAGTAGCTGTTTTAATAATAGGTACGGTTTTCACTCATCGTATATAGGGTGGATCACCTTTAATAAAATATAATACCTTTAAGAAAATATAATAAACATGACGTATATTAAAGCTCTATAAGTATTACTAAAATATTTATATATGGTGACATGGCAATAATATAATAAATTTTAAGGGCAACTCACTTTGAACCTTTTGTTTGTCATTTTACTATAGCACTAGCTAAGGATAAACCTTAACGAATTGATTGCCAACCTAAACTTCTCAAAGTAAGAGAAAGGGACACTTATTTCCATTAACGTCAATCTTCCGCTGGCTCGAAGTTAATCCTCGACACGTGTTTCACCTTCACACGAGATATCTTTTCGATCATATCATCCTCATCTCTGCTAGCGGAAGATCGTGCATTAATTTATTTTAATGTCTGGAGTAAAAATAGTATTAAAATATTTTGTGAATTCTTATCTATTTATTATTTATTATTCTTTTTATTGCTATGTTAAGAATTTCAGTTTTTAATTATGTACAATTTCATATTGCAAATAAATACTTTTACTTACACAGAGTATAATCTTATCTTACTAAAACAAGATAACATTAAAATAATTATGTAGGTAAGTAGGTACAATTGATTGTAAAGAAAAATAATTTACCTATAAATAAATAAAATTATTACTAAGGTAACCTAAAATGCATCATAATGGAATTCCTCCGCATAGTATGGCACTTGTGGTAACGTTTCCAGAAGACTGGCAGTCCTCCTGTGAGCAGTCGGTCCCATATATCAACATAAAAATGATTGAATTGAACCATTTTGATTTGTCTTTTTATACCACTTACCAAAAAATTTGATTTTTAAAAAGTGTTTTTAAAATTTCATCTTACTGCTACTAGAAATGCGTAAGTTAGGATATAAGTATTTACGGATCTGGATGTAATGGCACAGAGATAGATTATGGTTTGGAATATCATTTAAGCTACTTCTTATCCCGGGAATTCAAACTCCGTTACAGGTAAAGCTAATAAAAATTGTCTATTCTTTTCTGTTCTGCTGAAAATGTGTAAAAACATAGTTAAATTCTGTCCCGTCACCTCGTGAAAAACCATTTAAAATGCAAACAGTTTGTACAATTGAATTAAGTTGTAGACTTTTCAGTTGTAAGCAGTGAACAACTTATTTTACACGAATGTTATCGTGTTCCTTTATTAGAATTTGCCATGGGTATTTATTCAACTCCAGGGGCATTAGTAAAATGTGAAATTACATTTTGTGTAAACTTTTGATCATATTATTAAATTGAGAAGCGAGCGACTGTCGTGTTATAGAAATGTTGTTATGAGAAGAGATGAAAGCAATGTTGTTAAAAAGGTTCAAAGTGTGAGTGTAGAGGGCTTCAAGGGCAGAGGTAGACCTAAGAATATATGAGACCTAAGAATATATAAGACGATATGGAAAGGAAGGGAGTGACTGAGGAGCTGACATCTGACGGGAATGTATGGAGGAGAACGACATGTTGCGCCGACCCCAATTAGTTGGGACAAGGGCGGGTGGATGATGATATTATTAATTTATCATATTTGTATTTCGCTATAGCATATTTATATATCATGTATATATTATAAAGAAGATGAACTAACGCTAAGGTTTGTTACAGTGCAGACCCAAACTACCGGTCAGCAGTGATCAACACCAACGTTATAGTAAAGAACACGGGTGAGGTGACGTGGCTCAGCCACGGCATCTACGTATCTGTATGTGATATCAACGTGGAACAGTTTCCGTTCGACGTTCAGCTGTGCACGATGAAGTGGGCGTCGTGGACTTATGATGGTTTCCAGGTAAAGAGTTTTAGGATTTTAAATTAGTTTGATATAGGTTAGTCGAAATATGTTTTTTGGTTTCACGCAATGGGAGAGGAGCTTGTCACCGCTACCATTTTATTCGATATTAACAGTCGACAGACATATGGCAAACATTGTTATCACCTAGCGATAGCAACTAGGTAGCAATTTCTATTCATGTCACATATAAATTGGGACATAAACAACGTAACATGTATAAGGTGCTTACGATACCTACCTTTTATTTATCTGAGCAATATTCCGTTAGAATTGCACTGACTTGAGTCATTGTTGGGTTACCCATAGTTGATACGATTTTGAAAATGAAACAAATAGACTATGTTAATTCTTGAATTAACGAGCGCGCAGTTGTTAAAGGTTTTTTTACAAGCAAATTAATATTTTTTCTCATATAGGTATTACTATACTTTATAGAAACCTATTTGCAATGACTGTGCTTAAAGGTTACCGATTTGTTTTATCTTTTTAGATTTTCTGTTATCCTTGTAGCTACACCATAAAGGGAGCGAATCAGACTTAAATATGCGTATTGTGCATGTGTAACGAGTAAATGAAAATAGTCATATCGAACTTTTTAAATATTTTCGAAAATACTTCCCTCAGCTGCGTATAAAGTGTTTTTATTTTTCACGTACTTACAGTGTACCATTGCGGTTCAAAAAATACAATTTTTATCGGGTTTTCATCTAATTTACAGTACCAAATCACTAGAAAGGGGAATTTAAAAATACGAATAAAACGAAATAGGTTCCAACTTAGAATAACTATATTCTTATGAGGAATCCACAAAGCTTTATACCTACATCACCAGTTGCTAAAGTGATAGCTTGAACAGCTGTCCCATCCATGCATTCATTAAATTCATACAAGAATACTGCCACGCGTTGCTAAATCTACATGAATGGGTTGAACCCTATTCTTGTGGAATTATCCTTGTGAATGCCTATGACTTTAAATAAGATTGTTCGGTTGGAAATGCAGAGGAGATGTCAGTACGAAACTGATACAATTATTCTGTGACACCTGGAGCGTGCTGCGGCTCCAATAACGGAAGTAACTTGATAAAGCTGAACGTGTTATACCGATATGATATACTATACTATACTATTACTGTTATAAACACTACGAGTATAACAGTAAATAGTACTTATCACTAGGAAAATAGAGTAATCTTGAAAGTAGTTTAACTAAACTTGGAGTTTAATTAGAAGTGAACAGGACCGTGGATATATACCTAGTTATTATTTTGAGAACGATTTAATGATTTTAACATAATAATAGATAAATACATAGCTAGATAATAATATAAAAAATAAAACTAAATTTATAAAAACAGGCCATATATTCGTTTCTTTGCTCATTTTAAGTCCTTTTGAACTTTATTTTATTTTCTAAATGTCATCAGAGGTCGTCGTCATGTTTTGATAAAATACTGACCTGGGACGAATGCCCATGTTATTTCTGAATAATTCATACACTTCGTCGTGGCCTTGGCAGGGTGGTACCCGAGGGTTTCCACATAGATAAATAATGCATGCATGTTAACGGCCACTCATTTTTACAACTAACTGCTAACTGGTGGTTTTTTTTGTGTTATTTCAAGTTCCCATGGACCAGAATATATTGCATCCTGATTTTACTTGATGCTGTTCTTATACGAAGCTCATAAATAATTTAAGCGAAATGATGTTGATGTTTATTCCAGAAACAGATTTTTTTTTCATAATAACACTCGTTTAAGATATTGTCCCATTTTGTAAAAATAAATTTCAACATTGATACCATTAAGCAGGAATAGAGATCATCCTCAATTCCAGGTGAAGCATAACTTTTGTTTTAACTTATTGTTAAAATATGTAGCTTTTTCTATAACATAAGAAGTTCTTTTATTACTTATTTTAAGCTCTGGGAACAATAGTAGGCCACTACAAATTTGTAATATGTCTCCACATTTGGACAATGGAACAGCAATCAAGCTGCAATAGTTGCTTAATCAATCAAGAACAAATAAATATAACATAAAATATAAATAAGGTACCCCGGCATTTAACACTTGACAAAACCGCTGCAAATCGATTTTAGCAGAACTCTCGATCTTCGACTGCGACGTGACGACGATATGCAAAATCAAAAACAGGGTACCATACAATATAGTTAGGGGGGAGAAGATTCATCTTCTCTTTATTTCTTTCTTCTTTCCTTAGAAGAAAAGCTAAGAAAGAGCATCTGTCAATCTGTAGGTGTACCGGCTTGCATGTGAGGTATTATTAGCAATTTAATCTATATATGCCCGGCAAAGGTAGGCAAGAGTATAGGTACTAACAGTCTTATCATAGTTGTTTTCGATATGGAATTATTAGCCTTAACCGATTTCTTTATTCAGGCTCCTAGCAGAATATTTCCTCACAGAAAAACCTAATACTGCTTACTCGTTTGGTAGCGAGTCGAGTAGAGTCGGATTAGATTATTTAAGTAATTCAGTTTACTAGACTGCTTCGGTACCACACACGGAAGCATTCCAGTAAATATATTGAATGTAATACTTAAGATTGCAATCTGGCATCAATTTAATTCGGTTGGCTCCAATACATCCAACCAGATAAGTTTAATCACAAAAATGTTTTACTTCATTCTGATTTCAGTTATAGCTTACATAACAATTTTATTATTCGTATTTTTCCTACTAATATAATAAATATGAAAGTTTCTGAGGATGTGTGTATGTGTGTGGACATTTGTTATGCTTCCACGTGAAAATGGCTGAAAGGATCAGGATGAAAATTAGCACAGAGATAGACTACAATAAAAATTGTTCATAATATGCTCGCGGATACGGGATCGGTACCGCGAGCATTGGGCTACAAACAATTTTATTAAATTATATAGTAGGTTTATTTTATCTATTAGTACCTACCTAATAAGTATGTAGATACATATATTATGAATATCAAAGGAATGCATGATTCAAAGGAATTTGTTGTAGGTAATGCAAATACACACTTCAATGCAAGCACTACAAAACCTTATTAAAATAATATAACCTAATTAATACCTAAATCCTAACTGTGCTAAATTCCATTTACCTCCGTCTATGCAATTTTGATGATAAAAAGGTGTATAAGTTTTCACTTCATGTATTTTTACCCGGCAAGGTACCTACTCACCTCTCGTTTAAATTTTCACGTATTAATTTACTTAGGGGTATATACTTATATTTTCCAACACGCTTTCTGATATCTAGAAACATTAACTGTAACGTTAGACTTCCATATTACAAGTCAGCAGGCATTGTTAGCAGTTATTTTCAAGCGTGTAAAATTATGTTCAAACAAAACTTTGAGCGAAGTTGTTAGTGTTAACGAATTAGTAACTCATTTGAAATGTAAAGACATCGATCCACAGGCTTTTTGGAACTTCTCCGAATGCCAATTCGGAGCTTGACTCAATTTGTTATGTAAGCTCATCGTTTATTTACGGTATTGTATAAAGAATAAGTAGGTATTCAGTACTTATTTAGATATAAAAAATCGTAAGACTTTCTAGTACTGCTTACATTTCGACAACTATATCTATATTCATTACTACATTAATGTATTACTACCGAACTGATCTGATGATGGAACCGTAACCGTGATATAGATAGAAAAACTTGATCGATTTTCAACGCCTGCTAGCCTCTGGATTTTGAATTTTCTCTAGAAGAAATAGTCTCTAGTATTACATTTACCTAGAATAATGCTTTTATTAAAAGTGTAATAAACTAATTACTAATATATTTTGTCGTTTTACTTTATTCTTATCATCTGTCTGTCTATAGAACTAAGTTTATTTTAACTACTTCAGTGTTATTTAGTTTAGTTGACTGACGGGTGGTTTCGCAGTTCAAAATAATTTAATTAGTGAAACTAAAGTCTCAGAAGTTCAGTCAACTGAACTGAACATCAGAAAAGTCTCTTGTTCGTAGCCTCAGCTAGCGCTGACAAAATAGTTTTTATAGGCAGGTACATATATATGTACAGTACTAATACTGATGGTGATTCCCTATTTAAAAGACAAAAATTTTTATCTAAATATATATAAATCTCGTGTCACAATGTTTGTCCTCAATGGACTCCTAAACCACTTAACCGATTATAATAAAATCGCACACCATGTGCAGTTCGATCCAACTTGAGAGATAGGATAGTTTTTGAAACGGATTTCGACATCCACGCGGGCGGAGCTGCGGGCAACAGCTAGTACGCTTATATTATTATTTTATAATAATAATTATATAAACCTAATTTTTTTAAATTTTAAGTTAAATGTTTTACCCTAACAACGTGAACAATTTGAAACTTCTCATTTTAGCGAGATAAATTGACGCTTTTACTCGTAAGGTTTTTGTAACTCACAGTGCCCCTGTTACGCGTTTCATAAACGTTTTATGGTTCACAAACCTTCGCTGGCATCTCTAGTGAATGTATTCTGCGTGACATATGTGGACTTGCTCACATATTTCAACTTAATGCGCAAAAGGCCAAATCGCTAGGCATTTTACTTTCCATTGTAGCATTTTATGAATGCACCAGTACAAACCTACGAACAGATAAAACTACCAATCATCATTCAGCTATTCTATTTTGTACCTGTTTATTACATTAATAACCCTGATCACCCTTCCAGATTTGTAACTGTTTTGTTTTGCGACCAGAAGGGGAAAGGCATGAGTATATACGTCTGAAAGCAACTAACAATTTAATTTACATTTTTCTAAGTTCCTCCTTGTAACCTACTGTATTTTTTATACTGCTATTGATAGGTATATGTTGCGGCCGCTACTTATTCTTGAGATTTGTAAAAGCAGCCCGAAGTGATCCATATTCTTTCAGGATTTTACAACATCAATTTTACAGCCAGCTTCATAAAACATTTTGTGCTCGATACCTATCACTTTAAATTTAAGATCCTTGGGTTCATGTAATTTTACTTTTAAATTGAGATTCTATCTCTTTTAAAATCGGCTTTCGTTCAATATCTACGAACCCTACGATCCAACTTTTGAGGTAGATTCTAAGCTGCATTCTAAAGAAATATCTTTAATGGTTTCACACATAAAGATAGTGTTATTAAGTTGACTTAGTTGCTTGTTAGCTTAGAGATTTTTGATTACTAAAGATTTTCGAATTTTCTTATACGAAACAATATAACTACTAAAATGTTAACGGGAATTAACACGATTATGGTATATACATACTGTTGCCACATATGAAATAATACTTTCTTGTTTGTAGTAAATTAGTAGATATTTCACAATGTCATCTCTGTAAGTTAGTTCTTCTTGGTAACTGATTGCATTTCTTTATCCTAGCTGGATTTGAAAAAACAATTCGACGAAGGTGACACAACTAATTACCAGACAAATGGCGAGTTCGACCTCGTTAGTTTCGACGCAATACGCCATAACCAGTACTACTCTTGCTGTCTGGAGCCTTATCCTGATATCACATACATTATCAAGCTGAGAAGAAGACCCATGTTCTACGTTTTCAATCTCATTCTGCCTTGTCTCCTTATCAACGGTATTGGTAAGTAAAAAAATTATATGATTCCTCTTTTAAAATTATTTTTTCCTACATTCTCTCTAATTTAATATAATTAATAGAAATTAGTTATATCCACTGTGAATGTCATCCTGAATTTACATTCGAAAACTCGTTAAACATCTACTTAAAAGTGATGTCCTTTTTTGCTGAGCTGTTTTCTACTGTTTATAGAAACACAATTAGTTTAACTAGTGCATTAAAAAATATTTTATATACTTACACCCGAAGACCATGACAACTCTTTACTTACACCTAAGGATTGTTATGTTTTTAAAAAGATATTATGCCAACGTTCGGCAAAGAACGCCTGCTCTAATACATAACCTAAATTTTGCTTATTTTACTTAGTAAAATATTATAAAATGTAGGTACGTGCTACGATCGACAGCTGGCCTCGAATGTCGAAATTCTTCGTAAAACAGAATTATTTTAAATAAAGCTAATCAAATTTTAATATACGATGTACATTTAATAATTCGCCTTTCTTATTTTATTTATTTGTTAGCTGTAAGTTGCCTGCGGCTTCGCTTGTGCGGAATTCTGATCTGCAGCCATGGGAACTTATGCCAGGGAATCTGTTATTTCAGACTGCAATCTATATTCGTGTTCCAAATTTCAGCCGGTGATTTTTATTCGTTTGAGCTTGATTAACATACATTCAAACATTCAAACATGTCCACCAACTTTCATATTTATTATTAGTAGGAAGTAGGATTAGACTTTATGTAGGTAGGTACTTATGCATAAATTCGCATAAAAAGAATGTCCATAGTATTCATACCATTGACATTCTCTACCAGTCAACCTATTCGTAAATAAATATTACACGATATAATTCATAAAATTTATTTAATAAATGTTTTGTTAATGTAGAATTTATGACCTGATGATGTTCTTATATCAAGTATTTATATGTATAGAATATTTGAAGACATTGCTGTCAGTAGGTACTTACGAGTATATGGCTCCACAGTGCGTGAATAGAGATAGCAAGCAGTGATTTACGATTATTACTATTTCCATGTTAGAATCGCTGTCGCCAGAAACTAAAATGTATATAAGGACCTATAGAAGGAGTATTTAAGGTAGATAACGTTCTTGAAACCAACCAGACCAAAAATGCACCGCAGGCTTAAATAGCTAAAAGTTCTCTACAATTTTTTTTATTCCTTCTTGAAAAATTTTAACCAGCATAATCGATCTGGAAAAAAAGACACTATTCAATAAATCATATAATTTTTAGAAGTTTTATACTATACGCATAGGTACATATCCTCATGCTGTATTCCTACGGACGTAGGTAGAGACAATAAAGCGCTACTTTATCCGTTCCTCACGAATATCCATTGCCATCTTTATATCCATTAACCTTTTCATACATTGCCGTTTATTCCTTTCATTGCGCACCCTGACTTTTCTGTGAATGTAGCCTATTTGGTCCGTACGCGTTCTTTATGAGATGAAATGTGATATTTCAGACCCCCTTTAAGCGGGCCGCTTATTACTTTTCAGAATTAAAAATTAAGATAGTTATAGGAAAACGTTTTAGACTAAAGTAGCTTCAAAATATTACCAAACCTGCTATATGATGTTCATATTCCACTTCGCTTCACAAATTGACAGAAAGTTATAAATGGCTGTCTGAATAATCTCCGACCTCCATTTTCCTTTCTTTGAGTGGATCTCCAGCCACTCCATGGAGGACGGAGATTATTCTATGTTCTAAGCCACCCAATGCGCTTTCTGTACTAGAGGCGAGAGCTACAATATAGAAATCCTATAAAATTAAATAATAATGTGTGTTATATTATAATACCTACGTGTAACTACTTAGTTATGTTTAGTGGTACAATTTAGGATGAACATTAATTTAAGTAAATTCAAGTAGAAAGGGTACGAAAAAATATGATTGTACTATTTTTTCTTTGACCCGTCAAGTTGATATCATTTTCTTGATGATAAGCTTCGGTGGAGTTCAAGAGATTATAAGAGTATTTCAGATGTATTCAAACCATTTTGACAGCCTTTAACATTAAAACATCTATTTTCTTACACCTAGCTTAAAGATAGTATGCGTGTTAGCTATCAATTTGACTTAATTTCGAATTTTTACTTGTTTTCTAGCTCTATTAGTTTTCTACGTGCCGTCGGAATCGGGTGAAAAGGTCACTCTGGGTATAAGTGCTCTTCTGTCGATGACTGTATTCTTGATGACAATACGAGACACATTGCCACCTACGGAGAAGACACCTCTTATTAGTAAGTGATTCTCAAGCTTTTAATCATTTACGAAAAGTTTTTTTCTTCTAGATATGTAAATAAAGAAAAGCATGACTTATAAAATCATAAAACCGAAAATAAAATATGTAATTGATTATAGACGTTTATAAATTATTTTTTGAAAATATGAATCAGCCAGTGAATAATTTATTAAAATTAAATGTAACCCTACTCAAGATCCATATAACCACCACGCTTATTTTCCATTTAGGTAATATAGTTACCAGTGGGTTTTTTGTTTTATCCGTGAAAAACCATAATAAAATTACAGTATATCTGTTACCTATTGTTTCGGTATCAGCCAATATAATAGACTGTCCAATATATATTGCTACCCATACCTACGGCTTTTCTATCTTATTCTTGGTCTCGTTACTTGAGCCACGTGCCTTTGTTGCTAATTAGCAGCTCCAATTAGCTCTCATTCCTATTTGCCGATCAGAAATTACGGAGCCGAGTGGTGGTCAGTATCAAACCGTATTCGATCAGAGACGTCGTCTTTGATTGTGAGTGTGGGCGTCCAGTAGTTGCTGATTTTTCAAGAGTTTTATTTGCGTGTAGCCATAATATAACAAATCAATATTTGTATCCTCACATACTTACAGAAGTTCATTACAAGGACGATTCGTCTCAATTAATAGTTTAGACTCTAAATCTTAAAGTTTAGATGAAGAAGGAAAGAGTCATAATGTCGAGACCCTGTCCAATGCCTTCTCGAAACTATGCCCAAAGGTCTCAACTCTCATCCGTCAATGGAAGAATTAGACGTGGTTACTTTCATTGCTTCAGGTGCACCGTCTAAACAATTTAAAAATATGTTAACTATTCCATAATATGTCATTTTATCTAAGAATTACTACCACAGCTATCATGTGAAATAATATACTTTGAAACTTAGGTTGGTATAACCGTGTACAACTGCCATGTGTAAATTATCCATGTCTAAGACAGTTCGACAGTTGATTTCAAATGTAGCCGACATTTACAGACAACACTCATGAAAACTTTGGTAGTCGTGACAGGTGCTTTCAAGATTCACCTCCTGAGACATACAGGCGTCATAATGTATGTAGTTTCACTACTGAATAATTTATCTCATGATATCGGATTAAGAACGTGTCGCCATTAAGAAATTCGGTTATAAAATAGAACGCCCTGTCTAATGCAAATATACATGCATACAAATATTTTCACCGCGCGGGAATCGAACCCGTGACCTCCGACGTAGCTATCGAATATTTTAAGACTGCAACACGAAGGTCGTCGTCTATCTTATTTTAATCCGCACCCGTACATACTTCAGTTACCTTCTTAGGTTGGATCCATCTAGCTAACTAATATGCATATAATTGCGATTATGAAATAATAACAGCAAGGAAACTACCTTCATTAGTCTAGCTAGATTGTCTAAAACCTTTGAGGTTGCTTCGTAAACAGAACATTTAATTCATAGATTTGTATTTTCCAGGTCTGTATTATGGAGTTAGCACTTGTTTGGTGTCGTTCTCAGCGTCTTTGTCCGTCGTAACACTCAATATATCTTACAGGCGAGTTCTATTTATTTTATTTTCTAACTAACTATTTGTTTCATAAATACATTTGAGACTACATCGAAATGCAATGTAATTTTTACTAACTTTTAATACCTACAGTAAATATGCGTATAAATGTACTGTGTGAACGTGTGGTGTTGCTCATAGAGGAGTGAGAGGGCAGCCGGTGCCGAACGTGCTGCGCGAGCTCGTGCTGCAGCGCCTCGCGCGCCTGCTCTTCATCAACTTAGACACTGACACACCAAAGGTAAGTCATACAATATAAATTGGTTCTTTTACAAGAGGTGCCGTGAATGTAAGAAAGATCTCCAAATCAGTATGGGTCACTGAAACCAAATCTAAAGATATTAGGTACATTGAGACCTAACACCATTAGTTAAAGATATAAACATTAAAAATATTATTCGTTCAAAAAGTTCATAATTAATCATGGTAATGATTCGCTAACCGTAATAACTTTTTTCATATTGAGCACGTTGATATGACTTCACCTCGCCTGATGGTACGCTAAAGTCTCAGGAATGCTACAATGATGGCCCTCAGTTTGATGGACGAATCAGATGCACTTTCACACTCTGTTTAAAGGAACTGTAAGAAGAAGGTAAAACATATAGGTACCTACTGGTAAAAGAAAACTGAAATTTTTGGAAATCTATAGGTAAATAGTTAAATACATGCCTTTGAACGTACAAAATCCCTCTTAGGCTTGTTTTTTATCAATAATTACAATAGTTGATTTGAAATGAAAATATTTATAACCTATTTCAAAAGGGTAGAAGGAGGAGAGAAAATGATTAAAATATGAAAATTACATGAACCTATTTTAGTTTGATGAAACTAAAATTGGTTAAGTTGCTCAACTTAGTTCATCTTTGTTTGATTGTTATTTTGTTTTACGTTTGGGTGAAGCGAATTTTAGTGAATAGTGTGAATACTCGTATAACGTTACCCATGTCAATCAGTGGATGAAGTTAGACTTCGCAATTATGGTTTCCAACGTCCAAATGCTCTTTCATCGTGTGGCATACTCAGTAATTAATTGAATTCTTAATCAGACGATATTATTTCATTCAAGATTTTCGCATAACTAGGGGCCAAGTGCCCTTAGCGGATATTTTAAATATTGTAACAGTATTTTGGAATATGCTCTGAATTTTGGCCCGGTTGAGTAGCACACAGACCATAATAAGGCGGATGCTTGTTTCTCGTGCAGGCTTCTCAAGGAGGAAGACCACTTGTTCTCTACCTAAAGAAGAAAGCTAAAAGCACTGATGGTCAAAATTGAAGAAAAAACCGGTCAACTGTTTCGTACAAAACTGAACTGAGAAACATACTCAACTTGCTGTTTGAAAACTAGTGTTACTAACATAGATAACATAAACGGCTGTTTGCATCTTTTGTCGTTATTTTTTTATTACGTGAACATAGAAGTTAGACTTTTTTAACGCTTGGCTTAAGTCCCTATTTGATATTAATTTTAGATACTAGCACGCGTTCGTAACAAAAAGTTTTTGACAGACAGATGGACAAAAAAAGTTATCCTACAACAGTTTCTTCTTTTGAGGTAGGTATGAAACCGTAAACAAAATAGAGTCCAATGTGCCACCGCGTCTTAAATTTACTAAATTACGAGTACTTCATGACACACATCACATGTACTTTCTAGAGATAAAAAAAAATTCAATGTAAGTAGGTATTAATCCCTGGCGATTGCCTACAGGCAGCGTCGTATATTTTTCTGCTCGTGTATCACTATCGTAAATGGTGTCCTGGGACCGCAGTGTCACACACTATTTCTTTTTCAGCAATTGTACTCTGAGTGATAGCTTACTTTTTGATAAAGTTTTTGTACCTACTACGCTGCTATAAATTATAGAAAATTTGTTAACGATGATTTTTGCCATTAATTTACCTTCTCTTGTATTCTACACCGATTGAAAATGACAGTGAAATAGAGAAATCATTAAAGTTATAAGTAATCGAACTAGATTACTAGATTGTGGTCTGTCTAACGTAACTTCTATACGCGATTGGCTATCAAATAATGGATCCTGACTGTTCAGTTGTTTTGTTTCTAGACCACAGGACATAGTGCTTGTTTTTTTATCTTTTTAGTTATAACATACTGACAATGTACTGAAAGAACAGTTAACTTTGAGTATTCCACTTTTAACTTCTCTTTGCTATTTTGGCTTTTTTGCTATCTTGTTATATAAGAAAATTTTGTTTCCAATTTATTTAATCAACATCAAAAAAAATCAAATGAGATTTATTAGGGGAATCAGAAAATGGTACATAACTGGATTTATTGAAAAAGAGAAAAGTTTGTGATTTGATTGGATAATTTTCTATCGAGAAGTCATTGCCGTTAAAAGTTTTCCAGAAAGTTGAAGTCAAATCCTACTTAATCGTTTATACAGAGATAAATCACGTTTATCTTTATGTAAATCTAAGGCTAATGAGGTTTTAAACTATAGGTATTACTTAACTGTAAAATATGTTAATGTGGTACAAAAATTTACATGAAACCTTTTGGTTTTCATAAATCAATTCATGCAGATGCATAATGAGGCTGTGAGCCCAATAAACTTCATTAAATATCTCGTTGTCGAATCTCGAAAACTGTCATGAACTCGGGTCGATGGTCAGTGTAATCACAAAATAACATTAAGTCATTACACTTTATTAAATTAAATTTTGGCTCTTGTTCAAGTAAGATAATAGTAACCCGTTTGTATGTTTATCTTTTTGGCACTGCTTAAGGGAAATCATAGTTCTGCATAATATCTTACCACTATGTTTAATGAATTGGTTATTTCACTAAGCAATAAGAATTTATGCACTGCAATAAAAGAAATAAATTGATTTTACTAAAAATTAACAATTCATTAAATAGTTTTATTGTTACGTGATGTAAAAATCTTTGCATGAAAAATATTCCTGAAGAGAAAGAGATAAATTTCAAAAATGCAACTCATATACGAATCGATGTCCGAAAACCACCAGTCCTTAAATTGGTTTCAACAGTGACTCGACATCTTTAGACCTACACGTGCTAAAGTGGACCTACCGTAAAGAATAATATATTTTCGGTAGATAGATAATAATGTGTCTTTTTGACCACTTTAATCTATTGGGATCGAAGGCCAGTCAAATAACTATGGAAAACGGATACTAGCGTAGTATAGAACCCCTGTCAATATGAAAGGAAAAAAAAAAGGTTATCCCAGTGGGTATACATATTATTGCTTTTTATGTGTAGTATGAACCATTTTCCTGTTAAGACAGCGACACTGTAGTAAAAACGTGAAGGGAAAATTTTGTTTGTCTTTATGAGCGATTTTTTTATTGATATGAAAGTTATAGGATTTTGACATTTACATTATGGAACCACAAAACAAATGGGAAAACCATGTCCATCTCGGTTGAGCGTAGATACTACTAGACCAGTGCCGATAGACTTTGAGACAAAATAAATTTATAGTAGGATGAAACCTGTTGTAAAAGGAAGAGAATATAATAAAAATGATAGGAAAAATAAATTACGGGCGATCTGAGCTCGGGAAGGGGGGAGGGGGGTGAGTTTTAAGGGTAAAAACGGTTTATCTCGATTTCCGGCAAAACTACAAGTCCTATGGAAAAAAGTTAAATGACAAAGTTGTAGGTAATAAAGAGACCTACAACTTTTCTATTTACACTTTTTTCACATAACCTCAAAAAGTATGTGAAAAATTCAAATAATCAAGTTTTTGGTTTTTTATTTTTATCTTAAGCAAAACAAATTTGTTTTCCACGAAATTTGGTAAAAAC
Source organism: Lithosia quadra (assembly GCA_963576445.1). Classification (NCBI taxonomy): domain Eukaryota; kingdom Metazoa; phylum Arthropoda; class Insecta; order Lepidoptera; family Erebidae; genus Lithosia; species Lithosia quadra. The sequence goes on from OY754874.1 coordinate 13,147,062, forward strand.
TTAGCTTTTTATGTCCCAAAGACACTGTAATTTTTTTGATTTGAAATACTCTTTTTTTCAGCTTATTTTGACTAAATATCGAAAAACCACCCCAATTTTCAATCGAAAAATCTCACGTCAAAATATCAGCTTTTTAAAAAAAGTCAAAGAGTTTTTTGTTCTTTGAAATCTCTTCTTTCTGATAATGTAAAAATATATATACATTGCTATGGTAAATGTTCTCAGAAAATGCAAAGAAGAAAAACTCGAAATCGAAATTAACATTTTTGTATTTAGTCATTTCCTCGTTGAGGTGGGATGAAAAGTTACATGTTGCACTATAACTTCATGGTTGCACTCGAGGGCAAAGATTTTTCACCTTGTGCTCTTTTGATTCCCTCGCTAAAGCTCAGGGTTCTATTTTGTGAATCGCTCGCTGCGCTCGTGATTTAAATTATGAACCCTTCGCTTGCTCGGTCATCAAAACTGAGCACGCGAAGGGTTCTAAAAATTGAACCCAGATCTTTAACGAGGGAATCAAAAGTGCGCAAGGTGAAAAATCTTTGCACTCGAGTGTAACTATGAAGCTATAGTGCAACACGTAACTTTTCATCCCACCTCAGCGAGGAAATGACTAAATACAATAATCACAAAATAGAACCCTGAGCTTTAGCGAGGGAATCAAAAGAGCACAAGGTGAAAAATCTTTGCCCTCGAGTGCAACCATGAAGTTATAGTGCAACATGTAACTTTTCATCCCACCTCAACGAGGAAATGACTAAATACAAAAATGTTAATTTCGATTTCGAGTTTTTCTTCTTTGCATTTTCTGAGAACATTTACCATAGCAATGTATATATATTTTTACATTATCAGAAAGAAGAGTTTTCAAAGAACAAAAAACTCTTTGACTTTTTTTAAAAAGCTGATATTTTGACGTGAGATTTTTCGATTGAAAATTGGGTTGATTTTTCGATATTTAGTCAAAATAAGCTGAAAAAAAGAGTATTTCAAATCAAAAAAATTACAATGTCTTTGGGACATAAAAAGCTAAGTTTTCACCAAATTTCGTGGAAAACAAATTTGTTTTGCTTAAGATAAAAATAAAAAACCAAAAACTTGATTATTTGAATTTTTCACATACTTTTTGAGGTTATGTGAAAAAAGTGTAAATAGAAAAGTTGTAGGTCTCTTTATTACCTACAACTTTGTCATTAAACTTTTTTCCATAGGACTTGTAGTTTTGCCGGAAATCGAGATAAACCGTTTTTACCCTTAAAACTCACCCCCCTCCCCCCTTCCCGAGCTCAGATCGCCCGTAATTTATTTTTCCTATCATTTTTATTATATTCTCTTCCTTTTACAACAGGTTTCATCCTACTATAAATTTCTTTTACTTTTTACCATTTTCATAGCTATCTGCACTGGTCTATACAGCACATTGCGCGAATGTAATTGAATTATGATCCATTTTGTTATAAATACGCCGTGCATTCAGTTCAGTTCGCTGTAGAAAAGTATTTTACATACAAGATCTACAGTATAGTATGTATTTAGATCTTGTGTTGAATAGGATGAATTGGCAAACGTGTGACCTAGTAACGAGTAAATCAAATACAGTACAAGCTTACGGTTCTACATAGCCTTAGACCTCAATAAAGTAGGAAGTGTATAAAGTCCTGCTTATTTATCTTTATCTTAATCTATATCTGCATAGTGCTCCATAAAACTTATTTTTTTGTAAATCGTATTGAGTTTTGTCAGGGAGACAGCGGCTCGGTGACTGCTGGTGCGGTGCAAGTGAACCCTCGCACAGGATCACGGCTGAAAGCAGAGGTCCATTGCGACGGAGTACCAATGATGCCAGGGTCACCACGCTTTGCACGTCACAACCACAATCATATGGGTAAGGAAAATTAACATACTTACTTTCTATCTAGTCTGGAATAGCACAGGCTACCTGTCCTGGCTTTGGAATAGGTTCCCATGGGAAGCGGGAATAGTAACACAGTTTTTTGGTTCGCTTTTAACTCCCTTAGTTTCGTGCAACTCATGAAAGCCTCACTTAGCTGACCTCTACTGCTCATAAACTGCTTATCTGTTAAACTTCAGCTTCGTAGGTTAATTAGATTCATTTGTGATTTAGCCTCTCGAGTGGTGATTCGCTTTTGAAAGAAAAATGTAAATAACTTTCCACGTTTTTCTATATACTTAGCATAGACTAGCTAGCCCCATTACTTCGTCCGTGGCAAACTTCGCCCAGCACCCATTTACACCATGCATGTCCGTAATTTATTAGTTATGTACCTTTTAGGAAATTTGTCCGATTTGTTAACATTTATGATTAGGTACTGCTCCGCTCTCCTGTGTAGTAGTGAGATGATATATAACGGATCTACCTCGATAAATGGGTTATCCAACACAGTTCCTGTAGTTTCAATCAAGTCACTTGCGCGTTCAACCGACCAAATAAACAAATTCTTCAGCTTAATAATACCTACTTATTACTATAGATATATAGAAATAAATGCCTAGTGAAACTTTGCCATTTAGATTCTTGTCTCTTATTATAATTAATTATATTATTACTATTATAATACTTGACGGGATATTTACCATGCTTGTTTCTCTATACATTCTTCTAAAAAAAGTTCTAAAATCATATATTTTAATTTTTTTTATAAGGAACAACAACAAATCTAGGCACGCCGAACACTTGCAGTGGGGGTGGGGTTACGGTAGCGGCGGGGGCCGAGGCGGTCTGCGCGGGCACGTGTCCCCGGTGCGCTTGCTGCGGCTGCACGTTACGCGAGGCCGCCGCGAGACACGAGCAGAGGGTCGCCGCCAACGAACGCCTGGAGCGGGCTAATCTTGAGTGGAAACAGGTGAGGGAACTGCTGTTCTAATTATTTTATCTACCACTAACTGTGCCCGCGTGGTTCTAGATTTTTGGGATTTTTTTTTACGCGGAACCCTAATTCTTTTTCCAAAATTAAAGTAGTTTAAGACTACAATTAGTTCTTCTGTGCCTATGCACGGATAAACCCAGACCAATGCAAATTGACATATGCATAGAAATATTTGCATTGAACAGAAATCGAACCCGCGACCTCATACGTAGCAGTCGAACGTTCTGCTGCTACGGTACGGAAGTCGTCATCTGTATATCTATACGGCTTATGAAAATGTAAGATCTCTCGTCTAAACATAGGTACTTTTACCGAGAATGTTCTTGTAGCTTTCACCAACCTGTACGCTATCAACGTGATCTAGGCTTAAAGTAAACCATGTTTAATTATTTCGTTACCAAATCACTACAATATTATATTATTACGATACGATATAATGCTTGATCTCATAGTTCCTAACGTTTCGTAGATAACAAGAATGTATGAAGTGACAGATGGTCGTACATCGTACCTACATGTTATATGCAAATGTGTAATATATTTAGATGTTTACCGGAACAATATGCTCCGAGATGTTTGCGGTGCTATTCCAATTTGACTTGTACAACTTTGTGTAGCTTATGGAACCGATATCAATTTAGATGAAGACATTATTACTGTTGTTACGTGTTTCATACATTTCCTCCTTAAATGGTATCAAATGTATCGCACATTCCACATGTGATCCATTTACTTCAACCTACAACTCGATTCATATTTAATATTAGGTCCTTAAGTTGACCATCAAAGACGTGATCAAATTTCCTTGTCAGTTGGTATAGGCGTTTGCGTTTGCTTCCAATCGAATTGCAGACATTTTAGGAGATAAAAGTGAGCAATACAGCGATTAAGGATCATCTCAAATCGCGCGGAATTTACTCGGTTTGACTCGATTTATTCAATGTTTAATTATGATCGTAATTACGTGACCTTGCCATTCAGACATATTCAATATCGATGTTTCTTCGTGGATATGTGTGAATCAAATTTGTGCGATTTTGTGATGATCGCTTATTCTCTGTTGGTACCTATGGGTAATAGGCAAACGCCAGAGGGAGTTATTGAAATTTTATAGCATTAGCTTATTTTTTGTAGTATTGCAAATTTTTAGCACAAGCACTAATATTAACTACCTACTCTCGTCTGCACCAAATGTTGATTGGGCGTTTATCAATTTCCATATAGATACTCATATTATTCTAATTACCATACAATTTTTAACAACAAATTATCAACAAAATTTGTAATACTACATATATTTTGTTGGTAATTTACTACCATACTATGGAATGTAATACAAAAATGTTTTACGATTATATAAAAATAATTTTTATATAATTTAAATCGTTGTCTAAAACCTAAAAACCTTGTGTTTTGTTTTTTTTGTTCTAATTCTGTTCAGTATGTGAAGATAATTTCAAGTGGCTCTAGTGTTTAATGACTAATTTTGAGAGGATTTTTAAATTATAGGTACTTTTCAAGTCCTACCAAAATATAATGCCTATTTTCTTTTGTTTGAAAATGTATGTTACTAATGAAATCATTGTCTTCAAAGTCTAGAAAATACTTAGCTACTCTTACTGACTAATAAACAAACAAAACACTTTTACCAAAATAAAGGAAATTACTTACGATTAATTTACTTTGAGTAATATTTTATTATATTATTATATATTTCTTAGGTGGCAGTTGTTGCTGACAGGGCGCTGTTGGCGGTATTCGTGCTCGTCACCGCTATATCAACAGCGGCCATTTTGTTGCCGCAATTAAACAACCTTCACGTCGGGAATACGCCTCTCAAACCTCCCATTTAGAGACAATGTAAACTTAGAAAATATATAATAAAAATAATCTTCTGCCAACGAATAATTATGTGTCAAAAATTAAAGTTGTGCCAAAGCAAAACTCTGTGCCGCGACATTCATGGTCGAGATTCGAGAATCTGTTGTTGGAACAAGACCATAGAGTCGGAAAACGGTTATGCTAGAACTAAGAATATAATATATACAGAATTAGTGTGATAGACGTCTTTAGATATTAATAAAGCTAAGTATTTGTATCTGAAATTAGAATTTAATATTTAGTGAACAGTTACGGCTACGAATGATGGTAAGAATTTTAGGTAAGTTTGACCTACCAGACCAGGATGAAGAGTAAGTATTATTGTGTAATGTAAACATTTGTTATTTCATTGACGATGTAGGTCTAGATAGGTATATGATATATTAATAAAACGAACATATGACAAAATATAATCAATCAATCTAATTAGTTAGTTGACATGGCCTGGGAGATAAAGGTCTGAAATTTCCGTTTCACTCTTGACGTACCTACTCGAGCTTTTATGCCAATTTTTGTGCTGAAAATATTTGCAATATCCTGCTTTTTATATAAACTAATGATAAAAAATCATGTATATTTTAATATATTTCTAGGATATTATAGCGATTTGAAGATTATTTTGTTGAGAAGACACCAAAAGCTTTTGCGCCACCTCCTTCCGATGATATTTATCGTGGAGCACTTCACTCTCATAATTACTCGGGACTGCTAAACGTCACATCCAGAAATGATCGCTCCAGTGACAAATTGTTAGCTGTAAACTTTGTTATATCCAGACCACGTTGGTAGGTATATAATATGCTCTGTACAATACTATTATAGAGTTAGTATTAATTTAGATAGTAAGACATGCCAATTTTGTAGAAGTTATAGTTTGGCCGCTGAGACTATGCGTTCCTGACACATGTCAATTCGTCATGACTAGTTATGTACAATAAATAACTTGTACCTAGAACCGTTCTCTAAACCTGTTCCCAACTTACAATAACATAATAATAATCACAGTCAGCAATTGTGACAACTTGATTTCATTTTAATTTTAATTTTATTCTAATTAAAAATTCTATCTGCCCTATTTGTTTTTCCAATTTTTAATTTTTAATTTTGTTTCATTCTTATTTAATTTTATGTGATTATTAATATTGTAATAATGGGTTATTACCTGAAATAATAAAAAAAAAATCATATTCATTTCATTCATTATAAAAATATGATTCATTCTTTCTATTAGCTTGGGTAGGGGCTTACCTATTACAAAATTACATATTATAAAATTATAACGTTCTATTTTATATTTTTCAACCAACAGATTATTATTATTAAGATTACTAAAATATGCGGTTACAATTGCCTTGTTATTTTGTCTCATCACTATGAAAGCGAACATTTGACATAACCTTAAAACAGCGCAGATTGACGTGGTATGACTTTTAAAAACTATTGATTTTATATTTTTAATTAATTAATTGTTAATCATTTTAGCCCAAAATTAATCTGTGTATTGTAAATTGGTACAGTAATTAAATTTTTAATGTTATCACTCGTTAATAAGGTCAATAAACGATATTTAAAATTTTGCCGTAAATTATAAACCAGTTCAAAGTTACATCGCCCGTTCGCTCACAACCTGTCAGGAACGCATTCTTTCAGCGATTCTATAATAATTGTGTAGGTTTATATATCAATTTAAATATATAGAACTGAGATTTGACGGTACCTGTCGCACTAACTACAATCATCGTGTCTGGGGCCTTACTCTGAAAAACGAAAATATTCGTATCCGTTGACGTTTTGACCATTTAGCTACTCCGAAAGTGTTTCGTTTCGGATTTCGGATCCGTCTTCGATCGTTTGACATTGAGGTTGTCGATCGTACACCTCCTACTCCCAAAATACATTTGACGTTTTCGCTGTCGTTGTTTGACAAATGGTCCGTTTTCGTTCGATCCGAAACGTTCATGTTCGTTTTTCGGAGTAAGGCCCCTGAATCGTCTTCGTCGTAAGTTATGTGTACATACTAATGCCAATATGACAATTTAGATGGAGTTCGAGCACAGTTTACAATACCGGCTTCACTATGAACTTTGATAGTTCCTTTATGGGCAATATAACGGTATCTCATCGAAGAAACAGACAAGGAAATAAATTGTGAAAAATCTTTTTTAAGTTAAACGGTTTTAAATTGTATTGTCATCAGAACTAAAGACTTCTGTCAAATATGAGACCAATCAGACAACTGGAAGGGGGTCAATTTTCAATTACTAGATTTGACCCAAACAAACGGGTTAAGTTAAATAATACCGTTGAACTAAAAATGTTAATTAAAAGTTTTAATAGTTACCCGTTGACAAACAAAAGAAATCCTTTTTGTATGTAAACAAAAAATTGCGGAATCAATACAGTAAAATATGCTTGTGACGTGAATTCACTTTTACTCATAGTTTTCCTTTCGTGGTCAGTTATAAGGGTTAGCGATAATATAACCTAACTAGTGATGAATAATATACCTGTTATGCGTGATGAATAATGTAAAATTTATAGAAAATAGTAAATTCATGCTTTACACAATCTAAACATTAGCATTGCTAAGGTCGTGTAGTTAGGAAATTAAATGCCAGTATCTTCTGTTTAAATAACACTGTGTGATAATCCGAGTGCTAAGACTCTTTGTATATTTTGCAAATTGAGTGTAACTTTCAGAATTTGTTATTTTGTTTCGCTTTCATCTCGAGATAATAGGAGATTGTATTTTGACAACCATGATTCCTTTTGTTACATCCAAGGGTTCGGCATATGTCATTGTTACTTTAATAAAATATATTGTGTACAGTTGGAGACACGAAACACTAGGTATAGAAGTTATTTGTGCCAAAATGTTTGATAATGTCAATTAAGATGCTAAGTGATGGAAAAAATATTAACCCATAGGTGTAAAATTCATAATAAGTAAATATTCTTCAATTCAAATACTTAGTGAAAATAGTTGTTCAAATGTGAAATACAAAACAGTTTTCCTGATGTACCTAATTCAATTCTCTTCAAACAAAACAAATTTTGCCTACTATTTATAGAATAAAATAGAGTATTTAAAACTGTTAGGATTGGTTATGAATATTGTTGTCTACAGAAAATTCTTTTTGCATTCATACTTAAAAGTTATTTCAGTACAAGTATCCTGGCAGTGTAAGCCATGCAGAAGAGACTAAATATTGTAATTCTCTATAAAAATCAGTGCTGGTAAATATCTAAATAGTTTATGTCAGTAAAGTAGTGTAAGCAACCTATTATAGTGGCAGTCACTTCTTTAAGAGTTTACAACTAAACTCAAACACATTATTATTACAGGACAGATTTTTTGTATCTTTAGCGAACAGCGTAGGAGTTTACTTAGAGTTCTAATTAAAACTTGAAGGCAAGAAATTTTAGCCAGATATAAGAGCAAAAGTAGATGCAGTGTTCCTTTAACTAGTGACAGCATTCAAAGATACAAGAATATCTAATTAATAAAGCTCGTGGTTGTTACAAATGTAAATATCATAAATAATATTATTATTTAATGTAGTAATTAATATATAAATATAGGATTATGGAAAGTTGTTAAATCATAAACATTGGTTACTCTGTACAAAATGAATACTAAATTTTGTGAAATAAATGTGATAACAATCTCATAGATAAATGTGGTTTCACTCATTCTCATAGATAAGTATAACAACTCAGCTCAGTAGATAAATAAATAAATGTAAAGTCAACCAACTCCGTTTAAACAGAAGTGTTAAGTTTAGTCTGCACCTCCAAAGATTCAAAGGGAATATCAATTTTATCATTATTTGCTTCCCTAATGTCTTTTCAGTTTTAAAACAGCAATGTGTGAGTGTTACAATTGCATTGACATCATTACCAAATAATCATCATTCATCCTGGTCGTATCTAAATCTTGCACTCCTCGTTCAAAGCGCAAAGGCCCTTTCTTCTACGCTTCCTCCAGATGTCGTTTATCGTATCTTGAATTTTATGGGTGTGACTGCTGTCTAACATCTATACGAAAGTTTGCTCCAGAGCCACGTGCGTTAATCAACAGGTGCTTGTTAATCTTAGTGGAACCCCATATGCCCTCGTTCGCAAAACACCACCACGGAGTTAGTAATAGACTAAGTAGGTACACTGAGTACGTAATGTTCTACATTAGTACAACTACAGTATAATAACGTAAAAATGTGACAGACACTCTCGAACCCGACAATCCACTTACTAATCCTAAGTACTTTCATTTAAAATTCTTTTAGTGTTTTGGTTCTATATTTTTCTGAACGTTTGCTTCTTTGATCTTCCATTTCAACCGGCAGCTCATTCAATTAATATCCTTAACAAGTCTATTACCCAGTTCACGCTCGGCTGAATAATATTTCATTTCATATCATTTTCTTATTAATTTTATGTATGTTCATTATTTACGTTACATAATTATTATTAAGAAACATTTTGACCGCCTATTGCCAAGTTGTTCACCTCGCTTACTACTACTTATACTATATCAGTAAAATAATAGTACCTAGTCTTTCTGTTTTACAAATTTCAGAAATCTACTTGTCTGAATTTTTATTTATTTTGACTGCTTAACTTAAAGTAACATTAGAAAGCGTTGGTAGAACCATTTGTTTCACAATGGATATGCGTGAAGAGGAGGTGAATAATCAATACACAATATTTCTAAGACGACGATGAGTGCTTCTCGAACACAATGACACAATGACAGTATATTCCTGAAACAGGTGATCCCATACTAGAATTATATTTCCTTTAAGAGTATCCTCCCTGACCTTTTAGCTACCTGACCCTTCAATCTCGAGAGAGGAAGCCGCCACTAGAGCCTCGTCCAGTAATCCAATCAGCAGGTGTACGGCCTACAGCAGAAGTTGGTTTGTACCCCGAAGAACTTAGTGAGGTTTATTGTTTTTCTATCTGTGTATCTGTAGTTTAGAGTCATAATTCTTAACTACACTTTTATAGGTAAAGCTTGTTATATTATTGATGTAGTATCTATTCAGTTAGTGTTATAGTTCAAGTTTCAATATTCATAAACGGAACTATTCTAAGCACGATATACCGTAGGTACTAAGTTGATACTCCAACCTCATAAAGGCCATACCTCGAACTGTTTACAAACTAGATGTAAACCAAACGTTGCAAGTGAAATACTAGAGATAGGTACACATTTGCAAATACTATCATAGTCTTTAAGGCCAAGGCCGTTTTGTTAAACCTATCGACCCAATTCGAATCACTTGAAACTCACAAGGCCGTCTTACTTCAACGTCTATTGTATTGGCATGAAGAGTAGTCACCCAAAATCTGGGTCTGATAGTTCTTAATTACCATAATTAGCGAGATACTGAATAGGAAAATGAATTGGAAAGCGACATAATGATATGATTTTATACCATAAGAATTTAAATCTAGATGCTTCCATTTCAAGCAATGTTCTATGTTCAAGTCATTTATAAAGTTCAAATCTGAATTATCCGCAATTAAACTTAACTGGAAAATTTCCCGAGAATACCTACTAGTAATTTCAATTAATTATTGAAAATCGGCGTAAATACTCTAATTTAATTGGTGATTATATTTTTGAGCCGTTTGGGGTTGATACGTTGGGGTCATGGGGTCCAAACCCCCCTTGTCTACAGAGGTTTGGCAAAGTGGCTGATCGACGCCACAGGTGACCAAAAAGCTGGACTCTATCTTGCACAAAGTATCAGCATTGCCATTCAGCGTGGCAATGCTGCCAGCCTTCTGGGCACATTACTAGTCGGTGATGATGCGGAGGAATTTTATGACGCCATGTAAATATTTATTTTGTTTAGTTATTAATTTATTTGAAATTTAAACATTGGCAATGTAAGTAAATAAAAATGTATCTATAAAAAAGTTATAAAAATACCTAGGTTCTTAAGTAGGTAAGTACCTAAAATATAAATTAATTGAACATTGACGTCGTACAATATTTTTTTATACAAACGATACCTAGGTATAATTGGGAAAGCCGTTTAACAATTTGCCCTGTTATATTTTCTGAGGGAGAATAAAGTGGGACTTAACGTCAATTTATTCTTAGGGATCCGTGAATCTAGCTGTTGAATCTTGCTAAAATTAAAACTACGTACATTTTTCACAGTAAATTGTTGTCTTAATGTGTTGTTAGACAAGTCTTTTATATAATTATCTTGTATAAGTTTTCTATGTCTATGATAAAAATAAACTGTACTCTTATCATATTTGTTTAGGAGTAATAAAGGAGTGAGTTCTGCTGAACAATTCCTAGCGTGTATTAAAAGTATACTTTTAATACACTAGTACAAATGACTGACCCCAGCCAGATGAACTGACAACCTCTAAGAAAGATTTGGGACAGATTGAATCTGGAAGGCAGAGGATCGGGTATTATCGCATACTTCGAACTTGTTGCAGCATAATTTTAATTTTGCATAATTATGATTTTAACATGAAAAGTAAAGAAAACATATTATTTTCTTGGAATAATTGTTGAACAGATTTACGCGTAGTATCACGCAAGTCGCAATATTTCAATGTTTAATATAATATTGGCGTAAACTGCCGATAATTATTATGTTGGTTATTCTCAGTTTAACATAGTCATTTACCTCATTATGGCACATCCCAAATCGTCGCAAAAGGGTGGCATTCTGATGACTGATGGACCAGCTTATTCTTTGCGGTATGTAACAGGTTAAATAGTTAATTAGTATCATGGTTACTTAATTTGTAAGACAAAAATCATAATTAATTGAAGGATCTGCGCTTAGACCCATTGTGCTTGCTTGTCATCCAACCATTCATCATGGTGATCACCAAGAGCCATTGTTAAACAATGTTTCGCGATTGATACAATAATTCCAATATTTTTTGAAGAAAATTTATAAAGCATTCGTTTCGCGGTTGGCCGTTGTTACTTATATTTTTCTAGACGATTCAATTTGTTTTCAATTCAATTTGGAAAATGTTTACTGAAAGCGACGCTTATTCTTACATCTGTCCTATTTCATTGTTATTCATGAAATAATGGTCACAAATTTAAACAGTTACGAGTTAATTTATCTTTGGACATCCCATTTGTCACCGACATTACTGTTATATTAATGCCATTTTATAATGTACTGACATAATTAATGCAGATAAAGGGTGTTCGGAGCCCCACCGTCACTTTCTGAGCCTATAATAATCAACCTAACTTGCAAGTCGGTACACATCTACTGATTGACGGACACAGGTTTTCCTTTTGGGGTTCAACAGCAGGCAATTCCCTTTAAGTTAACGAAATCTAAAGGAGCTAGTAAAGCGAACTCTAAAAGAGGAAGAGTAGCAAACGAGGCTCCGAGTATATACTAAGTAAATCACTAACGGTAAAAAATTGTACCTTAAAGCTGGTTTGTAAAATCGAATTCCAGTAGAATTTCCTCTGAAATTCAATTAAAGCCGTGATAGATTGGATGACATCCTGTCAGTCATACGCAAATATGATGAATAACGGAGCCCTGCCGGTAGCAGACAAATGGCCTCAGTTATTGCTCTTAATTTAAACAATGCCTTCATTCATATATATTGTTCATATATGTTTTTGTCCTTGTTATACAATACACGGTAAAACCCTGTTGATTGACCGTCATCTCATATTATCTTAGCCTTTTTAAGTATGATTACAGTCTGATGTCGCCACCCTGAAAGGAAGGCCTGTATCAGAACCTCGTTCACCAAACAGCAGGGGTGTGCCGACCCGCAGATGACGTTGTTTGGGCTTTGCAAAACTTGGTGGAGCCCGAATTAAGGTAAATAACATTACATGGATTTGATTTTTTTTTAAATCGTCAGGTTGTTAACATAATATTACCAAGATCATTTGGCAGAGGTTATGAAAATTAAGTTCCATTTATTCACAATTTCCGCACAATCTTAAGCGTAGAAATTGCTATGTAAGCCAACGGTTAGGGATCCATTAATCATAGAGGGTTTTCAGAGCAGCCTTAGACGACAAGTAATTTTGTAAAACATATTAAATACACGTATTTGCTTTGTTTTGATTCTGACAATGTATTTCTTGTGTTATAGGTATGTGCCATGATTTATGTTCAAATAATTTGTGATGTTTTAATGATTTTAAACATTATACCTCCATGCTGCTGGTCTAAATTCAATACACAGTTTTTACATGATATCTATTAAAGCTGTTCAGAATTTGTTAGTAGTTTTTTGAGCTTTGATAGAACCTCTATGGTGTGGTAATACGGCGTTAGACTGCTACGGATATAGCAAGTTCAATTCCTGCTCAGCGCAAATATTTATATGCATGAATATTATATAGGTATAATATACCTATTCCTTATCTATACCTACACTATTGGACTGTATGTACCCATTTACAAAGCAAAAGGTATCTAAGTATATTAATCAGAACCTTATTACAAATGATAAGTATATATTAATTAAGACATAGGTAGGTACTAATTTTGGGTCAAGATAACGCTGTGTAGTGAGTTAGAGAATATTACCTACTATACAAAATTTTAATGCACTTGCTATATAATCATCAAATACACACATTTCACTAGAGAGCTTTCCATTGTTTAATCTGAGCTATTATGCCACCTTTTCATTGCCACGTGACAATGCGTAGGCACAAAATAGTGCCGCTAGTTTCAAGCCTGCAGTAGACGCTTCAACAAACGTCGACCGCCCACATCACAACACAGCTTAAACCATACGTATACATAATATGTATCTCTTTAGTGATGGGAGTGACCGTAATAGTTTATTGTGTTCATATTTTCTTTTTTATTCAAATAATCCCAATATTTGTATTCATCAAGCATGTTACGATAAGGACGGCTACTGTTTTCTATAGACATTTGATATTAGGTTTTAGATTTATGTTAACAAATATATAAAAGAATAGTTTTAGAGGCCTTTGGACCCTACGAAGTCAAACCTTACCCGCTAATCGGCACAATCGCTGAATAACGGGCGAAACTCTGCCGCTGACTTTCTTAGTCGATCTTGTAATAGCCCATTCATAGTCATATTAACTGATAGCAGACAAGTGAATATGTCAGGCTGCTATAGCTGTTATATGTTATATCTTATTAATAAAATTATACTCATACTTACTACATTACATTATAAATTAAAGGTTTTAAGCCTCTGTATGTTTTAACTATTAAGTAAAATTGAAAATAAATATACCTATATACCCTTTCTGATTTAGCTGGCTAAAGCCGTAGACTGGTCCTCAAATACACATACCAATATGGTAATGATCGGATCCTTTAGGAGCGTTACCATGAGGCAAACAATTAAATTTAATTCCACTAACTTTCTATGTCCCGCCTAAACTAACAAACACCCAATTCTTGACGATTAGGTATACGAGTATGTGGGAAACATCACGTTCTCCAGCAATGTCCGTCAAACTACTAATATAATTCAATTATCACCTGCTGCATCTACCTCTATCAAAATTAATACCCATCCTGTAGAGACAGGTGGAAAATACATTTAATACACTTGTACCACACTGGTTGAAACTTCAAATTTAAATATTCTTTTACACAAACCGTTACTAGAAATTGATTTAAAAATTAATGACAATTGTGTTACCATGGTTTTCAAATAACTATTTAGAAATAATTCATTTTTGAATATTATTTAATGACAACTCGGCGCAACACTAATCTTAGTACCATTGCAAGGTCTCGAGCTTTGTGCTAGCGACGAAGCCCGCAAGTACCTACCTACAATTCGTTGACAGCCATGTGGTCATACATACCATACATGATCTGAACCAACTAAATACCAGCTTTAATCTCAGTCTACCGTGACGACTCTTGGTTATGTTCGATATTAGTCATCGATATCATAAACTATTCCCAATGATTTTCTGATCGGAAAAAGTGATCGTTGAGGACAGTACTTGAACCCGTGACCAGTTGTCCCTTACAGAGGGAATGCTCTGACCAACTGAGCAACTTCTGGTTGCTCGAAATTTTCCGATATGTTCTACGGCTTAGGGCACCGGTGGAGCATATTATTCTATATATATACTATACGTATTCATAAAGATAGTTTATCCTTCTTTCTGTCCTATGTCTGAGCTAATATGAATCAGTCAAAACAAACTTTAAATAACCCGTTAAGGTCTAGAAACATCACGAATATTCATGAAATCCTTTTGTCACAGTCTGTTAACATACATAATATACAATCACGCCTTTATTTCCGGAGGGTTATGCCGATTTGAATCAACGCTCAATTTTCACCAATCTTTGTATTCAGCCACACTTAATAGAGGGTGTACATTGCCATCTAAGTATCCGCATTATTTGACTCGAGCCACGCAACTGAGACTGAGTATGGGTTATTAAAAAGCTCTATCTGTCAACAAAGCTATATTAAATTTAAATATCTATTAAGATCCCAGATTTGATAAAATTCATTTTTATTTTACCAGCGTGGAACCCTGAAAATAAAATTAGCGCTGTTTTATATCAGAACATGATTTCTATGTACCAGAATAGGTATTTGCATATTTATGTCGAAAACGAATATCATATTCGTTATAAAAAAGAAACGACTGTACATCAAAATATGTTTTGAATGTATTAATTAGCGTCGTTAAAGTTTTTCAATTTGCACGAGCATTTCTCCTACAATTACAAGTTTTGAAGTAAACAACGATTTGTAATTGCTACGTCGATTCTACGAATAAACACGTAGCGTAGGCGCTACGAATCCAATTTTATTATGATTCCATTATTTTTTTCATGTTTAAGTTATTTTTATTATGGTTTCTGTTGTAATTGTTTATATATTTTATTAATCTTAGGATATTAGCAGATCATGGGGTACAGTTTAATTACAAACTATGTACCTAAGTATGAATTTGTAGGAATACGGAAATAAGTTAAGTATAAATATATAGACAAATACAAAACACATTTATTATGCATGTGATAATTTGTAACTAAAAGATTGAAAAGCCTTACAAATCAATTTCATTTTTCTTCCATAATTTGTTTCACGTCGGCGTTGATGGAGAGTGAGTGAGGATAAGAATTTAGTCCAAATTAAGTAGGCACAGGTTGACCTAAGTATATCAAAATTTTCCTTTGGCGGCTCAGGCTTGGATTTTCCAATGAAGCCAATTTAAGTCTATAGTTGTGTTCTTGTTGTATAAGAACATTTTAAGTGAGCGTAAACTTGATACATAATTAACTGAAGGAGAAACAAATAAATAAGCTTCATCTGTTGTATAGTGTGACAGTATGATATAAATTACATAGCGCTACCATTAGAAGGTCGCTGACACTGCAATTGCAACATTACTTGTTTACTGTATTAAATTGCTGATGCATCTATGACGTCTATCGACGACCGATTTCGTAAATTAATTTTAATAGAAAATATTGTAAGAATGATTATTCCATATTCCTACTTCGAAGTGGAACATTCGTTCATTAGGGTTAAATTTATAATATTACTTTTATTCATTAAATTAGTTTTATAAAATCATTTCGGTTTTTTTTCAAACCTTCGGCTGCCGCAAACGTAATTGGCGCAGTCGGTAGGATATCCGCGAGAGATATCGTGACTATTTCACATCGATAATAGCGTCGCGAGCCACTCGAGTGACTATCAAGCACTGTTCCGGGTATCCTGAATCTACGGACCTGCAGCAGACCAGAAGGAAGCATCAAGAAATCGATTCACGAGGGAAACCAGAAATGAACTATCTGTAAGTACGCTCACAATTCTCGTGTTGCACTCTCTGTATCTTAAACTTCAAGATTTACCATCCCAGAGCCTCTAGTTCGCGGGAGCCTGAATTACGCCAGGCCCGCACACGTTTAGCTGATAGTAATAGAGATATTAATTTAGAAAGTTTAGATTTAGACATTATGACTCAGAATAACCCAGACATTATCTTTAAGGCTCTCCGCCTTGTCCCGGAATTTGATGGGAACCCAAATATACTTACACGTTTTATAAAAATATGCGATTCATTAGCATCCCAGTACCTTAGTGAAACACCAGGGCAAGAATTTACTAATCAATGTTTGTTAAACGGCATTCTTAATAAAATCACCGGGACCGCTGCTTGTACTATTAACGCTAACGGAATACCAGAAAGTTGGAATGGCATTCGAACTGCCTTGATTAATAACTTTTCAGACCAACGTGATGAAACCGCGTTATACAATGACCTATCCATAGCTACCCAGGGTAACAGAACGCCACAAGAATTCTATAATCACTGTCAAACGTTGTTTAGTACGATTATGACGTATGTGACATTACATGAGACTATACCGACCACCGTAGAAGCTAAACGTAACTTATACAAGAAAGTAACTATGCAGGCATACGTTCGAGGGTTAAAAGAACCTTTAGGGTCCCGTATACGCTGTATGCGTCCACCCACTATCGAAAAGGCGCTCGAGTTCGTTCAGGAAGAACTCAATGTAATTTATTTACAGCAACGAGAATCGCCAAAAATCCAGGGTCCTCATAAAGCCACTGCTTTATTACCATCAGCACCATTTGCTTCCCCACGTTTACATAATTTCCCCTCACCTATGGCTAACTGGCCATCACCAATGGGTCACCGCCCCACAGGACCCACACCACAGCCTTTCAAATTCCCTGCTCCACATCCTATACAACCCCAACAACGGATGCCCACGAACACACAAAGGATGTTTAGTGCTCCGCCTCCGAATTACACCCCTCGTAGTAACATATTTAGATTGCCACCTAGAATTAATGAAACCCAAGGCCCTCAGCCCATGAGTGGAGTACAACGTTTCACCCCAAGACCTCTACCTCCAACAAACGCCCCAGTGTTTCATGACTGGAGAAAGTCCGGTAACCCTCCAGCTTCTAACTATTTTAAATCTAGGGAAATGAATATGAATGAATGTGCAAGTTACGATAACTCATACAATGACTATTACTATGAACCGGAATATGACTATTACACTGACTATACTAATAATAATTTCGATTACACCCCTGACTATAATTGTGACCCCAACTACTACGATATGTCGACAGATAACTATGCTTTTAACGAGCCTCAACCACAGGCAACTATTGCTAACCATACTCAGCAGGATTTTCAGGAGGGCCCGAGCTTACAAAAACCAAAATAGAATTAAACATTCAGACGCAGAGACAGCTTCCATATATACAGATTATAGAGCCACCTTTGAAACTTTTAATAGACACAGGCGCCAATCAATCATTTATAAGCCCTGAAGCCGTACAAAAATACTTTCCCGAATATCCTCTTAATTTTGATCCATTTGAGGTAACTAATATTCACGCGACTACTAAGAATGACTACTCAATAATCTTGCCATCTTTTCCTGAATTTAATGATCCTAACAATATGAAATTATTCATTTACCGCTTCCACGATTACTTTGATGGGCTTATAGGTTTAGACTTATTAAATAATTGGGAAGCGCGAATAGACTTAAAAGAAAATCAATTGATTACTTGCTCTGCAACAAATCCTATTAAAATGTATAACTCACGTAACGTAAATCTGTATGAGGATATAATACCAGCAAAGACTTCAAAAATTATTCGTATTCCGATTGACATTCCAGAAGGTGACGTTTTTATTCATGAACAATTTCTTTGCAATTGCTTAGTCCACGAATGCGTTACAACCGTTTCTAATAATCGCGGATATTTAGAAATCGAAAACCCTACACATAATGACATTATAGTATCGCTTAGTCACCCAGCTCATGCAGAATTGTTTAATACCGAATGCCTTAGTAATAAGCATTCAGTTCGCATTCAAGATGTCATATCACGCCTAAGAACCGACCATCTTAATCCAGAGGAAAAAGCTAACCTTATAGCTTTATGTTCGCGATACTCAGATGTTTTTTATATTGAAGGCGAGAGACTAACTTTCACTAACAAAGTAAAGCATCGTATAAGAACCACTGATGAAGTCCCGATACACGCGAAAAACTATCGATACCCATTCGTGCATCGTCAGGAAGTTAGAGACCAGATAAGGAAAATGTTAGACCAAGGTATCATACGACCCTCAGAATCTGCCTGGAGCTCCCCTATTTGGGTAGTGCCCAAGAAAATGGATGCCTCAGGAAAGCAGAAATGGCGTCTCGTGGTTGACTTTCGTAAGTTAAATGAAAAGACGCTAGATGACAAATACCCTATTCCCAACATCAACGACGTCCTTGACAAGTTAGGGAAGTGTCAATATTTCACAACCCTAGATCTGGCAAGTGGGTTTTACCAAGTGGAAATGCACCCCGATGACATAGACAAGACCGCATTCAATGTCGAACACGGGCATTTCGAGTTCCTTAGAATGCCCATGGGACTTAAGAATTCTCCCTCCACGTTTCAACGTGTGATGGATAATGTCCTCCGAGGTCTTCAAAACGAGATATGTCTAGTCTATTTAGATGACATAGTCGTTTTCAGTACATCCCTACAGGAGCACATGACCAATCTCGAAAAGGTGTTCGAAAGACTTCAAGAATCCAACTTCAAAATTCAGATGGATAAATCAGAATTTTTGAAGCTTGAAACAGCTTACCTCGGTCATATCATCACTAGAGACGGTATAAAGCCAAATCCTGACAAAATATCAGCCATTGAAAAGTATCCCATCCCAAAAACACCAAAAGAAATAAAAAAATTTTTAGGTCTTCTCGGTTATTACCGAAAATTCATTCCAGATTTCGCTCGAATCACCAAGCCACTCACGCAATGTCTAAAAAAGGGACGTAAAATAACTCTCGACCCTGAATACGTTCAATGCTTTGAAAAATGCAAAGCACTACTGACTAATGACCCTATCCTACAATATCCAGACTTTACTAAGGATTTTAATTTGACTACGGACGCTTCCAATGTAGCCATTGGCGCTGTTCTATCACAAGGACCCATAAACTCAGACAAACCTATTTGTTACGCATCCCGAACTTTGAACGAAAGTGAAATGAACTATAGTACCATAGAAAAAGAACTTCTTGCCATAGTTTGGGCCACAAAATATTTCCGACCTTACCTATTTGGACGTAAATTTAAAATCATGACTGACCATAAACCACTACAGTGGATGATGAACATGAAAGAGCCCAATTCACGACTGACAAGATGGAGACTTACACTGAGTGAATATGACTTTACAGTTATTTACAAGAAAGGAAAATCCAACACTAATGCAGATGCTCTATCCCGAATCGAAATCAATACGAAAGAAATGTCCCTAATAGAAGAAATTGATGAATTAAATTCTTTAATGGGTAACCCATCAGAATGCAGAACTACTCACCCTAACTCATCTACTGAAACAGTGCATACTAGTGCTGAAAATCCTATCTTAGAAATTCCCATAACAGAAGAACCCTTAAATAAATTTCACAGACAACTGTGCTTGACTATTGTAAATGGCGTTAGGAAACGACCAACAGTGACCAAGCCATTCGATACCCATACCCGTATAGATATCCAGCTGTCTGAATCAAACTTAGAGGAAGAACTAATCAATGCAATTAAAGAATACGTTAATCCCAAAGTCAAAACAGCAATTTTAATAAATCCTCCATTAGCCATATATTCAATTATACCCATATTACAAGAAAAATTCAAAAGTTCCTCAATGAATCTTGTTAGTGTTAAATCCGAACTCGAAAATGTTAAAGAATATCTTCGACAGCAGGAAATCATTCGAAACTACCATGATGGTAAAACCAACCATCGTGGCATTAACGAGTGCTACTTAGCATTGTCCCGTAAATACTATTGGCCAAAAATGAAAGACCAAATAGCTAAATTCATAAATGAATGTACCATTTGCGGCCAAGCCAAGTATGACAGGAACCCTATAAGACCCCAATTTAATGTTGTACCACCAGCCACTAAGCCATTTGAAATTATACACATAGACCTGTTAACTATACAAGGTGACAAGTACATGACACTTATAGACGTATTCACCAAGTACGGGCAAGCGTACTACTTACGTGACGGAACCGCTGTAAGCATCTTACAAGCCCTCTTACAATACTGTACACACCATGGTATGCCGATGACCATCATTACAGATAACGGAACTAAATTTACAAACCAGTTGTTCATGGAATTTACACGACTTCATAAAATCACCCACCACAGGATATTAGCCCATTCGCCGAACGATAATGGTAACATCGAACGTTTCCATTCTACGCTTTTAGAACATCTTAGACTGCTAAAAATACAACATAAGGATGAACCAATAGTCAATTTAATACCTTATGCCTTGATAGCCTATAACAGCTCCATACACAGTTTTACGAGATGTCGACCATTTGACCTTTTGACTGGACACTTTGACCCTAGAGACTGTAACGAAATTGACATAACACAACATTTGCTACAACAATATACCCAAACACATAGAGACAAGATGAAAATAATCTATGACATCATTAACTCGACATCACTTGCTAATCGAAGGGCGATAATTGAGAAAAGAAATGAGACTCGAGAACCAGAGACACAATACGCACCCCAGCAGCAAATCTTTGTAAAAAATCCCCTTGCTAGCCGACAGAAAATTGCCCCACGATACACGCAAGACACAGTATTAGCGGACTTACCGATTCACATTTACACTTCAAAGAAACGTGGTCCTATAGCAAAATCTAGACTTAAACGATTACCTAAGACAGCAAATTTGTTACAGGATTCTACTAATAACAGCTCTCCCAATGACGCGGCTCCAAGAGATAAAACTTGAAAGTCTCGATGACGGACCAGGAATTCTACCTTATAAACTCGGACTTATGAAACTAACGACTCACCATCATACATTCATACAACACATACAACTGAGTAATATAGAAAATAACGTTTATGCATTACAGACTCAATTGGTAGTTTGCAAAAACCGACTGACTAACGACACTTACGCATTATACGAAATTCAAATAAACTATCTTACGAACAAACTTAACAACGTTCTAATACAGTTAAAATCTCTGGAACCCAATAGAACCAAAAGAGGTCTGGTAGACGGATTAGGTTCAATCATAAAAAGCTTAACTGGAAACCTAGATCACGAAGATGCGATAATGTATAACGAAGCTATAAAAACTTTAGAGAATAACCAGAATAAAATAACTGCCGATTTTAACAACCATATTAGTTTAAGTAAAGAATGGATGTCTAAACACACAAAATGTACTTACACAGTTATTGGAAAACCAGCATAAAATTAATATAACATTAGAGACAATCCTACAGAGTAATGCGTTGCAAGAAAACAGTTTAATTAAATATGCTCAATTTGCTCAATTGTTAGAAGTAATGGGAGAGAATGTAGAAGATCTAACCCAGGAATTATTTAGAATAGAGAATAGCCTAGCTTTTACTCGTGCCTCTAGCACTCATCATAGTATGATAGACGTAGAAATATTGGAATCTATGGTTAAGAAACTTAGAATAATTTATGCTCAGGAGCAGCTATTAGATTTAGAACTTAGAGAATATTACGATATTATAAATCGTAAATTATAAAGTGTTCATCTTCAAAGTTCCAATCTTTTCTAAAATTACTTACGATTTTTATAAATTATCAGTTGTACCTAATAGGCATTTCCAGGCTCTTATCCCCTCCTTTCCCTTCTTTGCAACTAGCGAGATGTCGTACGCGTACATAGAGGCTGAATGCCCGACGCTAAAACACTGGTACCTCTGTGAGAAAGGAATCATCCATCAGATCCGCACCAAAATTGACTGCGTTCAAGAATTGATCACCAATCAAGCCCTTCGGGAATCATGCCAATTCACCACGATTACGTTGATGAGAGAAGCCATGGAGAAATTAGATGATCAGCACTACGTTTTGTCATTTCCTCGGCAGACAAAAACACAGTTGATATGCAAGCAGACTGACTACACATCACTACAGGGTAGTTATCTTGCTACAATTCCTATAGGATGTCGCCTGAGATCAGAAGAATTCACGATTGTGAATGACTATAATGAAATTAAAGGTCAGCCCTTAAAGATAATGAAGTTACCATATGATGCTAGAAAACACACTGTAAGCGCTCTTGTTAACGAACGTTTTTGTCAACGGATAACGGGCCGACGCGAAACGGTTACCTTTGTACACGATCCGCTAAATATAACGTGAACGCGTCCGTTGTTGTCGATATCAGTTCTATATTTGAAGGGCGAAGAAGTGCACGTACGTTATGTCGAGTGCAAAGAAAAAGCTTATTCTAGCCTACTATTTATACAAAAAACAGCAGCTACAGAATAAAAGGAAAAAGCTGTGGGTGCATCCTATTTTATTAGAAAGAGAGTCTTATGGAGTATTCCATACTCTGATGGAGGATTTAAAGAAAGACGGAAGAAAGTTCTATAACTTCTTTCGAATGACTCATGAAAGTTTTCGCAAATTATTAGAACTAGAAAAGAAATATAAACGTGCGCACATCCGTCGTCGTCAACACACTTCTATGAAATGACGTAGTTCACTGCATCGGACAGTCCGCCGTCGCGCCGAGGGGCAACGTGCGCGCATCCGTTGAGTCGCGTTGCAACGGGTATGAGCCCGTCGCGTTAACAAACATTCACTCTAACTTATTGAACACTGCGCGTCGGCCCGTCGCCCGTTGTAAAAATCGGGCCGTTGTCCGTTGTCGTTAACAAGAGCTCTAACTGCTGCTCACGTCAACTTGAACTCCATTGATCTCCAAGAACTACACAATGTCCAAGAGAAACTTAGGATACAACCACCTGTTCAGCTGGATAACCTGCAACTAGATGCCTTCTACCACACGACAATCCCATTTTATGGAGTACTACTTTTTGTAGGCGTACTATTCATAATCTTGATGTTCCGACGCCATCTATGCAATCGAAACAATACTACAATTAAGGACCAGCAGACTCCAGCCGTCATCCTGAAAAATGAAAATTCTGAAAATCTTCCGGCAACATTTTCACTGAACGTGCTAAAATAGTCGCCGTTCTAAGGGGGGAGGAATTACATAGCGCTACCATTAGAAGGTCGCTGACACTGCAATTGCAACATTACTTGTTTACTGTATTAAATTGCTGATGCATCTATGACGTCTATCGACGACCGATTTCGTAAATTAATTTTAATAGAAAATATTGTAAGAATGATTATTCCATATTCCTACTTCGAAGTGGAACATTCGTTCATTAGGGTTAAATTTATAATATTACTTTTATTCATTAAATTAGTTTTATAAAATCATTTCGGTTTTTTTTCAAACCTTCGGCTGCCGCAAACGTAATTTATACGAGTATTATAGTTGTATATTTGTGCCGCTTGCACCATAACAACTGAACGGATCTATTAGTTGTCTGGTGAAATTCTGAAATAAAACAGTATTTTTTCATGCGTCGTGGGAACGGGTCGGCTATATAACATATTAGTAGGCACAACATACCTATCATATCGATACCGGAAATTTCAATTGTCGTAAAGGACAAAACACGACTTTTCAGGAGAGCCAAAAAACGAAAAAAAAAATTTTATTTTCCTTATAACTTTTTTAAAGAAAGTGCTATATTCATGATGTCAAAGGAGACCCTAACTATTTTTTTGTGTTCTATCCGTTGCAAATAAGAAAATAAACTAAACTTAATAATTGACGAAAATGAGTGTTCGTTACGACCCATAAAATTTGAACTGAAGTACTTTACAGCCATAAAAAATTGGTTGTGATAAAATTAGATATGTAGTAAAGAACTAATCTTGATCATCAATGGGTCGTACGAGTCAATTAAATCGGAGAATAAGGGGGTACAAGGAACAAAAGAAGCTAAAGATCTAGTTAAGAAATAGAAAACTAAGTGAAATAAAAGGGATTTTAATACTTTGTATTTTTTAATCAAAAAATTCAGTCAAAAACGTTACAAAAATTTAACATTTTTGTAACTTGACGGTCTTATCAAATGCTTTTTCACCCCCCGCTTGTAAGGCCCGGGACTGTAGGAGTAACGAAACACGTAGGCTGGTAAAGAATTCTAGATCTTTATGGTGCGGCAAAAAAAAGAAGCACCGAAGCGCTTAGTTCTTGATGGAATTGTTTGCACGGTATGAGGGTGATATCTCAGCCTTGCACGTGTTGTTCTATATAGGAAAGGAGAGGGTGAAACTAGTTGGGGGAGCTCATCGGAACACTCATCATCATCATGGTAGAGGTTGCAAAAAACTGCCAAAGAGGCCATGTCTCGCCGTAATTGTAACGGTTTGAGAGCGTTGGTAACTTCAGGACTCCCAATAATACGGCCTGCACGTTGCTGCAACCTGTCGAGAGCATCTAGGAGGTACTGTGCAGAACCATCCCAGAGATGAGAACAATATTCCACACTGGAACGGATTTGTATCTTGTATAGACACCGCTGCTCCGGCGTGAAAAACCACCTCACCTTGTTCAGGACTCCGAGTTTCCGAGAGGCCGTTTTGATGATGCGCTCGATGTAGTTTTTATTATTCAGTTTGCAGCGAACATCCATGCCGAATATCTCTTGGTTATCCTGAAGTGGTGGTGGAGTGTCCCGAAGAGTAGGGAGGGGAAGGAAAGGAGATAGTTTTGCTGTAAACGCATAAGCTTGCGTCTTCTTGGCATTGAATTAGACCAGGTTCTCCCCTACGTCAGCCTGCTTGTCCGCAGGGTGATCGTGATATCGTCCGTGTATGGTGCTATCATCTGCATAGCAATAAATGCTGCCTACTGACAGCATGTCATTGATATGCAGAAGAAAAAGGGTAGGCGACCAAACGGACCCCTGCGGTACACCAACATTGATCTGCAAGAACGCCGATGTCCGCCCATCACAGAGCACTCAAATGCGGCGCTCCTGCAGGAAGTTCTCAATCCAACTGCATAATAGGGGAGGTAGACCAAAAGCAGGCACCTTGGAAAGGAGCGACTTGTGCCAGACCCTATCGAAAGCTTTGGCGATGTCAAGACTGATAGCCAATGACTCGCCGCCATGCTTGTCCATAGCGTAGCGTGACGTATGCTAGTAGATCACCCGTTGACCGTTTCGGCCTTAAGCCATATTGCCGATCATTAATTAGGGAGTGATCCTCTAAGTGACGCATGAGCTGTGCGTTAATGATATGCTCAAAAACCTTGCACAGCATTGAGGTGACGGCTATGGGTCGATAATTAAAGGGATCGGCTGCATATTCGTTTCCTTCCAAGCTGGCGGCATTGTACCCGAGGTGTATGAGATGCGGAACAGACGCGTAAGCATGGGAGACAACTCCGCTGCACAGTTACGTAGAACCACCGCTGGAATTCCATCGGGACAACTGGCTTTCCGGACATTGAGTGATTGCAGCACTGCACGAACATGGCGTTGCTTGATAAGGATATCAGGCATTGCGTGGTCACAGTTGCATACAGCAATCATCGATCCCGGAATTAGCCACAAAGAGATTAGCCAGCAAGTCGGCTTTCTCTTGCGGCTCATGAGCCAGTGATCCATCGGGGTTTCGCAACGGGGGCAGCGAACGCTGGCAGAAGTTTGATTGCACGGCCTTGACCAGGCACCAGTAGCCACGGCTGCCCGTGAGATGCGCCACAAGCTCCTGCCCAAACCGTGCAATGCGCCGGGCATTCGCTCTGATGTAAGCCCTCTTGCATACCTTTGTGGCTTTGTTGTACGCTGCTTTAAAGTGGCCTACGTTAGGATCGCGTTGCGCGGATGCTCTGGTCCAGGCGCAGTACGCCAGCTGCTTCTGGTGAACAGCCTCTGCGCACTCGCGCCCAAACCAGGGTCGCGCCCTGCAGGTACCGGTGACATCAGTGTAGGGGATATAATATTCCATACCTAAACTGATCTCACCGGTGACCGCAGCAGTACTTTCAACGAAATCCCGCAGAATGGCGCTGCGAAATGGATCGTACGAGTCACTATCCTCCCGTACCCGTTACTTACACCCCTCGTGCCCTAGGCTTCGTGCTTCCGCGCACCTCAGTGTGACCTTTACGCCGTAATTACAGAAAATAAAGCAAAGCTTAGATTAGGTCGTAAGGGTATCGATTATCAAATAAAACATTTACGACCTTATAAATAATAAAAATATGACTTTACGCACCCTGATGTAAATTACTGTTGCGATACACCCCAATTATTAAGAAATATCAAGCCAGAGCTAGTTGAAAATCTTGGTAGTAAAGGACTTTTTTTTGAAGCTAGGACCACTTTAAGTATACCATTCGATAGAGCTCGCGACGCTGATTCCGAATATATACATAACTCATTTTCGTCAAAATGTCCTTTACGACAATTGAAATTTCCGGGGTCGATATTAATCGACCTTCAGAAAATGAATCAATCACATACATAATATATTTCAGAAAATAAATAGTCATACAGTCTCGACATAACAATGAAATCCTCCCTGCCGTATTTCCATTACAATATGAAAATGTAGGAATGAAAAATACCATCTTGTGTATTTGCGAATAAGGCGTCATAACTTTTGTTATCTTTACGAAGTGACTTTGTAGTTACTTGGCCGACATTCTATTCTTTTTACTCGATTGCGGTCATGCCAAAACGGGGAGATTATTTAGGAAATTATAATGCAACGGACGAAAACATGATAGTATATTATTCGGTATTCGGTATATTATGAATAAAATAGAACTCGTTTAATCTATTTAACGGCAAACTCTGTTTAGTTGAAAGGAAGGTTGTTAAGTGAAAATCACTTATGGTATTCCAGACTATAAATCTATCTCTGAACCATATTTTATTTAGATCCGTTCAGCCGTTCTGGGGTAATTGTTTAATAAACATTCATCCATCCAAACTATATAGGAATACAAAAGTAGAAAGTGAGACTGAAATATTCCTCAAGGATAGATACCTAATGATATCCGAATAAAACAGTTTTATGGAAAGAAAAATATTCGAATACAATCAAATTGTCATTCTCACTTCGTGTGAAATTTTAATACTTATATGACGGCGTACACTAGCGTGCCTTTTATAATCCTATCTCCGGTGTTTAAGAACTTAAAGGTGACTAGTAGATTCTCCTTGGATAATTAGCTTTTGAAGGTTATAGAGACCTTTACTAAGTTTTATTTTATCTTACTAAATGTTTTAATGAATATATTCAAATTCTGTTGTTATCTTAAAGAGTAGGTTATGCGTTGTTATATTTTGTTCTCACTCACTTACACTTCCTTATTTGTGCATCTTGTGTGGCCCTTGGCAACCCTTTTTAAACGCTAATGTTGCAGTTAAAAATAAAAATTTAAGTAATTTAAATATATAATAATAAAATATAATAATACTTACATAGATTTTATTTTTAAACGCGTAATAAGTGCGTGTTGCTGTTCGATGTTGCACTACCCTTAGTTGTGAAAGAAAAATGCAATGTTAATCAAACCACTGCACCTCTTGTGAATCTGTTCTAAAATATAATAATACTTACATAGATTTTATTTTTAAACGCGTAATAAGTGAGTGTTGCTGTTCGATGTTGCACTACCCTTAGATGGTTTTAGATTAAAACTAAGTCATGTGTTCACTGCGCATTTGCCGCTTAAAATTGCTAATATACAAGCGGAAGCGTTTTGTTCCAAAGTAGTCAAATGCTCTACCGCTACGCTACAACACGGATCTTCATTTACACAAGATTTCAACGGCGATTTTCTTAAGGTGAGTCATTTAGTTTAAAGGATTCTTCCCTAAAACCAGAACCGCCAATAGTTCTACAATTCAAAAAAGTTACAGAGTCAGAATGTCAGTTCATTCGAAACTATCTCAAAACCTTTGTTTGCTCAGAGCTCTTTTTAACAATAGTCGTATTTTTAGCAAGTTACCGTATAAATTCTATATTGCCTTGTATCTTACGAGTAGTCTTTCAACTAAAACCAGCCTCATGTGTTGCGTAAAATACAAAATATATACTTGAGTTCTTTTTATTACTTCGGGGATTTTAGACGTAGCTGTGCCTGTAACTATAGGTATATTTTGCAGGTGATGTGTGACAAGAACCCGTGCAAGAACCTCACGTTGACGGTAGATAGCACTTTGTTCATGTGTGACCAATGTGACGGAAAAGACAGATAATCTTATACTATATAATTCAAAGTCCTGACTGACTGACTGACATAGAGACAACGCACAGCCTAAACCGCTGGTCGTAGAGACTTGAAATTTGATGGGTATGTTCGTTTTGACGCGTAGAGGTGTACTAAGAAAGGATTTTTTAAAATTCAAACCCTAAAGCCCTAAAAATGGGTCAAAAACGAGCTTTTGTGAGAACTCAAGAACGGCTGAATGGATTTTCATGATCTATGATTTATTGGATTTGTCTGCGCCTCAAATAGCATATAAGAGATTTAAAAAGATATGATTAATTCATAAAATATTAGAAATAATAAGAAAATTAAATGTTGCAGACGTTTTTATCGCCATCTATAATTGTTGTCATGGCAACAGGAACTAAAAGTGACAGTCTAAATTTTAATAGAGTCCTTTGTTTTGTTTCTTTTTGCTCAGAGGCAAAGAGGATGGATATATTTATTTTTAGGGTTCTGTGCCTCAATAGGAAAAACCGAAACCCTTATACTTAGGATTTCTTCGCTATCCGTCTGTCTGTCTGTAAAGACCTCTTTCTTAAGAATACGTAGAGGCATCTATTGAATTAGATCAAAGGAATGTTGCGGATAAGCATTACACAAAGCGTAATATCCAAACTGTGGTCTCACTATCGACTCACTTACTAACCTCAGGCCTGCGCTCATGGAGGACGGAGGTCGTTGAGTGGCCTTGCGCCACGTGAGTGAGTCACCTGCACCGCAACCGGAGATTTTCGTGCGGAAAGCCCCACGGATCTCTCCTCTTCCCAGTAGGGACGTAATATCAGACTAGATCGGCCAAAATCGCATTCCGTCTTGGGTCTACAGGGCTTAAGGTGGTCCATGACCCTGAGCTATCCAAGACTCACTGATGGGCATGGTTGTTTTGGTGAGATCCTGCATTGTGTAGGCCGGGCGCTGACGCCCAAATGCCACCGTTGCCGGGGCTTTGGCAGAGTGTCCAGAGTGAATAGAGTGGCGTCATGTCCTTGAAGCAGACGTCGGTGTAGGGAGCCTCATGCGCTGGCTATGGTGCCGACCATGGTCACCATAGAGTGTATGTGGAACGTGACCGCTTTTTTTGCGAGGCGGTAATGCGCGCAGAAATAGCAGCGGAAAAGCTATGGTAGATATCTAGCACTGCCGGCACGTGCCGGTGAAGGTGCACTGGGCGGCGTAGTTCGCAGAACCATCTCCGTCCTCCATGAATGCGGGTCTACCCGTCACGGGGTGACAGTCGGGGCTAACCGTCACCCTAGCAGGCCCAGGGTGCCAGGGCGTTATGTTTCCACGCGCGCTTTTTTATAGATAAGGGGGATTTAGATTCTTAATAACACGTTGAGGTCGCCAGTGCTGGCGGCCGGAGCAGGTCGTGGTTTCTGGGATATCCTTTCTAGGACACACCAGATTCCTCGATCACACAGGCCGATTTGACGAAAGACCGTGCGATTTTACTTGGTAGGACTTCGACATACCAACCTGTCCGTTGGCTCCGTTGAAGTGAAGCCCGACGGGGTTTTTGCGCACGAAAAAAAAGGGTACTTCCCATTGGGCTAGAATCCATATATTTTGCAGAAAGTTACATCTTATAGCATAAGTAAAGGTGAAAGTCCGGAAAGGGTAAATATTACCCACATCACCAAAAAAATCTGTAGGTACCTATGTCTGTCAGTCAAGACAAGAAGCACTGCAGCAAAGCTAAGTTCGTCCCTCAGCCCAGTGTTGTACGAAACCGGGACGGTTTTTATTATTATATACACGGGTTATACTCTTTCTTTAGTTTCATGAACTGAACTGAATGTCAAATCAGGTTGTCAAAATGTCAATGTCTGCAAAATCAGATTTTCGGAAATAAATAATGCTTAACTAATTTGAAACAGTGCATCGAATGTGAAAGTGCAATGCAACTACGGTAAAAGGGTTTATCAAAGGGCCTCTTCCGAGTCACACATACTTTGGCCAGAGCAGCTATCTAATCCTCATAAAATCTCCATACTTAAAAGGACAATGATGGTAGACTGGACAGACTGGCTTTGGCCGGATTCGGTTTGATAGGACTCGAGCTGAAATAAATACGTTTAGCTGCAACCACTGTTTGCCAAGGAATAGACACATTGAAAGTTAGTACGGGTAGTCCCTCAGTTTAAAAAAGACTTGGTGACGATAGTCAACATTCACGCGGGCGGAGCCGCGCGCGGGTCAGCTAGTATTATATATAGTTTCAATTCTATGATAATTGTGTCGCGGGTTTGGAATTTTACTAGTCAATAATTTCTTAAAAAAATGCTTGTATGATGAAATTTTAGTGACCAGAAATTAAGACAAGTCTTGGTGCCCTCCCACTGAACTGAACACCCATCATTGATATTATCATACAGTATTACACATTAAACCGTCGCTCAACGTTTGCATTTCAATCCGCACTCTGCATATAAAACAACAATCTATCTCATAGCAATCCTTACTATTGAGATTGAAAATAATCTGTAGCCGTGAAAGCAATATCAAACTTTCATTACAATGGATTGCAATACCTACCGACATCGTACAAAAAATGAACAGTATAGAATCTCAATTATCCATTTGGAGGTAGGTAGGTATTGTTTTTACAAGAAGATTGGTAGAATATTGTTTTAGGATCGATGTTCACTAGGCACTCTTTACCGACGAGTTAAGTAGTATAGATTTAAGTGGACTAACGTGGTGGAATTATTATCATTTATTTTGACCAAGGAGAAGAAATAACAGTTGGAACTACTGTAATTACGACAAGTATTGGCATAATCTTAGATATATCTGAGACTATACCTTCAATTTACCATCAGGCGAGGTGAAGTTAAATTAACGTGTCCTTTATATATGAAAAAATCTAATTTTAAACATATATTTATGATAGGATGGATAGGATAGGACGATAGGATATACGCTAACTCAAGACTGAAGATAAATATACGATTTTCATACAATAATGGGTCGCAAAAACAATGACTCAGGGCACTTCGAAAGGTTTCTAAAGACCTAGTTTTGCAATTGTCGGGAATGACCAAATCAATTAAAATACGGGCGTCGTCTGTGGTCAGCGCTATATCGCGTTTAAGTAACCGTGTGCTTAATTCTACGCATGACTTTGGATGTTGAACTTAAACTTGATCTTCGGATGGAATTTATTGTAGGTTCCAAGTGAGCTGCAATTGAATATGGGGATTTCATACTCAGTTGTTTCATGGATTCTTGGCGTTCAGGATTCATAGTAGTGGGAGGGAAGGACTTAGTCTTAAGAAAAATCATCTTAACGTTGTTTCACCACCTTTGTTGCTGAAACGATACCTACACCTAATGATATGGTAATTAAATTACTAAGCATCAGAAGATTAGGTGAACTTTTTACCTCGGTCTTTGTTTATGAAATTAATAACGGAAGTTTCTCATATAATGTACACATTGTGAAGATATACATGGATTGTAATTATAATGTGTCGGCCGTCCTGTAAATATGCTTATTTCAATACGATGGCGAATGATGTCCTGTTATAAACATACCGAGCCAATATGAAGTTAATATAACTTTTAATTTGCAATTACATTCTCCAGCACATGAACATAATTGTATAAAAATGTTGCTTATACCAACTAAGAGAAGTTTAAATGACTTTCTGAGGAGTTTTAAGATCAATATTTGTTTTCGGCAATATTCATGACCGCTCGGGAATACATTATAAAGATTCCAAGTGATGAATATAGCTAGGTGCCGGATTCTTTCATAGCAGGAAGATTTTAAGAAATTAGGAAGAACAAGAAACCTTTGAAAAAGAAAAACTTTTTATAATTTCATATACTTATCACATTTATCTACTTATAACATCTTAATATGAATGAATGGAATGTATATTCTTATATCCTACTTTACAATATTCTAAAGGATGTATTGAACATCATGAATACTCTCAAGTGAATCACGTTGTTATGAAAATAAGTATAGCTATCTATACGATATTAGTACACAGCAATACTTGCATGTGGAGCGTCTACTCAGGCAACCAACGAGTCTTTGTTGATCAATTAATTAAATTTAACCCACGTATTACCTAAGTGGTCACGTCTAACAGATCACTCTTAGCCCAATAGGTAAAATTCTAACGACGGCCGCTACGCTCCACGACATTTTATATGGTGAAGATAAACATCCTCGACGAAAATGTTTTTTTTTATCTCACATGAAGTAAACCGTGTGAGATAAAGACGCTCGTAGCATAACAAGAACATAAAGTAATGTAATAGTGTCAAATTATTGTCAAGTCATCAAATAAAGGGAGATTTTTCACCGTAAGTGCTTAATGTAGGACGAGGCCCGAACTTTTAAGAAAAAATGAACTTTACGTTACCAAGTTTGGACATCTGAAGAATATGTTCATTCTTTAATAAAATTAGAAGTTTTTGTTAAGTCGTTGACTTAGTCTTAAGCTTTTGTTAGCCCAAGTTAACATAGTAGAGATTAAAGCCCCATTTACACGATACCATTTTCTTGTACGTACCAGTGCAATTATTGCATACCATAATTGAAAGGCAATAATTGCCTTTCAATTATTGTAAGCAACTGTTTACACGAGGATACTAGTCAAAAAGTTGCATGCGATTATGGCATGCAATTCTTGCCAAGCAATAATTGCAAGTGTCTTCTGTTTACACGCATACCATTATGGTAAGGCAATTATTGCTTTCAAGTCTTGAATCGTCTAAACACAAACTTGTATGCAAGTTTTCCATGTACAAGCGAGTTGCTTCAAGAATTGCACGTATTTGCGTTGGCAAATATTTCGTTCAAGTATTGAACGTTTGAGAAGAATAGGAATATGCGTATGATTCAAATAGCACTTTATTATTATTTATATGTAGTCTTTTCTTTTAAATTAATTACTTACATATTAATATTTTTTAATATAATTACGTTTCAATTATGAAAATAATTATAGGAAAGTACGCAAAATGACTTATTTTCAATACAGGGTGTATTGAAAATTATTTTTAATACATCCTCACTTATTGCACCCATGTTTGCCAATGAAGAGAGAATAGATTCTCTCTTCAATTGAATACAAGAATTGCATAAGCAATTATGGTATGTTGTGTTTACACCAATAACAGTTTTGCTTGCAATAATTGCCTAGCAGAGCAAGAATGTGACATGTAGTTTAGACGATGCCAGTCAATTATTGTATTCAATAATTGCACTGGTACGTACAAGAAAATGGTATCATGTAAATGGGGCTTAAAAGTTTTAGTATCACATCATTTTCGTGTTACGCTACAAGGCCTTAAAAGACTAAAACGGATTTTAGACTTTTTCAGTTACACCTGAATGTCCACCTGATAGGAAGCGGTTACCGTGTCCTATGGACGTGTGAAACACCAGGGGCATCAAACTAAGCCGGGGTGCGAGGGAAATGCTCTATGGGCCACCTTACACCCTGGCGTCGGAAGAACCTAGACGGCGTGCGGTTCTAGTCGGTAAGAGTCCGACTTAACCTGCCCTGCTGGCCGCGGAGTGGGTATCCATGAGGATTTCTGCACGGAAAAAAAGGGGCATCACACCGCGCTGCCATTCCGTAAAAATCTTCTAATGCCCTTCTTGAGGAACTCCATATTGAATTGGGAAAACCACGGCAGGGAGATCAGTCCACAACCTAAGCGTTCTTACATTGATTGTACATTATACGCTTAGAAGTTAAATTGTACACATAAAATACCTTTGCAACATGAAAGGATAGAATTGAAATCGGATTTCAGTCGTGATAAAAATTGCGATCAGAGCAAACCAGAGCAAACTAAATGGAGATATCGCCGTGATAATTCCATGGCACATTTTGATGTAATACCTCATTTAATATTATTTCATAGAGTTCAATGAAAGTATATATTGCCAACATAAAACGCAAAATAAGTGATTGGCAAGTACCAAATCTCATATTCGTACTTAATTATAATATAGTAGATTGATTGGCAATTTCTATAATTTGTTTGAAAATGATATCGAATTCGAATATATTAACATAGGTACTCAGGTATTGATGGATATTAATGAACAACTGCTAATTAGTATCACGAATATAGGTTGAAAATTATTAATGGCACAAAAGCAAATATTTAATGTTTTATGTTAATATCTGATCAACGAACAGTGCCGACATATTAGCTTGTGTTTATAATTGAGTGGAAGTTAATCAATCAGCCTATTGCAGTCTATTGGCAAACATAAGTCTCTCCCATTATGCGCTATAGCACCCAGTTTTCGTTATCTCACCTATCCTAGTAACATTTTGCAGGTCGTCAGTTTTCTCACTGAGAAGCATTCAAGCTTGCTTTCGTAGTGACGGCCTCTTCACTCTAGGACTTGCTTGCTTCAAAGGCAAAGTTTGTTTATTCTGGGCGTTACTTATATCAATAACTTAATGACCTCTAATAAAATTTTATCCTTCAAAGGTTTTTTATTTCTATACCACTTAGGTGGCAAGAGTAAGAAAATACTTTTGAGTGAGAAGGTAGGTAATTGAACCAAATTTTTCAAATACGCATTTAAAGGAATCTTTCAACCTTCGATAAAATTAATTAAAATAGCTCCTCATCGGCTGTGGCAAATATTTGGATTAATATAGAATTAATTCTCTTTCTCATTTGACTGTGAAATTGGAATTATTAAAACTAGGTAGCTTTCTACTTTAATATTCAACTAGCTACGCCTCGTAGTGTTACTCGCGTTTCATTTTTTTGTTGCTACTTTCATTATTCACGCTATAGTGGCTCAATGGGTATAAATTAAAACTTTACAGGCCGTTACAGGGCGAAAAAATAACACATATTATACACGCACTTACTCATATTAAATTTTAGATACTAAAAATAATAATGTAATAATGTTCTGCGCGCC
This sequence comes from Lithosia quadra, assembly GCA_963576445.1. Classification (NCBI taxonomy): domain Eukaryota; kingdom Metazoa; phylum Arthropoda; class Insecta; order Lepidoptera; family Erebidae; genus Lithosia; species Lithosia quadra. The sequence continues at coordinate 13,182,959 of OY754874.1, forward strand.
GCAGGCAATGCCAGCTAATGTTGTATCGTAATAATGAATAGAATTTTTTGATTAGTACGAGTATAAAATGTATTATAATATTTATATACGAATAGTGCTTTGTCTGAGATTATAATATAATTCTGATAACAATCAGTAGCCTAAATGTTGTTGCCTATATCCCTGGGACCACGAGAGGTATGCTGCGACCCAAATCATGCGATTAATTTAGTTTCTGATCCACACCATAGAAGACAAACTTTTAGCTGAATCTGTATTGTGTTAAGAATTTCAGGCAAGATATAAAATTTTAAACGCCTACGTTGTTTTTGATAATTTTTGACGACAAACTGGTTAAAATGTAACCGTTTTCTCCAAATGATTGTAGGGGATTTTAGGAGGAAAAAATTGTTTTTTTTGGGATGTGAAAAGAGGAGAAGGTAGGCTAACAAACCGCTAACTATGGAATTTAAAAATAAATTCACAAAAATAGTGATATCTCGGAATAGACAACTTGTGATATCATAATTACTACGTCCGGGCTGCGACATCTAATTTCAAAAAGACCGTGACCAGACAACTAATAAGTGAGAACCCCTATGGGAGTAGTGATTAATACCAGCAGTTAATCAGTGAGCGCAAAGAGAGAAGACCGGACAAACAAATCAATACCAATCGTAAATCAACGTAATTAGTCGTGAATGGGTCTACGTGTTAATAACATGAGGGTTTATTTCACAAATGAACATGATGGCAAAGGTGTGTTTTCTAGAAAAAAATATAAGTAATTTATTTATGAGTAGGTAGGTAGGTAGCCTTTTTATATATTTTTCATTACATGTTGAAACGGGTAAATTTAAAGGCTAAATGGATCTTCTCCCGTTTTTAATCTCTCGGGTTTGAAAGGAACTGATTCTAAAGTAATATTTGTAAAATTTTGGATGCAATTGGAATTGACGCTCAAATAAGAAATAGATTTTAGGGTAGAGTTTGACCTAACTTAACAAAATTTAAAGATTCTTAGTCAAGGTTAAGATTTTTGTACTAGCACAATCAGCACTTATGTTATGTTTATTTCTTAGAGATCTGTAATCCGTATCAGTAAAAGATAGTATAAAATTTCGGGATATGACATGAAAATCAATTTCTTTTCATAAAATCGAATGTCTAAGCACAAAGTTGATTGTAATATTCGCGCAATCAGAGGCGATTAAATCTCGAGAGCATTGAAGCGCGCTGTCGTGAGCGTACTCGTAGCTCGTAATATAAGAATAGGCGCAGCTGACTTGCGTTCCACATTACCAAAGAATATGGTGATTTGTTCGTATTCGATAAATTTTACTACTGTTATAGATGTGAAAATTTGGATGGATGGATAAATATTTGTTTCTGCTAACATAACGGTATCACGAATCTAGATGAAAGGTTCAAAAATACACTCGAGAGCAATGAATCCGGGTCACTTAAACGAAGAAACTGGTTCTAACCTACGCAGACCAGGAACGGGCAGAACCAGGTGTACCACAGCACGAGAAGACCGATACTTGGTGAACACCATGCTTCGAAATCGCTTTCTCACAGGAACTGAACTCACCAATCAGTTTCGACGCCTCGGAGGAAGTAACCCAAGTGCATGGACAGTAAGACGTCGGCTTGCTGAATCTAACTTAAAACCCCTTAGACCTGCAAACGGCCCTAAACTGGAGCGTGGGCATCGTATTTCGAGACTAAGATATGCCCTGTTTCCTATTTTTGTTTTAAGGAGAGATCAGCAGTTTTTTTCTTTATGTAATTTTGTGTTAATAAAATGTATGGTGACTCATATTTTTTTTACTTTCATTTAAGGAGTATTACATTGTCTATTAAATACAATTTATTGCATTAACCTATCATTTTTAGTTTCCGAGATTTTTAACATTCTTTAAGTGACCCGGATTCATTGCTCTCGAGTGTAGATTAAGGATGTGAATATCTTCCAGTCATCGCTTAGTTCTATGAGTAGGTACTTACCTACTTATTCTATATTTCTGATAAAAATAGTTTTTTTTCATTAGGTCATTGTTTCAGATAAGGGTGAATCTTAAGACTTATTTAGTTATTTTCCTTATCGCCTACTTTGAAGATTTTTAAAGAATAATGTGTTAAATTATGCGTTTCTTATTTGTTGAAAATCTTCAAAGTGGGCGATAGGCAAAACAACTAAATAAGTCTCAAGATTCACCCTTATCTGAAACAATGACCTGGGTGTGAAATTAATTCCCTTGGTATCCAACCAAGGGAATTAATTTCACACCCTTAATTTGGCAGCCTTACTTCATAATCTTTGTTAATGCTTATTGACTCTTAATCCATTCTACTTGTAGATACCTACAGCGATATGGCAACCAACGCATTAAACAAAAGAAGAAGGTCGAGCGTCTAACATTATACAAGAGTTCGCATATTTGGATGTATATGCCTTCAAATCTCCGTAGTGACGCGGTGTTATAATATAAGTATTTTCATATTTTCTCGTTCGAAGTTTGGAGCCCGGGGTAGAATTTTTAATAACATGTATTGTACGTACCCATACATAGAAGCGTAAGACGTATAAGCTCTTGTGTTGTGCTTTTCATATAGTACCTTAATAATAGTAGGTAATCTTCTTTAAGTCTTCGTATAAGAATCAGATATATTGAATATGTATCTATTACAGATTGGAAAAAGTCCAGAGAAAAATAAGTACCTGTATAGACCAATAAAATACTTTTTCATTGGTCTGAGATAATTACCTAATAAAAATAGATTCAATTAGGACGCAGTAATGCAATAATGAATGATCGTTTGAATTTCATGTGTTGACTTTTTGGGAGAAGTTAAAAACTAAAAAAAAATACTTATTATCCGCTCTAGAAAATGTCGGGGTGGTCGAGTGTGTTTAAAACCCTTAATAAAATACTCTCCTCTAGGAGATCTAACAATTTGAAGTTACAGTTCTCTTTTCTTTTCCTTTGGCTGGAAATTGCTGCAGCCTACTCCTACTCCTACCTAACCTATCTCTTCGGGGTTTTACTAATTCAGGGTAGTGTAGCTGCTGAGTAGTCTACTTCGAAATATCTCATTTAGTAAGATAAGCTTAAATGTTTTCCAGCTGTTGCCAGAGCTAATAATATAATGTACAATACCTTGCATATTGGCTGTAAATATACAATCTAAACGATAATTATTTATAAATAACCTCTGTCTTGATTAAGACTCAAGTTACAAGTACCTACTATTAATATGAACGGTAATAGCAGTAAAGTTCAAAGTTGTATCTGGTATATTACGATTAGCTTTATCAATTGGTCATGCCATAGTTAAGTTTAACGTGATTTTGGGATTTGTACTTCGGTAGAGGCAATGTTGTAATACAGATTAAATTTTGGCTACATAAATTCGTTAACGTAAGTGAGCTAACCAGCCTGTGACCAACGGCTAGTGTAAACTAATTGGAACGAACGTCTTTCATTATAACGCCTCAATAAAATCACTAAGCAAAGTTCCACAGTCGTGTAATGCATTATCTTTTTCCTCTGCCTTGCTTCCATGGTAAAACTGTGCATTGATCGTGATGTCCTGATTTCTATTCGCTTGCTGTGCTAAAATATTGTTTATCTTCTCTGACAGTAGCATGAAGTCCGGAATATACTGTCCATTGTTAGGTATATTTTTGAAAACAGCCTGATCGATCAGGCTTGATAATGTTAAACAAGGAAATACGAGTGAGATAAGATAAAACACTACAATATGGGGTTCTTCAAGAAGGGCATTCGAAGGTTTTTACGAAGTGGTGTTACACACGTCCATAGCCATAGGCCACGGTAATTGCTGCCCGTCAGGTGGGCCGTGTGCTAGTCTACCACCAAAGTGGTAAAAAACAAGAACATAAAATCAAATTACATCTTTTAAATATGCGCCATTATTAAACATATTATTACTACTATTTTAATGCGCAATTTGATAAAATAAATTCGCCGTTTACCTTTTAATCTAAAATGGCCTCCTGTATCTACAAAGTTCAATGCTTATAATGAGATCCCACGTGTCACATATAAATATTATCATAACTATAGTCAAACAATACAGATAACGTTCAAAAGTTCACAAAACGTCGATAGGTTATCACAATTCTCGCTTAACCCTAGGTTATTATATATCTATCTCAGCTTTTGGACTCGTATCTAAACATTTATGTAATTACCTACTTGTCCTGTCCTGACTGACTGATTCATCAAAGTAAAGCCTGAACCGCTAGGGCTTTGTAACTAGATTTCGATACTTAATGCTTTTTATCTTGGATCTATTCAATAAGAAATTCGTTTTGGAAATGTCAATGTTAAGACAGTCTTTCATACCGCATGAACGGTTGTATGGAAGTCTGTTATTTTGAAACTTATAGGTACGAAATTTTATATAATTAAATAATTTATAGTATAGGTGCAATCAGCGTGACGATTGCACAATTTTTGTAAAAAAGACAAACAGATTTTTTTAATTACTTAAATCGAAATTTAAAAATCTTTTAATTTTTTAATGCACTCTGTGCTAAATACTTAAACGGTTTTATGATCAGCTACTTTGAAGCTGACTGTACGTTTGATATGTAGGTATAGTCTGGACAGAAATGTAAACAAAGTGATACACGGGTACGTTTAATAAGTCAAGTATTTTTATATTTCCTTGTTGTGCTACAGAAAGTTTTAGAGAGTTCAACGACATTAGTGAAGTCAGATATTCGTCAAAGCAGCAATTCATCTAAATTAATATTGGGCGTAGTTTATCAAATTATGAAATTTTCAACATTTCAAAGAAAGGCCTTTTTGAAATGCATCTAGCATATTTGAAAACAATTATGAAAGTAGAAAAAGCGAAAAACCAGAATCGTAGTAAGTAGCAACAAGTGGTCTCTGCCTACCCCATGTAAATATATAGGTATCGTAAATATCGCCACTATTTTCTCACTTTCTAACTGATATTTTAAAGTCTGTACTTATCTTATTTAATTCTGTATTTTAGTTTCAATTAATTAAATATTTGAGAGTATTCATTTCAATGTTTAGCTTAGAATGAAATTTTCATTTTGATAGATTAATTAAAACGCGTTCAGACGAGAGAAAAGTGTACAAAGAAAAAAAACGTAGGTATTAGTTTTAGATAATGGAGAAATCATAGTGATTGATTTCAGAATAATTAATAAAAGTGAGTTAGAATCATTGTAACAACAGCATTTTAATTCAGAGAATAGTTAGCTACATAGCAAATTCTGAATATGGCATCTCTTCATACTTTGGCAATACCTACCTCTCGGAGAATAAACCGAAATTGCTTATGTCGCATTGTTATTCGATAAGCTTTATGAATAACTGAATAACCTTCAACTTTAACCTGAAGCTCATTTATTGCTGCTATTTTTGCGAAATCATCTTTAGTATCGATACTAACAAAAGCTTTGATTATATCGTTTGTAGCGTTAGCGTTTATTCTATTTGCATATCAATACTGATATTTTGTCGAAAAGTTGTATTCAAATACAATATCTTTACAAGTCTTGATCATTAATGAGATACTTCTAAATGTAAATAGGTAATCTTAAGTTAAAATGAGGATCATCCCATCAAGGAAACCTACCATAAATTCTTATAGGCACCTACAGTCTAAATAATTTTAAAGGTGTCATTTGATGGTGTACCTATTTTGTAAGTAGGTATATCCACTTCTTTTTATTCGTTAAAATTATTTATAAAATAAAAATATGAATAATTCCCCTTTTTGCCCGTGGTACGGTTTGTTTGTCCGGTGAACCGGACCACGGAAAGCTCTTTTTTTCCATGGTACGGTTGGCCGGACCATGGAGAAAATTGAATTTTCCGTGGTCCGGTTCACCGGACTACGGAAAATTCGTTTGAGCCCCTAAATTAGAGATTGCGGATGACGCAATAAAGTGCAAATCCAAAAAAAAACAGGATAATTATTACTATCAGTGAAATAATCCTTCAGCCCTAAATTAGAGATTGCGGATGACGCAATAAAGTGCAAATCCAAAAAAAAACAGGATAATTATTACTATCAGTGAAATAATCCTTCAGAGATTTCCGAAGGTAAAATTACTAGTTATGATTTTATCAATGTCAAATCCTTATTCGACTGGGCTAGTGCACCTTTACTTCGCAGTTTATAAGGTAACGATACTGAAGGTGAGCTAGCAGTTTGTGATTACGAATAATAGAGAGGCCTTGAGTTAAGAAACAATTGACTTATTACTAGTAATCGAGCCATTGTTACTTATCTATAACATTGCATAATTATTCTGGTGCCGCAGCATGCGATATTGCCGAGTGTCCTTTCCTTGACTTACAAACATTTTACTAAGTACAATCCTTTTTTTTTTTACTACTTAGGTGGCAGACAAGTACACTGCCCACCTGATGACAAGCGGCCACCGTGAGCTATGAATGTATGGCACATCAGGGACGTCTCGTGCTGCCGACCCCGGAGTGATAAATGTAATATGAAACGAAAGAGCTTACGTTTACCAAATAAACAAATAAAAAGAGTATAAAAACTTATACAAGCAAGCATAATCTACAATAATTAAACATAAATGATAGGTATAACCGTTAATATAAACGTTAGGTATCTCAGTAAATTGTTGTGCAATTACGGGTTCATCAAGGTTAAATAGAGGTCATGTAAGTCAGTAATCGCAGATTTTAAAAACAAACAATACAAACGTTATTCTACGTTGTGTTTATATACATCACACAGTCATTTCGGGTATATTCTGAGGTCCACAAATATTCCTATGCAAGAATGCAAATAAACATAATTACGAATATAGTTAAGACCACTAAGAGGGATCGAATCCATGACGTGCGTAGTGGTCAATCACTGATTTATCATCGAAAATATTCTTATTACATTCCACATGGAGTCTTTTGAATAATATTGGCACACGGTCCATAGAATTTCAGCGGCTTTTCTTTTTTTATACCATTCAGGTGGCAGACAAGCCCACAGCTCATCTGTTGGAAAGCGGTTACCGCTGCTTATGGACGTGTGCATCACAGCCGAGCTGCCGACCCCGTAAAACCTCCTAATGCATTTTTTGAAGAACCCAATATTATAGTCGCTTGGGTAAACCACAGCAGGGAGAACATTCCACAGTCTGTACGCACCGTTTCCGGTCGCAACGTGTGAGGATGAATTCCCTGTCTGTGGGGAGCGGTGCGATATTGATTGTTTGAATGACTGATAAAGTACGATTATACCTTATTAACTACTTTGAAGATAAAATTATGTATTATTTGACACCAACGAGTTTAATAAAATTAACAATCTACTTGGACAAAAAGGTCTATCTTTATGGGGCTCAAAATTTATAATATTTCAACATAAAAAATGAGAATTAAATATATAAAATTATACAAAACTAGTTTTATAATCATGAAAGTGATGGGCAAATAATACTTAAACTTCAGGGACTCTCGTAGGGTATCGCCCTGGAATGTAATCTGGGTTATTGGGATTGTATTCCCAAATCAGGTACTCTGGCTCATTAAGGAATAGTGGTGGGATCTCATCACTAGGCTCCAGTTCCTGTTCAAGCAAATCTTTATTGCGCTGTAGTAGTTCATCAACACGTGCTTGAGTTTTCTCAGAAATATCTAAAGCAAGGTCCATAATTAATAATTACGACGACGAGGCTACCTTTAATATAATGATAACAAAACGCTATCACAAATCACAGATTGCTCTAAAAAGTATTCACAATATGTAATTCTAGTCATGGATGTCTAATACTGAATAGAGACCGCTTTACCTACTAATAGTTTACAAACTATTCTTATTTGTATCAAAGTTGGAATACTAAGAAATAGTTGTTCTGGTAAAATGGAGATATCATCCTTTATGGTAGGTATAATAATATTCTTGCTATAAGGTATTTTTTTTTAAATACTTAAATATCTCGATAACATTTGCCAACATAATTTTGCCTCAAAAATTTCCATCTCTTCCACTGTTTTCCTACGTTTTATTTTTAATTGTATCAGTGAACATTTTGTTATTTTAAATGGTCATAGTTTTTGATTCATACTTACTAGTTCTACGCAAATCTATGGTAAGAACTTTCCTATTTTGTTCAAGAGCGCGAATCAGTGTCTCTTCTGCTTCTCCGGAAAGATCGTTAGCCGCCATAGCAAGTTTAGTTAAGCCTCGATTCAAACTGAGGATACCTGCCATCTAAGCAAGCAATAATTATGTTTAGACATAAGTTTTTAGCCATAAATTTCATGTACCTACTTACTATTTATACATACACCTTAACACCCGTAATATAATGAAATTAATCCAATATCTTTTGTGTAATTTGATGAATATTCACCTTAATATATATTGTATTCATAATAAATTATACAAAATTGTACCTTCTCCGCCGATGCCCCACTGAAACCACAAGAATTGACAATTAACGTTTGTGGTTTTTCCTTCGATCTGACGAAAGACGCCGCAAATATTGTTGCACATTCTAAAGACATCGGGTTTAAACTAAAATCTGAAATATTTAACGATTATAATCCCAAATAATTTAAATTTGCATTACATTAAATGACGAAATATACGATTAGCATTATCAAAATTAATAATATACAACAGTGGTAACAGAAATTAACGTGATAATGATGATTAAAATTTTAGTCCTTTCAATTATGTACCTAACGCTCAGGCTACACACTAGTCGTGGTCACAGACTGACTGGCTCTGTACTCGTCGTTAGGTAATTCAAAGGTAATAAATATATTATCTACGTGTATCATGATCACTTTAATTTTTAATAACATTATTATCATTATCATGGAATGCAAAAGTTTTAAAGTTAATAAATTTATTGTACCTAAAAGTTCAATCGGAGCATCAGGCTTCATTTGTATAGCATATGCAATACCTTGTACACCGGTTTCTTTGAATCTGTTATTCGCAATTCTAACTACTTTAATATTTTTATGAACAGAAATAAAACCACCAAGAGCTTTCATGCCATAGTCACCAATTTTGCAGTGATTGAAATCTAATTCTTCAATACTTTCTTTCTTGACAAGACTTTGGAGGATAATTTTTACTTTGGAGCAGTCTAGGTTGCTTCTATTGATACGGAAGACTCTTAAATGTCTCAAGTCCTCCAACCCTCTACAAAGTGATTCACAATCGGCTATAGTGAACTCAAAGTATCGTGTTAGGTATTGGTCTTGTAGGCCGTTGATTCCAAATACTAGGGATATTTCTTGAAGGTTATATAATCTGGCTAGTACTGGTTCCAATGGTATGTGATCATAAACCTTCGGAACACTGAATTCACAAGTATCTTGTACCACACCAGGACAAGGTATTTGTGGGAGAGGTTGACGAACCATTTGCAATTGATTAAGTCCCAACTCGTAAATATATGGACTTACCTATCGATTAAATAATAAAGGCAATTAGTAAGACAGTTTTCTAACATGATGTTCATCATCAAACAAAAAGTACCAACTGAGTTAGTCAAATTAATTAAAAAAGCATACCAAAGTAGATAATTCGATAGCTTGATCTTCTCTAAAAACATCCGGATTAACATTTTCCAAAAAATCTTGAAGTTTTGCGGACAAAAATTTCCCCTTCCAATACGATACTCCAAGCTCTTGTCTCGATGGAAACGTGGTAGCGTATGATCTCTTCCAATATTGCTCATCCTAAAACCAAATACTTAATTTCTGTTCGTCGTTGTGTAGATAATAGTTTTCTTTGTTCTCTTCTCTGTCTGTGTTCGAGTTCAAAGGTCAAAGACCACTCTGGCGACTAAATAGCAAAGTGGTTTAGTGGGATCATAAAAAATATGTGTTGTAAATTATATTATTATAATACCAAACAAAAAACGAAGAGAAAACAATATTCGAAAGAGATTACAATACTGATAAAGAGTACGTGCTAATCTCAACGTATCCTCTTTCATAAATATATTTATAAAGTACATGAATTTTTTTATGACAACTTATATTTTTAAATTTTCATACCTAATTATAATTAAAGTATTGGAATATTCCCCATAGTTCCGTTTCTAGTTCGCGTTTTTTATTTGTGAAATCTCCTTGCAGCAGATGGCGTGCTCGGTGCTGTTATCTGCCTACCTGTTTTTGCATACGGAAATCCCCGTGTATGCCACCCCTGTCGGCCATCGGGGGCGATTATATCGGATTTGAAGCGACTAAAACGTAAGCCGTCGCGAGGCGCTGTTGCACCGAGACGGTGGGGTGTAGGATACCAGGCAGCCGTCTGCTGCTGCGTCTGCACTCAGTGAACAAACCCGCCCCGCCGCCTGCTCCCCACTGTACCCTCTACTAGTCAGAAGGACACCATGTAGAGCCTCGAAGCAGCGCTCTAGAGGACCACTCCTGCCACGGCTGACATTTGCTAAAGGCAATGCGTCGCTCCTGTGAGTGAGAGACGCTGCTGTCTTCGTTGCTCAGGTGTACCGCATGGAGGTTCCGGTCTACACCCTAAATAGGGTAGGTAGGTACCTGAAAACTTACCTTAATATGAGGTACGCTAAATTTTAATGGAATATTATCGGGATACAAATCCATAAGCATGTCAATATCTTTCTGAAGAATCTGTTTTAGTGGGTTTAATCTATGAAATACTGTTGATAAAGAAAGAGCAGCAAAGTACGTAAGCGGTGCAGGTGTAAAGTCATCATCCCATTCGAAATCCTCGGCAATTATTTTGCGGTTAGCTTCACCAGCCGAGTTTTTCATTAGATTGGACGTCGCGTATGCATTTCTTGTATTTAAACTCACAACATAAGGAATCTTCATTTTGTAATAATTAAGAATTTATTTTAATATTACAAATTACAAAATACCCGTTTCCTGAGAGCTTTTATTTTTAGTTTTATTTGTCAATAAATGAGTAGTTGTCAAATCTGTATAGTTTGACATAAATGACGTTAAAATTTTATTTATTGATTTATTTTATTTAATTTGTGCATTGCCATAATTTTATTTTTTTAATTATAAAAAACGACAAAACCTTCATATTTATAACACTAGCTGTTGCCCACGGTTCCACCCGCGTGGAATTTTGATTGCGTAATTTTTTATTTCTTCCTTACAAACCTTGTCCTGACAGGTCCTGACAATAACGAACACAAAAAAGGATTATCCTTTTTGATGCAGTTGTTCGGAAGTTAGCGAGTAGGTATACATTTCAGGGATTAATTTAAATGCAGTGCCATAGAAAATACTTCTTATTAAAATATACCTAAGTCTCCTATTTTAGAACAATAACAAAAAAATGATAAAATTTTACGTATAATCAAATACATTTTTGACCACTTTGCATTGCATTTTTCTTATCATAGAGTCCTTGTCTCCCATACTAGGTATTTCTGTGTTATTGGATGCATTATATATTATTATATGCATTATATTCATTACATAGTTGATAAATTGGATACTAGGTTGACTTTAATATAAACACGTCGTATAATATCGTACACAGAGTAATTTACGCCACATCATTACACACATTGAACAAAGTTCACCTATCATAAATACGGACTCGGCTATTTCCGTAGATCTTCGTGAATGATCGGTTCAAAACAAAGTTGGGCGCTGCGCCGGCACCGCATTCACTGTTTAGTGTTACCGTGTCATATCATATTGTATTATCGTTTGACGTGCGCGACTCTATCATTACGTACAATTCTGTTTAACAATTTATTTTTATTCCATTTTTAATTTTACATTTTATAAATCACTATGGAATCTACAGACAAAACTGCGTCTAAAAACCGTAAAGCATCGCAAGGTTCAATCTACAATCCGTGGAATTTGTTTACTACTAGAAACCGCACTGAAAGTGAAACCAGTGTGAGTTCAACCAGTTCACAAAATAGCCAACCAGGTAAGACTTGACACATTATATTATATACTTATTAAGAAAGAACAAAGTAATATTAAGGAAAAGATTAAGATATCTATTTAAGTCTTTGTTAATAAAATATTGTAGGTACACTAATATTAATACATTTTCTGTAACACTAATACGGAAGAAACAAAAAATGAATAAAATTGGTATAAAACCGGTTTCAAATTTATACTTATTCAGATAGTAAAATACAAAGGCATTAGGAGTTTTTTTACATCTCTATAATTCAAAAAAACAGACGCCACTCACTATAATGATATATGAGATAACTCTTAGGGATTTAAATATGTTGCCACATGTTCTAAGTTAAAAATCCACCCGCGGACAAAAAATAAACTACAATGCATGTGGATTTGTCTTGTGTCTTAAGTCTAAAACTGACGCAAGTCACGTTCGTATTATTTAAAGTAAGGTTAACTGGGCAAGAGAATGTAAACCGGTTGGCTTGTTTGACAACACTACGATTTGAACTTCGAACACGCCTAGTATGACAAGGTTTACAACTAAAAAATATAGGCTGCTGACAAAATAGTGGTTTACAATTTTTATGCTTGAATAATAAAAATATTAGGAGCATGTAAGAGAGGTTGAGATCTATATATATAATTTTAAGTAGGTACAAGGTACAAGTCCGTATACCTAATTAATAATTATTGTCACTTACTCACTGGTCGAAGGCACTTCTAGAACACACAGAAGTTTCATAGCAGATGTTTCACAATTAGTATTTAATTTAGTGTTTATATCAGGAAGAATTAAGATATTTCGATCGTTTTCTAGATAGATCAACTGCATGATAAATAACTTTGTAAGTAATCCCATATAAATACATATTTATTTAAAACATAAATATTTTAAAATATTGATATGGCCACTATAAGATGTTATTTGGTTGGTTAATAAAAGCTATAAATTAACCGATTTAATACTACATGGACTTTTAACGTTAGACGAACTGACTTGCGAGACATGATTTATTGGAAGTTATATTTTTGATGGCATTAAACTTTTCAAACGTATGCACTAAATATTCATAAATATGCTCAAAATGCAATAAACAAAGAACAGGGAATCTAAAGCATTCAATGTTGCTCTTTATATTCTTCATCATTTAGGTACCTGCCCTTGTCCCAAAACCTTGGTCGGTGCAGCATGTCATTTTCTTCCATATACATATTCCTATCTAATGAGATCTGCTTGGTCACTCCCTTCCCTGTCATATCCTCTTTCACATTCATCTTTTTCATTCCATCCAGCTGTTCTTAGGCCTACCTCTGCACCATAAGTCCTCCACATTCTAACATCAAAATTACTTTCATCTCTTCCATAACAACGTTTGCTCCTAAATTTTTAATTAACTGAAAGTTGCACATTTTCGTACTTCCTTAATATACTCATTCCTTATTTCGTCCATTCTCGTCACACATAATATCAATGTTAACATTCGCATTGCTATTTTTATTCTTATTTAGCTTATAATCTGGTAGCGTCATGTGTAATTTACGTCATTATGGTATTCCACACTTCAACCTTGGCACGACTTAGGTATGAGAATGTTCGAGAACATTTATATTAATATTAAGATATAGTGACAAATGCAGCTACTTAACTAATGATAGTATGTCTGTCACGTGATTGTACTTAGCAATTAATTAATAATTAAAATAAATTCAAGATAATTATTTTGGCCTTTAAATCCACACATTAATATTTAAAATATAGTGTTTCTTTGTTTGTTGGACCTTCACGTATTATTATATCATTCATCCGATTGCAATGAACTTTGGTAGATACGTTATTGTGTGCATAGCTGGGAAGGCTACTGACACAGCTAGTAAAACCTAAAAGTGGGAACTATACTCGTACCTATTAGTTATTTTAAGACACATAATTTGTTAAATTGTTAAATATAACAATACCATTATCATGACATAAAACCAATTTAATGACATCATATCGTGGTCACAATTTTCAGTGTTAAATACATTTTAATGAAAAGAAACGGTTTACCTATTAGGTATATAGTTTGGTGCTATACCTTCATCGTTGAATCGTTTGACTAATAGCGGGAGCAAGGTAAACAGTTTTATTATTGTCTGTATTATAAGTACATGGTGTGCTTGCGTCAATAATAAATGACGAAAATATCCTCATGATTGAGCTCTTGTTTTAGCCCATAAGGACAAAGCGACATTGCACTACAACATTTTATCACGTTCTTGAAGTGGATTCACCAAGAAACCGATGTATACCTAAACTAAACTGTTATTACGCTTTAGTGAATTTCGTCATGTGAATCATGACTAATCATGAGCATAATAGTTTAGCTGAACGGATTCACATGGGTGAAATTCAGTCTAAATATGTACAAGTATGATTTTAAGGCTCTACCTACTGATTATATGCAGTGAATATAAATGGGTTGGTGGATAAACATCATTTTAGTGCATCTTGAAGAAGGAAGTGGTAAACTGTTTTGCTTTAAGGCGTTGTTTCTTTTGATTAATATTCTACCGATGTGATATTGGCGTACGTTTTCAGGTACTAAGTAAAGGATATAATAGAACGTAATACGTGCAATAGAACGGTTACAGTAGAAAGGGACGGAAAGAGATCGGTAGGGACAGTATGGGACAGTGTCTATGTTTCGGCCTCTCGCCGGCCAACTATTTTTTAGAAATGAAAGGTTTTTAACTTTAAGTACCCACTTGTGTTATTCGCTTTTAATTGCCAGAGATAGATAAATGTTTTAGACACGTTCATTAGTTCCAACTTGGCACAGGAAAAAATGAATAAGCTACTATTTAAGGTACTGTACGTAATACTGTACTGAAATAGGTTTTCCTAATTATTGACAAAATTCAGCAAGGGGCAGATCGAACTAAGATCTTGGCAAGATTTAATCAAAACACCTAGCCAATGGATAGACATCTTGAGTTTACAACCAAAATATACATAAAACTCAATGTCATCAATTTACCTATCGTTTGTTCTCGGGGCATTATAACCGGTTAAAATAAAACTAGTGAGTCTGGTGTGAGCTAACAACAAGTACAAATAGACAAGGTAGGTAGACAAATTTATTTTTATCCTTCCACCGCTAAAATGCATCAAAATCCAGTGAAAACTATGGACCAAACATTTTAGTTGCGGCTCTTATAACTTATAAGTCAAGTCAGAAATTGTACAACCGCGATCAGTACTCAGAACTCAGTAAATCTTATTTTCATGAAATTCTGTCTAGGTCTCCTCTTAAAGGTGATACACGAATTAATTAAATAATATGAAGATTATTTAATTAATTCTTTTATGGCTCGATCTGATATGCTAACTAAATTAAGTTAACCGCTAATAATAATATATCTGTCTGCATGTTGCTAATCAACATTTTATCAGACATCAAGGATATCCTTCTTCACTTATTATCAGAACAAAAAATAGACTTAACCCTTTTGACTTTAGTATTAATCTAATCATAAAAACATTGTTTTTATTCAAGTTTTGTTGTATTGTGCTCATGATACTTTATCGTGGTCATATATATGCAAATTTGATAATATTATCAGTTTTAGACTATTATATAGAACACGAATTAAAAGCGATTATCGATATCGTTATATTATAGTTAATAATACTTTACTGTATATTTTTTATAAGTTTTTTGTCTATGTAGGTACCATCTTTTTAGTCTGGAATCTAGAAGATACCTGTTTTTTTTGTGAAACTTATGTTCGGACTTGATTTTCATAAACCCCTTGGGGATTTTACCCACAGTTCATTATGAAACTACAGAAAGAATCAGCTCAAGTGAATTCTGGAATATTAAAAATATTACCTACGTTTCTATAATTGACTAAGTAGTTTAATAGGAGCTATTACTACAACATTATTTTGTCTTCAACACTGATTAGCTATTACATTTTACAATTAAAAACTAATTAGTGTTAATGAATAGCTAGAGGTTTTAGAATATTGCTTTATCAGGCGGAGGCTCGTCTTCTGAGTCGATGAAATTTTCTATTTATGATTAAGCGATAGAGTGCAACTTACGGTAAAATCCTATTCCTAGCCTAGTCCTAAGAAATAAAAGCTGGTAGATGCAATGTACCAAATATTTTTATGTAAAGTACATAATAATATAAGTACTATAGGTACATAAGTATACATTTTTTTCTACGTTTGACAGTACCAAAATGAATACATCTGAAACTTTCACGTGTTACAGATATTAATGATATAAGTACTTAAGTATGTTTTGTAAACATATACCGGAATTGATCACGCAACTTCCAAAAAGTTTTTATCAAAACTAATTTAACAATTTTTTCCTTCATATATTATTCTAATCCTATTTCAGAATCAGTAATATTTTTGCCCGAGGAATATTTTTGTCATATTTCTTGCGTCCTGTAAGATTTAACATACGCATTTAGATGTTCTATAATTATTTCATATTTGTATTGTATTAACTTTCACACATTTTTATGTTTTTGTCCTATTTCCCCTATTTAATTTTGTCTAATGAACAGTATTAAACATATTTTTTGATCTTCTTTTGTTCTATTAAGATGACGTGACATAAATTTAAACTTATTTGACAGGAAATATAATATACCATTTCCTGGTCTATTAACATTATGTTGCCAATACTCGTAGTATCGACCGTGAAACACCCAAAATGTACCTTCCAAACTGTTATCCGCCAGCTCATTGTTTCATATTTGCTCAGCCGGAATTGCCATCAGTTCGTTAGAATATAGGAAATGAATTTGAATAATTTACATAAACATTCAAAACGAGGGACAGACGAGAACGCGTACCCGAGCCTTACGCTTGGAGAAGTGACTACGTGTCTTCGGTCAGATAAAGTATCCGGGATTACCACGGAATTGACTATACGGATGAATGATATATTTATGTGGAAACGGTTGTTATATTTTACTTACCTATCGTTATAATTTACCCGTTGTCAGTTTTAGTACCCATGTCTTGTTATATCATTTATGATATAAGTCTCAAGGCCCCAGCTCCAGTAATATAATGTATTTGGTAAAGTACAAAGAATGATGAAACAACGAAAGGGTGAGACACCTTAAAACTGGCTTTGATCCTAGAACACGAGCGTAAAGTAACGAAATCATACCGATTTTATAATTATGTAACAAATTTTCTCATAAAATATACCTACTTGTAGAACTATTGTTCGCATAGAATTCTTTAAATTATATAATGTTATCTAATTATTTTTTCAGGTACTCAGTTCGGCGGACTTCAAAGGCAAACGAGCAAAAATAACGAGGAATACCTTTGGATGATGTAAGTTTCAAAGAATATATTTTTCAACTTAACTGCCTTACGGTGCCATAAGTCTTATTAGGCTGTTTATTCAGAATTTCACAGTAACATTAGTTAGAATTAGAAAAATATGTCTGGTTGAAGGCATAGGCTCGCATCGTATAACATGAAGACCCCGTCACGTCGTCGTAATCAATTAAAATTTGTGAGTACAGATGAGGGCCTAAAATGAGTTCAGTCTAAAATCCTTTATATCTTGTCGTCATCATCTTGAGTATCTTTCGTTCTATATCACTAACTTAAAGTCTAAGAATTTTCATAGTTACATAGATGTATTTAAGTACCTATATTCAACAAAGCGTGAATGTCTGTCGAAAGACAGAGGAAATGATTTCAGCAAAACGACATGTTTGCCCTCGGATATATCCAACTATAATGGAATAATCTCGTGGTTCAATGTCAAATACTTCGGTATAGATGCGAAAACATCCTTGAAAAGAATTTTATGTTTTAAATTAAATATTGGACATAATTATCTACATAGTTACAAGAAAGATTATAATTCAAGGCTTTGTTGTATCGGCTTTGAACAATTTCATCAACAATTAAGATAATTTGCACATCAAAAAACCACATATAAAAATCTCTAGTTCTCTGTTTCGTTTGCCGTCACTTTAAAACCATTAAAACAATTAAAACACACGGTGGTCATTCATTTGTAAATAATACCAATAAGTTAATAATTTTGAGTACCTATTATGTTGAAAAAAATATCACCAAAAAGATATTATTTGTACAAATTATACTGAAATTGAAATATCAGTCGCCAATCAATGTAGTATCTGCTAACCAAATATGAAATGCGTTCAATTTTAATAGATCATTACCTACCAAATATAAAATGCCATGAAATGGTCTATTAATATTGAACGCATTTCATATTTCGGATCCACGCAGAAACGCTTTGTTTCTTCAGATTTGTGAAATTTTAGTTCGACTTTAGTTTATTCTTTATAACTCTACTTATGATAAACTTAGGGGTTCGAATCCCTGTCGAACTTCCCTTCGAATCGAACTGTGACCGATAATGTTTTCGTTTGGAACATTAGTTCATCGGTCTTGAGCGTATCCAACGGGATAAGTCTAGATGATTGCCAACTTACATGCTATAAACTCGAGTGCTGTCCAAACTAGCTTTAGCAGATCGAAATGAATCGAAATAGGCAGCGCTAGGAACGAAAATAGTTCTCACACAACCTGAACAGCGTCTTTATTAGAAGTTACAATTAATTACAGATTGAGGCATTTGAATTCAGTGCAAAATTTTAGTTATGGGGTAATGGGTATATTAATTTCATCTCCTCAAATATTTGAATTCCCAGTTGGAATTCGACGTGGCAATGTGAGGTGTAGGAAATCATTCAAGTAGTCCGACTGAGATTGGCTTGCTTCAGTTTTTATAGCTTACTGTATGCCGGGAAATGTTCATTTAAATTCATTTTCATAAATTGTATGCAGCATAGTATGACACAAATTTATATTATACAATTCGAAGATAAGACCTCAATATCAGCCGGTTTATATTATGTAAAGGACAATCACCAAGTAGATAACGTTTTCTGTACTTTCAGTCGGCATCAATTATTTTGTAATGTAGATTACAGTCACAGACACAGTAGATAGATATGTGTGCATAGCATGAGTATGCTATTTTAAATGATGGTGTTCAAGTTCAAGCTACGTCACGAGTTTTAGTAATTTCTGAAATATACATATTTCAAAATTCCTGTTTGTATCCGTTATCTTTTTTATATCGTTTCAATTGTGAGTTTATCTATATAATTATGTTTTCATTTTAAGTCTGTAAATAGGTTCCTCATTATTTCATGTTTAATGGATTGGGATTAAATAAACATCAGAGATTGTGGTAATTCCTTATTCATGACAGTAATTATTAAGTAAGTCTTGACTTAAATCACTCATAGCCATCTTCATTCTTTATTAATATACCATCTTAAAGATAAGTAGAATGAAAAATCATGCCATAAAATATCATTGCAAAAGACGAGCTTATTAGCAATAATGGTAGGTCTCGAAGGTCGTCCAGTTGCGACTGCGAGATATTTCTGCAGCCGATGCCAGTGTTTTCGCGCACGTAGGCGTCTCCATATGTAGGAAGGAGAGGCAATATGCCGCCGGTTGACTTCCCCTCTCGCTGATGTCGAAACCTTCGGTTGCATGCGCGGGCGTTGGGCGCCGAGCCGCGCGCCAACATTGACAACGCGAAACACTTGAACCGCACAGGCTAAAGAATAGTGCTCTGTTAAAAGTGACAGTGAAATGCAAGAAACACGTGTCTAGTGGTAGCGCCGGGAATAATATCGTCGCGGACTACACTGGCTTCAGCTTCGGTTAGTTCTTGTGAAAATATGTTGTATTTTTATCTTTCATTATGGTGATTCATTTATATTTCAAAACAAAGATACATGGAGTTATCGGCCGTGACGCTATGTCGTTAACACCGGTTTGTGTGACGTATATTTATGTTTTACCGGCATCGGCATCGGCAGAATAATCTGCTTTGTGCGAGTGTGAGAGAATAAACAGATGACTAACGTGGTCATTTATTAAATGTCTATTGGCATAGAAGTACGTTTATGGTGTTTGGTCTTTCAACAAAACGTGTGGTGATTTATTATTAAGTTTAAATACAATAATTGACGTTGTATCAAGGAAATACTTTCAACAGTGTTCAATTAAGGAAATATTTAGTAGGTATAAATGTTTATATGATGTTAAACAATGTTTGTTGTGCATGATACGTTGGTTTGGTAACATTTACTAACATAGTTCCACGTTCACGGGTGCTATTTTCAAGGTAACATCGATTTATTTACTGTTCTTGACACTGTTTATAGCAAAATCCATAAGTATTTATAGTGGTTTAAATGGAAAACTGGTACTTACGCTAATGTTCAACTGTATATAACTATATTATATTCTCGATCATACTCATAGGTAGGTACCTATCACGGTACCTATCTACCCTCGAGTAGTTTTATGAAAATAAGAAGGAAGTTGTGATGATAGATTATATTAGACAAAAAAATGGTCGATAATAATATGAAAATAAAAATGGTGAAAAGTTAGCAACTAAAAACAAAGGATGTGACAATTCTGAAGTTCTCACAAATTGAGATACCTACAAGCACGTCTTAGGTATAATACTTAAAATACATGATTATTTAATGTAGGTAATATCAAAGTCTCTTCAAAATAATGCAGGGAAGCCCACATACCTAGGTATAATTCATTTCTTATATAAAAACGTACCAACTTAAATAAAAAATCAAATATAAATAAATGTCAGGTGTGTTATGCTGTCCTTGACCTAAGACAGTGAGTTTTGTAACATCACTCACATGAATATAGGAACCTACCAGCAGGTAGGTACTTATTTGCGTAGACAACTTATTCGGGTAGACAACTTATTTGCGGCAACTTTATTTTATCAAATTAATACTTAACACATAATTTACAATTCAGTTATGAATTAAACTAAGTACTTATATATGTATAATAATACACAAAAAATGTAAAAAACTAGGTCCTTCGGCAGGAAATCCGGATTCATCATTGAATTACGAAATGAATTTTTATTTCAATTAGTGCAGTTTTCAAAACCGCTAGACATGACGAAGGCTATGCCTGAATACAGTGAATTAGCTAATTAATTAAACCTACGTCTAGATTTTGAACGTCTTTATGTATTTTATCCTTGGTATTAACTTTCCCTATGGTAAAATGTGATACCTGCCCAGCAACAAATTAGGTTGAAATTTACGTTGATAAAAATAACAATAGGAGTACCTAGGTACTTACCTAAATGTTTATTTGTATTTTCATCATATTATTTGACTAGGTATTATGCTATATTTTGTTTTACTTATGGCTAAGTGCTTATCTACATAAAATTTGAACAGAGCCCTCGAAACGTGTGATTTAGTTTCGTATTTTATATAACTTCACGAACCTTTATTAAAAAAATATCTAACGGCTAAATCAGATTAAGAGGAAGTATTTTCTTATTAGGTATTCATCTACCTAATTAGTAAGGAACTTCTAAAACAAAATGTGATTCTTCTTGAGTTAAACTTAGTGTTTTGCAGTGTGATTTGTCTGACATTCAATTAGTGTAAAGTATATTAGGTACTTAAGTAATTCTGTCATGAAATCTTTGTCAATTTCCTCCAAATGTATATTTATTCATTCAAAATAAATATTTTTTTGCAGAATCATTCTTCTATACAGCATAACAAAGAAACGATATTTATTTATAGGTATAAATCTGATGTTGCATTGTAGAGTTAATTTCTTAATGCAATAACATCTATGAGCTCTCGATCTCCAGTGATTTCTCTTCTACATGCATTCAATGAGCTCACGAAGTGCAATGTTTTTATTTATACCTACGCGACGGTACCAATATAAAAAATCCGAAGTACGAGTAGGTATGTAGTTATTGTGTTGTCTTTTGTTTAATACTTTACTCACAAACCAGGAAATGTATTAAGGATTGTTAATAACCTACAAATAGCTTAGCTGTTTTTGCGCGGGTCTGACCTCGAGCGATTGATTTATTTCGTCGATAATTATGTTATTTATTTAACGTAGGTAGGTATGTAACGTACGTCGCATTTTGATCTTTCTATCAAATACTATGTAATTTTTCGCCATACTTTGCAGTGATCTCATCTCAACTGCGTTGGTTCTATTTTTATGTTGTGTTGATTTTATTTTATAGGTAGGTAGGTAGGTAGGTACTGTAACTATTTGTCATCGTTGTGTTTTACTGTTTTTGGTCACTAGTTATTGACTTTTAACGTAACTTCTGTTCTTCATTAATTGAAATACTTACCAATATTTAAGTAGAACACATAAGTATATGTTCTAGAAATGAAATAAGATGCATTTGGCCCATACGAATACATATCGATTACTTAATATCTATGACTATTTCACTGGCAGCGAAGTCGATTTTGGCCACATATTCTAGTATATTTACAGCGATATAGGCAGGTTCAGCATGTACAGATTCACAAGTACAGTAGAGAAAATCTCCATTAATTTCTATCAATACCGACAAGAGTTAGACAATATTAATAAGGTATGAACAAAATCAAAAATGCCTCTATAGTGAATCAGACCAACAGGATACCGGGCACTTTACCAAGTAGGTACCTACGTGTTTACAATAAAGTGAACAGTTGATGATATAGCGAATACTTACCTACTTCAAAGGTCGGAGATGCATAATGGATGGAGCTACAAGCAAAGTAGGTAGCTCATTGTCCTTAACCCCGAGGCTACCGTGCGACCAAGCCTTTGAAACATACCTATCAAGTGCACTAACATAAGTAATTGCTAACATTACAACATAATGAATGGGACCGACCTGATTTATATTATTGTTAGAAGGTCATTTTGAAAAAAAGGTAGGTAATTTTGGCCTCATAACAAGTTCCGACTTTTAACCCCCGAGCGCAAAAACGACGGGGTATTGTAAGTTTGACGTGTTCTATTATGTGTTAATTTAATGATCTTTTTTATGATTCATTATCGTATGGGTAACTCTAGGTCATTCATAATGTGTTAAGAAATGCAGCACATCAAGGCTAGCAATTCTCAGTTACCGACACAGGACGCACTATGATAGGTACCTATTACAAAAGTGGCTCTTCCACGCTCTTCCGCAATCAACCTCTGTTATATCGCAAATATTTTGACACCGTCAATCGTCTACCAGGCCGTGGAAATCGTTCTACACTCGAGAGCAATGAATCCGGGTCACTTAAAGAATGTTAAAAATCTCGGAAACTAAAAATGATAGGTTAATGCAATAAATTGTATTTAATAGACAATGTAATACTCCTTAAATGAAAGTAAAAAAAATATGAGTCACCATACATTTTATTAACACAAAATTACATAAAGAAAAAAACTGCTGATCTCTCCTTAAAACAAAAATAGGAAACATGAAATTTTTGAACTTTATTACGATTTTCTTGAATTTTAATACTTCGTATTGCCTCCTCGTGCTTCCATTACTGCGTTTACGCGGTTTGGCATGCTGTACACCAAGTTCCTTATACGATTTTGGGGAATATTCTCCCATTCCTCTGTGAGAGCACTTTTGAGCTCACGAAGCGTGATTGGGGGAGGGTTTCGTTGTTTTACGCATCTGCCTAGCTCGTCCCAAGCATGCTCGATCGGGTTGATATCCGGGCTGCGTGCTGGCCACTCCATACGAGTAATGTTCATCTCTTGAAGGTAGTCATTCACAATCCTACCTGTATGAGGTCGGGCATTGTCATGCATAAATATAGCATCCTCACCTAAATTGACCATAAATGGACCAACGTGATCATTGAGGATTTCTTCCACATATCTTACGCTAGTTAAAGAGCCGTTTTCTATGATCACCAGCTCTGTGCGACTTTCAGAAGAAATTCCGGCCCACACAAGTACAGACCCACCACCGTAGGCTACTTTTTCTTCGATGCATGCTTGCTTGAATCTTTCCCCTGGTCTTCGATACACTCTGTGTCTTCCATCGTGCTTGTAGAGCATAAATTTTGATTCGTCGGAGAACATAACTTTTGACCAATCTTCAATACTCCAATTTACGTGGCTCTGGGCATATCTTAGTCTCGAAATACGATGCCCACGCTCCAGTTTAGGGCCGTTTGCAGGTCTAAGGGGTTTTAAGTTAGATTCAGCAAGCCGACGTCTTACTGTCCATGCACTTGGGTTACTTCCTCCGAGGCGTCGAAACTGATTGGTGAGTTCAGTTCCTGTGAGAAAGCGATTTCGAAGCATGGTGTTCACCAAGTATCGGTCTTCTCGTGCTGTGGTACACCTGGTTCTGCCCGTTCCTGGTCTGCGTAGGTTAGAACCAGTTTCTTCGTAACGTCGGAGAACTCTTTGTACTATTGACAGCGACACACCGACAGTCCTGGCTGTATCGCGCTGACTCCGGCCGGTTTCCAGCATTGTAAGTATTCTGGTGCATTCTTCAGGCGTAAGCGACATAATTTCAGCTTGAATAATGAATATAGAGCACTATCAACATGGTTTATGTACCCACATAAATGACAGATTACAAACAAAAGCAAAACCAAATGCTGTAATTTCGTAGTTCCATCTTCGAAAGTGGCCCTTTTTCAAATTTGATTTTTTTATGATATAACTTTACAATAACTAAGAAGTTTTAATACCTTCATTTAAGGAGTATTACATTGTCTATTAAATACAATTTATTGCATTAACCTAGCATTTTTAGTTTCCGAGATTTTTAGGATTCTTTAAGTGACCCGGATTCATTGCTCTCGAGTGTATTTGAGGGTTTAGAATGTAACCTCTTTTAGGTGTATGATATAAAAGACTTTGCTAATGCTAGTGGTGCCTTTACATTTTTCTTAATATAGGTAACTTGTCAGTAAAAAAGAATTATCTCTTAAAATATACTATGGTTTCAGATTTTGGAATTTTTTAGTATCTTGCATGCAATGAATTGCTTTTATTCATCAAAATAGTACATAATAATACTTAATAACTTTTAAAGGTCAGAAATGACATTTAAATGTAAAACGAGCAATGCAATGCGTAGACCCGGCTATAAAACTCAGGGCCACTGTTTTTCTATTACGTATATATTGTGAAATGCACTATTAACTTTTTAATATATTAAAATTAATATTAAATACGACAGGGTTGTGTGCATTAGACGTCATCCTAATTCAAGACAAATATGCGATCTTACCCAAATTTTGCTCGTTAACACTTCTAAGCTAAGCTAAGCTAAGAGCATAGAGATGCATGAACAATTAGCATGAAGTAACAAACAAGGTGTGATTTTATTTACTGAATACAAAAACCAGTGCGTTGATTAATTATATTAACTGACTAACAAAATAATGTGCAAATAAATTGCCATGTACGCAATTCAGTTTGACCGAGTTACCACCATATTTTAAACTTGCCATTGCAGTAGTACGTTTACAACAGTAACTATTTACAAAACAACTGAAAAAACCATACTCGTAAGAATACTTATTTTGTTTGTCCACGCTAACGACTAAAAGTCATGGTCAGAACAATTGCATTGTTACAGAAATAGTTTACGAAAGAACTTACAAATATTACCGTTCCATTACATAAGCACATTGCACTCCATAGTTTACCTTAAATCCAATAAAGGATGAAGTAAAAACGTTCAGTATAGATTATTGGCACTAGTAACATTACTGGCACCACTTACGCTACTTATTATTAAGAGTACCTAATCAAACTAAAACTCTTATTACCGAGACAAAAATGTCTCCATAATTTTTATCAAAAGAAATCCTTACTAATGGCTGCTCTATGATCTCGGAAATGTGTGAAAGTGGCATATATGTTGCATATGTTTTGTGTTATTGTATATACCTGTTAAATCATATTTACGTAGGTACAGTGACGTGTGACGTCTCTTTCCCAACGGGATAGTCAGAGACCATAAATTTGTGTTCACTAGCAGGCTGAGATCCTGACAGAGAAATGATCACGATCTGACTGATATAACGTAAGCCTAGATTCTCTTTTATTAGCTAGCCTTACTGCCTTATAAATCTGTTTTGAGCAACCTCTCTAGCTAGGCGTCCTAACCATCTAAGCATCCCTTTATCTATCTTGGTCACTACATCTTCTGCCATAGGTACCACATTGTTACATCATTGTACTCAATACAAAGAAAATGAAAACTAAGTTCCTCGTCATGCTTTAAAGTGTGCATATTTTAGGGCTATGTTTGAAAATATTGGAACATCTACGCATAATCATTTGCTATATCGTGCGTTGCATTATTCATATGCTTGAAATTTACATGAAAAAGAAAATACTAACTTTTTGTTGTGACTCCGATGTTTCAAATGCCTTGTATTTTACCAACTGAGTGCGCGATTGTAGATTATAATTTGTAAATTGTAACACTGGTTACGCAAAAAATGTGATCTTCAGTATAGCGTGTAGGTAATGAAAGCATCCACTTACGCATACAAATACAAAGAACAACGTGCAACGACGTAACGTGTACCAATTTTAATTAAATAATTGCTATTAATAAATAGATTTCCGATTACGCTGAGTCTATTTATAAAAATTCTGTATGATAAAAATGTTTAAAACTTAATATATGACCACTTATAACATTTATATTTACAAAACATTACCTTTGGTTTGCACTTTTGTATATTTTGTTTTTTTACTGAATCTTTCGTTTGATTTAGATCGTTTATTACCTATCTGTGGGCATAGTAAGATGATGGTATCTTGGTTATGTCTATTCAATTTTGGCATTCACTAATATAAATTAACGATGTTACCTAATTTTCTACAAAGGGATTTAAATATTCATTTTCAAAAAAAAATGGTAGTAACATTGCAACACCAACAATAAGAACAGTTAGACATTATATTTTTGGAAGTTTTCGCGAATGTCACACATTGAAATAAAACAAACGTCGGGTTTAAATAATGACACCAAACAAATCGCGATAGAATCCGTTGACTCTCTATTAATCCAAATAATTTCAAAGTTCACAGGCTCAGTTAAAACTCAATCCATATCAACACCATCTACAATATGTTACAGAATCATGAGTACCTAACCCATAGTTAAACAAAAAGTAATCAATATATTGGACTGGGGTTAATGATCCATTGTAAATATTCTATCAAAGTTTAGTTAGTATACAATATACCTACTTATCTAAAGCGCCCGTCTTGGAGCAGGAACTTGTATCATAAATAAAATCCCTTGTAGACTACATGATCATTTTAGTCTGTTATATGCAGAACTACCACCTATTGAACAAAGCGTTGACTATTTTTATTTAGTAGACTTATTAACAGATATCTAAATCTTGAACGTAATAGTTGGGCACTGTTTCATTATAAAAATAATAGCTCAGATTACTACTTAATAGTTCAAATTAAATTTATTTCCTTTTGTATGATTACAAAGTATTAATGTTTTTCTGCTCAGTAAGTAGGTAGGTATACCTTAAGTACATATCTTAGAACCTATAGGACAACATACACTTAGCTTGCTTCTTGATAGTAGGTACCGCGTAATATTATTATGGTCTTAAAATACTTTTATTATGATGTTGTGTAATAAATGAGCAAATTGATAGATGAATACATCACTCACATTATATTAACATAAACATGACAGGTACTGTGTATCTGATAATTTTTTCCGACACCACTTCAAACATTGCTTAAGATGTTAATAACTGGATAAAAATTTGTATGCCTATCATTTATGTTTCGATTTAATTTCTTGAGAGCTAGTCTCAATATCGTATTTTACTCCCAAAAATAGGTTGCTTCCAACATTAAACGCAGTTAGTAATAATTGCTAACTTCAGCGGTTTAGGCCTTGCCTTGCTGTGCTGAGTCAGTCACTCAGAACAAATAAAATTATAACAAAAAAAATACACTTGTTATCATTGTGACGTCATATTATAATACATACGAGCCAGCCTGCCTTGTTTTATTTAGTCGAAAGCTATTACGATATGATATTTCACCTTACTTTCACACAAAGGGCCAAGTTTTTATACTTCGTTGTTTCATACACTACGGATACTGTAACTGAAACCGTAGCACATCTACTCGGGGACTGTGCCTAAAGTAAATTACGGTCTTACTATTATAGAACAACAATCTGGTTTATGAACACTTGTAAGTTTTGGTTACGTTACTCGCCATGGATGCTCAAGAGTAGACTTTATGCGTGCATAAAGTAGTGCGGATTACTTTAATGTTGTGGTCTCTGTCTAAATAAGGGCTTAGAATTAATGTAAGGGTATCATGGTACTGTGTTTATGACGCCTAGTTGTTCTGAGAACTAGTGAATGAGAATAATTTAAAATTAGGCATGCCTTTTAGATTAACGTAAATATGTCTATGAAGTGGACAGGTCTTGTCAGATCATGAATATTTCATTAATAATTTTACTCTGTAGATAGAAATTTTCGCGTTCCACGATTTCAAAGTCGTGAAATATTAAATTGTGAGTGATAAGTGAAGTAAAAATTTACTAAAATGTTAACGGGTAGGTACTATCGCGATCATGATATAGGTTTAGCATACCTTTGGATTACTTGACATTAAATGCCCGTTAATACGCGAAAGTTTAAAGACTAAATTTTATATTTTATGCCATTTCTGAACCTTCTACTGATCTGTACACAGGGTCCACATTATTTCGCAGAAAACCGAATTGAAGAAAGTGCAAGGGAGGTTTCATACTCAAAAAAATAATGGAAAACACTACATTTCTAATTAAGTAATTAATGACAATGCTATAAAACTTATTGCGTAGCTCACTAACTATAATGGATGTTACACATATAGTCACGAAATCACAAGATCAGATCACCGTATTATTACTAAATATTTTGGCTGAAATCCATACCCTGTCTCTTACGTGACAAGTTGACATTACAATCACATTGCCAAATATATTATCAGCCATCTAATTGATACGTGTTTCGGGAACAATATCTTCCTTATCTTATACACAATACTTCCTTTTATTCACAAAGGAGGGTAGCCTTTCAGCGCCATACTGTACCGCCGCATTTATTTAATCAACATTATTGACAGTCTAATTAAAACAGTAACTTGCCCTCTTGGTCACAGCTATCTATAAGGCGTTTAGTTGACTGTGTAAGCAAGTAACAAAGTCTGTCACCCAATTTACAAAACTTCGAATGTCCAAGTTGTTTCGTTTTGAATTTATTCTTTATAAAATACTTTTAAACCAAAATAACAACTCGTAATGTATTTACTACGTTGTCTTTATTATTGCTGTATTTATAGCAGTGTTTGTAAACTGTTGATTGTTGAACATAACGCGTAAGCGCTGCGTCGCGCGTCGCGTCCCTATGCTCATGTAGCTCTTCCGATAGTGACAAAGTAAATCCTATAACACTATAAAATTTACCGTTTTCGTTTAAATTTATGTTATACTTAGTCCTTCATCACTGCAGCAAACTTAAATTTTAACTACTTATTACCAAAATCGAATATTTACTTGGAATAACATTTTTAGTACCCATTTAAATATAACTTAAATAAAAATTACATGGCGATGAAAGTGTATGAGTGCGATTGCCTGACAATAGCACTCAAACACTTCATAGTAGCGTGTTTATTATCACATTTGATTATCTAGATGCTTACGCTATTTGACGCAAGAATATTTGCAAATAGCAACAACCACTTCAAAGTGAAGTCTTATTGATTATCCCCATGATTTAGTGTCATGCACATAGTAGGTATTTATACTGATTAACGATGTTATTATGTAGATACCTTTAAGTTTCTAGAACTATCAATTAGTATTGTCCTTTAAAAAAGAGATAGGCGCGGCGTATTATATTTGGAAGTGGGTCAATAACAGTTATGTTTTCTAACTTTAACAGAAACTTATATGAATAATGATGTGGCAAATAAGCTAGGCCCTGAAATTAAGCAGCTATCGTAACCGATTGGAGTTCAACTGATGGAGTATGTAAAGTTCGCCTCACTAGTTCCCGTAACAGTAAGATCATTTCTACGGTTGAGTGGGCCAATTTTCTCTGCAAATACATGGCTCTGCTACCAGTAAGTACTTAGTGAGTCTGGTACCAACTACACACATTTGTGAATCCAACACCCAACTATTAAGTAATCCATTATTTATGATTATAAGAAAAAACTTTAAAACATATTAACCTTATAGGTTAATTACTAAATACATATTTGTTAGTAATTTCGTGGTTATAAAATGTTCCTATTTATACAAATCTCATCCTCATCAAGGAGACCTTTGGAAAAAATATTTATCGGTAGAGAAATTATCGGTTGAATGTAAAAGGACCCACCTTGTCAACAATGAAGTTTTAATAAGTTGACAGCGAAATCGTAGAATATGATGACGCACAGTGAGAAGATTCTAGAAGGTTCTTCACCTTCTAGAATCTTCTCACTGTGCGTCATCACTCATTTGTCACACTCTTGCTTGTTTTGATTCTTATCTATCAATTAAATAGTGTGTTAATTAGCAACTGTGGAAATCAAGTCTTCAAATTTAGGTATGTAATGAGTACCTAATCTATGATAAAATGAGGATTGCATCATTACAAGTGTAATTATTATTATTAACGAATACACATTGGTTAATATTTACACATCTGTGATTTTCGTAGAGGTGGATGAAATGATGATCGAAATTGGGACGGGTAAAGACGAAGCGGACTTCAAAAGGTGTGATGTGACGAAACATAATTGAAAATTGTAAGTAGTACAGAGTCTGTTATGTGGGTGACGGCATCTAGATCAACTAGATTAGGGGTATGAAATGCACACTTTATAAATATTCCCTAAGCTTCTAAATATTTATAACTGCCAAGCAAGCCAAATAAAGCGTCCGAAAGGGATCAATACAATTTCTTAACCCAAGAAAATTCGTCCCGATTGGCCTGTCAAAAATTTTAAGAGAAACACCCACTAAGAAACTGTTTTTAAAAATGTAACCCCAAAGGGATCAAAAACTTTGCCAAAAAAAATTCTTTAAAGTTTAGATTGGTACAAATTCATGTTCTGCCACTTTGCTTGAAATTAATGAAATTATAACTTCGACCTTTTCTAAATCTGTCCCAAAAGAGATGCAAACAACCTTTTGGTTTCAATGTCGAATATTATGAAGCTACATTATTATGCATTCGATTAGACCCAAAGTGATCGCGATAAAGATGAGAGTTAACTAGAGTTTAACGGGACTTAATCCTTATGACAAATAGTCTTCGGTACGCTTCAGCTTTTGGATTAATTCGACTTCCCCCAATATCGAGTTTACACTCAGCTCTTTTTATAATTAAGATCTGGTAAATCTTAAATGGGTAATGATCCGTTCCGGCGTAAATCCCCTTTCGCTTTGTTTACGCTTCGCAGCGGTGTAGAGTATAGATAAGCGGTTGATCAAATTACCTCATCCAGTGATCCGTGATCCAAAATTAACAAACATTGTTATAGAAATGAGAATAATCACTTAACAGGTACTCGGTTAGCAATCAAAAGAATTAAATTAAAAAAAAGAAAAAAGTCGAATAATGTTATTGAACGGTTTATATATCTACCTATGAATAGAAATTTAATGTATAAGGTGTAATTGACTTTTAAAACTAAAAGTTATCTAACTGTAAAGATGTTTCTATAAATGAATGTTTTGAAGCAATTAGTAAACTTTTCCTTTAAATTAAAATCGGAACGGTATCTTCTCAATTGGGAAACTATTAGCACACGATTCGTCTATTGTACCTAAATAATCACCAGCAATCATAAATTCTGTCGACTCTATTCACAAACATAAAAAATAATATCAAAAGCGGCTAGTTAGCTGCTGTTTTGTGTGAAGTAGATGGAGCTACTCGTTTGGGAAAGCCAAGCAACTCCAAATTTACCCGGGATACCATAAAACAATTTTATTATTACCTATCATGAAAATTTTATAATCACGATAAAATTACTTTTAATATATATACTATTTCTATAACTACGATTTCGGTCACATTATACATACCTACATAATATAAAATCTTTTTACAATCTTGAACTTAGCACTATTTTACTAAACCACTTAGAGATAACCTCTAGATTGAACGCTATCGGACACTGTCCAGATAATGTTGTAAGTATACTTCGACTGTTCTACAACATCAATCATAATGTAAATTAAACTCAAAAAAGTGGAATGATGACCTACTTTTTGTCTAATATAATAATATTCATATACAAAAAGATAGGCAGCCTATATTACATCTAATTCATAAATCATATTCATAATACCAGCTGCAGCATTCAGTATGGTTGGGAAGGCTTGTCTTGAATCTCGAGTTTCGTCGATCAATTTCGATATTTTCCGCGTAGCGACTGCCATCTGAGCTCCAAAACCCACTAATGATATCAAAGAAGAAGATGATGATGAAGAAAAAGATTTTCAGACTTTTAGGGCTCTTGCCCTGAACGAATTGCCACATATGTTAGTATGGCTTAACGCGCTCTTCGAGGTTACTAAGAGTTCAGTTACCGAAAATTTTTGAGTAAAAAATTCAATAGGTAATACCTAAAATTATGCCATTGAATCAACGAAGCTATCGACAGTTAACGATAATCTCAATCCAATCTTATTTCTTACTCTGGTACCTGGTACCGGTCTTAAAAAAAAACACTGTTTATAGACAACAGTGTTTCAACTATTATTATCAAGAAAGACTGCTGAAGTTAAGTAGAGTAGAACAAAATGAGGATTTGGAATATATTGGAACGGAACAAACTACCCGTGAAATCGGGATTAATGATATTAGAAATGTTTTATATGATTTAATATTCCAGTGGAATAAGTTCAATATAAGATACAAGTAGGTAGGTATTAAACTATTGAGAAACGAGCTATTATAATTTATAATTTCATGTCTCTGTGAATGTAAATAATTTATGAAACATGTTGGACTTGTTACATTTTTACTTCCTCGTTACTTTAGTCCCCATAATATATTATTATTTAAAGTTCTTTTTATGAATCTCAACTTACAGGTTACATCATTCATCTAAAATATCCATTTGATCCTCTTTAGAAAATCCTTTATTCCTATTTATATTTATTCTCCCAAAAGTTCAAATCCAGATAATAGTTTCCAGACATGTTTCAGAGGGAACAATGGATTTTATTCGTGTGGGTATCTAACGAATTCTAATTTGTACCTTCCAAAATATAAACTAAACACCGTTTTTTAGGTTTTATCTACTTCGATACACATTATGCCTAGAAATGCTAGAATCTTATTTATTTACATGAAAAATTTTTGCCAATAACATTTGACTGCTGTGTTTTATAGACATTTTATTATAAATTTGTTTTTACTATTCTTTTTATTGTTGTCTAAAATTTAAATGTAAACAAATTATGGAAAAAAGTTAAAACGAAAAAATATTTACGCAAAACTCAACCCCCAGGCGCTGTCAAATTACAACAAGGCGCTCATGAGAGCTTTACTTTTATATCATTTACATTCAAGCACTTATATTCATTGCTATGAGTGCTATGATATTTATAAATTTTGAATTTGCATTTAAATTTTTTGACCAAAAATTATCATTTTAGTTACATGTAGACTAAAACGGGTTCAGAACTATTACCAATCGATACTCCAGTGGAGCTCGTGTAAATCACCTGGAAAGCTCCAAAATGGGTTAATTAGTTAATAACAATACCAAGTTCTAGAACCACTCTGTAACCAGAAATTCCAATCATCTAATCTCATAGTAAATCGCGATTATAGTCTTACTAGTATTATACATATGAAAGTTTGTAAAGATGTTTGTAGGTTTGTTATTCAATCACGCTCAATGGATCTGCTTGATATCGAAATGTCGTGCGGTTTTAGTCGGTTCGATCCCGACATAACCACCCCTGATGGCTGACGGGGGTAGTGGTATCCATGGGGATTTCCGCACGATAATAAAAGTGTCAGTGTTTAATTTTTTTTTCCAGAATCCATTTTCAGATCCGATCCAGAATCATACTATTTGCATTTTGATTTGTACCTCTTACGTCTAACTGCATT
Source organism: Lithosia quadra (assembly GCA_963576445.1). NCBI lineage: Eukaryota > Metazoa > Arthropoda > Insecta > Lepidoptera > Erebidae > Lithosia > Lithosia quadra. The sequence continues at coordinate 13,216,936 of OY754874.1, forward strand.
ACATAAATCATTTGTGTATGTCAGCTGCGAAAACTAAGCCGAAATTATAATCCTCTACCTACATGAAGTCACGTCTGTTGCGTTTGTACCCACAACCTTCTGGTTCCACATTTACTTCTCAATTAACGCATCTATGCAAAGTGAGACCGTTCGTGTAACATTATTGCAAGAATACCTACTAATAATTTATGATACATTAAAATCTCCTTAATACACTCAAAAACTCCTTAATAAATCATGTATAAATAGACATTCTAACTTTGAGCTCATGATGAGGAAGCGTTAACGAAAACTACTCGTTGTTGACAACGTTTGAGTTTTACGTAAATAAATTAAATAATACGCTATCTAGACCCAAAGTTAGCTTATCTAGCTTGTGTTATGGAATACGGATAAACATAGTTAAATACCTAAATATTATAACATAGAATCATCTAACCAATGCAAATATACATTAATATTTGCACTGAGTAGGAAATGAACCCATGACCTTCGACATAGTAGTCGAAAGTCGCCATGCCACGGAAATGTCATACAAATTTTACATACAAATACTGAAATATTTTTTCTTTGTTTCAGGTGGCGTTCTTAAGTGAACGCACATCGAGAGCGGAGTCTGCAAGAAGCCCGCACTCAATAGAACTGTTTTAGCTGTTACGTTGACATAATATTGCATTCTAATTATGTGTTGGGAAATGTTTACCGTACGTCATATAGCGTAGATAATGTTGGAGCACGTAGCGTTGATACCCGCGTGGTTTCTGATGGCGTGGTTGGGCGCTTGTCTTCTGTTCAGCCCATTTGCTATATTTTTTGTCATGTGCATACCACAACTGCCACTTCTAGTTGTTAGAAGGGCATGCCATATACCGTTTGAGTATATTTAACATTGAAAGCAGGAGCGAATATAGTCATGTATTGTTAGAATTACGACTATTGTTAAGATTGTATAAAGTGTAAATATTTTAATGATTAAATTTGTACTTTGTAAAGTTTTTTTTCCTGTAATTTCCTTTGTACAGAGCCGGCCCTGAGGCAAAATGAAAGTATAAAAATGAGCTACGTTCCCCCAGAGAAATGTCTAGGAAGTCGTGCGGTCATCCATCAAATTTTTGTTTAAAATGCCTTGGCTATGAATGTTAAAATTCCTAGAGGTAATGAAATGTAATTCGTAACCAAAAATGTTATTAGCACAGACTGGAATAATAATACCATTTCATACTCTACTCTCTGCTTTTAAACGTGAATCAAATTAAAAAGTATATTATTATTCAACTATCAAATGCCACCTTATACTTACTGAAACACTTATCAATATAATTATATAATCAGATTCAACAACTAGGTCTACAAAATGTATCGAGTATGTGCATAAAGTTGCATAAACCTTCAAATAAATGAATAAAATATTAACTTGAAAATGAATAAAAACCAAATGAATACTACGAGTAGAAATTACGAAGGTAGTGTTAAGTAATTATAGCACTATGGAAATAGTCACCAAAAATAAATCCATTTAGTACGTAAGACACCCCAAGTATGCCCGCATGGGACCCGACCAGACCCGACCAAGATTTCGGAGTCTAAACCAATCTCACCTGCAAGCCGGTACATCTAGTACTTGACGAACGAAGCTCTGGTACAGGTTTTCCGTCTAGCTATCACTTCCGTAGAAGTCAGGATAGGCCAAGTCAAGAAAACGAGGAGGAGAGCAAATCCTGAACATTAAGGTGCAAGGTTTGGATGCAATATGGTGTTCTTTTAGAAGGTTTTATACAGCGTCGCCGTTGGCAGCAAGAGTGTGACGTCTCTGGTGTTGCACACGTTCTTAGGCCACGGTAACCGCTTTTCATGACGTGAGTCGTGTGCTTGACAACCACCTACGTAGCATTAAAAATACTGTGACTAACACTGTGTTGATTATGATGATGATGCCACCGTAAGCATACATGCGACGGCCTCTGTGACGTAGCGGTGTATTCGACTGTACGACAAGGGACTCGAGTTCGATTCCCGCTCAGTGCAAATATTTGTATGTATGAATATGTCTATTTGCATTGATCTGGGTGTTTATATGTACATATACTTAATATGTATGTATTTACAAAAAAAATTCAATATAGGCACAAATTGCGTTTTATAAAAAAAATCTAAGAAGATTACGTACAATGTCATATTTGTACTTATTATTTTGTATAAGGTAAGTATAATAACCAATTTTATCGCAGACTACGGTCTCTTTCAGGCGAGTTTTTGGATAGAATATATTCATTGTTATACCAAAAACCCCGAATTTAGCATATCAATGACCAAATTGAATAGCTAAGGGGCGGCTAGTAGGATATATTATTATGTTCATCATCTACAATTTTCCAGAATAAAATTTAGTAAGTATACAGAGAAACCGTAAAATTCATTAATAATAAAATCCTTATACACCCGCAACTGAAAAGTTATTGATATTCGTCTCGACGAAACAGTGACCACAGAGTTCTGTACTAAATAATTATGTTTAAAAGGGATCCTAGGAAAGGAATTAATGGAGTCGGTACTGGTTTAGGAAACCTGTTGCATATGTTGTGGTTTTACTGATTGACGAAAAGGGCTATGTCGTTGGTAGCCTACCTCTGCAAAAACCAAAATTAAAAAAAATGGATTTTTTCACAAAGGACTAAGAAAAAAGGCCCTGAGCCCTACAGCACAAGCTTCTGTCACGATGTAATCGGGTTTGGCGCTCGGAGAGAAGAGAATTTATACCATCTTCACACTGCTTATGTGAATAGCCGGGCTTTTAGACTCTGAACTTAGTGCTCTCAATTTATTACTGAACTTTGTACTCTGCGTCAGTAAATTAATTTCAATTGAACTTATTACATAAACTGACGTCACCACCCAAAGCTGTTCGCATAGAGCTAATAATAGCTTATAAAGTTTTATTGAAATGACCGTTCGTGACCAGAGAATGTTCCAGATGTTTGATTGTAAAGGAACGTACTGATAGTAATATCATCTGTTTAGCCATATGCGTGAATTATTATAAAAGAAAAAAGCATAATAGGTAGGTACATAAGGCATGCTCAAAGCAAAATTGTATATAGATATATCGACGCGATTTTGCTTTACAATCACGTCGACATGCTTTACGCCTTATGCCAGTTGCAGTGTAGCTAAGTTTTTTATACCAATCGGTCACGTCAATATGACTTCAACTCGCCTGATGGTAAGCTAAAGGTAATGTCTCAAGAAGTGAGTCCGCATTACATACACAATGCCATTGTGGTGGCCCTCAACTTGACGGCCTCATCAAATGCTTTTTCACGCCTATACCACTATACATTTACTTAATGTAAGTTCAAAACCAACTGCAAAATATTGTTGTATGAGTTAATCATATATTTCAAGGTCATTGAGGCCCATATTACTAAAGCAATGGTTATAGCTAAAGTGGAACAGAAGGCGTACGCAATTGAAGGACAATCTAGTTCACAACGCCAATGCAATATCGCACATAAAGTAATTGAAATTAGAACAAGATTTTGTTTTATTATTTCTTGACAAAAGAAGTTGGCATTTCATAAATATGCGGAGTAATCTTCATTTTAGTTTAAAAAAAAAAATATTAAAGCAGACTTACGACATTCAACTAACCGGAGGCGCTGACCCGCGGAATTATATGCTGCTCAATAGATAAAATGCTGATTGTATGCCCTCAATATAATTATGGAATATTCTCTTGTCATGACTGACAGGAATTTGCAGATTTTTCTTTGTTCTGTGGGAATTTGCTAGCCACATAGTTTTTAATAGCATCATTGAATCGTCATTGATCATTCATTTTGATATTATTATAACGTTAGAGACTATACGATATTTATTCTATCATTGGTTTATCTCTACAGTTCGATGGGAACCTAGTAATAATGTAGGTATCCTGGATCTCGGGAAGAAATCAAAGGAACTCTATTATAGGCAAATTTATATGGATTTAGGTATGTTTTTGTTTATAACAGAATGAAAAGGCAAAATTTGTTTGATGTAACTTTGATTTTTGATTTGCCGTATCAGGGCCGGACTGAAATTCCTACTTTATTGCAATCCCTAGCCAGAACCTCATTTAGGTACAGCTGCACGCAGATGAGGTTGGCTTGGGCCATTGGTGGGGATTCATTACGTCTTAATTGCTCTTAACTCGAAACTATTTTCTGTACTTTAATAATAGCAGTTGATCTCAGTAATAGGCGAAATATTTATATATCGATGCTCACAATAAGACGTTTATAGAGTAAAATAATATACCTAATTGAACCAACTTATTAATTAATTGAAACTTACAACAATCGTGTGCAATCACAGAACATTAAAAAACCATAGAAGTAGTAATTAAGTAAAAATACAAAGGAATAGCTGTCGCCAAAAAATACACTCACACAGACTTATAGGACGTCTTATTGGTTGCATACATTTTACCTTAAAATATAAGAAGAGCAGAACTACACACCTTATTTTACTGAAAATGAATTTAAAGTACGTTTTGACAAGGTATATACTTCAATTATGTTTACAGAGTACCATCAAATCTGCCCCCATTTTAACGTAATATACAACAGAATTATGTTTAAGCCACGTTGGAATAGAGCACACATTTATTTATCACAATAATACCCCATCTAGCGGTCAATAGCAAAATCAATGTACATTATAGTTTTGCTATAGACCCCATCTAGCGGTCAATAGCAAAATCAATGTACATTATAGTTTTGCTATAGACCAATAGATGTCTAAAATTGTATTGTATTGCAAATCAGTCCTTAAATATAACAATGGTAAGGATGAAATTAACTTAACTCAAAATACGGACACCACTAGAATCGACCCCCATGGTGTCGATTCTGTTGTACATTTTCGCAAACTTAACTAAAATGATAATTTTGACAGCTCTAAGTAGAGTACCCCATATAGTATAATCGAAAATGAATCTAATCGATTTTCGATTATCGTTCCCGTAAAATATGGAATCGATAGCTATAAAAACACAAAAGCATTTATTTTTTTATTGAAGTGAAAACTTCTTTAGCGGCGCTGAGCACTTTTTTTGTATGGGTAAAAACTTTCAAACTCGCGTCAGGGTCACGTGATGCTGATCGAAAAAGCGTAAGATCCAGGGGAAGGGAGAGGAACTAGTATCTCCCACTCTTTCTACCGTGCCTGAGTGTGCTGCTCTGTTTAGGCGGCACAGGGCGCTTGCGCGAATGACCGTGTGTGTTTATGTACAGCGTCCCACGCGTATCCAAGGATGGTGACAGCTGATTGCTTGACTGTTGTGTAGTAAATACACTGTTGTGTATTCGTAAATGTGAATAAATAACAACATATAAATTGTCATATTTGTGTACGATAGCGCAATAAATAAACATTGTATTCTACCTCATAAATGATAGTACTTTTATACTTATAATTAAACACAACGTTAATATTGAAGTTTTCACTTCTGCCGGCACTCCCGGAGTGCTATTTTTTTTTATTTTAGGTAATTTATTTCAGGATGATAAAAGAGAAGTTTTATGGTACCTACAGTAATTATGTCTTGCATTATACTTAGCTACTTTTATTATTATATTATACTAGCTGTTGCCCGCGGCTCCGCCCGCGTGGATGTCGAAATCCGTTTCAAAAACTATCCTATCTCTCAAGTTGGATCGAACTGCACTTGGTGTGCGAATTTTATTGTAATCGGTTAAGTGGTTTAGGAATCCATTGAGGACAAACATTGTGACACGAGATTTATATATATTAAGATTATTATTAGCTATATTACAAAAAATTGTAGTAAATAAGTACTTAAAAATTTCAATAAATTAATTTAAGTTCGATTCATTCGATTCCTTTGTGTCATAGTCAATTGTGCTGAATTCTTGCAAGACGCTTCACTACGAAAAGTGGGCGGTACTTGTCCATGTGCTACGATAATTTTAGAGGTATTATTTTGTATATAAAAATACGATACTTCATAGACGTGAATGTCAACATTATCATTTAGCATCCTGAATTGGACAGAGTATAGAAACTTCTAGAATATTGAAGTAAATATTTCGTGAAAACTTATAGGAAAAGAAACCTTAAAATCAATCGCATAAACTTATTTTTTGATTAGAAGAAAGTATTTCTTTATATTTTAGCTGCTTCATGCATATACACAAGTGTATATGTGTGAGGTAAATGCAATTACACTTAGGTTTTTGGCGACGCAAACACGCCCCCATACGATTTCTAGTCCTAAGGATTTTTCTTTGTTCTGTGTGTGCAATGTTGTCATGTTGTTGTTACCTGATATATCAGGTAAACATTGTAATCTTTCACGTGCAAATAAGAAATTATTTATCACTTGTTTTTAACCTTGAAGCTAACTAAACATTGCATTGGCATCGTCAGGAATCCTCTATACCTAAGATTTTTCAATAATATTCCTCAGGTAATTATTCTCCTTCCTAAGTATATTCAATGGAGGCCCAAGACCAGTATGCAATTTCTTATTTGTGCTTTATAGATAGGGCTGCCATTATAGATGCCAATAAATAAAAACACTATAATATGAAGGCCTTCAGTTTATCGGCCGCGGTAGAATCTTCCCATACCCCGCTTAAAGGGCCCAGGATTGTAGAAAGGTAGAAACACGTACTGCAAAGAAAAGAGAAGCTGAAACGGTTAGTCCTAAATTGAGTTATTTGCAACGTATTTGTATTTTTATTTTTTTCCGAGACTTTCCTGATATATTAATCTCAAAAGTACCTATCTACATTCCCCGATGCAGCAAATAAACAATTTAATGGATGCTAGAAATAAAATAAAAATACCCTGAGCAGACCTCAAAAGTTTAATATCAACCGAAATTCGATCGCGGTAGTATTTTATAAGGTTCAGAAATATTTATAAAGGCACGATGCCCTTTGTTTACCCGACGACGACGATGCTTTGATCGAGTGCCTCAAGTTCGAGTTGGGTGGACTGATTCGATGGGAGCTTTCGTAAGTGCTATCGATACTTCGGAGTCTTTTCCGTAGTGTTTCTACGATGACGTATGCATCTTTCCTTGCTCTATGCATCTTTCCTTGCTCGCAACTTTTGAAATAGAATAGTCACTAACTATATTAAAAAAGGATCGAATGACCCTTTTTCTGTTTCTTTAGCGTCGATGCATTAAGGTAAAAAATTTTGGTGCAAACATACAAGTCATGTCACTGGCAAAGTAGAGCACCTAGGTGAACTACGGGCTCCAAGACGTTTTCGTGGAATACCTTGGTGATCTACTAGGTATTCCATAGATAGGTACGTACCCTATCTATGCAAGTATGGAAGTACCCTAAAAGTACCTAAGACTAAAATTACCATCAAAAATCTAAAGAGAATAATCAAATAGTCCTAATTATGTACCTACTGAACAATAATAATGTTTTAATTGTATAATACACAATTATTTATATGTATGTTGAAAATTTTTGCCTCATTATCAGAAATGTTAAGCAAATTGACAATAGAGCCATCTTTGTCTTAGTCAGTGAACTATAATACTCGAACAAACACTTCAAAATATTAACTGCTATTATTACACTGAAAGTTGCTGATATAGTACGCGAAAGATGCTGATATAGTACACGTAATACTCACTAGATGTCTCGTTCTACAAATTATTATACGACTACAAAAATGGCATTTAGACCAGTGCCGATAGTCTTTGAGACAAAATAAATTTATAGTAGGATGAAACCTGTTGTAAAAGGAAGAGAATATAACAAAAATGAAAGGAAAAATAAATTACGGGCGATCTGAGGTCGGGAAGTGGGGAGGGGGGTGAGTTTTAAGGGTAAAAACGGTTTATCTCGATTTCCGGCAAAACTACAAGTCCTATGGAAAAAAGTTAAATGACAAAGTTAGGTAATAAAGAGACCTACAACTTTTGTATTTACACTTTTTTCACATAACCTCAAAATGTAAGTGAAAAATTCAATTAATCAAGTTTTTGGTTTTTTATTTTTATCTTAAGCAAAACAAATTTTTTTTACACGAAATTTGGTGAAAACTTAGCTTTTTATGTCCTACAGACACTGTATTTTTTTTTTATTTGAAATACTCTTTTTTTCAGCTTATTTTGACTAAATATCGAAAAACCACCCTAATTTTCAATCGAAAATTCTCACGTCAAAATATCAGCTTTTTAAAAAAAGTCAAAGAGTTTTTTGTTCTCTGAAATCTCTTTTTTCTGATGATGTAAAAATATATATACATTGCTATGGTAAATGTTCTCAGAAAATGCAAAGAAGAAAAACTCGAATTCGAAATTAATATTTTTGTATTTAGTCATTTCCTCGCTGAGGTGGGATGAAAAGTTACATGTTGCACTATAACTTCATGGTTGCACTCGAGTGCAAAGATTTTCACCTTGTGCACTTTTGATTCCCTCGCTAAAGCTCAACAACTCGTAACAAATCGGAAACAGTAAAGGTGCTCAGTGGAGCACCTTTGCTGTTTCCGATTTGTTACTTACTTATACATAGATATTGTTTGCCCTATAGGAATCTATTGGATTGGTACTTCAAGTCAAGTTCCGTCTGTATGTTTAGTACACAGATATAGGTACCTACCTACCTATGCAGAAAAAGACATATTTTCCTGTAAGATAAAAAATTAAAAGTAAGTATTATTATTGAGACCTTTACCTAGTCGTACCTATCTACCTATTGCGTAATTAGATGTCTGCATAGAAACTAGTTATATTTTATACCTGTTTCAGTATACAGCTAATGCTCTTAACTCTTAGTAAGGTTCAAAGGGTAATTGTAGAGTATTAGGAACTGAGGTAGGTCCCAAGGCTGATGTAGATAGGTATAGAGGATAGGTATAGTGCGAGAGTGGGAAAAAAACTATGGGAAGGAAAGGAGTCGATAACTAATTAGATGACATCTAGATTACTTTGCCGGATTAAGTCTCCAGAGTATTTTGAGGTTTTTAAGCTTAGAAATTCAATGCAAAATGTGTACAGTGAATATTGCAACTGACTGTACTGCATTGCTATTAGTAGCAATATGTTTTTTTTTGTTCTGTGGTAGTAATAGAAAGGTAATGTGTATAAATTGTAAAACATACTTTACATTCACGAGATAAAAATCAATTTGAATCAATAATTGCCAAATGACAAGGTTGATACTTAGTAGGTAATCGCTTCCTATGTAAGAACATAATAGGCATTTTATAAATAAAAATGTAGATAGGTACCTACAAAGTTTTTTAAAAAACGGGCTACCTACATTTTGTCCCTAATATATCATTTATTGGTTAAAACTAATTAGAAAAATATAAACCGTAGGTGAGTTGACCGTAGGTGAATTAACCATTAGTTATTAGGTATAATATTTTTGAAACGATCATAGGAATTTAAAACAGTAGGTATGTCTTATGACAGTAGAGTGTGCCGCCCCAGGTGTTACACAACATGTCCAAAGGCATGATGACCGCTTCCCATCTGATGGGTCGTACCTACCTGTAAATAGAAGGAAAATGGGAAATAAAATTGTAAGTGTATTTCAATATTATATAACACCGAGGTTATTTTTTCAATCACACATACCTACATACTGATAAAACTCACGGCTCTGCCTCTGTTAACCTTTTGCTTAATATCAGTCCCTACTTTCTACCCATTTCACGACCTTCCTTCACAGCCACCTTTGTTGTTATAGCGTCGGTTCAAAGTGCCCATGTACATCTTTTCTTATCATCATTAAATGGCTGCCTTTGATCAATCTCACCTCTCAGTAAGCGATAATGTTCTTGACATTGAATTATGATTGCCTAAACTTACTTCAATCTAGACTTCAAGATTCTTTTTTTTTTTTTTTTTTTATACCACTTAGGTGGCAGATAAGCACACGGCCCACACTGATGGAAAGCGGTTACCGTGGCCTATGGACGCGTGCAACACCAGGGGCGTCACACTCGCGCTGCCGACCCCAAATTCTAAGGTTAAAGCTTTCCAAAAAGAGAATAAGACAATGACTTCCAATCCAACTCCTTAGCAGTACGCACAATGAACGCGTCATTTTACCTCTAAGCATCCACTGTTCTTTAGTATCTAATAAAGGACAGACTACATCACAAGTTCTCGTGCTAACTTTCGCAACCGCTCATATAAGGCCTTGATATACACTTAAGCCCCTAGTTAAGATATTTTCAAAGCAATGGTAGCACAGATAAGAACAAAAACAAACTTTAGTCCTTTTATATACGCAATATTTGAGATTGTATCGTCAAAAAACACGCATTATACAGATAACCTAGTGAACTGGAAGCAGCTGTTCATAGTAATAATATAGTCGTAAAATGTTATTATAAAGGTATTTGATATTATTAGACGGGTACAGTCACCAACGAATGTCACTATTAGAATTTAAAAAAATTGAATGACCGTTAAATGGCAGGATGGACAGGATAACCGGCCACCAAACACTTCCAACACGCTCCCTGGAATAAATAAATTATATTCTGAATAGTGATGAGTAATTTGGGGCCCTTTTTTATCGTGCAGAAAGCCCGTTATGCCACCCCCATCGGCTATCGTGCCCTCTGCAAGTCAGAGGGACTCGAGGAGAGCATCGGAATATCATTTCTCAGTCGGCATTGGAATACAACAAAGTATAAAATAATAACCTTTTAAACTTCGCTAGGTATATGCAAAGACGATAGATAAAGGGTATTGTAATGTATGGTGGCAAATGAAGTGCATATTATATACTTACCTATTTATCTATTTCTAATCTTTGGCAATATAATTTACCAGTTGATTGTAGGGAAAATAATTATTGAATAATTTAATGTCAGTGTATATACGAGTGTTGATGAATTTAAGAAATTTCTATTTTCAAGGTTTCTCATTTGACTTTGACTTGTAAATTAATTTCGTGTAACCGAGGAAGAAGCTACACGACGGACGGACGGACGGGTGAAACTTACATGTTGTTAAATTGTATTTAACTACTGATAAATTTCACGGTAGTTCCAATTTTTTCTTCTTTTTGCTCTATAATCTTTGGGAAGTTAAACATGCTTAAACCTAATGCCTTCGATTCTTGTGATGGTTAAGTACCTGCATTAAAGAAAAAAAGGAAAGATAGACTAATTTATCGCTTCTTCTTCTTCGAATCAATGGCAATAAAGTACTTAGTATTAAGTTAGAGAGGTATTCAATTATATATGTGCTGCCCAAAATTCGGCGACACAGACAGCCGCCCCGGTTGCCTCGTTCAAATCCTCAACCGTGCAGGTGTTGGGGCACAGTGGGCACGACAGGAGTAGGTTCATAGTTTGCAGAGGCGCACCACAGTATACAAAATATACAATATATAAAATAAAAAATATAAAAAAATACTGAGTATACAAAATTCAGACGGGGCCAATGATATTATATTACCTAGGTATGTAAAAAAAGTATAAAATAATTGGGCGGTACACAGTAATGGTAAATAATATACTTGTAGGCATGAGTAGAAGGTAATTTGTGAATAAATATAAGAAAAATCAATTATTGTAAAAACAGTTCTAAGAATTCAAGAAAGTCACGAGTCGTACTGTTGCAGCAACAGGAACTCTGTTCAGCCTTTGCCAAACCGCAAGGATCTGACACTGGTTTTCAACACGGTATCTACTATTATAATACCTACACGATACACTGAATGATACTCATAAGATTTTAAAGGGTAATAGCCTCAATATCGTCAGTGTTGTTAAAAAGTCAAAAACCGTAAAAGGTTAAAGATCCGTATACAGTCTGCTTAACCCGCATGGTCTAAATGGAGAAAATTGTCTATAGCCAAAGCTTATCAGTTTATGCGGTGGACAAAGCATAACCGTTGCATTCGCTAGCAAGGACTAAGTCAAGACATAACAATACTAGATATGGCATTATTTAAAAATATAAAGGTGCATTTGACTACAAGATAATACTTTCATTCATCTGTCTATATATGTTTATCCATTGTCGACTGAGTATCAGACTCATCGAGTAGGTACCTACTGGTCCTGACTGATTTTTTTACGCAGATCCTAAACCGCAGAGGCTGCGAACTTGTATTTTGACAGCTGGTTTCTTTTTGCTGATGATACTCATCTAAGATGGAAGGATATTTGGAAATTTTAACCCTAAATAGGGAAAATATCCTGTTCAAATTCAGGACGGGCCATTAGTATTCTGTCAATCGAAACGGCAAGATTGACTGCAAATGCCGGTTTACTTACTGCATTTTATACGGTTCGTGAGACTTTTTAAATGTAAATTTTCATCTCACAATAGCTAAAAAAATCTTGAAAATTAAACGCCCAAGCATTTTTTTATCTTAATAGTTTTTTTTACGATTTAGTTAGACTAAAAAATATAAAAAAAATTGAAAGGGGAGCAAGGCCTTTGACACCCAATAACGTTAAAACACAATAAACTGCTGGGTAAGTAGGTACCTACTCAACGTCAACATCATGTGAATGAGTGGTATTTATGCATATGAAATTTAATTAATTATTATCTTTTTAAAATTTTCAGTTAAAACCAGTTATAGTCCTAGTTCTTTTGATGATTTTTATCATCCATTATATTCTATCTGTTTTGTAAGTAAGTTTATAGTTTTTTTCTAATAAAAGAATCTACTTCTATCGACTCACGTATAAATATAGCCGTATAAACTTTTAATTGAGCTACAAGGTGATGTGAAATGTAATTATGTAAATATTAGGCCATTCTTATTGCATATAGTGTGCCATTTTGTAAACCGTATTTCAGATAATTATACCTCCTACTAAGCATCACGAAATTGTAGCACAAATGACATTTTAATTGTTTTTCCTTCTGCTGTTTATATGCTAATACTTATTTGATAATTTATTATGCAATAATTAATTGTAGTAAGACATTGGTTAACTTTTAACTTAAATATTAGTTACATCTGGTCTATAGGTAAATCGGTCATATAGTCATAATAAAGTTAGAGGTCGTATTTTGGCCTAAACTAATCATAAGTACAATCTACTAACTGCTACACGTTCACGATGTATCATATAACTTGGCAGTTTATTCAAAATTGGTCATGGACAAATATTTGATTGTCTGCGATCTAAGAACCAGTAAAATTTCACATAAGATTTATAGCAGCTCATATTCATAACTTATGAGTTTATGAGAGTGTGAGGAGGGTAAAATGCGATCAGGATATTTCACGACAAGAAATTAACATAATGATGAAGATGTTTTCTAAAAGGTTCTTTTCATTGATAAATACCTAACATAAGTAAGAACTTGAAGTACTCATAGCTATGCTAAGATACGTTGATGTACTTATTAAATTGGTCTAATTTTTTGAAAAAAAAACGCTATCGTTGTCAAGTTATTAATAAATTTAATAATTATGATATTTTGGAATTGGAAATGGTGGCAACTGGAAACAGCTAGCAGTTTAGGTGTCATCATTCGGTTTAAGGCTAATCATATTTAGAAATTCAAGTGTAGTAAGCGCCTGACACACCGCCTCTAATGGTTTAACCTTATGACATGTCAAGAGATGATTTGCACAAAAGTCTCAGAAAATTACAAAAGAAAACAATCAAAGCACACAATGTCACTTCCATTGAAATACTTCGTTGGTGATATGCGAGCATGCGACTTGCGCAGGCGCAACCACTGCTCGCCACTCCACCACCACTCGCCGACCGAGCGCAACATGTTCTCACTTGTCTCACTGCGCGTAAGTATTGACATTTATTTCATTTACATAATATTACTAACAATGATCAGGTAGGTAGTTATCTAATATTTGTGTAGCTATGTAATCGGTTGAACTTTCGACTACAAAGCTGTTTGGAACTAAGACTCATAGAATCAATCTACCTATTACATACTAATCAGCTGTGTTAGATATGTGTAAACATTATTCTTTAAGGTTCGATTCCATGAAAGCAATGTCATTGAATAAGAATGTATTCCTGCATTTAGTACACAAAGGATTGTTTTTACTAGGATTTAGTTTTTATATTTTGCTCGTGCGTGTGTTTGTGTCTTAATTTGCGACAAAATGCGTATAGTCAGTAACTGTTGCAAATATATACTTCAACCGGCACCTTCATTTCAGATGTTTAGGATGGATAATTTGCACCTGTCATCAAATATTTATATAAAACTAGTTGTTGCCCGCGAATTCACCCTCGTGAAATTCTGTTACCGTTCCTATGAGACCTATTTCAGGGATAAAAAGTAGCCTACGTATTATTCCAAACTACAATTTATCCCTATGACAAATTTCGGCAAAATCCATTCAGCTGTTAGTGCGTGATTGTGTTGCAA